>CM051234.1:187233243-187833243 GCA_027917425.1 Gastrophryne carolinensis | reverse complement strand
CTCGGCTGCAGGGTGTGGATCCTGGGGATGACACCACCGGTTGGGCTGAAGGTACATATTTTCTGGCTTTTACAATAACCTAATGTTAATGTCTGTGATTAGCATTTTTACATTCTGACCAACTAACTGTAGGACCTGTGAAGTATTACATTATAGCTAAAACATTTGTAACTTTTCTGTCTGTTGCTTTATGCATAGGTGCACATGCTGCTGTCCGGGATGTGGCTCCGGACAACCAAGCTCCTGCCCTTCCAGCAACCTCAAGGCTACCCCAGTCTGCCATTGAAGGTATTTACCCATTATTTGTTTGCTGGTTTTTTGAAAAACAAATGGGTGTGGGAGCAGCTCAAGCAATAAAGGTTTGCCCTGTTGACTATTAATAATATGTGGGTGCGCCCTAATTGCACGCCCACTGTAACACTCACAGTCAGTAACTAACAAGGCCCTAACATGTGTAGATATGTAGGATGCCACAGATGTGTAGCCATATATCGGCCTATCAATGTGTGAGCCACACTTGGCTTGATTAGTCAATATTAGTGAAAGAGCTGCTCACACACCTTAATGCATGTTGTATTTTGGCACGCACATTAGCTATGGCTCAATGTTGGTTTTATTTTGCACTAGCTCCCATGCCCTTGGCCCCAGCATCTCCTCCGGATCCCACCTACTCTTTGGATGTCGGTAAGTGCATGTGTTCACCTTGCTTGATCCACTTTGACTCAAGTGCATGTGTCTCATTTGTCTTTTTTCTTTGTAGGCCAAGTGACTGGTTCATCTTTGGACCCCACTTCCGATGTTGCCGGTCAACAGGACCCTGTTGGTGTGTAGAGCAATACATAATGTATCCTTTATGCTGTTTAGGTAACACTGGTTCAATTTGGTTAGTCTACTAAGCTACATGTTTGCTTGGTAAACTTGAAGATGCCTCTTGGGAGTGCTGGTTGCCTCCCCAGGGTCAGTCTATTAGTTATTTTAGTGATAGCAATGTATATTTGCGGACATATTTTTAGGGAAACATTCACTGTAGTAGTTTGCTGAATCTTTAGACCCTTTTTTTTTTTGTTTTAGTTGACCCGAATATCGGAAGTGGCTGTCCAGAAAGGGCCCCTCAAGTTCCAGCTGCCAGAGATGAGGGTAAGTGGTTTTGCCTTGCTCTAGTATGTGTTTTGGCTCTAATGTTGTGCCACTTGCTTCTGGCAACTTGTGTGTCCACATCTATTTTCAAGGTCCAATCTCGAGTGAGGACCCCACTCCAGACATCTGGGATATTGCGGGTATGTTTAATTTAAGCAATGTTTATGATGAGATTTGCATAAATTAGTGCGTCTTAGTCCTGTAACATACATGTTAACAATCTGAGTTTAACCAAGACCTTTGGTCTACTGTGTATTTTTTAATTTTTTAGAGGTTTGACCTCGATAGCCTAACCAGGTTACATTAGAGTTTGGCCCACAGACCTACTAACCTGATTTTCCTGTTTAGCATTTGCCAACTTGGCCGACATCTCTGATGTTGATTCGCGACTCTCTGGCAGCGATACCTCGAGCCTACCTGGGCTGGAGGACACGCAGGTAACATGGCTGATGTAGACGACCTCTAAACCCATTGGCATATTCGTGGGTAGTGGAAGAAGCAACATGTAACATTTCATTTCATTGTTGTTTGGGCAGGAGGCGGAACCAGAACCCCAAGCTGGGACCTCTTCCCAAGTCCCATGTGGCCAAGCTTCAGAGGCTCAGACAAGGGTAAGTTGTCTAGTGAGTGTTTATGGTAACTTTTGGGAGGGGCATAGCTGCATTGGTTCCGTTTGTCTAAAATGTGGTTTACTATTTTTTTAGCCTACTACCACAGCAAGAGGAGGTGTGGCACCAACCAGTGCCGATTTCTACACACTAGGGGTCCGGATGCTGGAGGACTACAGTCGCCAACAGCCGCGTGATGGAACTAATGAGCGCATTGCGGCGTTGGAAAATCAGGTGCTGATGTGTCAGCAACAAAATGAGGGCCTGCAGCGCCAGGTGGACCAGTTAAGGCAAAACCTACAACAGAACCAGGACCTTGGTCGCCTTGCCAATGTTATCGAACAATCTGTACAGCGGCAGGAAGAGGCAATACAGCGCCAGGCAGAGGCAATACAGCGGCAGGACCAAACTTTGTTGTTGATACAACAGCTCATACAACAGCAGTCTATATTTTTTACTGCACTGTTGTCCCCCAACACCGCCCCTAGCAATGACTCCCAACCTCCCCGGCCACCCAGCCAAGAATATTAATTTTGTTTGTTTTTGTTTGTGTAAATATATTTGCTTAACCAACCTCTAAATTGTGTTTTTCCTAAGACCTAGCTAATAACACAGTCAGGGATGAGTATCTTGATCTAGATATGTCAATGTATTTGTAAATTGAGGCCACACATTTGAGACCATAGCTTACTATGATTAACACATGAAATGGCTCCAAAGGTATGGCTAAATTGACACACAAATGGGTTTTGAGACAGTTAAACTATGCTTTGCAAGGCACCACACTGTAATGATGTTCATCAAAATCTTTAATTTAAAAAAAGGGCCAACAGGGCCAACATTGCCCAACAAAGGGCGTAAACAGGCCAGCCTTCCCCCCACCCTAACGACGCCGCCGGCGCCTCTTCTTGGCCAGCAGCATCAGCTTCAGGAGCCTGATCTCCCGCCACAGTCTGCGATGCTGGTTTTCACAAGCTGTAGAGATGTAGAAACAACAATTTGTTAATAAATTGAATGTGACCTCAACAGACACAGATGTAGCAATGTAATGTCAGTGTGTCCAATTAGGTGACACTCACATTAACATTGTTGACCACTGTGCGCTTATTGGTTAACATGATATGAGTACTATTGACTGGCAGGAATGTGAACAACACATCCCAAGCATACATTTACTCTTAAAGTGTACCAACACCCACCGGTGATCGGCCCTGGAATCTATCAGATTCCCGGCCTGATCACCTCCCTCCCCGCGGGACATCCAAGATCGGGATGTCCCTCGGGGTGAAACCCCCCCAACACCCCAAAATCCCTACCTCAGTAAAAAGGGACGCGCGGGAGGCGGAGGAAGAGCCACTTTGCCACGGCTTGTACGTTTGCTGGAGTAAAAGTGAGTTCAGGGGGTTGTCACACAGCGGTGACGATCAGGGGTGCCCCACCGTAGTGGACCAAGACCCAGGAAAGTCAAATTCCTGGTTGTTGTTCCACTTTAACTGTGGGGAAGCAAAGAAGGTATAAGTCCCAGTGTGTCCATTTTTGTGTTTAGTCACAGCCAAACCTCAGGGCCTAAGTCCTAACGAGTACACGAGTTTGCCCTATAATGTTAGAGGTCCAGACCTAATCCGGCCCATTTGGTTGTGTCTAAGGCAAAAATAGTCTCTATGTGGCCAAATGAAGAATGTGAGGCAACAATCAAGCATGCAGACAGGCATGTTGGATTATTGTACAAACACATGGAATCTAGATGTGTGTGAAATTAACACATAGGTACATTTTAAATGTCTGCAGATGTGACTAGAAGACATAGGTTTCACAAGTCTTTAGGCATATGAAGTGGGATGTACTCACCATCGCAGCTGTGGCGGGGGCCCATGCTGCTGGCCGTCCCTGGAGCTGGGGTGGGGAGGAGGTTTTCTGGCTCCGTCTGCGTAGCAACATCTGTCAACAGAAAGCAAAAGACAAAAACACAATTAGTGGGCCAATGACACCTGACTATTTGACATCCATCTGGTTATTGAGTCTGAAAAATCAAAGGCTTGCATGGTTACATACAGGTTGTACAAAATTAGCATATTTCCTGGTCCATGAGTTAATGTCAATTAGTTAGGGTTGCAACATGTATCCCTAAAGATAATGTGCTAATAACATAGACAGTGCTATGTAAAGGACTCATTAGCAGTTGATTGGCTAATGTTACTAGTGTGCCACATGTTTTAGCAGGAACAACTTAACCCAAGAAAAGAAATGAGAACAACCATCATGGTGTGGCCAGAAACATAGGGGTGGTTTCCAGTTGGCTAGCACTGTAGTGTGGTTTGTGATGTTAATGTACATTAGCAAACCAGCTTAGACAATGGACCAGGAAATGTGTGTGTTAAAAGTGTACCAAGACACAGGATTGTGATTATTCAGTGTAGTAGTCTACTTTGCCAGAGCAACACAATTTTAGTCCGCCACCGCCCCTGCCTTCCGCACCTCACTCCGCCAGTGTGTGCGCACACGCATGCCAGTAGGAAACAGAGCGCAGGCGCACACACATCTCGAGTGCCACACAGGAGGCAGGGCCAATGGCTTCTGCCACCCCCAAAGAGGGAAGTAGTTTGTGGTGTTTGGTTGGGGGGGGGCCCTGGGTGAGGGATGTGATTTGGCAGGCAAGGCGCCATAATCCAAACAATATCAGCAAGGTTTGTGGGTCCACTTTAAGGAATGACATAAAGTCCAAAATGTACTAGCTTCAAACATACACTTACCACGACTATGCCCGAGGAGGATTTGACGCCAAAAATCCATGGAGGTGCCGCCTATATGATGCCCTGCAAATTACAGAGGAATGGCAAGGGCTAAGCACAAATGGTCAGATGAAACCTGGCACAGACTAACAATTAAAACATGTAAACTCACCAGGGGATGAAGCGCCACTTGAAGCCCAGGGAGGGCTCTGAGGAGGAGGCGGGGAGCCTCGGCTCCTCACACTCTGCTCAGAAGATCCACCAGGCAAAGGGCCACCCTCCTCCCTCTCACTCCCTGCTTGAGAGTGGCCCCTTGCCTGGTGAGAGTCCTCAGCCTCAGAGTGTGAGGAGCTGAGGCTTGATCCAGCCTGCCCCCCAGCAGCACACTCCTCTGGGGCGTCATCCCCTTCCTCCCCTGGGTCCTCTAAATAGGACCCGCGGGAGGGACCCTCCCCCGATGACTCCCCCGAGTCCGCCTGCCTGGTTCGGGGGAGGAATCCCTTCCCACGTTTCCCCAGGGGAGGACGCTTATCTGTGTGGAGGGGGTGAAAGCAAATAATTAATATAAAAAGCAAAAAAGGACACAGCTTAGCAGATGCTTGTGCACAAAGGGCAAAAAGAACATAAGCTTTCACTTACCTGATGCGTAGGCATCATATAGGCGGTACACGCCTTCTGGGTCCCGGCGCTTAAAATCTGACCATTTCTGTTGAATAGCCCGGATGGTCAGGTTGGTCTTGAAGCGCCGGGACACAGTGGCCTTCACCTCCATGGCAAGGCGTTTTTTTGCTCCTCGGGCATAGTCGTATTCGGCCAGGCAGAAGTCCTATGAAAAAAGTAAAAACAAAAAAAAAAAAAAATCACAACATGACCTCAGAACAATGTCATAAACAGTTCTACAGAGACAAGATCAAAGTGGATCCACACCCAGGATTTACATTAGTCTGTGTTTGTGTGCACTTTTTTGGGCCACAACTATTGTTGGTGGCCCACTGTCTGCAACCCCCTTTGAAGGGCCCAAATACACAGCTGAGGACACTCCCACGTCACTCCGCAAGGCAAATACAGCGGTCCACGCCGGTGTGGTATGCGCAACCAAGGACCTTGGGAGGTGCATACCAGCTCAGCTGCATCTGCACGGCAAAGTACGCATGTGGCGTTTGACTCTAACAGGGAGTGCGCCTGCACACCAATTGAAAATATGTATGGCGCAGGGGTACACCCTGCTAGAGGTAAGCGCAATAGGCATCCGCAACTCACACATGCACAGATGGGAGGGGCCAGAGATAATTTTTGGGGGCCTCCAGGGGGGGGGGGGGCATCCAAGCAGGACATCCACAATGGGGATGCCCCATGTGGAGTGTACAATTTTGGACTAAAAACAAAAAAAAAAAAACCCCTATCCACCCTGTGTGTTTAGACATTTTTAAACTAAAAATACAAAACTAAAATACTCACTTTAACTACCTGGCCATTGACCCGGCTATCCACCCGGGTGCGCCTTTGTTTTTGGGGCACAGGAGGGGAATGGGTGGGAGGGGTGGTATTTGGGGAAGGTGAGGTAGGTGGGGGATGTGGGGGAGGGGTGGTGGGGCCGGAATCTGAGGAGGAGCTGGGGAGGCGCATTACTCTCCGTTTGGGAGCCATATTGGAAACGCTAAGGAGGAAACAGGAACCGGAAATGACGCTAGCGACATGAGACATAAAAAAAAAACCAAAACAAAAATACGCACCGCGCCCCAGCAACAAGCTAATATCAGCTATGTGCAAGCTAAGTGGCGGAAAAACATTAAAATGACGCAGAAAAACAAGCTATTGGCATAAGCGCAAGACAGTTTTACCTTAAGGTGGCGTTGAAACGCAAAGGAGGATCCCGGAACCGGATATGACGCAAGCAACTGTGCTTCCAAACTAAAAAAAAAAAACATGCGCGCAGCAGGGACAAGCTAATATCAGCTATGTGCAAGCTAAATGGCGGAAAAACATTAAAATGACGCAGAAAAACAAGCTATTGGCATAAGCGCAAGACAGTTTTACCTTAAGGTGGCGTTGAAACGCAAAGGAGGATCCCGGAACCGGATATGACGCAAGCAACTGTGCTTCCAAACTAAAAAAAAAAAACATGCGCGCAGCAGGGACAAGCTAATATCAGCTATGTGCAAGCTAAATGGCGGAAAAAAATTAAAATGACGCTGAAAAACAAGCTAGGGCCCACGGCGCCACAAATTATTAGCTTGATTTAGCAGGGGGTTCTACATACTGGAATGCATAGGTCCTTCTAAAGCATACACCGTTGTGCTTACATATACAAATCTGATTCCTTCACAAAGTCATCACACAATCAAACTAGACAACTACCTGAAAATGTGGCACACATGAGAATGCATAACGGGTTGTTATGAGCTGGTACGACTGAATGTTAATCCTGCAATATGTGGCCAGGCACGCTCACAACTACAGTGTATTCATTAACAACGACTGGGGTCGCGGGAAGTGAATTCCTTGCAAATGGCAGAAGGGCACATGTATGAACAGCACAGCGCCGCACAACGCCGCGCAGCGAGGCACAGCGACGCTCGCGCCGCCACATAGCGAATTAAAACAGCGACTGCACAAACACTGACCAACACAGATTCATCAAGGACAGGGCTGCCGAATAGCTTGGGCGCTGACAATTTCGAAGAGCGAACGTGACCGCCCAACCTGACAGGCTACAAAATAGCTTTACAAGCCCCGTTTGTGTGGAAAACCAGCGCTTTTGAGGCCAATGAGTTTGGGTGGAGGAGATGCAATTCCCATGTCACTCACAACATTACATTGTGAAAAAAAAAAAAAAAAAAAAAAAACAGAAATAACCAGCTAGATTCATAAAACATATCAATATAAACATGTGTTGAATTTTGTCCAAAAGCAAAAAACCCCCTAACCACTAAGAACAATCATTGCAGCGTCTGCCATTGAAATGTATGGGAGAGCGGCAGGTAGCGCCAGGTAATACGTGTCGCTGTGAAGGAATTTGCAGCGGCGCTGTTCGGTCCAGCCGGCTTCATGATGAATGCCGCGCTAGCCGTCGCTCTCGCCGGCGCTAGCCTCATTTAGCTTGATAAATGCGTCATTGTGACCGCCGCAGGGCGTACTTGAGTCGGTAGCCGCCGTTAGCTGCCGCTACCTGGCGCTCGTCAGACACTACCTGGCGCTATCGCTTGATGAATAAGGGCCTAAGTTGCGATGGGAAATTTGAGATGCAGTATTTCTCCAATTTCATACTGTTATTTATAGGTACAACTTTGCAATAGTATACTTACCTTGCTCCACTGGACTCTGAAAAAGGTTTTACCACATGACAGCCTCAGCTTTTTGAGCTGTGTACCCTGGGGTCATGCACATGCTGGAATACAATGTATCAACACCAATGGATTGTTGTAATGTTTGTTGCCCATGCCCTGTGGCAATGTACTTGTCATAGGTCGTATAAAACCCCTTGCAGAAGCTTTAGTCCTTGCCTGTATTTTTTCCATACCTCATTTCATAATTTGTGATGACCTTTACTTTTTATATTGAATTACTGTTGTCGCTGCCCCGATAGACATTTGGATTATCTACCTGGTTGGCTTTGTTTTTCAGATTTGTAATTGGACTGTGATTTAGCTTGATGTTTAGGTTTTCTGTTTGGCCTATCTGACATTCTGTTAGTATATTGTGCATTTCTGCTTGAACCTGGAATTTCTCAGTGGGATCCTTGTTCCTCAACAGCCTGTGTTTACTAGGGTCAACTGTGTGTTGGTCGAGGACAGGTAAAGAGTGTGTGACTAAAATTGTGGGTGTCAAACCCCGTGGGACACCAGCCTTCTTTGTTAGTTCACAACCCCAAATCTCCGCAGCTAGATTCACCTATAGTCAAGCCCCTGTTCGCCGGGACACTTTAAACGCCTCACTGGACACGGTTGCCCTCAGGACTTGGTAGCTCAAGATTGTGAGGACAGGGGTGAGGACGGATGAACCAGAGGTAAGACTGGGAGTTATGTAGCAAGCTGGTGTCATACATAGTAATATCAGTCCTCACAATACACAGTGCCATGGTCAAAAGTCAAGCCAAGGGTCAAACCGGGTAATCAGAGAGTTTGCAGTACAAGGGATGAGACAGGGATGTAGTCAGAGTCCAGTTCAGGAGGCGGTCACGGAATGGTCAGCAATGGTATAACGATCAACGAACACAGGTTCAACAGCACCCAGCAGCACGCTATAACAGGCAGTGAGAGGGTGAGGGGCGAAAACCTTCATAGGACGGGAAATGACGGGATTGGACAGAGGAAAATAACGTTCATTGGTGTTTAACTACATATGGCCTGACAGCCCGGATAACCTTTAGGGCGTTTTGCCCACAGTAAACTTTAAGGTGACTGGCTCCTTTAAACTAACATCCGCCGGCCACGCTAATTGCTACGCCGCAGGAGTTTAAGATGCACGCGAGCATGTGCAGAGGAGCCAGGGAAGCAGCGAAGAGGAGGCGGGCACGCTCGGCACCGCTCGAGACGGAGCTACTGGGGACCGGACTGGAGGTAAGTACACCATGACAGTGGGTTGATGAGATACTTACAACATGTCATTTAAACTTCAATAAGAATGACTAAATCAGAAACTAAAAACTTTTAAACCGGACCTTCACCAGGATTTATTGAAAAGCCCAAATCCTTAAAAAACGATTCCCCAGCATATAAAATTAATATATTTTGAGTTTTTAGTCACTTATTATTTCCCTCACTGGGCTGCAAATCTGTTCAGGACCTGCCATCTTGAGTCAGAAGCATCACATTTACTGAGGAGAGGAGAGTGGGATAGAGTACAGGGGGGCGGGTTATAGCTGTACTTTGCTCAGAGCAGTCAGAAGGCACTTCCTGTTTGCGGGCTGCCTGACGTCCCATGAGCTGCCATCTTGAATGTTTAAAGGCTCATAACATGCAGTAGATGCAGGTAGAATGATTTTTAATGTGAGCAATCTGTATGTACAGGGTGGGGGAAACATATAAGATAGACTTTTATTCAGAGTGATGGTCCGCTTTAAATTATGTTGACAGCATCATTGAAAGTTAACTGAACTTTGGTCTTGTAAAACTCAAATCTGCCAGCAATGCTTAGAAGGTAATATTTTAGGGTGACTGGATGGCTACACAATGTCTGCTTTGTTACATGTTGAACAAGATGCCATGTTTATACCCAGGGGTGCACATGTAATGAGGCCATGGGGGGCAGCTACCCCAGGCAGCACTGTGGGGAACGGGGGTAATATCTTGAACCGTTTGTTTCCATAATTTGTTTATTGAAAATTTGCACATGAAAAAACAGACATTTTGCAATATACAATGACAGTGTATGTATATACAATATAATGTTTTGACAATGACTAATAAAGAATCTTTATCATACAATAATATGGGAGAACAGTCAGGATTAGCCCTCTTTACATCACTTAATGCTTTAAACTTCGCTCAACAGGGTAGAGAAATACACCTTCATGTATATAGTGCACCATCATGTAATCCATAGAATAGTTCAAGAGATAATAGAGAAAACAATAGAATTGAGAAGATAAGAGTTAAGAATAGGAGAAAAATAAACAAAATACAGTAGACGAAAAATTTGAAAAAATTGACCCATTTCATTTTTATTTATTTATTTTGTCATTGCTGTTATGTTGTTGTGTTTTAAAACACTTAGTCATTGGTGGCTCAGCTCAGCAGCCACTGCCCCACCCCCTGCTTCTTGCAGCAAGCTGCCATTGCTCCTAAATTATAGGGTCAATGTGTGCCCCCCCCCCCCCACCTGAGTAGCACTGATATTGCCACTTCCAAAGGCAATTGTCTCTCTCAAAACTGCCTCTGTGACGAGATGCAGCCAACTGGGCGCATCCCCGACATGGTGTTCGAGTATACGCGCTCCCATGGCCAGCTATTCAGAAAGTTGTGGGACACACCGAGATCAGCGTGGGCTGCTATGACTGTCTTACAAATCAACATGTTAAAGGTAAAAAAGTAAAGTCAGTAAAGGGGAAATTATAAACTGGAAAGGATTGAAAATTGGCACCATGTAGCAAAATACTTCAAACAAGTAATAAGTGCAGGCAGTTCTGGGTATAGATAAAGCAAGTCTGTACAGAAAGGGATTCCACACATGTGCCTGTTTTTTCCAGCTGGATCCAGTCAAATCCAATAAGATAACAAGTGGTCAGTGTATGTTTTCTAGCCAGGAAGGCACTCACAGTTCAGACATAATCCAATGAGGTCGATTCACAGCCTCTTTTAACTGCACTTATACATGAAAAAGTGTGTGTATGTGTATTTTTTGTGTATTTCTAGGTCCAATTTCGAGCTTCTGGTGTGTTTTTTAGATCGTGTTAACGATTGTGTATGTGCGTTTAGGCCTTTTAGTTCCCGTATTTATTGTGTATTAGCTTTGTGTTGTTTTCACGTTGATGTGTATAGTATATGTTTAGTATGGGCTTGTGCATGATTCAGAGCCTTGATTAGGCATGATTTGACCTTCGAGAGGGGCCAATAAATGGGTTCTTTCACGCTCCACTTACGGACTTACTTTCCTGGCGAGAGTGTGTTGTCATGGTGTGCAAGAAAGTGTCATGGAGCCCTCCAAAGAATACCTTGTGGATTTTATGCAGCATTGCGGGATTTTATGCATGTGTATCAGCCATTTGTGGATGTTGATTTTATGCATGACAGTGAGGTATTCGAGCTGACCCAACTTAACCGTGTTTCCCTCAAGAAACTGTATTGTGAGTTGTGGCCATGGTTGGCCCCCACCACAAGCAAGGGACATGCAATTGCAGGTATGACCAAATTGGTTGGCTGCCTTCAATTTCTGGCGAACGGTTCGTTCCAGATGTTGGGCACCCTCTCTATGGGCATGTCTCAGCCTACGCTCAGCCACACACTCAACAAGTTTCTCATTGGCATGACTACCTTGGTGGACAAATACATCTGTTCCCTGACACCATGTTAGCCTGGAATCCTGTTAAGTTGGGAACTGATATGTACAACTTCATGTGGCGCAGATGCCTCCCAGTCGCTGACGACTATCTCTACAGGTATGTCTTTGTTTTCCCTTTGCCTCCTTCATTCCTTGCAATGCAATTTCTTTTTGTTGGAGTCTAACTTTCCCATATTTAGTTTGTGTTGTTCCTAGTATTGTATTGGTTCCTGCAAAGTGGACCTCAATCTCCCCTTTCAACTAGTTGCCCCTTGTTCCCTCTAGCTGCTTCACTCTAAATTAAGGCTGTTAATGTTAATCCTCCTTTTGATCACACAAGTTATGGCCTCCCACCTAACACATCTTCAAAACTTGAACTACTTCATCTCTTTCGATCACGGCTGTTGCGGGAAGCAACTGGTGCGGCAGAGGGTGTTGATGCTGCTGTTGTGGCAGAGGCTGATGCAGTGGCTCATCCTCCTCCAGATCCTGTATGGCAGCCAGTAGCGGGGGGGGGGGGGGGGCAGACAAATCATTTAGCTTGTTGCTGTTAGATATACAAGCTGGTGTTCTATGGGTCACCACATTACACTTACCAGATCATTTAGCTTGGTGAAGTCCTTGAATACGCAGTCCTTTATTAAGTTGCACCAGTACTTGTTTGTTGGTGTGCTTGGTTGGCCATGTGTATTGGCTGTTGATTTCTTGCAATGTGAATAGGACTTAAGGTTATTCAAACCACATATTGTGTGTGCCTAAGCAATGGCTAAACCATCTGCTTCCATGTTTTACAAGTCATGAAGGTGTGGCATAGACGTATGCATAAAAAGATCATTCATTAGTTGTGAGGTGGCACATGTGTAGTTTTTCATTTACCTACTACAGCAGCAGCACACATGTCTGAGTTGATGGTCCCTGGAAAGCCTTGGAGTGTATCTGGGTGCAACAGGCCATACACTATTTCTTCAACTGCATTGAATTGCAGTTTTTGTGGTATTCCACCTCTGGCTTGCAACCTTAAACAAATTCCCCCGAAGGCAAAGTTCTCACCCAACATCAACATCCACAACAGCAGAAGGCATGGTTACCCTTGTTGTTTGTGCTTGATTATTATTTTGCTTTACAGCATCTGTCATGTTCACAAACTTCCTTTGCACTTGATCCACATCCTTTTGCTCCGGTCAGGCACTATTAACCTGCCTGGTGACGGCCTCCCACAAATGGTATTTTATAGATTTTGGTGCAGCTCTTGACCTGCGCCTATACAGCTGATCAAAATAGTCAGACACACCCGTTGGTAAAGCCATACATTGGGCATTATTAAACCTGCCACTCAGGGTGCCCCGCCACAGGTGTCAGCGAACATAGGATTGGCCATCATCTCCCTGTACATTTGGTGGAATGGTGGGGACATTTCCACTATGGGTGTTTAGGAAGATCCTGAGGGGGTAAATTGGTCACTGGCTGTTCAATGGCTGGTGACTGGACAGGGCTGGCTGGGGGGCTGGGTGGCTGGCCAGGGCCAAGGCATGAAGGATGGAAAACACTAAAAATGAGAGGCTTGCATATGTGCACAAGCCTGCGTATGTGTATACATTCTGGATAAACATGCAAAAAACGGAGTTTAGGGGCTAAATTAAGGGAAAAATAGGTATTTTCAGAAGGAAACTAGTAGGACCTCGCTGGACACTAAAAATGTACGTAGCAAGGTACGTTGAAAAACGTGAGAAGATGGGATGTTGGCTTCAACATTAACAAAACTGTCGTCCAGTATCTGAGCTGTGAAAGCTGTACACACAGCGCTTTCGATGGCTTATGCAACAATGAGGACAGAACAAAAGGCTCCTGATGGAAGCTCTGAATAATGTGAACACACCTACAAGCAATGAATAATATGTGTAATAAATGCTCTTATGCACAAAAATGAAAAATATTATAGAAGGCTCTGAATCAACCGTATTATGCTTTCACCAGCATTCAAAAGAGGGATGAACTAAGCCAAGCAGGGTGGCTTCCTCTTCTTAAAGGAGCACTATCGCAAAATTGTGTAATATAAACAATCCATATAAACATGTCGGCTAATGAGAGGAGGGGTCACTTATAGACCCAAATTGAATAAAACTCCCGCCAATCTTGTTGCTTATTCTCTCTTGACAGTAATAACATTCGGGGGTGACAGGTTTAGTGCATCGGGGTGACAAGTTCTATCACCCATGATTTCCTCTTCCTTCCATTAAAATGAAAAAAACAACCTGGCTGGATACTTCTGGATTCCGGACGTATGAGTGACCTTTCCTCCCACCAGCCATATGTTAATATATTAATTATATTAATATGGATTTTATAATTAGGCCATTTTTTGCGATAGTTCTCCTTTAAAGATATATGGCTGTAGTTTAACAGTGTTAAAGTGGACCGAAACCCAGGATTTTGACTATCCTGGGTTTTGGTCCACTTCGGTGGGGCACCGCGATCGGGGGTGCCCTGCTGTCTGAAACCCCCCCGAAAGGCCAGAAACACTCACCACGCTCCCACGTGACCGCTCCAGCCAATCATAGCGATCAGAGCCGCTGTGGTATGCGCATCCAAGGCCGCTTGGACGCGCATAGCGGCTCTGAGCGCTGGAGGCCGGGTCTCGCGCTTCCCTCTAACAGGGAGCGCGCCTGCGCCGGCGATTCACAAACGGCCGGCGTGGGTGCGCGCCCTGCTAGAGGGAAGCGCGAGACGCGGCCGCGGCTCGCGCATGCGCCGATGGAACAGGGCTGAGGTAAGGTTTGTGGGCCTCCTGGGGGTTCCTCCCCGTGGGACATCCCGATTTCGGATGCCCCGCGGGGAGGGATCTGATCGGTCCGGTAATCTTATAGATTCCCGGGCCGATCCCCCCTGGGTTTCAAGCCACTTTAAGTTAAAACTAACAAAAACTAAAACATTGCAGCCTCTTGGAAGGAAAGAAGGCAGTAGCAGTTCTTCAGTGCAGGACAGATTTCTTTCAGGTTGTAGGCTTAAGTGGACATTGTATTGCGATATTTAGTATGCCTATACATATGTAAAATACATACTGTTTTTACATTTTTCTGGGCTTCTACTTTAAAGTGGACCAACACCGAGAGGTGATCGGCCCGGAAATCTATAAGATTCCCGGGCCGATCACCTCCCACCCCGCGGGACATCCGAGATCGGGATGTCCCGCGGGGTGAAACCCCCCAAAAAACCCCCAAACACCTTACCTGATCCGGCCGCCGCCGCCTCCCTCGCGCCCCTGTAGGCGTGCTCGCGCCCGCGCCGGCCGTCTGCGAATGGCCGGCGGGGGCGCGCGCGCACCGAAAGTGACGCGAGGGAGGCGGCGGCGGCGGCGGCAGCCGCTTGGACGTTCCTGATCCCCGCCTGGACGTTGGCGGGGATTGGACCGTCCAGTCACGTGGGAGCGGGGACAGGTAAGATTTTGGGGCTTCCTGGGGGGTTTCACACAGCGGGGCACCCCCGATCGGGGTGCCCCGCCGAAGTGGACCAAAACCCAGGATAGTCAAAATCCTGGGTGTTGGTCCACTTTAAGAGCTCCCATGATATAGACTTTTAATAATAAGTGTCCAGAATTCTTTTTTTAAAAACAGATGCCTAGGCTTTATTTACACTGGCAGAAAGTATCAAGCTGATCAAAGTAAATATGATGACTGCGTAAATATCAAAAGCTATACCTAAGCATTGCACTCTCAGCAGCTTTTTTCTGAGCACTTGGGATGCCATGTGTGCCATGTAATTATATACGTTCTGTTTTGAGAAAGTACTCCTTACATTTTACACATAAATATGGGCCTTTTTGCCCTCTAAATTCAAGTTGACCAAAATCCTTGTCTATTCCCTATTTCAGGTCTTGGTGCATGTTCTTTGGTCATCCCAATTTGGGGTGTCCCGCTGTGTGAGTTCCCATTGATTATCGGTATTCTTACCTTGCCGTCGTTCGCACAGAGCATGCACAGGCTTTGCTGTATTCAGATTTCCTAACCGTGCATATGAATGAGCGGCTAGCTCCAGTCCAGCTGTGTGTTGCCATGCCAGCCATTCAGATAGGCCTGACACTGGAGTGCATGGGAGTGCCATTGGCTCACTCTTGTGCTTAGGCATCACTGCCGAGGTAAGCAAATGTTTCACCTGTAGGGAATCTAGACTCTGGGGCTGGTTTTGGTCTACTTTAAGCCTAACTTGGGGTTTTCCCAAATGCGGCCTGCCGCCTGAACTCTGGTCAGCACTCGAACCCAACAGATCCATGTCATAGATGTAATCACTGATAATTGGGTTCTAGCACAGATCTCCTCTAGATCTAGCACCATCAGTTACATCAAACACAGCAGCAGTGTATAAAAATATAAACCAAAGGTTATTGTGGCATGAAAAGAAAAACTGCTATGGAAAGTGTTTGCAGTCCATTTAAAGAAAGAAAAAACATACCAATAAACAGGCTGGCACCCCATAAGCACACCTAGTATGATGGCACCCTGTGTAGACACTATCAACTGCACAACCCAAAGGCTAGCCTCGCACACAGGGTTTGGTGCTAAGTATGAACACACAGAACAAAGCCTAGAAGCAACAGAATTCTGCTTTTGAAATGAGCCTTGAGAACTATCCATGTTCCCCTGTATCCACAGGGGTTTCCTCCCACAGCCCCAAAACATACTGGCAGATTAACTGATGTCTAACTATAATGCGTGTGTGTCTAGAGACCAGTATACACAGTTCTCTATCCTCTGCCACTGGTGCATCCCACTTTGTAATGCCCTGCTATGTGAAAACTTGTCGATCACCCGCTTTCCTTACCTTTCTGGAGTGGCCACGGTGCATGCCTGGCCAGCAGGGGCATCTTTATCCAGCTCTGCATGGCCCTGTCTGCTGCAAATGAATGGCATTGCAGGGTCGCTCATAGTCCAGAGATGCAGGTGGTGCAATGCGCTGAAGGGAAGTGTGGCTAGACTTCAATTCAGTTGAAGTTCAGAAGCTGATTGGGGGAGAGCTATGTCTGTGCTGTGGGAAAACCGGCAGCATGTAATTATGTATAGCGGCCAGTCTGGGGGGTTTCAAACAGCGGGGAATTCCAATTCGGGATGCCCCAGGGGGGGAGAGGCTAAAACTCAAGATTTTGGGGTTTTGGTCCACTTTAATGTCTAAACCCCAAATTGTGCCCAAAGTGTCAATATTTTGTGTCTGCCATTATTTTCCAGCACTGCCTTAACACTCTTGGGCATGGAGTTGATAACCGCTTCACAGGTTGCCACTGAAATCCTTTTCCACTCCTGCATGATGGAACTGTTGGATTTTAGAGACCTTGCTCCCCTTCCTTTTGACTACTTCAAAGTGATATATATATATATATATATATATATATATATATATATTAAAATATTTACAAAAATGTGAGGGTTGTACTCACTTTTGTGAAATACTGTATATAGTTTTATAGTGAAGGAAGCCAATTTCATTTTTATTTCACAATGATCCAGCAGACACTGATCCTGCAATCTATCTTTTGTCCAAAAAGATGCATGATAAAACCTCCAGATGACAAACCAGATATGACATTTTAGAAATGCTATATACACGGACACTCTCTCGATCCTCTTCCCCCTCTTTTTTCTCCACCATTGGCTTTTCAAGAGAATGCAGCAGGGCAGCGACGCCACCAGTGTCCCCTGTAGTATATGGGCCTCGGCGGGTCCTTACCCCACTAATGGATGGGGGGACCACTTTGTTATAGCGAACTTCAATCAGTATTAACCCCCATTACCTTAACCCAGGGGCCAGCACAGCTCCTCCAGCGCTCTGGATCCTGGCCGCCGCCATCTTTGAAGTAAAACATGGAGCCGCATCCCCCGGCTCTTTGCACACTCCCGTCCGCCCATTTATATGAATGGGCGGATCTGGAGGATGCCATTTTCTTGTTTTACCTGCGGTGGCCATGGGAGACAGTGAAGAGCGGTGCAGGCCCCTGGGATAAGGTAAGGCTTTTTTTCTTTGAAAGCCCCCTGAGCGCCAAAGTAGGGTGGCAGGGTGGGGGGTTTGATATTGACTGAAGTTCCGCTTTAAGGTAAATGGATGCTGTAATTCTTTGTGTACTTAAAGAGGAAGTATGGTCAGAATTGACCAAACTGCCTCTTTAATATGCAGCATCAGGGCAGCCCGACCCAGGCTTCCTCGCTGTGCATCTGTGCCACTTTAGGTCTTTTTAGTTAATACGGTTGAAAAAAGACATATGTCCATCAAGCTCAACCAAGGGTGTTGGGGTAGGGGAAGCTACTTTTTATTTTATTTTTTTTTAAGGATAACAGCTAATAGTAACTGTTAATGTTATTTTCTTCTAAATAAGCATCTAATCCTTTTTTGATGCTGTCAGCGGTTAATGCTGAAGCTTCTGTGGGAGGCTATTCCACAGATTTATAGTTCTTATGGTAAAAAATTATCGTCACTTCCGGAGAGTGAATTTCTATTTTTCCAGTTGAAGGGAGTGCCCCCTTGTCTTTAGAGAGGATTTTACCTGAAATAGTGTTTCCTCATTTTTGTATGTATATATTTATATATTTATACAAGTTAATCATGTCCCTCCTCAGCCGTCTCCTCTCAAAACTAAACAGATTTAATTCTTGTAATCTTTCCTCATAACTAAGATATTTCATTCCTCTAATTAGTTTGGCGGTTCTCCCTTTGCACCCTTTCCATAGTCAGAGTCCTTTCTATAAACGGGTGCCCAGAACCGGACGGCATATTCCAGATGAGGGCGCACCAGTGCCTTGTAAAGAGGCAAAAAGACATTCCCTATCCAGTGATTCCATGCCTCTTTTAATGCGTGATAGTATCTTGGTGGCCTTGGAAGCAGCTGCTTGACATTGCATGCTGTTATTTATCCTGTGATCTACTAGTACCCCCAGATTCTACTCAACAAGTGTTTCTCCCAGTTTTACTTCCCCAAGGACATATTTGGCCTTCAGGTTATTAGACCCCAAGTGCATGACCTTACAATTCTTCACATTTAACTTATTTTGCCAAATGGATGCCCAGACACTCAAAATGTCCAAGTCAGCTTGAAGCTGTGAACATCTGTGCTACATATCTTTGTCATCTGCAAAAACAGAGACAGAGCATTTAAATCCATCTTCTATGTCGTTTATAACCAAGTTGAATAATAGTGGGCCCAGCACTGAACCCTGGGGTACACCGCTTACAACTGGTAGCCATTCAGAGTAGGTATCATTAACCACAACTCTCTGCACACGATCCTTCAGCCAGTTTTCAATACAGTTACAAACTGTATTTTCGAATCCTGAAAAAATCAATTTTCCCAATAAACGTCTATGGGTGGACAGTGTCAAATGCTTTTGCAAAATCCAAAAAAACTATATCTACAGCCTCCTCTCTGCCCCGGCTTCTACTCACCTCATCATAGAAGCCAATCAGGTTAGTCTGGCAGCTTCTGTCCTTAGTAAAACCGTGCTGGTTGTCACTTTTAATATTATGCATAGTTACATATTCATGTATGTAGTCCCTTAATAGCCCCTCAAGCAATTTTGCCCCCTTTTTAAAAATGGGCACCACATATGTCTTGCACCAACAGGGGTGATGAGATAACTGAGCTCTTCTTTAAGAACTCTTGGGTGAAGTCCATCTGGTCCTGCAGTCTTATTCACATTTAAATTATTTAGTTTTTCTTGGATGATATCCAAGTTTAGCTTATTGAGTATTATACTTGGACTATTGCTATCAGTGGCATCTCCTGTTTTGGCTCTTTGATCCTCTCTTGTGTACACAGAGCTAAAGAATCCATTTAACAGCTCCACCTTCTCTTCATCCCCAGTGACCATTTCCCCATTATCATTTATTGGGGAACCTACCTGTTCTGATTTAGTTTTCTAAAAAGTTAGTTAAAAAAAACATTTTGGGGTTCTTTTGCTTTCTTTGGCCACATCTCTTTTCTGCTAAAATTAAAAAACAGCCGCACAGGTATTCAAATCCTGCGGGATCCTTCTACAGCTGCTGTGGAGCAACTTACCAGTGTGCATGACCAGGTCTGCCCGTGCTGATAGCCTGCTCGTGGTCACATGGGAACACAGCATGGTTGAGGCTAGTATTGATGATTTCTAATGTTCTGGATAACATTTAGTTGTATTTTATTATTGTAATGTACTTCTCACCCATGTGGGGTATTTGTGAAAACATTTCAATAAAAATCTATTGCAAGAAATACTATAAAGGGGCCTTTTGCCAGAATTATTTTTATCTAGCAAGGTCTATTACACACCATGATGTGTTTTAAAAGCTTGCTTAAACCAGTAATAGTTACAGCTGTACTTTCTGCTTACGTCTATAGCTAACAGTACAGAATTTTGCCAGTACCTCTTTTTACAGAAAGCCACTAGACCCACCTACTTCATTAACCCAATGTTTTCTATGAAGTTTCCATATTTAATGGCATAATTCTGGTTTGTCTTAGAGAACTAACCTCATCAACCTCAACTATGATTGATCAAAGAGGAGTCTGCTGGAGGTGAATATGTTGTGCTACTAAATTTAGAGAGTTTTCTTCTCATTACATGTTAGGCTAAGTCTGGTTTAACACCAGTGTGGATACACTGGTCTATTCCCTGCTTTTATTTTTGGTTTTGGGTAAGTGGTAACTACTCAGACTTCACATTAATTTTTTGGTCTGAAGAGCTGAGATCTGCATTAATTTTCATGTCTGGGTGTTGGGATTTGCTCTCTATGAATTTTGTTGGGCAGGTGCAATACCCACATACTATTCTTATTCATTTTAGGGTCTGGGAGGGATCTGACAACTCTTTGTCAATAAAGTTTTGGGTCTCCACGTAATTTTTGCATTTATCTGTAGGGTAGGTACAAGACGCCCTAATCCAATACTGAAAGCCACAGTGAGAAGACACTTCCAAAGAAAACAGTTTTACAGACCTTTAAAATGTATTAAATAGAAGCATATTTAATAATAAATATCCATGTAAATGCTATACTGACAAAAATATGTTAAAGTATTATGTGTTTTAAATATCCACAAGATCTTGATCATGCAAATATACAAAATCAGCTGCTATATCAACAAGACATGCAAAGTTTGAACAGAGCTGCTTGGAACGATGCAGCTTTTGGCTCCTGAATAGTCATTCCTTTGTATATAGAGTAGGAGACATGATAATATAATGTATATTACTGAGAGACCTGTTTACTGTAATGTTAGGTCTATCAGTGTGTTATCAGCCTCTGTTTACATGGTCTTTATGGACTATCATTTTTCATTGAATTTCCATGGACATTTGAATTAAAACATGTTCTTGCTAAGTGCTTCAGATAAATAATTATGAATGTTATGGGTGAGCATATATTCCTTTGTATATATTTTAGCCTCTATCTATCATCCAGAAAATAGATGTCTAAGACAGATATTTTGCTGAGGTTGGCATAGAGGTAAGTGGTATAAAAAGAAGGTGTCTTTGGCTTTGACCAGAAGTTGAGTCGAAAAGATGTAGGGGACAAAATGGCAGTATGGCTTTTTTTCCTGGATAGACTGGATAGTACTGTATAACTTTGACATAGAAGAGTTTGTTCTTAATTAGCTAACAAAATAAACACATATTTTAGTTTTCAGCTTGTATTAATTTTGTGACTTGCAAAGGTCACAGTAGATAATAAGGAAAAAAAATGTGTCCTATTAAAAGACATTTTTATAGCAAGTTAAATTTACCTGTTAATATTTCCCCCAACGCTTCAGTCTAGACAGTGACAAATCTAACAGTGAGTGATCAGGTTTTCCTAGCGGTGTACTGATGTACTACCTAAACTTATGAAAACATATTATTAAAATGAAACACTCTACAATTTGTTTTACTATTATATATTACATTCTAAAGCTTAAATCCAGACAAAATGTCTGTGCTCGTTTTAAATCAATGGGGAAGAAGGTTTGGCATAAATGTATTGCTACTGTAGACAAAATGCACATTTACACCTATGCATGGCAGTTCAGTTGCAAAATTATAAGCATTTTGGGGTTGCATTTTGATTATTTAAACTGTATTTTGCAAGTGTTTGCATTTGCGATTTGTTCATTCTTATTGACGCATTAAAATACATTTGTTAGACTTGAATGGGGTTTAATTTGAGGTGCAGTGTGAACTTTTCCAAATTAAAAAAATAATCCCATGCTTAAAATGGATGTCCAGTCAGAATCAGCGAAAGCATGAAAAAGCAATGTTTCATATATAAGTTAACCACAACATAACACATCTAAATAATGCTTTTAATTGCATATGCTGGTAGATAATCCAAAATAAATTAATTGAAATATCTGCCTATAACTGTGCACACAACACTTGGTTTAAACCTTGTGGCATCTAGTTTGTATAGTTCCCTGTACTATATGTTTACCTTGTCTGTAATCACACCTTGTAAAACTCAACAGAAATGATGGCGCTATATAAATAAACATTGTTAATATTAATAATAATAATAATAATAATAATAACGACCAACACAATACAAATTCAAATTATTACAAAAAATATTAAAGTGGTAATTTATTTTTCTTAAATTACATGTCCTTAAAGTGGACCAACACCCAGGATTTTGACTATCCTGGGTCTTGGTCCACTTCGGTGGACCACAAATTCTGCTTAAAATTGCATCTGGGGAGAAGTGGAAATGTGTTGTCTTTCTATCCTGAGGATCAGGTGTGGCCACTCCCACCCTGGAGTCCCAGGTCAACCAAAAACTCACCTTCATCCACGGTCCAATGGCGCATGCATAAGCAGCGCCCGGATCCCCACTATCCCTTTAGCATGGTGTGTGCCCGTGCCAGGCATTTGTGAATCAGATCTGCTTGCATTAGACAAGCACCGTGATGAAGGGGTTTGAGCAGATGCAAGCGAACTGGGTTAACCCCGAGGGGTAACCTGGGGGGTTTCACACAGCGGGGAACCCCCGATCGGGGTGCCCGGGGGGCAAAGACCAAAACCCAGGATAGTCAAGTCCTGGGTTTTGGTCCACTTAAACACTGGGTTCATATTGTAGATTTGAAATTGTATTCTTCCAATATGAACTACGCAGCATACTCATCTGTCAGTATATTTTTGTTTCTAATATTATGTAAGTCACAAGATGGGGGACTACCTAGTGTCCACAGGTGTATTGGAATATCTGCACTTTACTCTATAAAATATAAATATGAAATATTTTGCTTTACAGTTTTTAGCGGCATTTGGTTGACTTCAGCACAGATTTAAGTTTACAAGTTGGGCCTTTTCTTTTAACACTGCAGTAGTCTTTGATGTGACCATTTTGGTCGTCTAGCAGGTCATGTTGGGTTTTGTCTTGCCTTTAAGGCCTTTTTTCTCACAGTGCCTTCCTTTCCACCACATTTCAAGGCTTGCAGCTTGCATACTATTGTCATGGAGGCTAATTTATTACTAATGCCAGGTATCAGCAGATGAGCGTCTGTACAGCGGTGCTTAGAGCAACCGCTAGTGGATGCTGTAAGCGGGTATCGGGTGCTGTAACCTAGCGTTGCGGTTGCTGTAAATCTCAGCTTCAACAAGGGGCATCCCAAACTGTGTGAAACCCCCAGATCGACGCTATTCACTCAACGGCACATCCCTGGCAGTGTGCCCTTCCACCTGAGCCTATCTAAATTGCTGGGGCCAGGGCGCAAGCACGCCGCCAGGAAGGCAAGGGATGCGGCAGCACGCTTTTCCCATTGACAACCATGAGAGCTCTCACTGAACAAGAGCCCATGCATTCGCTGTTGGAGCGTGAAAATGAGAGTGATTACAGGTGCCCCAGCAGGGTTTTACACACCGAAAGGAGGCAAGTGGCTGTGGCCTGTGTTGGATTTGTTCAACTTTAAAGAGATTGTCAAAGTAAAAAAAAACATTACTTACCAAATAACCCTCAGACTCGGGTTTCTTCACCATCGGCTCCAAAGCTAAAAGTGCGCTCCTGACTGCTCCTCACCCAGCATTTACCACTTATAGCATGGATGCTTATATGGTGTGCCCCCTGAAGCAAATCAACAAGGGGTCATGCTTCCTCATTACTGGAAGCAGGAGCAGGCACCGGAGCCCATGGGATCAAACTGAGTAAAAGGTGTGTGTGTGGGTTTCATCACTATTATTTATACAATTTATCTAGAGCCTGGGCACAATGTAACAATCCACATAAGATATTCAGCAGGCAGGCTGATAAAACCTGTAAAGAAAGGCAAAGGTCCCTGTTTTCTTGGTAAGCCTGTTTGCTGAACACCATATAGTAAAAGAGGGTAAATCTGGGCTGTTACTCTGTGGCCCAGGCCCTAGGTAAAATTGTATAAATAGTAGTGATGCAGCAACTCCTTCCCCCTGTATTTCCAATGGGATTACGCCTGAGGGCTGTTAGTTAAGCAGCTTGTTTTATTTTTTTACTTTGCTTGAACAAGGATATTAAATAGACAAAACATGTTACCTTTACTTTATTTAAGATTCCTTATATATATAACTCTTTATTTGTATTCTATTTTGTTTCAGAAATACATAACCGATGAATGTTTCTTCTATGAGCGCTTGGAATCAAACAACTACAACACTTATCGGTCTCGTAAATACAGTGACTGGTACGTGGCACTGAAGAGGACAGGGCAGTACAAAAATGGATCCCAAACTGGGCCAGGACAGAAAGCTATCCTCTTTCTCCCCATGTCAGCAAAAAGCTGATTTCCATGGACCTTTGTGACATAATATATAACTATATACACTATGTCTATTATTGCTAAATGTGATGGAAAGTCAAGTCTTATTGTATTTAACATTGTGCCAGTGTTGAAAAATGAAAAGATGTTTGACATAATCATGTTTTTAATATATTATAAAACAATATGTAAATGTGTAGCAATGCAAGTGTTGCCTTGAGGTATTTAAATCCCTGATTAGTATATTAGATATAAATGAATATTAGTTTCCTGTTATCACACTGTGAAGCATATCAGAGTTTACTTTTTGTTTCATAGTAATCTGGGAAATCCTTGTGGTACAGATTGTAGAAACGGCCTGAGTAAACGGCTGGCAATGTTTTCATAGGTAGGTCAATGTTGTGAAAGCCTTCCTTATAGCCATATAGTAAAAGTTTAGCGATCCTGCTAGTGATGGGTGTCGTATGATTAGTGTAGGCGAGTTCCTGGAGGTCCATCCATTCACACTTTAGGCACTCATGAGGGCAAAAGCTTATGTTGTAGGATAAAGGCTTTAGACGGCATATAATGTACATATCTGATTTTCCAAAACCCCCGGGGTGATTATGCTGCTGTCTTATGCTTAGAAGAGACCTAAACTCTGACTTAATTCCTGTCTCTTCAAGAACTTCTCGAACTGCTGTGTCTCCTGCGATGAAAAGGAAAACAAGAACATTTGTCTGAAAATTCAGTGATGGTGCTCCACTACAGTTAGGGACCATGACTACAAGTACATATGTAGGTCAAATAAATAATAAACAGTCTATATTCACCTAACTCTTCCTCTTCTAAACTAGATAACCTAACTCTTAGAGGGCATCCTGTTTTCTAGATGCCCCACAGTTTGGATCGTAACTAACCCTTACTCCAACCTGAGCCAAACACTCAGCTCAGTGGGATTTGGCGCTGATCAAATACAGTAAAGGAAGCATGTGTCCAACAGCATGCACAGTGGAGGGAGCAGGGAGCTGCTGCATGTACTTCCTCTGTTGAATTTGGTTGAATCCCTGTGAGGTTTGTTCTACCTAAAACTGTTGTCCATGGTAGACAATTTGCAATGTAACTCTCACCATACTTGTCTGTTATGATGCACTTCTTAGCAACACAATACAGTATTTCTTTTAATAAAACTCAAAACTCAAGTTCTACTGCATGCAAAGTTAATTGCTACACCATTGCTTCGGGCTACATTTGGCAATGTCCTAAACTGTTTTCTGTTTTTAAATTGAAGAATAATTGGCTGAGATATCAAGGTTTACACCTTCTCCTATTTTCTCTTCTGAAAAAAGCAGGCGTGGTACTTGGATCTGTGATGCTGCATAATAACCAGCAATGTGATGCATCTGGAGGAGGAAGTGGAGGGAGGGATCAGCAATCCTGTGACACTCTGCTGAGCTTATTGGGGGACAGGATGCACAAGAGAATGTCATTGGCCGAACTTGTAAGCTTTGATATCTCGACCATTTCTTCAATTTAAAAACGGAAAACAGTTTAGGACAGCACCAAATGTAGCCCAACACAACGGTGTAACAATTACCTTCGCCTGCAGTATCACTCAAAAATGAAAATCGCCAATGCAGTTAATTAGTGCTATCTGTATCTGGTTATCCTGATAATGCTCCTACAATTAGGAGGGGGGAATTGAACATTTTTCAATGATGGAACACTATGTTTGTTAAGCTACTGGTTGTAAAATTACTTTAAAGTCATACTTTGTCAAAACATAAAAAAACACTATACTCAGCTTTCATCCCACACAAGCTATTGCTACCAGTCCAGTGCTTAGACACTTACCAGATTGCCGGATGGCAGTCCCGTGCCACTCCCTTCTTCTCTGCCGAATCGACATCACTGTGCTGAGGGGACTATGGGGCATCCCGCCCCTTTTGCACTTGAATTATGACATGCCCCTCTCTATTCACTGCAATGCATTGAGACTCTTTACAATCTCTTCAACTGCACATGCATGGGCTCTCGTGCAATAATAGCTGTTTAATGTAGCTCTGATAGGCTACAATGAGGGGGCGCACGCGCTCCCACCCCATGCAATCTAAATGGCTGTGGGGGGAGCGTGCTCATAGCCTGAAGATAGAGGGGATGCGGCGGCTCTCGCTGCCCATTGTAAACAATAAGAGCCGTTTGCCAAATTAAATAGGCACGGTAAATGGCTCTGATTGGACGAGAATTGACACATGCGCCACTGGACCGGGGAAAGATGAGTAAATACCAACGACATGGGGGGGGGGTTCACACAGCAGGACATCTTAATTCAGGATGCCCGGGGGAACACCAGTGGCCTCCCTGGGTTTTGTTCCTTTTTTAAGTCCCTTTCAAATCCTCCTGTGGGATTTTAATTTGGGATTCCCCCACTGTTAAATATCCTAAGAATGCAAAATCAGTATAATGTGGGAAAGGAAATACACTGCAATGAAGCATGCCTTATATTGGAGCAGGTGCAAGTGCCACAAGTTTTTCGAATGGAGCTCTGATAGGAAAAGGTATCGGTTTAATGCAGTGCTCACTGATGGTGTGAGAGGGTGGGATGAGTTTGGTTAGTTTAGTGTTCCTGTGAACCAGTTGCCAGTTTAGGTCCATTTTATGGACTCTCAAGGGCTCCCATTGAGATCTATGGGTGTCTCCATACATGGGAAGAGGGGCCCATTGTTCTCAAGCAAGCCATCCAGAAGAAGATCCCTAGAGCTCCTGAAAACCTGTATTAATACTTACAGATCCACATCCCCTTCTCTGTAACCAATAGTCATAGTCAGAGGGGCTTGTCCAGTAGAAGGCCTGCAATGCAGAACTGTAGTATACAGCGGTTTCCTGGTCCTCCTCCTGCTATATAGAGTCCCACTAGGAAAAGCTGAGCATCTCCTGCATGCCTCATGGACAGTGGGAGCTGGTGGGCTAAGGTCCTTGTGGGCCTGTAACCCATACAGCTGCCAGGGTGGTCTTGTATGCAAGAATTGTTTCTGGAACTCAAAACTTAGAACATATAATATAACCCCATGCATGTCTGAAGAATATCTGCAGGTAACTGGTACAAACATAACCCCCATACATATACTCACCAAGATCTTCTCCTGGATCTGATAATCCTCCTGGAAACTTCCATGCATTTAGAGTCTGAAATGTAAGAACACCTATTTATTTTTTAATTTATACTACTTGTACATTCATATGTCCTTTTCCTGATGTATACAATATTTATGCCCATGTAATACTTGCACCACACTGATTAAAACCTGTAGTGCTATCCCCAGCCTGAGTAAGTGCCAACTGGGGTGCCAGCTCAAGCAAGTAATGCATTTCACCAGGCCAGGGCTATTTGGCTTGTCACAACCTTCCAAGACATGCCCTTCCTCTGTACAGATTTAGCAGACATTAAATTCGGCATTCGGGATCGACAACAGTGTGGGTGCGAGTGTTGGTACTCCGGCTATGAGACAGTCTGAGGGGGCATCCAGAATACCGGAGCTCCCCGTTGCACATAACCGCCCAGAGAACGCACTTGATTCTTACCTTAGCCAGATTTGGCACCTGGCGCTCAAGTGGGTAGTGAGTGCGTCTATTGTTCTGGCCGCTGAAAAGGCCCATTCATGTGAGCGCCGGCGGCCAATTGTGGTGCTGGATTTCTGGTGAGGATCGAGGCTAAAGGTAAGAATTACAGGCATTCTGGGGACTTATGTGCGGGGGTTGCAGCATTCTGGTTGTCTTATAGCGGTGGTGCCAAAACTTGTGCCTGCATGGGTGTTGGTCCACTTTAAGTAAACATTGCTATCAGGAAATCATCAATGCTTTTCAGAGGCTTTTGTGTTGTGAGATACAGATACATTAGGACATTTAATGGCCCATGTCCACATAACAATTAGCGAACGAATAATCGCTAAAGCAAACACAATCAAGCGATAATTGATCCATATAAGTGATCACAGCAATCAAGTGATCAACAAGAATTCGCTCATTGGTCGAGCTCATTTGGCTGACATAACATTTCTCATTCAACGCTTTAATGTTGGCATTTGGAAACAGAAATTGGCTATAAATAGGACTATATTGTGATCCCTTTAACGAAAATTTTTTTGAAAAATATACTTTATTGATTATGCTAATCTGAGCGTGTAAATGGACCAAGTCTGCTCCATCTGTATGTCACTCTCCTGAGGTTGTCAGGGGTAAATAAAAGCGGACAATGGTAGCCATACTGCAGGAAATAGACGTGAGGCTAGATGCCTGGCCTGCTAGACAAGGTAAAGCTGCAGACTTAGCTGACACCTGCTAGGAGGAAAAAATGGCCCCACAAGCTACTACCAGGTAAATCCCACTGAATTGATAATAAACTATTACCTTTATAATGGTTAAAATAATGTATTTTATTATAAATATTATAATAGCTAAAAGTGGTGTAAATGAGTAGTCAGATACTGAAGGCACATCATCAAATGACAAGTAACCTGCAAGGCTTTAGTCAATAATGCTGCTAGTCTAATAAAATGGAATGTATCACTTTTGTAATTAATATTATGGTTGTCTGACTGAGAAGAATAAAAAAACTAAGTGAACCTCAAGTCAAATAAGACTGGAGGGTCACTTACTTTGGGGATGCCCCACACAGTCTACCAAAGCTACAGCACGATCCGTTGATGACCACATATGGTCCTCACTGGAATTCCGCATTCTGCATGTTGTCCTCACTGGACCTCTGCATTCCCATGGTGTGTCTCGCTCCCACATGATTGCTGGTAGCCACTAGGGTTCGGGGATCAGGCTTGCACAGTCCTATGCATACATCTGACCATCCAGCGCTGAAGGCAGCCATACAGAGGGATCGCAGAGAGTATGGGAGATGGGGATTGGGCACCTGTAGCTGAGGCCCCTCTCCTGACGATTTGAGGGACCCTCCAGTATTATTTGACTGGAGGGTCACTTTACACTTCAGGTGAATAAAATATCCCCCAAATGCTCAGAAGAGAAGTCATTTATTTTAAAGCGGACCAAAACCCACTGAACTTGTGAAATACATTTGACCAAAGACCCTGCTCATACTCTCTTCTTAGGCTATAGAAGTAGAAATTGATATTTTTGCTTATCAAATCACCCTGGAACACTGTTTTTTTGCTCTCCCTCTCTGTAGGATTGCAAGTGATCAGTCATTGCATAAGTGTGGCAATGACATCATTGCCACACACAGCAGTAGCAATGAATGTAGGAGGCGGAGCTTTACAGCTAAAACAGGTGCCATTATTTGGGATTAGAGTGAAGCATAAGCAGTAAAAATAGGCAATAGGTACTCTTCATGGGGGGGGGAGCAATTTAGGGGATGCTAGTTAAAAATTTGGGTTTTGGTCCGCTTTAAGCCTACTTTTCTGCCATTATTTTAAAGCTGAAAGTAGAATGATCTGCAATGATTGCAAGCAAACACTCTCTATAGGTAAAACAGATTGCTTGTCTCTAGCACTCAGTTCAGAAAAGGGTTTGTAAGCCATCACTTTCCAGTAAAACTATACCAGTAGTAATAATAGACAGTAGCCATGGAAATCATTGCAGACATGAGGAGACACGTTTCGAACAGTGTGTCCTTACTCATGATCAATACAATACCCAAAACTCCATGTTTGTGTGAAAAAAAACTTGACAGGAAATCGCACACAGTTCTTGGGGCCACAAACATTGTCCAGAAACCTGAAGGGGCAAAGCAACTAAGCAGACCTACAGTCATTTTTGCCCCCCTCCCCCTAAAGGGAGAGGAGCCGTCCCAATGCATCAAAGCTGCATGCCCTTAGCTCAGACTTGCTATCAGGGTGTGCTGGAGAAAGCAAAGAGAGTATGCAAAGAGGGCAGAAGAACAGCACAATTTGTCTTTTTTATTTTACAACAGTGTCTCTATTTATGTTTTGGGAGGTTTATATTCATGCTGCTTTTTCGGGGGGTCATATAGAAGCTGTATCATTATCATGTGGTAGAATTTCCTAAAAAGTGTCCAAGTGATGGTAGCACTGGTTTCAGCAGGTAAAGGGTAAATTACCTTTCCACGGATGAGGATGGGGAGGGTTGGGATTTATTGCCTGGATTTAGACTTTCGAATGTTAAATATACCTAAAGAATAATGGATTGTGGAACAAAACCTGCACTGTGGCTGCCATTACAGTTTTTAGGCATTGAACACATAGGTGTCACAATAGGCTGCTTGGCAGGCATTTGTTTTCCCCGCTAAGTAATCCTTGACACTGGAAGATATGTGGACAAAGCCAATTGGCTCAATGCATTTAAAAGCTTGGCTAGCACTTGCAGAGAGGATCAGTTCCAAAATCAAATCACATGTTGAAACCCCCCTAGTTAGAATCCGAATACAAGTCTGTATTATGTATTCGTGTTTATGTGATCCTTATCATAACCTTGCAGAAGCTGCTATAAGTGCCTAATATTGTACCGTTTACTGTTTTACTATATTCAAAATTTGGAAATGGAGATTCGTAGTACTGTTCTTTAGTGCACTGATTTCAGTGTTTTCTTTTTAACAAATAAACTGTAGCTATTTAAGTGCTGAGGTGTTATTACATTACTTTTCTTACATTATTTTTTTCCTTTTTTTTTATCTTGCTTTGTCTTGCTTTAAATGTACCAGATCTGCTCAACCTGGGCTGTACATTATTCAACTTCTAGATAAACAACTGTATATAGAACAAAGCATTCTATGCTATTTTATACATCGACCAAAGTGGGCCAAAAAGTCTAAATAACATTACAATGTTCCACTCACAATGTTCCCTAGTGGGCATCCTAATTTGGGATGCCCTGCAGTGTGAATCACTATAGAGGTGTGTGCTATATACTTACCTTCATAAGTGGTGTTCTTCAGCGATCTCTTCAAATGCAGCTGTGCAATAGAGATACCATTCACACATTACAGAAAGCTGTGAGTCAGCTGTGAGCTAATTACATTTATCAGCTGCCACATAGAAACACAGTTGCTGGCAGAAGGACACCACATGGTCCATCCTGTCTGCAATTGCCAATGCATGTATATTCTCTTTATCTTAGGATACATATCCCTCCCCACGGGGCATCCAAAATCGGGATGCCCCGCTGTGTGAAACCCCCCAGGACGTTACCAGAAACCTTACCTTGATCCCGATCCAACGGCGCATGCGCAAGCCGCATCCCGCGCTTCTCTCTAGCAGGGCGCGTGCCCGGGCTGATTCGCATTTACAAATGGTTGGACGAGCGGCCATGTATGCTCCGTAGGAGCAGGGTGAGGTGAATTTTATGAGCGATTGGGGGGATTTCACATAGCGGGGCACCCCCGATCGTCTTTTACTGAAAGACAACTAGACAGCCCCTGGGGCATCCGAAATAGGAGTGCTCTGCTGTGTGAAACCCCCAGTCACCAGTAAACTCATCTTTACAGATGGCTCCCACAACGCTGTCTTCTCTGGCGGCTGCATCCCTGGCTCCACTGTAGGCCATTCAGATAGGGTTGGCCAGAGGGAGTAATATTTTCTGGCGTTGCTCCTGATCTTCTATCCAACTAGCTTCAGTTTGTGCTCTCTTGTTCAGTGGCATATGAACAAGAGTCAGTGGCATATGCTGTTTGAGAGGGCTTAAAGTGGACCAAAACCAAGCTTGATCAGCCTCTATAAAAGTCCCGAGCCTATCGATTCCCACCCTGGGCATCCAAAATTGGTGTGTGAAACCCCCCATTCACTTACCTCGTTTCCCGGTCCCATGGCGCGTCTAAGAGCAGTGTCCGCATCCCGCTGCCCTCTAGCAGAGCACGTGCCTGTGCCAGGCATTTGTGAATGGATGCAACCGTCAGGGCCCTCAGATCCGCTCTTAGACACGCCTTGGGACCTGGAAGAGGCGAGCTGGTCTCAGCGTACTGGGGGGGTTCGCGCAGCGGGGCAAAATCCTGAGTTTTGGTCCACTTTAACCCCATGCAGATGTGTGGAATAACTGCCCTCCTAGGCCTACATGAAAGCAACCATCTTGGATCACACTGAGAGCCCTGCTTACACATGACGATGAGGTGGAAGCTGTGTCAATTCCTACTTCTGGCTAGAAATAAAGGATGACTGCACAAAGATATGAGGCAACTGTAAGATGTTCAAAAGAAAAGGCTCTCAGATGTAAATCAAGATGGCAGCTCCCATGTAGTTTGAGAGCACAGAATCTGCCCATTATTCCTCAATATCTGCATGTACCTCTCAAATAGCTTATGTCACTAATTGACAAAGAGCGGGATTTAGGGGAGTTACTAAGCTCTAATTTTTTGACTGGAAGTCCACTTTAAGTTTCTCCTTTAAAAAAACACTCCCCTCTTAAACCTTCCTTAAACCCAGTCCTTGTTATATGTGCCTTTTGTAACAAAGCAGGGAGCTGGTGGCAATTACAATATAAAATAAGGCCTATCCCAATAATAAGCCCTAGTTACAGTTACATACGCAAATAAGGCAATTGCCTTGGGGCACCAGGACCAGAAGGCCCCTGACACGACCATTTCTTGCCCGGGGTGTCAGGTGCCCCTGCGCCATCAACCCATGATACCAATATGACACAGTTCACACTTGGCTGTCTGTGTCATATTGTGGAGCCGTATGCAGGATCCAGTAGTGCCCATAGCAAATATTAACATTTTATTACCACGAACATGGGTGGAGTGTTGGGCTGACATATTATGGTAGCTCTATCAATTTTGGAATGAGAATGAAAATAACGAACAAATGTAGGTTGTTTATGGAGAAATAGGCCATCCCCTAAAAAATACAATTCTGTGAGTACTCACCTGTAGAATTGTTTTTGTAGTATACAGCACGTCCTGTTTCACTAAATTTTTTACGTCTGGGTTATCCACCACAAGGTGGTGCAGTGGACTGCAGAAAAGACTTGTGGCATCTCCCGGCCCTATAAAAGGCCAGGAACCTCCCACAAATTCCCAGTGTTACAAAGCAGTTAGACAAAAAGCCGGGAGAATAATAATGAAGGAAACTCCAACCAACATTTGAACAAATCACCATACAGAGGTAACCAAGAATAATGATAACAAGGGAGGGATGAAACAGGACGTGCTGTATACTACAAAAACAATTCTACAGTACTCACAGAATTGTATTTTTCCAAGTATACAGCATGTCCTGTTTCACTAAATTCTTTATGTCTGGGACATCCAAAAGCAGCGTCCGTAAAGTAGGGTGGGATCCCCAAGAGCAACGACAGGCAGTTTAAACCACTGCCGCCTGAAGAACCTTGTGGCCAAAAGCAGCATCAGCCTTGTAAAACTTGGAAAAAGTATGAACAGAAGACCAAGTTGCGGCCTTACAAACTTGTTCAACAGAAGCCTGGTGCTGAAAAGCCCAAGAGGCACCAATAGCACGAGTGGAATGAGCAGTAAGGCGGAAGCGAGGTTCCTTCCCCTTAGCAGAATAGGCTTGCACCACCGCCTGACGGATCCACTTGCTGATAGTGGATTTAGCCGGAGGCAAACCCTTCCTAGGTCCAGAAGGGAGAACAAAAAGAGCATCAGTCTTCCTAAAGGATTCAGTAGCTACCAAATAAAACTTCAGAACCACATCCAAAGAATGCAGTGTCCGCTCCTTGGAATTAGCAGGATTAGGAAACAATGAAGGCAAGACAATGTCCTGATTGAGATGAAAAGCAGACACAACCTTAGGCAAGAAATCTGGCTTAAACCGAAACACCACCTTGTCCTGGTGTTGCTCAAAATAAGGAGGTTTGATGGAAAGCGCCGCCAACTCAGAAACACGCCTGACAGAAGTGATAGCCACCAAAAAGGCTACCTTAAGAGTCAAAATGCGCAAAGCGGCCTCACGGAGAGGCTCAAAGGGATGACCCTGCAGAGCAGATAATACCAGATTCAGATCCCAAACTGGTAACATAGGCTTACGTGGCAGACGCACGTGAGAAACCCCCTGGAAAAAAGTCTTAACCAAACGGTGATTGGCAAAAGATCTTTGGAAAAAAATTGCCAGAGCTGAAACATGACCTTTGAGGGTACTAAGTTGAAGGCCCAAATCCATACCATGTTGCAAGAATTCCAGAATCCTGGGAATAGAAAACACCCGACAGGGAAGAGACTTGGACTCACACCAGGCAATGTAAGTATGCCAGACCCTGTAGTAGATAAAGGACGAGGATTTCATCCTAGCCCTAATCATGGTATCAACAACAGAGGCAGGCAACCCCTTTTCCCTCAAGATGGAGGTTTCAGCAGCCAAGCCGTCAAAGCCAGCGTTTGTAAATTGGGATGGCGCAGCTGCCCCTGAGTGAGCAAGTCTGGATCCTTGGGCAGGACGTACTGATCTACTGCCATCTGCAAACCACGCCCTTCTTGGCCAACAGGGGGCCACCAGAATGGTTGGCACTCCTTCCTGGGCTATCTTGCGCAGCACCCTGCCCAACAAAGGAAACGGAGGGAACACATAGAGGAGCCTAAACCCCTTCCAAGGCATTGCTAGCGCATCCGTGGCGAAGGCCAGAGGGTCCTGTGACAGAGAGACAAAGAATGGAAGCTTGTGATTGTGATGGGACGCAAACAGGTCCACATCCGGCAGAACCCAGCGACGGCTGTTGCTGAGGGAGGGACCATTCCCCCAGCCGAGACATCCCCTTGCTCAAGGAGTCTGCCTCCAGGTTTTCCACTCCCGGGATGTAAACTGCCGATATGCAGGGGACATTCTCCGCCGGCCAGGACAGTATCAGGGACCATTCCTTGAGGGCTCGCTTGCTCCGAGTCCCTCCCTGATGATTGATGTAGGCAACCGCCGTCTGGTTGTCCGAGCGGATCTGAACAGCCCGACCCCGAAGGTGTGGGGTCAACTGGGAGAGAACCAACCTTATCGCCCACAGTTCCAGAACATTGATGGGAGCATGGGTCTCCCGAAGGCCCCACTGACCCTGGAACTTCAGAGACTCCCAAAAGCCCCCCCAACCTGTCAGACTGGCATCTGTATTGACAGTCTCCCAGCACGGGGGCAGAAATGTCCTGCCCACTAGAAGATTCCTTGAGTCCAGCCACCACGAGAGGGACTGACTGACCAGAGGGGACAGAGCAAATTCCTGATCCAAGGACACAGGTCTCATGTGAAACTGAGCATAGGGGACCGCCTTGAAGCATGACACCATCAGGCCCACCAACTGCATCCCCTGCCAAATGGAGGGATGAGGACAAGAAAGTAGAAACCGTGCCTGCGTCTGCAGGCTCTCCACCTTCTGCTGAGGCAGAAAAACCTTGACCTGAGATGTATCCAGAGTCATGACCAGAAAGGACCTCACCAAGGACGGAGACAGTGAAGACTTGGGATGGTCGATCACCCAACCGAAGGACTCGAGTGTGGAGACCACCATCTGGGTATCCAGCTCGGCTTGATGGAAGGACTGAGATGCAATCAGAATGTCGTCCAGATAAGGAAGGATGCATATGCCCTGAGATTTCAAAAGAGCCATCACCCCCCCAGCACTTTGGTGAAGACCCGAGGAGCCGAGGTAAGACCGAACGGTAAGGCCACAAATTGGTAGTGCTGATCCTCCAGAGTGAACCTGAGAAATCTCTGATGACCTGGAAAGATTGGAACATGAAGGTAAGCATCTTTGATGTCCACAGAAGTCGCCCGGCCGCAGGGTACTGACTGCCGAGCGCAGAGTCTCCATGCGAAAATGCTTGAACCTGACAAAAAAGTTGAGGCGCTTCAAATCCAGGATGGGCCTCAGGGACCCATCCTTTTTGGGAACCGTGAACAGATTGGAGTAGAAGTCTCTGCCCCCTTTCCCAGAAGGGCACCGGGCAGATGACACCCAATTCCAAAAGGCTGTGGACCGCAAGCCCTGAGCTGACAGTGGGTTTTGAGCCATCCGGGATCTGATGAATCTTGGGGGCGGCCAGGCTGCAAACTCTATCTTGTACCCGGACACCACCTCCTGAATCCATCGGTCTGAGACGCGCAGTCTCCAGACGTGAGCAAAGGGCCGCAACCGTCCCCCCACCCGGATGGGTGAGGGCGCCTCCTCATGCCTGAGGGGGCTTGGGGGAAGATTTGGACTTGGGACCCCATGAGAGACCGGAACCCCGGCCTCTACCCGGCCCCTAGGGTCTCTACGTGTCCCCGCACCACGGCCTGACCTGGGAGCATGGAAGGAGGGGAGGGAAGAACCAGCCCCCCCGAAAGGGCCGCGGCTGCCTCCTGCTTTGAGGTAGCCTACCATCCTTGGCAAACAGATCCAGACGCTCACCAAAGAGCTGTAGCCCAGTAAAGGGGAATCCAGTGAGAGCCTTCTTAGCAGCATTATCAGCCGCCCACTGACGCAGCCAAACAGAGCGGCGTATAGCCACCAAAAGGGCAGAAGTCTTACCACACATCCTGACCGCATCATCCATAGCAGAAAGAATAAATGCAACAAAATCATAGCAAAGCAGGAGGGATCTATACTCCTCCCCCCCTATTGGCATCCGAGGCATTATCCAGAAGGCACTTGAGCAGCCCTGTAATAGCAAGAGCCGTGATGGCAGAAGCGCACACAGGGCGCAGCGCAGTCCCTGCACAAGCAAATGCGTGACAGGCCAGCTGATCCACACGCCGGTCCTCACCATCCCTCAGAGTAGAAGTGTCAGGGGAATGCATGACCGAGGTATTGGACAACCCAAGCACGGGAGCATCCACCTCAGGGGTGACACGACCAGCGCTTAACCACATCAGCAGGGAAGGGATACCTCCTGTCCCAACTCTTGGGCACCGCGGGCAATCTGCTAGGACGTTCCCACTCCTTGAGCACCAAATTATTAAAGTGGTTCTGCTCAGGGAACTCCAAGCGTTGTTTGAAAAAGCTCACCCTGCTGCTTTTTAGCCGGCACAGGAGGGGTAATACATAGCACTTCAAAAATGTGAGCCAACAGCCTATCAGTATCCTCGGGAGACCATGGATCTTCTCCAAAAGGAGACCCAGTACCGCCATAAACCTCCTGCCGTTCCTCAGAGGAATCAGAGAAAAGTTCCCCCTCTTCTAGGGGGTAAAGGCCAGGGAAAGAATAACGTCCCTCATCCTCCTCAGGAAAAAGGGAAAAAGCAGGAGTTAAATGCCGCTTCTTGCCAGAAGCCTTACGGGGGCAGGCCCAGTAATATGCCTTTCCAGGCTGGCCACCCGCAAAGCCAAGTCATAATGTGATTCCCCGCTAGCATGTCCCTAACTAGGGGTCAAATGCAGGCGCGGGGGGGTAGGTGATGTAGAAGGGGGCGCAGAGCTGGGCAGCATAGCAGGCAACCCAGACTGCAGCACAAGTACCTTCTTGGCGCAGGGCACACATACCCTGACACCATCACTCACAGGGGATACCCCACACGCGGCACACAGCTGGGCTTGTTCCGAAGGAACCCCAAGCACATTATCCCCGGAAGCCTCCATATGGTGATCAATATAGGCTCACAGCCAGTAGAGGGTCACGGCTACAAGAGCCACCCCGGATGCCCCCCCCCAGGGATGCCCAGAACCCGCCAGGGAAGGTGGGAGATGACAAGTGCAGGGCTGGGAGAAACCACAGTCACGGTATTCCCGCCTAAAAGACACAAAAAAAAAAAAAAAAACCATCCGCAGCACAGCTGAAGTACAACAAAAGCAACCCCGCAGGGGACTCACGGACCAATAGGATCAGCAGCGCTACCGCAGGACCGCAGAGGAAACGCGTCTCCAGAGAGAGACGTGGGCATCTGACACAGCAGATCAAAATGGCGCCAGAGCAGTCCTTGAGGGGCAGGCTGCAGCGGCATGACGCGGAACGCGTCATCCGCAGGGCCCCCCCCCCCCCCGAAGAGCGCGAAATCGCGGTCACATGACCGGCCGGCGACACAAGAAAAAAATCACCTCAGAAATAGCGCGGCGCGGTGGCAAAACAGTAAAAACACATTGCTATACACACACAGAACCCCCCGGGCACCCCCGCCAGCCGCCTGTCCCCCCGCCTCCCCGAGCCCAGGGAGAGAGCGAGAGGGCAACAAAACAGCGGCAAGTAAGCCCCGCTCACCTGCGCAATATAGAGAGCCATCTTCTTTATCTTCGCAGTCCTGATTGCAGAAGGAAACTGGGAATTTGTGGGAGGTTCCTGGCCTTTTATAGGGCCGGGAGATGCCACAAGTCTTTTCTGCAGTCCACTGCGCCACCTTGTGGCGGATAACCCAGACGTAAAGAATTTTGTGAAACAGGACGTGCTGTATACTTAGAAAATAATCCCTATCGCATCTTTTAGACCAAAACATTTATATGAGATCCTGTCTAATTTTTAGGGGAACAAGGTATCTGGTGAGGAACAAAGGCAGCAGTTTGAGTTTTAAATCTCACAGCCTGAATTTTTTTACAATAAACACTGCTGCCTTTGTAGTTCTGGCATCCCAAGGGGGTCAAATACAACAGTATTCATCAGATTGTGTTCTGCCCCCTCCACTCTGCACCTTACTGCCAGCAGACCATCACTTTATCAAACATAAATTATTGCATATGGTTTGCCCTTGATGCTAAATAGTCCAACCAGTTGATTGTTGATTCCACATAGCCTAGGGGAAAACTCCAACTGCTTCCATACTAAACAGAATCTGCTGGATTCTTCCCTTTCCATTCCTGAATGGTTAGAGTCTCAATATTTGTCCTCTAAGAAAGCTTTAAATGGGGAATGAAACACAAGTTTTGACTAGGTACTACCCCGTTTCCCTGAAAGTAAGACAGGACTTATATTCATTTTTTGTTCCGAAAATGGCGACAGAGCTTATTTTCAGGGAATACCTCTGTGACTAGGGCTTTTTTTCAGGTATGGGCTTATTTTTCAAAGCATTTGTGAAAATGATGAAAAATCACACTAGGGCTTATTTGCGGGGAAACACGATAGGACTAGACTCATTCCAATGAACTAATATTATAAAATGTGATTGTTTGATTTGATTGTTTACATTTAAATACAGTAATGAACATTTAAATAGAGGGAAAAACAGATTTCAGTTCCTTTGGTTTCACATTTTGAGTTACCACATATTAAATACAAATGTCTAAGAGGATACAGCCCAGGAAGTAGGAGCCTCGTTTATCAGCTCCTGTTAACCACTCAGCACCAATATTCTCTCCCCAGCGACACTCGATTTTTGAAACAAGAAACAGTCAGTGGCAATGTATCTCCCATTCAGTTTCTAAGCCCCTTTGTGTTAAACTCCAATATTTGCCCATAAAAACTCACCTGCACATACACTGGCCCTCGTCCAATGAGAGCCGTCTGCTGTGGCTACGTCATTCGGCAGGCGGCTCTGATTTACTTGACTTGGAAGCATATGCTTCCCATCCCAGGCCGTGCAATGTGCTCCCGATCTGAATGGCCGGGAGCGGTGTGTGTGCGCACGACGCCGGAGATGCTACAGCACGCGCTCTCCATTGTAAACAATGAATGCCGCCTGCCGAATTACATCATAGCAGGCGGCTCTCATTGGATGAAAGCCTGAACATGCATTGTTGGCGGATGGAAAGGTGAGTTTTTATGGGCATCCTGGGGGGTTTCACACAGTGGGGCATGAAGATTTGGGATGCCCTGGGAAAAAGCCAGCCTCCGTCCCTGAAATCTTTTACCTTGACCACAATCCAGCGTTGATCATCATGTGATCTGAGCTCTGGCAGCCTCTATCTTTTCTCTTGCTTTAAAGCAGAACACAACCCTGCATGGTTGAGCTATGTGTGCGCTCCCGCCACGGCCATTCAGATAGGCTGGAGGGGGGCATGCTTGCTGCTGGGAATGCGGCCACTTGCACTCTCTATTGCAGAAGGGAAGAGCCGTTTGCCGAATGATGTATGCACAGCAAATGGCTCTGACTGGATGAGAGCCTGAGCATGAAGAGGCAAGTTTTACAGAACAATCTGGAGGGGGCGGGGGTTCACACAGTGGGGCATCCTGGTTTAGGATGCCCTGGGGGAAGGCCAGCAGCCGGCCCTGGAATCTTTTACATGTTTGTTCCACTTTAAATCATAAAAGGGAACATTACAGTAATTGCAACAGGCTATGAAAAAAGCTGCAGACAATAGTTTCCAAGCCTAATTTTATCATGACTTAATTTAGTTAAGGAGACAAAAGGCGTCCTTTCTAAATGCTGCCAAGTATATTTCTCATCATGAAGAAAAGCCAGAGAGGATGTGGGGCCCTGCTAAAGGTTTTTACTGCTTCTACAAACAAAGTCTGTATTTTCTGAAACACTAATTTATTACACTTACACATCTGCTTTAAAGCGGACTACAACATTTTACAAACATTTCTTATTTCTAATATTATTATGACAATAAGACAGCAGCAAATGGCACCACAGAGCAGCTACATCTCTGTTATCTCCACCCACACCCACAGTACCATATGGGTGGTTGTCAGTCACCTGAAACAATGTTAAAATACTGTACAAGGAAAATCCATTTGCAATAAATGCAAATCAATGCACATAAATAGTTTCCATCACCTTTTGGAGCAGTTTTGTACTTATGGCGCAAATACAAACACCTGTTTGGATCTCGCTTACCACTGGCTGGGAATGACTGATACAGGCCATTTATTTTTTTTAGGTTATCTGATGCTTAGTTTCCAGCTCGTGAATGGTTTGTAGCGTTTTAGTGATCAACGCTGACCTCTCACGCTTCAGCCTTGAGCCCTCCTGAATGAAGATCCCTCTGAGCACGCATTTGAGCGCTTCCCACTGTAATGTCGGGGAGCAGTCATCCTGCGCATGATCCGCAATAAAATTAGCTATCGCCTCTCGGACTCTGCCCAAACAGATCGTATTTCTGAGAAGATTATCATTCAGGCGCCAGCTCCACTGTCTAGAGGCAGCGCCGGGCAGGTCGAGGGAGACAAAGACTGGCGCATGGTCTGACCACAAGAAGGGCCCTATACTAGCTTTGGGGTGCCATTGTAAGGCGTGGTGGCTAAGCAGTATGTAGTCAATACGACTATACGAGCCATGTACAGGTGAGTAATATGTGTAGTCTCTAGCAGATCCATGCTCTAGTCTCCAGACATCCATCGGCTGCAGGCCATGAAGGGCCTTCCGCAGAGACTGCAGCTTGCTTAGGGACACCAAGGACCTTCCTGCAGATGTATCTAAGTAAGGGTTTAGTGCCAGGTTGAAATCACCCCCCAGAATCACAACCCCCTCCATGAAGTACTCCAACTTTTTCAAGTATCTTCGAGACACCACCACTTGGTCATGGTTATGGAGGTAGAGGTTAGCAAGTGTATACTTTCGGTAGTGGATCCACACCTTGACAAAAATAAACCTCCCCTCGGGGTCAACAAGCCGCTCGATCTCCGTGAAGGGAACAGACCTATGAATTGCTATCGATGCAGCTCTCGATCTACCCATCGGGTTGGGGCTGTGAAACCAAGAGGGGACGTACCTGCCATTAAGAACAGGCACCTTTCCCTCCTGAAAGTGGGTCTCCTGGAGCATTAGGATGCTCACCTTCCGCTTGTGTAGGTCATATAGCACCCTCGAGCGCTTCTCCGGGATATTAAAGCCTTTGATGTTTAGAGAGCATATTGTCAGCTTGGCCAGGTCAGTGGGAGGGGAGGGGACCCGGGCTTGTGCCCAATGGACCGGTGCAGAGCAAGCGCGTATTCAGTATGGTTGGTCCTCTCAGGGGCGAGAGGGCAAGGGAGGGGGGCAGAGACCCGGGCGGGGAGGGCAAGGAAGGGAGAAAGAGGAAGATGGAGGGCAGGGAGGGGGAGGGCAAACCAGGAAGAGAAAGGGAAGATAGAGGAAAAAAGAAGAAAATATAAAAAAGTGGGGGGAAGGGGGGTGGTGTGGGGGGATGGGCGGGCCGGAATCAGAGACCGGAGGGAAGAGGAGAGAGTATGGGGCGCTCACGGTGAAAACCCTCAGGTAAGGGCCTCAGGGAGGGCTCCCTCCTGGATGCACAGGTAATCAACCTGGGAGCAGCAGGGTAGACGGGGAGGGAAGAAAAAACAAATTAGCAGATCGCCGTGGTGAGGCAAAACCGCAAGAAAACTATGCGAGGGGCAGCAGCAGAACAGTGTACCGCTGCTGGCCTCGTTCCCTTAATTGGGCCAGTCCCGACTCGGTCAGGACAAGATCCCTTGGGATACCTAGATTGGGGTCGAGTGCGAAGAAAGTATGGGAGATGCACCCATTGAGAGATAATGACACTCTATAAACAAACTTAAGAACTCTACATAAAACATATTGAAATTGGAGACTGAAGAAACATAGTAAGGCACTTGAAAACTAGATGAACAGTAAATTCAGAGTAGGCCCCCAGGAGCGGAGCACAACAGTCAGCCCCAGTCCCGGGGGGAGGGCAGGAAGGCACCTCCATCCCCTCCCACGACAGCGCCCGAACCACCACCGCCCCACGGAACCATTCAACCAGGCGCAGGGTGGAGCACCACCGGAACAGCAACAACCGGCGGAACTCGGCAGTCCCGGCACCGCCAAGGGAAGGGGTACCCACCCTCTAGTACCACCACAACAGCATAAACTTTAAACATATAAACAATAAACGGGTTGTAAGATCTGCAAAAGGATAACACAATAATGATCTATGAGAGCACGCCCCTCCCACAACCGCCCCGGACGCAGGCCCGCCAGCCCAGGGATAGCCCACCCAGGGAGCAGGCCCCGAGTCCAGCAGCGTCCCATGACCGGTCCGAAGGCAAGCCCCTGCTTCATATCTTCTAAGCTGCAGGGGGGATCAGGCGGATCCCGGTCCGGCGCGTATGAGGGAAGAGGCGCAGCCCATCAATGTTCAACAAATGACGACTCAGGCTCTCACATCTTGTGGGGGCCCACGTCTCGCGGGGCCTCCCCTCGCTCTCCTTGGTGGTTCTCCCCTCATTGGCCTTCCAGGGTGAAGGTCCAAGACCGGTGCAAGCCAGTCCGGCAACCGGATCGGTTCAGACTCCAAGAATGCGAATAGTGATGGAAGTTGGTCGGGCATTTTTAGGGTGAAGGAACTTCCATTGCTGCGGATGATCAGATGGAATGGGAAGCCTCATCGATAGGAGCCCCCCTGGCACTGGATCACCCCCAGGAGGGGCTCCAGTAGTCGCCTCATGTGGAGTGTTCTGAGAGATAGATCTGGGAGTATTGTAACGGTAATCTGGTTGGGCTTTTCTCCCAAGCCCTCCTCAGGATGTCCTCCTTAGTTTTAAAAAGGTGGATCCTACAGACCACATCTCTGGGTCGTTGGGGATCCGCGGGTCTTGGTCCCAGGGTACAGTGAATTCTATCGATGACGTTGTCATTCGTGGGGGGGGGGCCCTAGGATTTCATTGAAGATAGTTCTAACTGTGTGTTCCAGGTCTGATTGTGAGATTGTTTCCGGAAGCCCTCTCAGCCGCACATTGTTGCGCCTACCGCGATTCTCTACGTCATCCAAGTTGAGGTAGAGGGTGGAGAGGTGACGCCGCTCTTCCCGCTGCAGCTGCTCCAGGGCCGCCACCCTCTGGACCAGCGAAGACTGATCTTGTTCAACTGCGTCCACTCTATGGGAGATCTCTGCAACCGAGTTCTGGAGGGTGCTGAGCTCTCTGCGGAGGGTGTTCTCCATCTGTGAAACGTATCCATCAAAATCCGAACGAGAGGGGAGCACTCGTATAGCGTCAGCTATATTTGATCTGACGACTTCGGCCAGAGTTGAAATCAGTGAGGGAGACATAGATCCGGGGTCCACGAGCATGTCTTCAGGGGGGCCCGCCAGGCAGGTGCGGACACATTTCACCCGCGTGCGCTCTTGCAGTAGAGTCCAGCCCAGGATCGCTCGTCCCCTCTCCCTGGCCCCAGCCTTCGCTCCAAGTGTTCGGGTCCGCACCCCAGCTCCTCCCAGGCGACGATGGGCGTGGCGGCATCTGAGCGCCAGGGCTCCGCACTTCGGTCCGGGCGTCCCAATTCTGGGGCTCCGGCGTGCCTCCGCCCTGGGGATGAGGGCTCACTCCGCCCCCCGTGGGATGCCCCCGATGGGTCACAGCCCGCCCCCGTGCTCCCGGGCGGGGGGCACTCCAATCATTTGTCCCCTTCTCCACTGCAGTACCTCAGAGTTAGCAGCAGGGGGCCTCATGTTCATTTTGTGGCACTTGTCCGGGGCCATTTCATCACCTCCCCCACTTGGTCTAAGGCTGTCACACTGTGCCTGTCTGAGTGGCGATCCAGGGATGATTTTTTTTTCTTTTTCTTAGCTTAAAGATAGGCTTTAAAGGGTCATTCCAAATTCAATGGATTTTCCAATATTGTATGCCAAAATGATGTCCTCAGTTGCTGAGCTTATCTGTGATTTTTTTTTCTTTTGTATGAGTTTGCAACTGTGTTACAAAAGGAAACAGTTTTCTCTTATGTTTACTTTAGCAACATGGAACCATAGAAGGTTGACGGCAGAAGGAGACCATATGGTCCATCTAGTCTGCCCTTATGTGTATATTGTATGTACTCTTTATCTTAGGATAGATGCAAGCTTATCCCAGGCATTTTCAAATTCACTTACTGTTGAATTTTCAACTACCTCTGCTGGAAGTATGTTCCAAGCATAAACTACTCTGTCTGTAAAATAATATTTTCTATTATTGCTCCTGATCTTCCCCCGACTAGCTTCAGGTTGTGCCTCCTTGTTCTATCATTAAGTTTCCTCCTGAAAACACTCCTCCTGAACCTTATTCAATCGTTCTATTTGAATAATGTCTTTTTGCAGGTAAGGTCTCCAAAACTGCACACAGTATTCTAGATGTGGCCTCACCAGCGCTCTATACAGCGGCATCAAAACCTCCCTCTTCCTACTGGTGATGCCTCAAGCTAAGCAGCCGAGCATCCTACTAGCTTTTCCTACTGCCTGGCTACACTGTCCATTCATCCTACAGCTTTCAGTAATCAGTATCCCTAAATCTCTTTCCTCCGAGGTCCTGGCTAACACAGTACTGCCCATACGGTACTCAGAGCAGGGATTCCTTCTACCCAAGTGCATGATTTTACATTTAGAGACATTAAACTCCACAGCTTTGACCATTTATCCAGTAAAGCTAAATTATTTTTGTGTTTCAGACACCTCCAGAAGTGTCCACCCTATTACTCATCTTTGTATCATCAGCAAACAGGCAAACTGTTGCTACCAAGCCTTCTTCTAAGTTACTTACAAAAAAATTACAAAGAATGGAGCCCAGGACAGAGCCTTGTGGCACACCACTTGTAACTCGCCTTTGTTCAGATTGAATGCAATAACAACAACACTTCTGATCCTTTAGCCAGCTAGAAATCCACTGAACTATCCAGGGACTGTGTCCTAACTTCAATAACTTATCCATGAGCTCTTCATGTGGTACAGTGTCAAAGGCTTTGCTAAAATCCAGATAAGCGATATCCACAGCACCACTTTCCAACACTTTAGTGACATTGTCAAAGAAATCAATAAGATTGGTCTGACATGATTTGCCCTCAGTAAAGCTGTGCTGTTTTGGGTCCAACAGGCCGTTAATTTTTAGATGGGAAATGATCTGTTTTTTAAAGTGGACTGTCACCCAGGGGTGATCGGCGAATCTATAAGATTCCCGGGCCGATCACCTCCCTCACCGCGGGACATCCGAGATCGGGATGTCCCGCGGTGAGGGACCCCCCCCAAAACCCCCGAAAAAACTTACCTCATCGCGTGCGCCGGCCGTTTCTGAATGGCCGGCGCGGGCGCGCGCACTGTCAGAGGGGCGCGCGGGAGGCGGCGGCGGACGCGCTGTCTTGTCCGCCGCTGTCACCCGCTTGTCCGTGGGAGCGTGGTGAGGTGAGTTTTGGGGGCTTTCTGGGGGGTTTTACACAGCGGGGCACCCCTAACCGGGGTGCCCCCCTGAAGTGGACCAAAACCCAGGATAGTCAAAATCCTGGGTGTTGGTCCACTTTAAGAGCGTTTCCATTAGTTTGACCATTATAGATGTTATATTAACTGGCCTGTAATTACTGGCTTCTTCTCTACTCCCCTTCTTATGGATTGGTACAACATTGGCCATTCTCCAATCATCTGGAACCTCACCAGTTGAAAGGGAATGGTTTAGTAAATCAGTCAGAGGGGCTGCAATCACACATCTGATCTCCCTTACAACTCTGGGTTGGTTTCCATCTGGACCCATTGCTTTACCTCTAGATGTGCCAGATCGGCTAAGAAATCAGCCTCCAAAAACTCTGGAGCTGGGTCCTCCCAGCTGGATGCTATGCTTTCGTCATACCTGCTATGGGTTTGAAAGTAGCTATTCAGATGGTCAGCCACAACCTTATCTCCGTCAATATAATTATTTTCCCCATTTTTAATTTTTGAGACTGCGCTGTTTTTTCTTCTTTCTGTCGCCAATATATCAGAAAAAGTTTTTATCTCCCCTCTTCACAAATGTTGCCATTTCTTCCAGTTTTGCTTCCATCTGTTTAACTTTATAGGCCTCTCTGTCATCTACACTTTATACTTCTTATAGGCAGACTTCTTTTCTTTTACGATAGTGAACCAACCAAGCAGTTTCTTCTTCCTTTTATTCTTGCTAGTTTGTTTCATGTATTGCTTAGTTGCCTTTAAGATGGCCATTTTTAATAGTGACCACTGGGCACTCACTCGGTTCCAATCACCTTTTCCCTTTCTACATAGTTCGCCATTTCCTTAACATTTGTTTTCCTAAAGTCTAGCTTTTTGATTCAAGTGTGGGATTGCACAGTGCCTGTTTTCATCCTAAACCATAGTCACTGATGGTCACTGGACCCCAGATTTTTTTTTAACCTAGACACCATGTCCCCCCCATTGGTCAGAACTAAGTCTAGAATGTTATCTCCTCTAGTTGGTGATGTCACAAGCTGTTGTAGAGATGCTCCATTAAGGGACTCTAATATATTCCTACTCTTGCATGTTGATGCACTTGGGATATTCCAGTCCACATCAGGCATGCAACGTACACCAACTGGTGTGTCTGGTGTACCTGGAAGAGACTTTATGACTTTGGCTTGCTAATCATCTGATGGCGACATTCCACATTCCTTAACTCACTGGTTTAACCCCTCCTGTTCTAATTCAACCTCTTCGTTTTAGAGGAGTACAATCTTGTGTTCCAGTAGCTAAAGAGTTACTGTCTGCATTTTCACCTGGGAGGGGGGCTGCTGCTTGATTTAGTCAAAGCAGCGGATTAACTTACCTGTCACAGAGGAAGGATTCTGGGATTTGTAGTCAGAAACTATACTAAGGGCTTTATCCAGGCAAGGATAGCCACCCAGGACAGATGCAGAATTGTTTTGACCAGGTCAGATCTCTAAGCAGCACCAAACACAAGTGAAAAGGCATGCTGCCAGTGTCAGAAGCCTTGGAATGACTGGGTCAGCAGACAGGGGGTGCTGTCTAGACGCTGCCATCTGGCACCTGTCAGAGAGCCACTTAAAATGGCTTGGAGGGCCACATGCAGCCCCCGGGTGTTGAGTTTACCAAGTTTCCTACCTAATCCCACTTGGAAACAGTGTAAAATGAGCCATTTCAAAGCATCTCATATATCAGATTATATGTAAATACCTTTTGTATTTTAAAGCATTCTTTTCTTTAATTTCTGGGCCATAGTTGAGCTGGGAAAGACGTGTCATGGTACAGATTTATGAGTCATGTGTGGGCTCTGCTTTGGTTAGAGACAGCCACCGGGCCACTGTGGATTGCCAGGCTTGCTAGCACTGATAGCACCAAGGGACAGAGTAGCTGTTAGACCACTTTTTTGGCTGGTCCTGGATGAAATGAATTGAAAAAAAGGAATGTGAAGCCCTGCTATGGCTTCCACACAGCATTGCAGTAAATGGAAGAGACTGAATAACCGGCTTAGCATAAAGGAGAGTGACAATATTGGTTATAATAGCTTAGGAAAAAGTTCAGTTTAGGAATGGAGTGCATTGATGCTTATGTGGGGATGTTTAAAAGCAAACAGAGTGTTAAAAAAAAATCACTGTGTTAAACCCCCCTCCCGGGTCCCCACAAAACTCACCTTTACTGTCGGCTCCCAGGGTGATGTAAACAATGCCGGTCACAGGCCTTGTGCTTTTAAACCCTGTGTATCACTTTGGTGACGCAAGGTGTCTGATATCCACAGGATATTGCAGCTGCTGATACTGAGATTGACTGTGATGCATGCCTGAGATGTCTAACTGCGCAGCGAGAATTGCAGTAGGAGGTGGTGGTCCTTCAGGCACATTCTAATCCCCCCCTCCTTTATCACCCTTGGAAACTGTGTAAATGAGCCATTTAAAAAAAGCATCTCAGAATCTCCAAGTATGTAAAAGCCTTATCTATGCTGTGCCTGACCACCTTTTTTCCCTTTTCATTTTGGGGGCGTGGCTGAGCTGGGATGGGAATGTCATGGCGCACCTTTATGGGTCATTGTATACTCTGCAGTGGTCAAAAGCACAAATGGGGCCACTGTGGCTTTCTAAAAGCTGTTGGACCACTTTTGTGAATTTTCTTATGAGAACAGAATTGAAAAGAGGGGGGAACTTTGGAGCCCTGTTATGGCTGCTACCCAGGGCTGCAGAAAATGGAGGAGAGGTGCATGGGACAGGCATGAGATGAGCTGCTTGCTGCATTATTATTTCTCTTGGGTTTAGAGTCCCTGTAACTGAGAAGACACCTTGCAAATTTCAGAAAGAACTGTTAAGACAAATGTATAATGTGATTTAGATGGACGAATATAAACCATCTTTTGCTACATGCTTTGAGATACGTTGATGGTTTATTTGATATTTAATATATTTTAAAGTTAGCACAGCACGGTATTGTAAATAGTTTTGCATCAGGTTAGAGGAATGTTACCTTATTTTTGTCCTGTACGACCAGTACTTTGCCCGTGTCCTCATCTAAAACAGCACCTAGGAGAAATAGCAGTTAGAAACATGCTAAATTAAGAGGATCTCCACTTTCATTGAAGATTAAATCATAGTGAATAGTAAAAAGCTTGAAGGGATTCTTTAGGCAAAAAGGTAAAAAAGAAAAAATAGCTTACCTTTACAAGCGTTCGTCCAGCACTGTCCTTCCTTTCGGCTCGGCACTGTGAATGAGGAAATCCTTTTTCTCATTTGTGGCTCCGGCCAAACCCCGCTGATGTGGGTCACCAAAGGCCAAAACCAGAACAATTCCCCCGCCCCTTCTGACTGAAATGCGCATCTCAGAGCTGCCACTCAAGCCTCCTCCTTGCCCAGCCTTCTTCTAGCAGCACTTTCTTCCAGCGTCGACAGCATCCCCCATCGGTGAGACAAATGTCAGCATTTGGAGCAGGAGGTGCATGCAGCAGAACACTGAATCCCACCGTTTGCCGTTTGAGGAGCAGCCGTCCGAGCTGGTGGAGAGGAGCCCTTCCGCTACCCAAGGTGGTGAAAAAGAGCCAGAGGCGCCGCCAGACACCTGTCCACTGGTACTTGGAGCTGGCTGCCTGCAGGTAAGAAGATCCATCCAGAGGCTGCCTCTGCCAGAGTCCTTCTTCCCTCCCTCCCTGCTGTCTGCCTGTCCGTCTACCTACCAGGTCCTCCACCTACCTACCCACCCAACAACCGATCCACCTGCCTACCCAACAACCCATCCACCTGCCTGCCCACCAACTAGGGTGAGTTTATGTACTGCGCTACGAAATTCTGAAATAAAGATTCTGGTGTAGGAAGCCTAGGAAAAAGAAGTGCCACTTTCGCTGCCATAGATACATAACCTATATATGATAGTTGTCAAAAAAGGTAATATCAGGTATTAGTGTAAAGGGTGCACTTACTTTTTCTACAGAAAGAAATTCAAATACATGGTAGTTTTTTGTTAAATAAATGATTGCCTAATCAAATCAGTTTGATTGTTGAGTAATATAATCATATATCAATAATGTTGAAATGAAAGCAATTAAGTGTGCTCATCATTGCCGCAGCACCAGGAGGCATCCCTACTCCTTTGGCCCTGCGCACACCTGTTGGAAGCCATACAGATTGTAGATCAAGAAGGCTGGATGGGACCATAGGATCCCGGATCGAAGTCAGTTTAGGGGACCCTGGGGCATTTCATAATAGCAAACTGGGATGACCCTGAGAGCCCATTAGCCTAAAAGATGGGTAAATAGGATTTTAGTCTGCTTTAAACAGGCCAAAAAGCCAGAATACTTATCCTATGCTGCATGCGTGGTTTGCGGCAGCACCCCTGGCACCGGCTGCCAGGCTTATCTGAAAGGCAAATGTGGGCGTGCAAAGCTGGAGGGGAGGCACACTGAGTGACACAATACATTCTGACCTGGCGCTCTATTTTGATTGGTGAAGTGCCCGTGCATTTGCTGTGACATAGAGAGGTAAGAATAATTTTACACAGGTAAGGTAAGAATAGTTTTACCAGGTAGTTTTACACATAGAGGAATCCCGAATCAGGTTTCCACAGTAAAGCTACTACTAGCACAATTACTATTTTGATATACTTTCAGTGATAACTTAAACTGGACCTTCACCATGATTTAATGAAAAGTCCAAACTCTTAAAAAACGGTTCCCCAGCATCTAAAATTAATATATTTTACGTTTTTAGCCACTAACTTATTATTCTTTCCCCCACTGGGCTGCAACTCTGTTCAGGAATTTAGGATACGGGCGCCGCCATCTTGACTCAGAAGCATCACACTTACTGAGGAGAGGAGAGTGGGATAAGGTACAGGGGGGCGGGTTATAGCTGTGCTTTGCTCAGACAGAGCAGAGCTGGGGTTAGGTAAAGGTCAGCAGTCCCAGAATGCCGAGCAGCACAGTCAGGAGGCACTTCCTGTTTGCAGGCTGCCTGATAAAATGGCGGCTTCCATGAGCCGCCATCTTGGATGTTTAAAGGCTCATAACATGCAGTAGTTGCAGGTAGGATGATTTTTAATGTGGCCAATCTGTATGTACAGGGTGTGGGAAACATATAAGATAGACTCTTATTCAGAGTGAAGGTCCGCTTTAATAAATGTGTCTTATCTTAAACCAGATACTATTTAGACATGAAATAGGAGGATTTAAATTCCAAAAACACTTGCAGCAAAACATGTAGTGACATGTCTGCTTATAAACACAAATCATATGGTAACGAATTGTGCTGCCCTCTGCTGGTCAAGGTCTCTATTGACAACATCACTACTTTTGAGTAAACAGTATTTGATGCATTAAAACTAAATATATGCTTTTCCTACTGACAAAGTAACAAATAAAATTATGCTTTCCTGGCACACTACCAAAAAAATATTAAAAGTGGTGGCAGAGATCGGCTCAGTTTATTTGTTTAAAGTGGAACAATCACCAGGATTTTGACTATCCTGGTGATGGTTCCTGCTCTGGGGGCATCGCAATTTGGTATGCCCTGCTGTGTGAAACCCCCCAGATCGCCCACTCCACTCACGCAGGCGCTCATCCACTCAGCATTTTATGCCGTACAGACTAAGGCACTGCATAAAGCTGTTGTTTAGGACTACGCGTCGGCATAGGGAAGGCTGGCGGTTGCATCCCTGGTTCCCCCGTGGAGTGCTCGATCCCACGTGCCCGGCCCATTTGATTGCCTGGGTGTGGCAGCGTGCACAGCTGCAGGAACGCTGGCGATTGCAGCGAGGGATCGGCAGAAAAGAGCTTGCGGGCACATAGTGGGGCATGTCCCAGGGGCACCTAGTCAACCGGCACGAGTGGTGGATTGGTCCACTCTAACCTTCTAAACGCCAAGCCTGTGAATATCACGTGGTTGCCTCTCCAACCAATAAATGCCAGTCGCGTAAAATTCACAGGCCTGGCGCCAAAAAGAAAAAACTCTCACCTGGGGCCGTGATCCAGCGGGTCTCCTCTTCCCCTTCTCCGGGCGCCAAAGGGCACACATAGCACCAGTGGAGCTATCAGAAGTGGGCGGTGATCAGTAGAGGTCGGGTGCAGTCAGCTGCCATTGATCGGTGCAGCAAGGAACATAGCAGTGTGGGATCGGAGGTGAGTAGGGGAAAAAAAAGGTCTTTTTTATTTTTGAATAAATGACATTTTACTCTACTTTTTTTTTTTTTTACTTTTAACACTTTGTGAACTGGGGTCCGAGGGCCTCCATGCATATATTTTTTTTTAGGAGAATGTGGGTTTAGTCCTCCCTGCTCCAATCTCCAGAGCAGGTTATATGTGAGGATGAGTTATTAACTGTTTTATGTGCAGAACAGTCTTGTCAGTGCGTACAGTATATTACTTATATAGACAAGCTGAATATTTAACAATAAAAAGGGAGCATACCAGCAACTCCGATTTGGTGAGTGGCGTACCCAGGAAGCCTGCTTGGACCATCTCGTAGCCAAAGTGTCAGCGTAGAAGTGTCATTTTCTGCATGGTGGAAGAGAAATCCTTCCTTGGCAGCATAGCTGATAAGTCCGCTCAGAGTGATGGGAATGTGCATCCAAACCGCGATCCTGCCCTCTTCCCTCCAGCGCTGAATGGCATCTACAGGGATGAAGACATGGGAGATTAAGAAATACTTATGGAAAATCATCTATAATATATATATATATATATATATATAAAGGCATAACATTTTTTCTGTATGCCGATATCTTAAAGCAGACCACAACTCTCCCTGGCTACTGCATGCTACGGCACCCTTACCCACACCCCTTCCTCCACTGAAAACAATTAAAGTGATCCTAAAGTCACATGCACGGTCTCTCGTTCAATCAGCGAGTGCGACTGCACTCACATTAAATCGTCTCGGCTCCGAGTGCGCCAATGGCTGCATCCCTGCTAAGGTCTAACAAGGTGTGTGCCGCTACGACCATCCACAAATGCCTGGCGTGGGTGTGCACCCTGCAAAAGGTATAGCAGGCGCTGTTTGATCAGGGAGGTGAGTTTACTGGGAGACCTGGGTTTTTTTTTTCTACACAGGAAGGGAATCAGGCCGCTTTTGGTCCACTTTAAGCAAATTTTTAGGATCAATGTGGGGAAGCTTTTCAGAGGTGCACCCTGATTAAGTGACCCCAGAGGCATAGCTAGGCTTTCTGGAACCCCCACCTGGGCTCAGGCCCCCCTTTAGCACCCCCCTGACCTGCTGCATCCGGGGCACGTGCCGCCCAACCCTTCTTTAGTTACGCCCCTGAGTGACCCCACCACAGAGTCACCAAATACTTGTCTTATTCTGGGATCCCACGGCACATGCGTGGGTCTGCAGCAGCATCTGGGACCTGAACGTCTGCTGGCAGGGAGTAGGGATTAGAAAGGTTGCTGCTGCTAAGCGCTCTAACCATGGACCAGGAGGACTGTTTACGCCTGCTTTTATAGGCACTTTAGAAACTGGCAGCTATTGTTAACTGTAATGTCACACCAACAACTTGTGTGTAGATTAATTTAAATAACCCCCATGTGTCTCCTTTTGCAAGGGCTGTGTGAATCCATGTTTTGCCTAGCATACTCGCCTCACCAGTGATCCCACAGTGCATGCTTGGGCTCTCATCCAATCATTCTGCATATGAACAACAGAGAATGCCTTTTAAACAGAAAGCTAATCCAATGGTGCATGCACGGGTCTCCGTGGGGCTTCCCTAACACTTCTCCATCCTAAGCTCACCCCTGAGGGGCATATTTGAATGGCTGGCGGCAGGTGCTCACAGTGGAGGGGAGCAGTTAGTGAGAGGAACCCATCAGTCTGTTCATTCAAAACCCATTTGTAAGTTCCATTCCAAGGAGAGCCCACACAAGCACCACGGATTGAGATGGAGCAATCAACAAACCTCAGGATGTCCCTGTAATGCAGACCAATACCCAGATGAGTAAAAATACTAGGTTTAGGTCCACTTTTAAGCCACTGAAAATAAAATAAAGCTGATCTGATAATAACACACACACAGGTTACACAATACAGCGCTTTATTACAGGCAGAGTGACAGCTCCCAGAGCCAAAGAGGGTGGAGCCACCCCTTCCCCAGCCTATCGTGTCCCCCGGATCTGGCCCCTCCCTATGACACTTGCCCCGCAGCCAACTTTGAAACGCGGCCTCGTCTGTGTGCTGTGATGGCGGGAAACGGACGGTGACACCCCCGAAGCGGTCCACCTTTGCCTGTGGCCAGGCTTCGACCGCCGGCCTTGTGCTGAGGGGACGCCCGCGCACCCCGCATGCCCAACGCACCGCCAGCCGCAGCATTCCTCTCCGGGTCGCCACCGGGGCGGAAGTGACGTCACGGAGGAGAGGCGTGCGGCTGTATCTCAGTCATTGACGTAATAGTGTTAGCTGATCAGTGCTTGGCACGCCATGGCCATTGTGATGGGCTTGTTTCTATATGGAGTCTTATAGATTTCCTCCCCCCCTGGCCAAACTTCGGGATACCCCGCTGTTTAACCTTCCTGCTCCCTTCTGATTTCCCTGTATACTTTTTCTTGGTCCAACGGCGAATGCGCGAGCCCCGGCTGCTGTCAGCTATAACTTTGCCAGGCATTTGTGAGCAGCCGTCACACCCTGTTACAGGGTAGAGAGAATGCGGCTGTTTTTGGCTATGCGCGGCCTTTAGACGTGGGTAGACGAGCATGCTGATTGGCCAAAAACCAAGGGGAGTGTTTTACTGGGCAACCTAGCGGGGTTTCACTCTGCAGGGCATCCCCAATCAGGATGCCCTGTGTGCAGGGACCAAAACCGGGGATGGTCAAAATTCTGGGTTTTGGTCTACTTTAAAGCGGAACAAACCCTGGGGCATCCCAAATCAAGATTCCCCCCTGTATGAATCCCCCGAGATCGCATTAATATTCATGGCATACAGTGTTGCTTTGATGAAATCCGTGCATATGCTGTGGTACTGGGGAAAGGACATTTTTATAGGTGATTTTGGGGGGCTGCACATACCAGGATCTGTGAATGGCCAGTGCGAGCACGCTCCCTGTTAAGAGGGTGGCGGGGATGCAACTGCAGTCATTCTCGGCTGGAGCAAAGTCTTAGAAGAATTGACGTGTGTAGATCTGAGAGTGCTGACTTGACGAGAGGCCCAGCATGCACCGTAGGACCGGGAAAGGTGAGTTAGACTGGGCGACCTGGAGGGTTCACACAGTGGGGCATCCTGCATCAAGGTATCTCTGGGGCAAGGACCAAAACCCAGGATATTCAAAATCCTGGGTTTTGGCCCACCTTAATCCCCGGTTCATCTAGACCATGGATGCACAACTTGCAGTCTGCAGGCAGCATGCGTCTTGCAATGCCTTCACTTGCCACCCCCCCCACAGCATTTGAAGGGGTTAGTGAGCAGAGCTTTTCCTGAAGTGCAAGAGGCTGACCACTAGAGAACAGTGTGTCTCTAATTTCTGAAGCAGAAAGTGGGTCAAAAAAAACAGTAGAGATGGGCGACACACGTGCTACTGGAGCGTTGTTTGTGCCAGCTGGAGATGCTCAAGTAGACTTCCTAGCTAACATTTGCCCACCTCCTTACCTGTGCCTACCTCTACTTGCCTCTTTCCACCTTGTCCCATCTTAACTCCGCTCCTCTTGCCTCTACCTATTACTATCCACCTCTTACCGCCTCACCTCTATCCATCACTATCTTACTATTTCACCTCAACTCTTCTTGATTCAGCTCTGCCCACTTCACCTCTTCCTGCCTCACCTCTGCACATTTCTCCTCTCCCTACCTTACCTCTGCCCACTCTTTCCCACCTCTACCCACCCACCTATCTCTTATCATCTCACTTCTGCCCACCTCACCTCTTTCCACCTCTGCTGAAATAACCTTTCCCTGCCTTACCTTTGACCACTCCTCACCTCACTTCTAACCACCTCTGGTAACCTTTTCCACTTCATTTTACTGCATTCCTTGATCTCACGCTACATGTGTGGGCCTCTGGCATGCTCGCAGGGCAGACAGATCTAAATGGCTGCTGGTGGGGTTGTGCCAGGCAGAGTGAGCAGGGATGCTGGTGGGTGCCTGGCTAAGGTTAGCCACACTCTGCTAAGCTGCAGCACCTGTGTCATCTCACTCCTGCTCACTCTGCCCTGTGTTCCTACACACTGGCAGCCATTCAGACCTGTTGCACCCAATGCATACAGCAGAGATACAACAAGGCTACAAGGTTTAGTAAATAGGGATAAAGCAGATTTTTGGGATGCCCCTAGGGAAAGTTTTAATTTGGCCCCAGCATGTTTTAGAATATAGGGTTCAGGTTCTTTGAGGTTTAGTCCAGTTTTTGGTTTTTACTTTCCCTGTTTTTTTTTGTCCCTGGGCATCATGATTTTGGATGCCCCGCTGTGTAAAACCCCCCAGTTTGCGTGCTCTTGTCCAGTTGGAGCCCTTGCAATTACTACATCATTCAGCAAAGGGCTTTGATTGAAATCAATGGGGAGCACTACAGGGGATGCAGCAGCGGTCGCTCCCCATTGTAAATAATGGCTCTGATGGACGAGAACCTGCGCATGTGCTGTAGGAGCGGGGAAGGGTGAGTTTTTATGGGTGTGTCCTGGGGTTTAACACAGCTGGGCATCCCGATTCGGGGGCTGTCCCTGGAATCTTTAGATTGGTGGGTAGGTTTTGTTCTGTTCTAACATAATAGGCTTGATTAAAGTGGACCAACACCCAGGATTTTGACTATCCTGGGTTTTGGTCCACTTCGGTGGGGCACCCCGATTGGGGTGAAACCCCCCAGAAAGCCCCGTAAACTCACCTCTCCCTGCTCCCACGTGACCGCTACAGCCAATCCCTGCCGGCGGACAAGCGAGAGGCAGCACCGGACAAGCAGAGCGCGTCTGCCGCCGCCTCCCGCGCGTCCCTCTTACAGGGAGCGCACCCGCGACGGCCATTCACAAACGGCCGGCACGGGAGCGCGCCCTGCTAGAGAGACGCGCGGAAGGCGTCAGCGGACGCGCATGTGCCGCTGGAACGTGGAAAAGGTAGGATTGTGGGCTTCCTGGGGGGTTTCACCCCGCGGGACATCCCTATTTTGGATGCCCCGCGGGGAGGGATCTGATCGGCCCGGGAATCTTATAGATTCCCGGGCTGATCCCCCCCTGGTTGTTGGTCACTTTAAGCTCCAAATGATATTTTCTTACTTCTTCGTATTGAAAAAACGAGGGCTGATTTAACACAGTAAGATTTTTTTTTTTAGCTCTACACATTTTTAAAACCTTTGCTCAGCTAATAATGGTACTGAACTGCACAGAAGAAAAAACAAGATGAAAAAAGAAAAAAAAATATTGTGTGCGGATTTAGCCCCTTTTTCTAAAGATTTTTTTCCTCCGTGCAATCCAGCACAATATTTTTTATTGCACTGCTAGATAGGTTGATGACTTGCACTGAGGGAAAAAAAAATCATAAGAAAGGGGGTGTTCTATCAAAAGATGTGAGGAAAACATTCTCATGGTGCTGAATCAACCTTATAGAGTAAAAACACAGAATATTTTTTGAGATGTAAGAAAAAATGATGGGTTTTTGAGGGTGAGTGAGAAGACTAAATTCCTACCTTTTGCATACATTTATACTTCCTAGATTACAACTGCACCCCTCGGTTTACCCTCTTGTAAGATGGCGGACTCAGCTTCAAGGAGCGCAAAATAGTGACCAATGGGATGGAAGCCGCTGACATATAGCGTAGAGCCGTAATAACTGTAGTAGCAGCCCGTGTGTGAAAGTGTGTGAGCGTTTGGCTGCGCTGCTTATCGAAACATTAGGGGGTGCAGTGTGTGAGGAAGCTGGCGCTAAACACGTGGGTGCCTGCTGAGTGTCGCACTCATGTCTGCCAGCAAGAAGAAGAGCCGCGGGAAGGCGGCTTCCCTGAGCGCCTCTCCGGGGCCCGAACCCGCGCCCCATAACGGGTCACCGTCGCTACTCACCGTCACCGACTTCCTAGAAAAAGGTAATATGTCTGCTCGCTGCTGATGGAAGGGGGAGGCTCCCGCCCATACGCAATAGTTGCTCCATAGACTGGGCCAGGCACATTGTGAGGTATTTGTAGCTAAGCAATGCTGCTGATGGGAATTATTACCTTTTAGATTAAATTAGCATCCTATGTTTTCTGGCTGTACAAGTGTATGTCTTCCCTCTCAACCTCCCCATCCACAGGATTTACCAACGACTCGCAGAAGCTGTAACTATAGCCCTGAGCAAAGAATTAGCGGGGCAAAAACTAGCTAACTCAGCATTGCCTTGACTCCCACGGTGATGTAAAAATTGCTGGCTGCATCCATAGCATCTCTGGGCTGAGGTGCGCTCCTGTGCCTAGTCATTCTCGTAGGCTGTTGGGATTGCTCCCGATCCCTATTGCTGAGCCCTATGTATTCTTTATTATATGATGTATGCCTGGAACATGGCACTGATTGGACGAGAGCCTGTGCATGCATCGTGGGACTGGGGAAAGGTGGTCACCTACGCCGTGGTTTTGTTCTGCTTTAAGACTCCAGAACTGCCCATTTCTCTCATCTGCAAAACATACCTTCTCTTTAGTCCAACAGCGGTGGCTGCCGTAGGCTATACCTTTAGCCGGGGGGGGGGGGCGGCGTGGGTCTGTGCCAGGCATCTGTAAATGGCTGGCACGGGCATGCAACCTGTTAAAAGGTAGCAGGGATGCGTCCACCGTTGCACTCGGCTACATTTGCCCATTAGGCGATATTGATGAGTGCAGCTGAGCATGCTGATTGGACGAGAGCCCGCATATGCACCTTATGACCGAGAAAAAGTGAGTTTTACAGAGCGATTTCGGCTTTTACACAGCAGAGAATCATGATGAATCGGGGGCAAGGACCTAAAGCCAGGATAGTCAAATTTTTCACTTTAAAGTTATATTACTATTGTGTTGGGCTACGTTTGGCACTGTCCAAAACGGTTTTCCGTTTTTAAATACAAGAAGAAATGGCCACGATATAGAGGTTTACAGTTTACCTCACGATTTTCTTTTGAAGAAAGCGGTGATGGAGCTTTGATGCTGCATAATAATCAGCATAATGGATGGGGTCTGTAAGAGCTGGAGATCCTGCTTCAGACACCCTGACTGGGCTGTGCTTCTTTCCACTCTCCCTTTTGCTAGGCGACACTGGACCCCTAGGCCAGTACTCCCAAACACATGCCCGCAACCTCACACTTCCAAACACATGCCCGCACCGCCAACATCTGGCCCCTCTTGCAAGCCATCTTATTGCCAGGCTCCTTGTTTTAAAGCAGAACAAAACCCGGGAATTTGACTTTCCCAGGTTTTTCTCTATTCCCTTAATTGGGGTGTCCTGTTTTGTGAAACCCCCCAGAACACTATCCACTCACCACCTCCTTGTTCCTACAGCACATGTACGGCTGTCTTCCATTAAGAGCCATCTGCCAATGCAAAGCGCGCTCCTCATTGAAAACCATGAGAGACAAATAACAGTCACGGCAGATGGCTCTCGTTGTATGAGAGCCCCGCGCATGCACTCTAGAAACGAGGAAGACTTGAGTGAATAGCTGCACTCGCACAGCGGAGCATTCCAATTCAGGATGCACTAGGGAAAAGCCAGTGATTGGCCCTGAAATCTTTTGCATTCCAGGGCAGTCCCTACTGGGTTCTGTTCTGCTTTAAAACATTACAAACCCATCTTACCACTGCCCCCCCCCCACACTCGCCAGGAGGGCGCTACACAGTAGCCAGGGGTTTCACACGGTGGGAAGGGCTAGTGGCCAGCCCTATCAGACCTGCTGACCTCACTGACAATTGTCCTCCCGCTGCCCCTGTCTGTGAAGATGTGATTCCAGGTTTCAGCGGTTGGGCGACTACAGCTGATTCCTGTCGAAAACAATAGGCACCCACATACACTGGGAATCTCTGTGTACAGAGGGTCCTCTGGGGGCCCTTTAATTGGCGTGGCAGTGCACAAACCACATCCTCTGGTAAGGACCAGAAAGTGCATCACAATCTGGGGCTGTGGGAGAATGATCTGTGGCGGTGAGGTAAGTGGAATGCCTTGTGCCTTCTGGCACTTTGCTGATCTGGTGTAAATTGGTAATAAGTTTGTACTTGCCTTCTGCAGGCTCGATCCCCAGTAGCCCTGCAAGCTGACTCTGCTCTTCCCCAATTAGCTCCTCCTAATCCTCCCCCCCCCCCCCCCCCCCACTATACTCCATTATCTTTTGAGTGCCTACAGCTGATAAACCCACCCCATTGTGTCTGGAAGCAGTGGTCTGCACATAAACTGACCACCAGAGCTTGTAGTAGTAGAAGAATGTAGATGATTTGCAGAGCTGCAAGGGATAGTTAGGATGTGGGGCTGATGGGGAGAACTTTAAAGTGAACCAACACCCAGGATTTTCACTATCCTGGGTGTTGGTCCACTTCCGCAGGGCACCCTGATTGTGTGAAACCCCCCCAGAAAGCCCCAAAAATGCACCTGACCCCGCTTCCACGTGACTCGCTCTACCAATCACCGCCGACGGACAAGCGAGGTCCGTCGATGGACAAGGTGAGAGTGCCCGCCGCCTCTTGCACGAGGGGCGGCGCACCTCGCAGGCAGGGAGCTGATCGGCCCGGGAATCTTATAGATTCCCTGGCCGATCAGCGGTGGGTGCTGGTCCACTTTAAATAAGGGATACATATATTCAGGGAGGTAAGCTAATCGCCATATGCATTGCTAGCATGTAGGGATTGTTACATATGAATGTGGGGGTGTGGTGGTAGGACATAGGAGTGGAGGTTGTGGAAACAGTGGGCACCCTGATGTAGAATATCTTTATTCTGGTATGCCAAATGGAAAAACTCTTGAACCTATTCATTGTGGCCCGCAACTAGGTTCCAAATTATTTCAGTGGCCTGTGCTCTTCAAAAGGTTTAGCACCCATGTTCTACAGCATGCCGCAGGAAATGGAAGAGGCACATGGGACATATTTTATGCAAGTTCATTGCTGTCTTGTGATTGCCATTTCCTGTAGTGGCTTTTTAATATGCACAACAATGAATGCCTATTGGAGTAGAGCTAGCTCATGTGCTGTTGGCAATGTGGAGGTGAATTATTGGGCATCACACACGAATTGGGATTCCCCTGTAAAGTGGACCAAATCACACCAGAGTGAAACTTGGTCCTCTAACTGAGTCGCCACCTCTAAGTAAGCTTCACATACTGTCTTTTATCACTCATCCAGCAGTAATGGAAAAGAAACGGCTTGCTTTTGTGCAGGGACATGAATGAAAGAATGTAGAAATTGTTCATAGGATGCACATACAATACTTCTCATTCTGGCAGATAAGCATTAGTGATGCCAGCAATGGTAAGAACAGCACCAAAAGTGAAGAATATAATTTAAGTGGAAGTGTCTGGTGCTAAGGTAGGACGGGGGTTACAAAGGAAAAAAACCCTGGTCTGCGGTCCAGCTCTGCACTCTCTGGCACCTACGGATGCCGTACAGAAAGCACAAGGACACATGCCCACTATGTGCCTCTCTGAGCTTCCTCCACAAATGGCAGTGCCCAGGACTGTGAGCATGGCACTGGACTGAACTTTATTTTTCTCAAAACATCCTTCGGGCAGCATACGCCTGAGACCTCCGGGCTCCTCCCCTCAATTGGAACACATGACCACCGGCATGAAATAAAGTCTTGGCTCCTCCCTCCCTTCCCCAGTTGTTTCCGTGTTCCTCCAGAAGTAGGAACATGACCACTGGCTTCTGGACCGATGGGTTCAGGTGAGTATTCGGTACTATGGGCCTAAGCAGGAGGTCCATTTCCCAGTCCCGAAGACTTTAACTTATGTCTGGGGCCCGGGATACCCTAGGAGATTTTGTGGCCGAGGTCTCTTTCTTTGTATCAATTACAAAGTGGGGTAAGTGAAAATTTCCCTCTTTCTGAGGATGAATATACAGGAAGAGACCAGGGTTACCGGACCCTTAAGTTTATGTTGGGCTTTTTTTGTATCTTAAAAAAAAGAGAGAGGAAGACATTTTTTTCAATGTGTGCTGTGCCTTTAAGGGGCGGGGAAGGGAGGGGAGTGACTTTCCCTCCGTCCCCATCTCTGCCCCGTCGGCGACTTCTTCTGCATTTCGCCTTACCTACTGATGGTCGGGTGCGGCTCCAGCGACGGCTGCGGCTTCAGCGGCGGTGGATATTGTGAATTGGTCTCTTCCGACGTCACATCCCGGCGCCTAAGGGAATTTCCTGCCTGTTGCCAGAAACACGTGTTCTGTTAATTAAAGGAACAACACGCTGTTTTCTGATAATTACACTATTTGGCCTCCCCTTCATCCTGTGCTATGAAGGGTTACTATGAATTATTGGCAATTGGTTCCTACCCTATTTTAATGGGTCTAGTATACTGATTGCTTAGTGCCTCTATCCAGAACTATGGCAGAACAAGGGCTGGACGTTTTTTTGGATTCCATGGGAGATTTTGCCACTGATATTTCCTATGTGGAGCAAGAATCTTCCAACATTCCGCCGGCTGCCGATTCTGGGGGGAGGAGGCCCAGCTCTGCTTCGGTAAGCCTATTTTCTTTTTCTTTATATGGTTTCACTATATCACATTTAGGGCATACTCAATCCCATTCTTTTTTGTTTTGTCTTATAGTCAAAGACCCCAGACAAAACTTCCAAGAATTTATCTAAATCCTCTTCTTCCGGATCTAAATCCAGTAAAAAGAGTCGAAGATGCCCATTATGTGATGTGAAACTTCAGGATAGTTATACTAAGCCCCTTTGTCAAGTCTGCACGAACAAGGTGGTGAATAAGGAGCATAATGGGGACCTGATGAAAATGATGAGAGAGCTTAGAGTGTACCAATTATCAAAGTATTCCTTCCCAACCTTCATCAGCCTTTGATACCTCCTTTTTTTCAGGTCAATTGGTGAATTCTCCCTTCTTCTCCCCTCCAGGATTCATTCGCTCCTGATGAGGATTCAGAAGAGGGAGAGATATCCTCCCAGGATGAGGAGGATCAGGCCTCTGGTTCTGCTAATATTAAAACAAAATTTTTGTTCCCTCCTGGAGAATTACCCTTCCTCTTACACATGATTTACTTGTCTATGGGTATAGAGGAAAAGGTCTCTGGGCCTAGATCTACACAGGATACATTTTATCAGGATTTAGCTCCAGATTCTTCCTATACATTTCCATTTCATGACTATCTTAAGGACATGATTTTGGAACAATGGGGAGATCCATCTAAGAAGGTTTTTACCTCACAGGGTCTTAAACGCAGATATCCTTTTTCGGAAGAAGATTCTCATCTTTGGGAAAAATGTCCCAAGTTGGATGCACCTTTTGCCAAAATTTCTAAGGGAGCAGGTGTAGCTTTTGAAGATTTGGGGGTTCTTAATGATCCCTTAGATAAGAAAATGGAATTTCTCCTTAAGAAGGCTTGGCAGGTACAATCTAATGTTCTGAGAACCAATTTAGCATCCAATTGTGTTATCAGAAATTTGGGATTCTGGTTGCAGCAGCTTAAAGACTGTCTCCAGGAAAAAACTAGTTTAGATAAAATACTTAAGGCTTTGCCCATTCTTTTTTCCGCTACAGCCTTCGTAACGGACGCCATGGCTGAGTCGATCAGATTTTCGGCACGGAGTTTAGCTGTGACCAATTCCATACGCAGGACTCTTTGGTTAAAGACCTGGTCTGGTGATATTGGTTCAAAAATGAGGCTTTGTGCATTGCCCTTTAGAGGCGAATATCTGTTCGGGTCAGATCTTAGCAAGGTGTTAGATTTCACAGCGGACAGGAATAAATGTTTTCCTGTTCATTCTAGGCCTTCATTTAATCGAATGCTTTTTCGAAGAACCTACTTTAGGCGTCCCTTCCCTAATAGGGGAGCACCTAAGAGATCCAGAGCGGCCTCTTCCTCTGCCAGTATTTCCAGAAGGGGCAAATTTAAAGGTTCCACCTTCTTTGGGACCTATCAGGCAAAACCCAAGAAGCAATGACGCCAATGTCATAATTGGCGCCAGGCTCAAGAGGTATTGCACTGTCTGGCGAGACATGTTGGTATGCCCATTCATTTTAAGGGGAATTACGGAAGGTTTCCATATAGATTTTTACCGGGATCCCCCTTCAAGATTTTTGATTTCTCCTCTTCCATGTGTGAGAGAGGCAATGTTTTTGAGTCTGGCAGACATGAAGTCAAGGGGAGTTATTGTTCCAGTGCCTCTGCATCTACAGAGAACAGGGTTCTACTCCCCCATTTTTCTTGTCAGGAAAAATTCAGGAGGTTTCAGGTTCATTCTGAACCTAAAGAGTCTAAATTTGTTTGTCCAATACAAACATTTCAGAATGGAGACAATTTTTTCTGTAAGAAGTATGCTCCTCAAAAAACGCTTTCTTGGTCTCGATAGATTTGAAAGATGCTTATTGGCATGTCCCAATGAATCCTCTGGCTCAATCCTTTGAGATTTGCAATAAAGGACGGAGATCAAACCTTACATTTCCAATTTGTTTGCCTTCCCTTCGGCCTAGCATCTGCTCCAAGGATATTTACCAAGGTTCTAGCAGAGCTTTTTTTAAGACGCAAAGGGATTTCAGTGATCGCCTATCTGGACGATCTTCTGTTGTTTGCCCAATCAAAAGACGGGTTGCTAAAAAACCTTCATTTGACCATGAACCTTTTGTCTCATGCAGGTTGGATTATCAATCTCAACAAATCCTCTCTGGTGCCCTTGCAAGTCATGATTTACCTAGGATTCGAGATCAATTCGATCCGACAGGTCATTATTCTTCCTCATCACAAGGTGACGGTCCTACAGAATGCTGTCCGGATGTTATGTTCAGTGGAAATTCCATCAGTAAGACAAGCTATGAGGACTCTCGGTTTGTTAACCTCCTCCTTCCCGACGGTAAGATGGGGCAGCTACATTCCAGAGTTCTTCAAGAATATATCCTAAAGAACTGGGATGGCACCCAGCTGGGTTTAGACCATCAACTACCAATCACAGAAGACGTGATGATTTCACTGGCCTGGTGGTTGGAGGCAAACCGCTTCAGAGAGGGTCTTCTTTGGCAGGACCCAAGAGAAGTAGTGGTGACGACAGATGCCTCAGCTTGGGGCTGGGGAGCTCATTGCGACGCAAGTACAGTCCAAGGAAGATGGTCGAAGGGCGTGAGTCGGTCCTCATCCAATCTCAGGGAATTGATAGCCATAAGGGAATCCTTATTTGCCCTGAGCCCGCTGGTACGCCTAAAACATGTGCAGATCAGAACGGACAACACTACGGCGGTGGCTTACATAAATCATCAGGGAGGAACAAGATCCTCAAGATTAATGACAGTGGCAATGGAAATTCTGTCATGGGCGGAAGTCAATTTAAAGTCTCTTTCGGCGATCATCTAGCGGATTTCCTAGGCCGGTCACAGGTAAGGGAATCAGAGTGGTCCCTAAATCCGGAAGTGTTTCAAACAATTTGCAACATGAGAGGTGTTCCAGAAGTAGACCTATTTGCGTCTGCAGAGAATCACAAGGTGAGCAGCTTCTTTTCTCTGAACCCGAAAGATCGGTCATTGGGTGTGGACGCTCTGTCTCAAGCTTGGCATTTCAACCTGGCGTATGCCTTCCCTCCGGTGCGTCTGTTACCGTTGGTATTGAAGAAACTGGTCAAAGAACCAACTACCAGTTATTTTGGACTTGGACTTATTTTGGAAATGGTGTAAACATGGGCCTTAGTATTAATACACTTAAAGTTCAAATAGCGGCTCTGTCAGTCTTTTTGGATAAGAAGCTCTCTTCTATCTCTATTATTAGAAGATTTCTTCTAGCAGTTAAACGATCTAAGCTGATCCCTTGCAAGATTATTCCAAAATAGTATTTGACAAAGGTTTTATCCATGCTGAGTTCTTTGCCCTTTTATCCTAACAAGAACCTTGACATCAAGCTTCTAACTTGGAAAGTGCTATTTTTAGTAGCCATTACCTCAGCTCGAAGGGTCAGCGACATTCAAGCATTATCATGCAGACATCCATTTCTCCAGGTCTTTTCGGATCGTGTTGTTTTAAAAGTAGATCCTTGTTATCTTCCAAAGGTAGCTTCGGATTTTCATTGCACTCAAGAGATTATTATCCCTTCCGTCACAGAAGACGAGCCACAACTGATACCATTGGATGTTAGTTTCGTGAAGATATCGTAGCAGAAGAGACCTAAGGATTTCAGGAAGGATGACAGTTTGTTTATTTCCTTCTCGGGTTATAGAAGAGGCTTGAAGGTTTCCAAGGTCACACTTGCAAGATAGATGAAGAATACTATTACAATGGTTTATGGTGATGTTAACTTGCCATGCGGTGTTACAGCTCACTCAACAAGAAGTATTTCCACATCTTGGGCAGAGCAAGCTGGGGTCTCCATAGATCAGATCTGCAAGGCGGCTACCTGGACATCAGCTAAGACCTTTGCAAAACATTATCGCTTGGATCTCCTTTCCCAGAAGGATCTTTCCTTTGGCAGAAGTGTTCTTCGCGCTGTACTTCCCACCCTATGAGGTAGTTCTTGCCTATCTTTCAGGCGTATGCTGCCCGAAGGATGTTTTGAGAAAAACCAAGTTAGTTACCTGGTAACTTTTTTTCTAAACATCCGTAAGCGCAGCATACGCCGATTTCCCTCCCTTGTGTGTGTATTAGAGGGTTATTGTTTTTTTGTGTTATTGTGTGGAGTCGTAGGTCTTGTCTCCTCTTTCAGATCTCTACAATAACTGGGGAAGGGAGGGAGGAGCCAAGACTTCATTTCATGCCAGTGGTCATGTGTTCCAATTGAGGGGAGGAGCCCGGAGGTCTCAGGCGTATGCTGCCCTTATGGATGTTTAGAAAAAAAGTTACCAGGTAACTAACTTGGTTTTTTGTAATCATCCCTCACCCTACAAGGCAGTACTTTGTGAATGGTTTCACCATCCTGTCTTCTATTCTCTTCCCACAATTTATTCATGCCAGATTGCATCATGACCCAGCTCCCGGGATTTGCACATTCTGTTTAAATAGTGGAGTTGGGACTCCTTTCCTTATGTATGAATTGTCGGGGGAATGTCCAAGAGAAGGTTGGGGTACAATGAGCTAATAGGTGGTAATGAATTGAAGGAAGTGTAGGTGATTGGGGGGGGGGGGGGGGGGAACGCATTTGAAAAGGTATGAATTAAATCTTTTATTAGCATTCTGGTTATACAATTTGCCTTCTGCATTAATACAAATAAAGCTTCATAATTTTTGTCATAATGAGTAAAGTGTTTTTTTTCCTTTACTGTTGGAATTACAAATAAAATGCAGTATGAATAGTTTTGTTGTGTGACTCTTATTCTATTATTATTGCCTGTAACTACTTCAAGGTCACAAAACTTGTGGTAATGTTCATGCCCTGCCCCAGACTTACCAGAGACAAATTGTGAAGGGCTACTCTGCCATAGAGCTCACACTCACCCTTGCCAGTCCAGCAGCGCATGTGCGAGCTCCCGTCCAATCAAAGGCGCTTGCTCCAATGATGTGACTTGGCAAACGGAAGCTCGTGCTTCTGCATCCCCGGTATTGTACGAGCGCTCCTGCCACAGCTATTCAGATAGGCTGGGGCGGGAGCATGTGCCCCTGGGGATTACATCATTTCAACAAGTGGCTCTGATTGGATGGTAGTCCATGCATGCTCCATTGGACAGAGGTAGAGGTAAGCCGAGCAGGCGATTTGGGGGGTTTCACACAGCGGGGCATTCTGATTCGGGAAGTGGAACAAAACACAGGAAGTTAAACAAACCTGGATTTTGTTCTGCTTTAAAGTAATTCAGCAGTCAAAAATAAAGGCTACGTACATTTTGTCCTCTGCAGCTGCTTGGGGTTAGTCAATCGATCACCAACTCACCTGATTGCTTCATGTGAGCCTGTGTTTCCAGGCCACACCCCCTTGCCATTGGTACAGGATGTGACCCACACCCTCTCCATTCACTATAATAGAGGAGCTGTGTCGGGCCTAGGCCCACTACCTTCAAAGGGTAGCAGGGGTGTGGCAGCTCTGGCAGACACTGTCAGGGCCTTCCATTAAACCTACCCCTCTGCATTGGCCCTGGGCTGTGAGGGCTTGGATCCAGCGAACAGGTAAGTTACTGATTGGTGAACTAGCATCTATCAGCAACGTGGGTAAACGGTAAGTACCCTTTTGTTTTTTCTTTGCTTGCTGAATCATTTAAAGTATGTTACGCTATAGAAGTGAAACTGCATAGGTGTGGAAAGGGCTTAACCTAAAGCGTTTCCACATCCAGGGCTGCTAAAATGCAGCAAACCTGCCTCTACTCATGACATGCATAGCCCCAGTACTCTTCCCTGCTCCTCTTCTGGGATGTGGCCCCACATGCCCCTCCCCCCCAGCACACAAATGCTACCCCTGGCGGTGACTTTGCAGTTCGCAGCCAGTGCTCATGTGGGGATCCTGTAAACTGCTACCAATGGATGCAATCCCATTGGTCCCTGGGACACAGGGTGTCTTTTTGTGAATCAGTCTGCTTCAAAATGCTATATTCTTAGTATACAGTACGTCCTGCTCCAGATAGATTACTTACACTTGGGTTATCCTCCGCCAGATGGCGCTGCACTGCAGAGACATGTAAAACAAAATACCCGGGGACCTCCCACAAATCCCCAGATTTCTCTGCAGTGCTTACTGCGAAGACATGAAATTATCACTCTCTCGCAGGGAGCGAGGCGATTAGCCTGCGGCCCTGTTGGACTATTCCCACCCGTTCCTCGTGTGATGTGCCTCCCAGCCTGGGCTGCTCTGGTCGGGTGAAGGTAGGCAGCACCATGTGTGCTTAAGGAGCGCTGCTCCACCGCAATCCCCCACCAAAGGGTAGGCGGTATAGGCTGATGGTGAGCCTTTATGGGATGCCCCTCCCGCATTATTGTCCCATGCCCCGTGTAGCGGTGGGTCCTGTACAGAGGGCCGGCATCCTCCCTCATTCTCCCTGTAGCCTTCGGGGGGGGGGGGGGGGGGGGTGTGGGTGAGCGTGTATCCTGATTCGTGCATACGGCATTTTGTCTTCTTTTTTGACTAGTATATGATGTCAGCCGCCGTGCTGGCTTGTCTTTTTTACTATTGCAAATGCCGCCGCCACGCTCGTCTTTTCCTTCATTTGGATGTTCCCCGGCGTTACCTCAGATGCTTCTGCGTTCTCATTGGCTGCTTGTCTGTGTTCTTCGCGCTCTTTGGGGGGGGGGGGGCTGGCTTGGCGCGCTCTGCGTCACGGCTCGCTCTGGCCCGCCCTTCGAGGTACTCTCGGCGCCATTTTGTCAGGTCGCGCGCGCGTGTGTGACGGATCTACTTACCGCGGTCCGTAAGTGACCTCAAGGGCAGCTTTATACTCATTTTAGTGTGTTTGGTTCTGACACCCCTTCTTCCCATTGTGTCTTTCAGACGGGTGAATCCATTGGCTTCTCCCGGCCCGGTGTAATTGATAGTTGGGCCCCGCATAATTACTCCCACTTTCCTAGCGGGTCATTGGGGCATCCAGGGTTGCTTTATAGCGTCAATCCCTACTGGCATATTGTGGCTAATCACCATATGGAGGCATCCCAGGATAATGTTACCAGGGTCCCTTTGGGACAAGACCGGCTGTGTGTAGCGTGTGGGCAGCCTCATGCTGACGCTGACAAGGCGCGGGTCTGTGTACCCTGTGCTGAGCAGGTGCTTGCATTGCAATCTGGCCTGCCAGTGGCTGCACCTCGTTTCACTTCACCTACTTCACCAAGCTTAAATCTCACTCCTACTGAGTTGCATACTAGGGGGGATTCTCGGCCTGATGTGTCTTCTAGATTGGCTACTGTTGAGCAGATTATTGCTAAGTCCTTAGTGCGTAAGGCCACTGCTAAGAAGCGGCACTTGACGCCTAATGTCACTGTTTTCCCTATGGGAACTGAGGAGTTTATGAATCTGTGTGGCTATACCCCGTCTGATGAAGGGGAGCTCTTTTCTGATTCAGGCTCATCTGATGAGAAACCAAGGGGTCATGACGATTCTGGCTCTGACCCCTGGGCCCCGGATGACACTGACAGATTATTGACTCAGATTTTTGAGGTTCTGTCTATCTCCCTGTTGAGGCTCCCAGGAAAAGAGGGGAGCTTTTCCATACAGCAAAATCACGTTTGGAATTCCCAGAGCAGGCACATTTCCATAACCTTGTGCTCAAGGAATGGGAGCGCCCCTGTAAACTTCCTGGGGTTCCAAAGAGTTGGGATAGGAAGTATCCCGTTCCTGCTGAGGTGGTTAAAGGTTGGTCATCCCCCCCCCCCCCCCCCCCGAGGTGGATGCCCGATCCTAGGGCTATCTAACACCTGTCATGCTGAGGACTGGCGCATTGACCAGCTGGCATCCCACGCCTTTGCATGTGCGGGGATGGCGCTGCGCCCTGTCTGTGCCTCTGCCATTACTGCTGTGGCCACTAGAACCCTTATCAGATATATGCTTGATGATTTGCCTTGTGAGGTGTTTAATGCACTCTCCAGTTGTGATGTTTTTGTAAATTTTGTCCTATCAGCATTGGATGACACCATCCGAATGTGTGCCAGAACTTCTGCCCTTGTGGCGGCTATACGCTGCTCGATTTGGCTGCGCCAGTGGGCTGCTGTCAATGCTGCCAAGAAGGCCCTCACTGGGTTTCCCTTTAAAGAACTGCGTCTGTTGGGAGACCGCCTGGACCTTTTTGCTAAGGGAGGCAGGTTACCCCAGTGCAGGCGGCAACCTCGGCCCTTTCAGGGTCAGGGTTCCTTCTCCTCCCCTTACCGTGGTGCAAGACAGGGAAGGGGGGTGTCTTTCCCTGGGGACCGGGGAGATTTCTGGGGTAGAGGCAGAGGACGTGGACGTCCTGGCTCCTCCTGGGGTCCCAAAAGCTAAATCCTCTCCCAAGCCCCCTCAGGCATGATGGGGCGCCCTCACCCATCCGGATGGGGGGGCGGCTGCAGCACTTCGCTCATGTCTGGAGGCTTAATGTCTCAGATTGGTGGATTCAGGAGGTAGTGCAGCTCAGGAGCTAGTGCAAGCAGTGCAAGGCCTCCTGGAGCTGGGGGTCATCTGCCAGGTCCCTTTAAGAGAAAAAGGCACGGGCTTTTCTTCCAACCTATTCACAGTATCCAAAGATGGTTCTGTCAGGCCCATCCTGGACTTAAATAATTCTCAACGAGTTTGTCAGGGGCAGGCGCTTTCGCATGGAGACTCTGTGCTCTGCCGTCAGTTCCCTGCGCCAAGGGGATTTCATGGCTTGTGTGGACATCAAAGATGCTTACTTTAATATTCCTGGTTCCCAGGTCAGCAAAGATTCCTCAGGTTCGCTCTGATGGATCAACATTACCAATTTGTGGCCTTGCCCTTCGGCCTCACTTCTGCTCCCTGGGTGTTCACCAAGGTGCTGGCTGGCGTGATGTCTCTACTCAGATGTCAGGGCGTCCGCGTGCTTCCCTATCTGGACGACATCCTCATCACTTCCCAGTCTCTACATCAGGCAGAGTTGGATACTCAGCTGGGGGTGTACACTCTGGAGTCATTTGGATGGGTGATCAACCACCCCAAGTCCTCACTGTCCCCTTCCTTGGTAAACTCCATTCCTAGGAATGATTCTGGATACAGTTCAGGCAAGGATCTTCCTTCCTCAGCAGAAGGTGGACAGTCTGATTGCACAGGCTCAGTCCCTCCTAGCTTGTCCCCATCCCTCCATCAGGCAGGGGATGCAGCTGGTGGGCCTGATGGTGGCGTGCTTCGAAGCGGTCACTTATGCTCAGTTCCACTTGAGGCCTCTGCAACTTCACCTATTGTCTGTATGGGACAAGGACCCAGCGTCCCTGGACAGGGTCTGTGTGCTCTCCCTTCTGGTCAGGTGGTCCCTCTTGTGGTGGATGGACTCCAGGAACCTGTTGGGGGGCAGATCCTTTCTTGCCCCTTCCTGGGAGACGGTCACCACGGATGCCGGTCTGTCAGGTTTGGGGGGTTTCTGGAAATCCCTGCGGTTCCAGGGGAGGTGGGGCTCTCAGGAGGCCCACACTCCTATCAATGTCTTGGAGCTGCGAGCGATCAGGTTAGTTCTGGCTCGCTTGACTACTCATCTTCAGGGCCTGCCTGTTCAGGTTTCGCTCGGACAACCAGACGGCAGTTGCCTACCTACATCAATCATCATGGAGGGACCCGGAGCAAGGGGGTCCTCCAGGAAGCGTCCCTGATCCTGACTTGGGCGGAGGCCAATGCCCCCTATCAGCTGTGTACATCCCGGGGGTGGAAAATCGCCTGGCGGACTCCCTGAGCAGGAGGACCTCTCGCCAGGGAGAATGGTCCCTATGCAGCAGGGTGTTTCAATCTCTGGGTCACCGTTGGGGCCAACCAGATGTGGATCTGTTTGCATCCCGCCACAATCACAAGCTTCCAGCTTTCGTCTCTCTGTCCAGGGATCCTCTAGCCCTGACCTCGGATGCGCTAGCAATGTCATGGGAGGACTTTCAGTTCCTCTATGTCTTCCCCCCCAATTCCCCTGCTGGGCAGGGTTCTGCGCAAGATTGCTCTGGAAGGGGTGCCAGCGATTCTGGTGGCTCCCAGGTAGCCAAGAAGGGTGTGGTTCGCAGACGTGTTGCAGATGGCAGTAGACCAGTACGTTCTGCCAGGGTTGCCAGTTTTGCTCACTCGGGGCCCCTTACGCCATCCCATTTTACAAACTCTGGCTTTGACGGCCTGGCTGCTGAAACCTCCATCTTGATGGAGAAAGGGCTTGTCCGCCTCGGTGGTTGAGGCTAGGAAGAAAACTTCTTCTTCCATCTATTACAGGGTATGACGTAACTACATTGACTGGTGTGTGTGTGTCTAGGTCTCTTCCCTGTCGGGTGCTTTCAGTTCCCAGGGTTCTGGAGTTCTTACAGCATGGGTTGGAGTCGGGACTCCAACTCAGTACTCTGAAGGGTCAGGTTTCCGTCCTGTCTGTTTTCTTTCAGAAGTCTTTGCTCAGCATTCTTTGGTTAAGACCTTCTTCCAGGGGGTTACTCATGTGCGTCCCCCACGTAAACCTATGGTCCCTGTTTGGGATTTGAACTTGGTTTTGTCTGCCTTGCAGGGTGCTCCCTTTGAGCCTATACAGAATGCTGCTCTGGTTGTGCTTACCCTCAAGGTTGTCTTTCTAGTGGCCATTGCTTCGGTCAGGCGTGTGTCTGAGCTGGCGCCGTTGTCTTTTCAGCCCCCATACTTTGAGAGACACCAGGACAAGGTGGTGTTCCGCTTTAAGCCAGATTTTCTGCCTAAGGTGGTGTCTGCTTTTCATTTAAATCAAGATTTTGTTCTTCCTTCATTGTGCACTAATCCTAGCAACGCTAAGGAAAGGGTTCTGCATTCCTTGGATGTGGTCAGGTGTCTGAAGTATTACCTGGTAGTCACTGCGTCTTTCAGGAAATGCTCTTTTTGTGGTCCCTTCTGGGCCCAGGAAGGTTTTGGCTCCTGCCAAGTCTATTATTAGCAAATGGATCCGTCAGGCCGTGATTCAGGCCTATTTTGCTAAGGGGAAGACTCTTCCCTTTTTGCCTTACTACTCATTCTACTCGTGCTATTGGTGCCTCTTGGCCTTCCAGCACCAGGCTTCTGTTGAACAAGTTGCAAGGCCGCTACTTGGTCTTCTGTTCATACCTTTTCAAAGTTTTACAAGGTTGATGTTTGGGCCTCAGCTCATGCTGTTTTTGGCCGAAGGGTTTTGCAGGCGGCAGTGGTTTAAACTGTCTGCTGTTGCCCTTTTTTGCTGGGGATCCCACCCTACTTTATGGACACTGCTATTGGATGTCCCAAGTGTAAGTAATCTATCTGGAGCAGGACGTACTGTATACGATACAATTCTGTGAAGTACTCACCTGTAGAATTGGTATTATAAGTATACAGTATGCCCTGCTCCACCCCACCCTTGGTTTTGCATTATTCTGGATCCCCTGTATGGTGATTGTTATCATTGTTATAGTTACCTGTTTGGGTGGTTAAATTCTCCTGGCTTCTCGTTCACTTCTTTTCAATGCTGGGGATTTGTGGGAGGTCCCGGATATTTGAGGGGCCGGGAGGAGCCTGTTTTACATGTCTCTGCAGTGCAGCGCCATCTGGCGGAGGATAACCCAAGTGTAAGTAATCTATCTGGAGCAGGACGTACTGTATATTTATAATACCAATTCTACAGGTGAGTATTTCACAGAATTTAATTTTTGGACCATGAGCGTGCTGTCGTCCCTGACCCTAGCCCTGTATTACCATCAGCCTCTCCGGTGCCTCTGCTGCTGCATTCAGCCCCTAGCGAAGGGGGAGCCAGTAAGGGGTCTCATACTGATTTTGCGCATAGGCTGGCCAGTCTCGAGAGACAGATCTCATTGACAGTCCCTAAGAAAGCCTCAAGTAAGAAGCGGCATCAGGATCCGATTTACTCAGATGACGATCTTTTTGATTGCTTGGGTTCTGCAGAGGAAGGTGAGTTGCCAGATGATTCACGCTCAACGGTGGAATATTCGCTGGCGATGACAGTATCTCTGGTTCCTCCTCGGACAGGGATTCTTGTCTCCCGGATGACACGGAGAATTTGCTCTCCTCCGTGTTTTATACCCTATACCTTGTTCCTCCTAGAGCCGCTAAGAGGAAGCGGGGTGATTTATTTCGGCCTGAGAGGCAAAGACGGGTCTTCCCAGAGCAGCCTCATTTTTCTAGCATGATCCTTAAGGAATGGGAAAGGCCCAACAAATTACTGTCGGTCCCTAAGGGCCTGAATAGGAGGTACCCCTTCTTTAATGAGTTGGTTCGGTTATGGTGTCACCCTCCCAAGGTGGATCCTCTCGTGTTAGGCTTGTCCAACACTACTATTATGCCATGGCCTGACAATGCTTCCTTACGTGACCCTGCAGACAAGCGCATGGATCAGCTGGTCTGCCATGCGTTTACCTTTACTGGTGCCCTCCTTCGGCCTGCGTGTGCCTCGGCAATCGTCTCAATAGCCAACAGGAGAAAGGTGAGACACCTTGTGGCAAGAGCTAAGGCTCGCAAGCGGGCTGAGAAGTATAAGGAACTCAAGGCTTGCTTGGATTTCATTGGCTTTGTTGTTACTGCCATGGATGATGTGGTCAGGCTTGGTGCCAGGATTTCGGCCTTGCTTGTTGCTCTGCGCCGCTCACTCTGACTGAAGCAGTGGTCGGCTGATGCGGCTGCCAAGAAGTCTCTCACAAGTCTACCTTTTGTGGGAAGCCGGCTGTTTGGGGGAGAAGGAAGCCTGCTCGGTCCTTTCGGAACCCCTCTTCCTATCGTTCCTTTCGAGGAGGAAGAGGTTCTTCATTTCCCGGTGCTCGCAGAGATACCTGGGGCAGAGGTAGGTCCAAACCCCCTGCCAAGCCCTCTCAGGCATGAGGGGGCGCCCTCACCCATCCGGGTGGGGGACGGCTTCTGCTGTTTGCTCAGATCTGGAGGCGTCACGTCTTGGATCGGTGGATTTAGGAGGTAGTGTCCTCCGGTTACAAGATAGAGCTGGCAGCCAGACCGTCCACAAAATTCCTCCGTTCAAGGATATCCCGAAGCCCGCTAAAGGCTCAAGCTTTAAGAACAGCTGTTTAACACCTCCTGCGGATAGGTGTGATTTGCCCTGCAGGAACAGGGTCGGGGATTCTATTCCAATCTGTTCACAGTTCCCAAGAAGGACGGAACGCTAAGGCCGATCCTGGACCTGAAGGGTCTCAACAGGTTTGTAAGAATCAGACCTTTCCGCATGGAAACGTTGCGGTCCGTGGTGAGATCGCTTCGGTACGGCGACTTCATGACCACGGTGGACATCAGGGACGCTTATCTAAACATTCCGATTTTCCAGGGACATATGAAGTTCCCCAGCTTTGTGCTGGAGGATCAACATTACCAGTTCCATTCCGGATATTTTCAGCCCCCCGTGTGTTCACCAAGGTGCTGGCGGGCATCATGGCTTTTCTGAGGAGTCAGGGTATCCGTGTGTTACCCTATCTGGACGATTTGCTGATTTCGGCCAGGTCCCTTCAGCAGGCCGAGAGCGATACTCGGAGGGTGCTGTCAACCCTGGAAGCCTTCGGTTGGGTAATCAATTACCCCAAGTCATTCATCACTCCTTCAACAGTGAGATCTTTCCTGGGAATGATGATAAGACACCGCTCAGGTCAAGGTTTTTCTAACACAGCAGAAGGTTTTGGGTCTCCAGACGCAAGTGCAGGCTTTGCTGTCTTGTCAGCAGCCGTCGGTACGTCTGGGGATGAGATTGGTGGGACTAATGGTGTCATGCTTCAAGGCAGTACCCTTCGCCCAATTTCACATGAGACCTCTACAATTGAACCTGCTGACCGGCTGGAATCGGGCGCAGGAATCACTGGAATAAGGCTTTTCACTGTTCCCCCTGGCCAGGCAGCCCCTCTTGTGGTGGTTGGACTCCCGGAACCTGCTGGTGGGCAAGTCCTTTCTGACTCCCCATTGGGAGATAGTTACCACGGATGCCAGTCTGACAGGCTGGGGAGGCGTTTGGCAGACCCAGAAGATCCAGGGTCAGTGGGGTCCGCAAGAGAACCGTTTACCCATAAATCTCTTGGAGCTGAGAGTAATCCGGTTGGTTCTTCTATGCTTGACTCCCCATTTAAGAGGCCGTGCGATCCAGGTTCGCTCGGACAATCAGACTGCTGTAGCCTACCACCAGGGCGGGACTCGGACCAAGAGATCCCTCAAGGAGGTAACACAGATTCTGACTTGGGCAGAGGAGAACGTTCCCTGCATCTCTGCGGTCTACATCCCCGGGGTGGAAAACAAAGGCAGACTCCCTGAGCAGGAGTTTCCTGCGCCTGTGGGAATGGTCCCTCAGCTGCGAGACCTTTCAGTCTCTGTGTCTCCGCTGGTGCCAGCCGGACGTGGATCTGTTTGCGTCCAGACACAATCACAAGCTTCCAAGGTTCGTCTCCCTCTCAAGAGATCCTCTGGCCATTGCAACAGACGCTCTGGCGATTCCTTGGATGGAGTTCAAATTTCTGTATGCATTCCCTCATTTTCCGCTCCTGGGCAGAGTGCTGCACAAAGCCCAGGAGGGGGTACCAACCATCCTGGTGGCTCCTCGCTGGCCGAGAAGGAGTTGGCTTGCAGACATAATCCAGGTGTCAATAGATCACTACATCATGCCCAACGACCCGGGGCTTCTCACACGGGTCGCTGCAGCACCCCAATTTATGGACGCTGGCTTTGACAGCTTGGCTATTGAAACCTCAATCCTGACGGAGTAGGGGTTATTGGCCACGGTTGTGCATACTATGATTCAGGCACGGAAGAAATCTTCTTCCTTGATATACTACAGAGTTTGGCGGCCCTGTATCGCTTAGTGCGAGGCTAAGAGCCTTCCTTGCTGAAAATTTGCTATTTCTAGGATTCTGGAGTTCTTACAACATGGCTTAGACTTGGGTCTCCAGCTGAGCACCCTCAAGGGTCAGGTCTCGGATTTAGCCATCTTTTTCCAGAGATCCATTGCCAACCATAGGTTGATCAAGACTTTTTTTCCAGGGAGTTACCCATGTCCGGCCACCGCGTAAGTCAGTACTAAATGCAAGTCCCACACCGGTAATACTATCTGCTCTCCAGGGTCCTCTCGAGCCCTTGAGCGATGCTGCATTGTCTATATTGACTCTCAAAGTGGTATTTCTGGTAGCGATCACCTTGGTGCGTCGTGTATCTGAGCTGGCCACGCTTTGTATGAAACCACCCTACTTTGAGCTGCACAGGGATAATGTGGTTTTTCGCTTCAAACCTGATTTCTTACCTACGGTCGTTTCTCCCTTTCACCTTAATGAGGAAGTTGTCTTACCTTCCTTGTTTCCAGCAGCGGCCAATTCCAAAGAACGGACCCTTCATGCATTGGATGTGGTCAGAGCCATAAAGTATTACCTGGCTGAATCCTTCAGGAAATCGGATTTGCTCTTTGTCCTAACAGAGGGTCCTAGAAAAGGATTGCCACCAGCCAAGTCCACTCTCAGTAAGTGGATCAGACAGGCGGTGGTACAAGCATATTCTGCCAGGGGGAAGGAATCCCCTTTTCGGATCACAGGTCATTCTACCAGAGCTATTGGTGCCTCTTGGGCTTTTCAGCACCAGGCATCGGTGGAACAAGTTTGTAAGGCTGCAACTTGGTCTCCTGTTCATACTTTTACAAAGTTTTACAAGGTGGATGTATCACGCTCTGGGTCCTCTAATGATCCGCTCAGGTAACTCCAGTCCTCCGGGTAAGCCCTCAACCCCCAATCTCCGCAGCCAGCTTCACCTGTAGGGGCCCCCGCTTGCCGGGACGCAGAATGCGCCTGCCCGGGATCGGTTGCCCCCAGGACTTCAATGGCTCAAAGGATGGAGGCTTACTGTTCGGAGGTCTGAAGAACCAGTGGCTGGGAGCGGCATAGAGAGAGCCCAATGGCTAGAGCGTATAGCGGAGGTCCAGACAGGCTAAGGGTCGGCACTGGGTGTTCAGAGATGGCTGCAGTACAAATGGAGGAGGCAAATCGTGGTCAAGGTTCTAAGCAGAGGTCGGCAACGGAAGTTCAGATCAAGGTTGGTCGGTTCAGGCAAAGGTCGGCAACGGGGTTTTGGATCAAGAATGGTCGGTTCAGGCAAAGGTCGGCAACAGGGTTTTGGATCAAGAATGGTCGGTTCAGGCAAAGGTCGGCAACTAGATCAATCGCGATACACAGAAACGAAAGGCTAGGTTCAAGGCGCTATCACAGGCACTGAGCAACTGGTGGGGTAAACCTTTATAGGGAACGGATATGATTAGGGCTGGATGTGGGATTGGTGCTACTAAAAACCAGCACCTGATTGGAACATAGGGCGTACAGCCCAGAAACTCCTATTGGGCTCATTGGCCCAATTCACTACAGAGGGCGTGCCCAGCTAGGCTCATTGGCCCTTTAACTGAAAGGGGGCGTGCCCCTCTGATTTCTAATTTATTCACCTCCTCCGGCGGCCGCGCTGATTTTTCATTAGTTTTCATTATTGTGCGGCAAAATGATGTGGCTTATCTGTTATTTTTAATTTTCTATTTGTTTGCAACTCTGATATAAAAGAAAACCGTTTTCCATAGCAAAAATGTGTTTACCTTAGCTAAGTGGTGATTTTGGGGTACACATCAGAGACTTCCCCACTCTAGCTTGCTAATCATCTGATTGGTTAAGGCATGGGTGACTGGTTTAACCAATTCTGCTGCAATTCAACTTCCTAAGTTTGGTACTATCACAGTCTTGGGTTCCAGTAGCAAGGGTTAATGGCCAGAGTCTCAGCTGGATAGGTCATTAGGCTGCTTAGACTTCGCCGAAGCTTCTAAAGAGTTCACCTGTTACATTGGAAGAATTGTGGGACTTGGAGTCCATGTTTTTTACTTAAGGCCATGAAAACCACTCGCACTGTAGCAAAACAGTCCCAGGAATATGAGAAGTAAATCGCATGTATGGGGGTACAATCCCAACACAAATGTTTATTTTACATTCCAAAAGCAGAAAAAAAAAGCCAGAACACCAAAAACATGCCAACAAACAAGTTTTGCTTTAAGAATTTAGGTACTGCACACACTATTGACAATATATTGAATAACCTTGAGACATAAGGGGATATACTGTGTAGACTTGGAGCTTTCCTAGAAGTAGACGTTTGACATCAGATTCTGTGACTGTGATTTGGTTTCCTTCTGGGTGGGGATTGTCAGAGGAATGCCTGTAGGTAGTTGAGGTATCTTTTTTGAACCTACAGTAAAAGTCATTGAGATCCTCTGCTGTGCTAGGACTTGACTCAGGTTCACTGCAGGGGGGGGGGGGGGTTAGTTAGTAGCTTCTTTTTGTCCACTCCATACAGCTCTGGAATTCCCTGAGGAGAGTCTTGTTTCCAGTTTCTTTGTGTAGTTCTCGGCTGTCCTGATCTCTCTGGATAGTGAGTTCATAAGTGACTTGAATTTGACTTTGTCATCCTGTCTATGGGCCGTCTCTTTGTGTTTGCAAAGTGTTCAGATTTTACTTGTAAACCATGGTTTGTTGTTCCCATATTTTTTGTAGGTTTTTGTTGATGTAACCATGTTCTCAAAAAAACTGGTATAGGAGTATATTGCATCTGCCCACCTGCCTAGGTTGGTGTTCTCCTGCTCAAATATTGTCCCATCTGTACAGTCCAAACAAGCCTGTAATTCTAGTTTTGCCTCATGCGTCCTTTTTTTAGTCGTTGTCTGTACATTGGAATCGGGTGTATAGGATGATGGATGGAGAAACCACGCAGGTGCTTTTGATGTTTACTTGTAAGCCTCCTTCAACACTGTGTAAGGAATCAAGAGTGTTCCCTTTTCTGGCTGGGCACGTGATATGTTATATATGTTTATATCTGGGTAGCTCCTGACTCAAAATGGCTTTATTGATATCACCCAAGATTATGAGAAGTGACTCTGGCAACTTATGTTAGGTAGCAACACCCTTAGTAGAAGAATGCTATCGCAGGCCAGGGCTGCTGGGAGTGGGTCGGCTTTACATAGCCACTGACAAATCAGGATGGCAGGTCAGAATAAAGAGCAGTGGCATAAGAGTAAGCAGGCCAGAGAATTATGAGAATAACCCTCCTTTTTCACCTAGTTCTGGCAGCAATATGAAGCGTGCCTCCACACCTGTGCAAAAATGCTTGCAATGCATCCATCTCATTCTGTGGGAAGTCCACAGCACATGGGAGCCATTATCCAGTGGATTCTTAAAATTAACAAAATGCTCCTTGATGAGTGGTAGGACTTCCCCCTACTGGCTTGTTGACCATTCTTTTAGAGTGGTAAGATCCTTTTAGGTCAACTGGAACCATTTTTTAGAGGATCACTTCTGTAGAGCAGCCACCTTTTCCATGGCTAACATTCTTGCCAAATTTTACCAGGCTGATCGGGTTGGTGTCAGCTGATCGGGTCACAAAGTCTGCCCCTGTTTGCTGGTATGATCAAAGCAAGTGATCAACAACCATTTATTATAAAGGGTTTTGGATCACTTAAAATAATACTGGTTATATAGGGCCGAGGGCCACAAACAGAGTCTCTTAGCACAGTTTCTCAACCTGCGGTAGGCGTACCCCACGGGGTGTCCCCAATGGTCAAGGGTGCACCAACTAAGGGGGTCTGGTTTTATTATTTTAACAGTGAAAATGTCTTGCTTCAGAATGTGTTACAAGACCAATTACCTACTTATTTTGGTAAGATTAGTAATTGATCCCCTTCCTGGGGGTACTTGGTTGTAACAGCTTGTTGCTAAGGGGTACTTGTTTAAAAAGATTGAGAACCACTGTCTTAGCAGATAATTTCTCCCTGGTACATAGCCTTTAAGCACCAGTGTTCATGTCTTAGATCTGGCATCCGTCACTTGGATACATATCTTCATCTTTAACCCTTTTGTTGCCAAGCACGTAACACCTACGTGCTGGCTTGGCTGGGCCTTAAGTGCCAAGCCCGTAGGTGTTACGTGCTTGACTTTCCTCGCTTGTAGTTTAAAAAGTAAAAACAACAAATACTCACCTGACCCCTTGTTGGATCCGGCCGGGTCTCCTCTTTAATTTGGTGCCATCCGATCCCCCGTGGGGGGTCGGATGGCTCCAGGAGAGCCCCCGGAATAGGCCGCCCCCCCCCGCTTCTGCAGCAGCAGCTTCTAACTGTAAAAAAAATAAAAAATAAAAATGACATTCACTTACCTGTGTGTGCGCTGGCTCCCGCTGTCCCTCCTCTTCACCTGGGGGGCCTCCGATCCCCCCCCAGGACTTACCGATCTTCAGGAGAGAGCCTGGGAGGCTCTCTCCTCTCTTCTTCTCGATGGCGGCCGCCATCATGCCTCTAAGCCCCGCCCCCTTGGGGGCGGGGCTTATGAAGTCATCCCGGCCCCGAACGGGCTTCATCTTTCTCAGCTTCTCAGATGCCGGTGATCGGCACTGGGGAAGGAGGTGACAGGAGATCCTCTGATCTCCTGCCTTCTCCTTCTCTGGATGCCGATCACCGGCATCTGTCAGCTGAGCGGCGAGGGACAAGAGCTTGCAATCGAAGGTAAGTACAGTAAAAAAAAAATTTTTTTTTTTCTAATAAAATACTTTTTATTATTGTGTGGTGTTTTTTTTTCACATTAACCCTTTGTGAGCTGGTAAGGGGTCCATGAGACCCCTTATACCAGTTCACAAGGCTGGGGGGGTGGCAAGTCACCTGCCCTAGCGGGTGGCTTGCCATTAACCCCCGCACCCCCATTACCTGCCTCCCCAAAGGCCAGGGGGGGGCAGAAGAGCCCGGGCCCACATAGGCTATGTGGGCTCGTAGGCTGCAGGGTGGGGGGGTCACCAAAGCTGGCCCCCCCACTCTGTGCCTACAAGCCCCCATAGCTGGTCCCGGGCTGGTTACTTTGGGTAAGGGGGACCCCACGTCATTTTTTTTTTTTTGGATTTTGAAGGGTTTTTAACCCTTCAAAATCCAAAAAAAAATGGGGTCCCCCTCCCCGGGAAGGGGGACCCTATGTCATTTTTTTTTTTAATTAACCATTTGTCATCCAGCAGCTATAAAAGGCTTCTGGGCAGGAAAGGGTGTCTACCTATACATATGTGGTATCGCTGTAACCGGGAGAAATTGGGGTTTCTCACGCAATAAGATTTTATTGACAAACTTACATTTTTTATTACAAAAAAACTCTACAAATTGTAAAAAAATGTTTTTTTTTTATTTTTTTTCACACATTTCACCCAAAAAAATTGAGAATACACCTAAAAAATACAAACAAGACATTTCATGTTAAAGCCCAGACTCTGTTGAAAAAAACAATATATAATTTTCCTGGGAAATCCCTGGAAATCCCTTCAAAAATGACAGTTGAATATGTGTAGCGCAAAATGGTGAAACATCGTCTGGCAACAGGGAGTGGCAAATGCTGCAGGTAGGCTGGCAGCGAAAGGGTTAACATACAGCATTATGCTTCTAAATTATTGCTTAGTAAGCTCTGTGAAGATTAGCTCTGGTAGACAGCAGGATGTTTACAGTATAGAGGTTCAGAGGCGAAAAGTTAAACTTAAAGTCCGTGTTTATTCACACCAAAATCCATAAAAGCATATGCCCTTTCGGGTTACATCACCTTTTCAGGAAAATGCAGCATAAGTCAATCAGACAGGCAAACGGCGTTTTTAGTCCTTGGGCAAAGTTGCTGCTTTACAACCGAATCCACCTTGGGTCCGCATGAAACCGCCTGCATAGGAGTTTTCAGCCAGGCTCACAGAGTCTCACTCCACAAGTGAGCCCCAGTCACAGACAGTGCACAGCTGATTCCCCAGGCTATTTATGCGGCCTGTAAAACCCGGACCTGGGTAGTGGGATGGAGTCCTACTCCATCCCAGTAAAAGCGTCCCGGGTTAGCCTTTCAGCTATACTAACACTTCAGCACCAGACTGCCATTAGCAGCTGATGCTGGGAAACAAAACACACAGTTTTACTGCACCAAGGCCAGGTACCTTGGTGCCACATACCTTCCGTCAATGACGGCCCCTTGAACCTTACCACAGCTCCTAGATGCCAAATACCCAATCTACTGCTGAAAAAAAAACTCATCCAATAATATATCAAATTGAATGTACTAGTTAAAGTTATTTTGTGTGAAAGCTGTTAAGCTACCAATAGTTTATATTCTGGTTGTACACTCCTACTAAAACTGAACAGCCTGTAAATATAATTTATGTAATAATCACTGGTAGGTCACATTGATGGCAGGTGTATGACCAGTTTAAGAGTTTATTTCTACATTTATATATAATACATTTGTGGTGTGTTATTACTTTTATTATTCCCTTATTTTGTTTTTTAACAATTCTAGTGGAGGAAAAGGTTCCGAAATCCTACAGATGCTCCTTTGCACAGCTTGGACTGACCACTATGAAATTGGCTAATCTTTGCATTGGACGCCCAATTTTACTTACCAGTACTGATGGAAGACAAGAGGTATTAAAAGTAAAATAGGGGCAGTCTGTGTTGATATGGATACATCATATTTTATAATGAGGAATGAGATCAATGAAAGAGGAACGACATCCAATTAGATTACTTCCTAGGGTGTTGGGGCCGCACCCACAGCTAGAGGTATACCGGGCATGCGACTGTGGTGTGGGCACAACATAACAGTGAGTAGATCAGGTGATCTGGGGGGTTTCACACAGCGCAGCATCCCAATTCAGGATAGCCAAAAAGAGGTAGTGCAACCCCCCTAAGGGTCTATAGATTCGAGGAGGATGTTGCATTTCCTCTTCAATTTAAAAAAGGAAAACTGTTTAGGACACTGCCAAATGTAGCCAAACGCAATGGCGTAACAATTATTCTAAGTATGTCACACACCCCGCTTCAAGACATTCATTACATGTGGGAATACTGACCTGTAGATGGCGATCTTGCAGAGATGTCAATAAATAAAAAGTAAGACCCTCCCGGTCCATAAATACCTGGGACCTCCCACTCATTCCCCAGTCTTTCATCTCTGCAGACGGCGAGCAAGTCAGAAGATGGATGTCTCCTCCTTGCAGGTAGCCGGGATGACTCCCGGCCCTCTATTTCATCTATTCCTGCCCGGATTCTTTATTGATTTTACTGCCTCCCAGCCTAGGCTGCTGGTCACGGCAATGGTAGATGGCACCCTAGGTGCTCAGGAGCTCCGATCCGCCGTGAGACCCCATAACAAGGGGTAGGTGGCTAACCGGGTTGGTGACCCCGGTTTGGGATGCCCTGTCCCCTTGGCCTCCCACCCTAGCATGGATTCCCCCTCTCCCGGATACCCTTGGGGGGGGGGGCTGATGCCTTATAGATTCATACGTTATTGATATTGTGTGTGTGTAGTGCTTAACTTTACATGTGCATGTGCGGTACTCAGACCGGCGCCGGCGGTCCCGCGGCGCCAGCCTCCGATGTTTGTCATGGCGGCTGTTCTAAGGTGCCCAGGGGGAGCTTCTTCCCCTCAGGGCAGGGGGCCGGGCGCTCGCGCAAACGCCTACGGCCCGCCCCCGTGCTGCGGGCGCCGCGGTTCAGGTCCCGGCTTCTGGCCGGGAGCGACGGGGGAGGGCGCGAACCGCGCCCGCCCTCCCTCCCTCCCTCCCTCCCTCTTCCTCTGCCTGCGCGCCTTTTCCTTCCCTCCTAGGCGTGCGTGCGTGACGGTTGGTGAGTGGCCTTTGGCCCATTCGTTTTTCTTTACTGATGATGCCCCTCCTTGGGGTGGCTGGGCAACGCTTCTGTTATTAACCCCTTTGGACAATTGCTATGTGGTCTGATTGCTGTGTTTGTTTGTGTGTTACAGGTGGACCATTGTTCCTATTAAAGGGGGGTTCTCCCGGTCCAAGGGTCCCTGGTTAAATTTAGGGGTCTGTAAATTCCTCCCACGCGGCACTTAAAGGGGCATCCCGGGTTGCATTACTGCGTAATTCCCTCGGGGCATTGTGCATATATATATAAAAAATCACCATATGGAGGCTTCCCCGGATACAGGGCTTGTGCCCCCCTCGGGGCAATCCAGGCTGTGTTTGGGGTGTGGGGTATCCCTTTTGGGGGATGATGTATTTCTTTGTGTACCCTGTGCACGCTGGTCTATTACGCGGCAGTACGGATCTCAGGCGTCTGGTTCTGCTCCGCCAATCTCCTCTCCATCTCCCCCTCGCTTGACACATACCCCATGTGATGTGGTCATTGGCGGGGAGTCGCAATCTGAGGCGTGTGCCAGATTGGCCAATCTTGAAAAATAGTTTTCCAGTGCTGTTGCCAAAAAGGCCACGGCAAAGCGAAAACATTTGTATACAGCCATGCAGGCCTTTGATATGGAGGAGTTTGACTCCCTGGATTGGTCTGTTCCCCGCTTGAGGAAGGGGAGCTGTTTGAGGAGTCTGAGGGCTCCGATGACCAGCAGTTTGTGGGTGCTGATACCGAGCAGGGCCCGGGGGATTCCTTGGATACTTCTAGGGTCTTGGCTCATATGTTTGAGGTCCTGGCTATTTCTCCCACCGAGGCGGCTCCTCTGCTGAAGGGGGAGTTCTTTGAGGGGACCAGGCCGCGCTTGGAATTTCCTTATCAAAAGCATTTTTATGGTATCATTCTCAAGGAATGGGAGAGGCCGACTCGGCTTCCGGGTGTCCCTCCGGGTTGGGACAAAAAGTATCCCTTTCCGGCGGACGCAGTGAAGCACTGGTCGTCCCCCCCCCCCCCCCCCCCCGAGGTGAATGCTCCTGTTTTGGGGTTGTCCAGCTCCTCAATCCTCCATTCTCCGGAGTGCACTACTCTCAAGGATGGTGAGGATAAACGCATTGACCAGATGGCTTGTCATGGTTTTGCCAGTGTTGGGTCGGCCTTGCGGCCGGTTTGGGCTTCTGCGCTTTTATTGGTAGCTGCCAGGTCGGTTGTTAGAGGACTGTTGACCTCTTCCGGGCTTGACCCGGCTAGTGAGGAGTTTGCCGCCCTTAAGCGATGTGAGTTATTTTTGTCCTTTGTGCTGACCACCTTGGACGACACATTGGTGATGTATAGCAGAGCTTCGGCCTTGCTTGTGGCTATCAGGCGGTCGGTTTGGTTACGCCAGTGGCCGGCTGATTTTGTGTCCAAAAAGTCGCTTGCGGCCCTTCCCTTTGTGGGGTTGCCGCTCTTTGGAGAGAAATTGGATTCGGTGGCGAAGGGAGGTAAGTTACCTCCAACGTAAGAAGCAGCGTCTTTAGGGGGGCGGCTTCCTTCACTCAGTCCTTTCGTGGGGCTAGAGTTGGCAGGGGTTCGGCCTTCCCCTCGTCCAGAGGTGATTCCTGGTCCAGGGGCAGGGGTCGGGCCCGTCCAGGACACAGTTGGGGCTCTAAGCCTAAAACTGCTGCCAAGCCGGCTCAGCAATGAGGGGGCGCCCTCACCCTTGCGGGTGGGGGGCCGGCTGCAACTCTTCTCCCGGGTCTGGGTCCAAGAGGTCTCGGACAGGTGGATTCAGGAAGTGGTGTCTTCCGGTTACAAGCTGGAGTTCGAGTTCCGGCCCCCTCCCAGATTCTTCAGGTCTCGGGTGCCGTCAGATCCTCTGGCCGCTCAGGGGCTTCGGGCGGCAGTAGCAAGTCTCTTGGACATGGCTGTCATCTTCAGTTTGTGGCTCTTCCGTTTGGCCTTACCTCGGCTCCAAGGGTTTTTTTACCAAGGTGTTGGCAGGAGTGATGGCCATCCTCAGAGCCAGGGGTATCTGCATCGTGCCATATCTGGACGATCTTCTCATCATGGCATCTTCCCTCAGTCAGACGCAGCTGGATACCAGGACTGTGGTGTCCACTCTGTAGAGTTTCGGTTGGGTGATCGACTATCCCAAGTCCTGCCTCTCTCCCTCCAGGGTGGTGGAGTTCCTGGGAATGTCTCTGGATACTTCTCAGGCCAGGGTGTTCCTCCCCCGAGCCAAGGTTCTTCTGATTCAGGAATTGACTCAGCGTCTCCTATCCACCCCCCGCCCGTCCATCCGGCTGGGGATGCAACTGGTGGGATTGATGGTGGCATCGTTCGAGGCGGTTCCCTTTGCCCAGTTTCACACGAGGACGCTCCATCTCTTGGCGGCCTGGGACGGGTCCCCGCTGTCATTGGATCAGTCCTTTCTGATGTCCCCCCGGGTGCGGCGTTCCCTTCGGTGGTGGCTGAAACCAAGCAATCTGACGAGGGGCAGGTCCTTTCTGACCCCTCGTTGGGAGACGGTCACCACGGATGCCAGCCTGTCTGGTTGGGGGGGGGGGGGGTTTGGCAGGATCTTCAGTTTCAGGGACTGTGGGGGCCTCAGGAGGCTCACGATCCCATCAGTTGAGAGCCATCAGGTTGGTTCTGGCTCACTTGACTCATCAGTTGCGGGGCCACCGGTTCAAGTTCGGTCGGACAATCGGACGGCGATCGCCTACATCAATCACCAGGGAGGCACTCGCAGCAGGCGTGCCCTCCGGGAAGTGTCTTTGATCCTGGATTGGGCAGAGGGCAATGTCCCATGCATCTCGGCAGTGTACATTCCGGAAGTGAAGAACACGGAGGCGGACTCCCTGAGCAGGGGGTCATCTCGCCGGGGGGAATGGTCGCTCGGCCCCAAGGTGTTTTGGTCGCTTTTCCACCGGTGGGGGAATCCGGAGGTGGACCTCTTTGCCTCTCGTCACAATCACAAGCTTCCGGCATTTGTGTCTCTCTCGCGGGATCCGCTGCCTCGGGCGGCGGATGCCATGTCTCTGAACTGGAGGGATCTGGGGTTTCTGTACCTGTTCCCTCTGTTTCCCATGGTGGGCAAAGTGGTGCGCAAGCTGGCCCTAGAGGGCACGTCAGCAATCCTGGTGGCTCCAAGGTGGCCAAGACAGGTTTGGTTCGCAGACGTGGTAAGGTTGGCAGGGGATCAGCTAGATCTGCCCCTTCTGCCGGATCTGCTCACTCAGGCTCCACTGCTCTACCCCAATTTACCAACGCTGGCTTTGACGGCGTGGCTGCTGAAACCTCCATCTTGAAGGAGGACTGTCTTTCTGATGCTGTCATTCAGACTCTGGTTAGGGCTAGAAAGAAGTCTTCCTCTGCCATCTACTATAGGATTTGGAGGTCTTATATTGATTGGTGTGAGGTCAGGGCCTTGCCTTGCAGGGCGTTTTCTATCCCTAGGGTTTTGGAATTTCTGAAACATGGTCTGGACCTAGGTTTGCAGCTTAGTACGCTGAAAGGGCATGTTTCTGCCCTGGCGGTTTTCTTTCAAAAGTCTTTTGCTCTTCATCCTCTGGTTAAGACCTTTTTCCAGGGGGTTACGCATGTGCGGCCTCCTAGGAAGCCTTTGCTCCCAGTTTGGGATTTTAATTTGGTTCTTTCTAGAAAAGCAGTTTAGGAAAAGAGCACACCAACTCTAACATTATAAACAGACTTGGAATATGTATGCTTGGGTGCAGTGCCTGAATCCCCTATACCCCTAGGGAAAACAGAATCCAATATACTAGTATTCAGGAGCGCACACCATAGTTCATGCAAAAAAATCTTTATCAATTATTATTGATAAAGATTTTTTTGCATGAACTATGGTGTGCGCTCCTGAATACTAGTATATTGAATTTGGTTCTTTCTGCCTTGCAGGGTCCTCCTTTTGAACCTTTGCAGGATATTGCACTTTCTACGCTTACTCAGAAGGTTGTTTTTCTGGTTGCCATCACTTCTGTTCGGCGTGTATCGGAGTTGGCAGCCTTGTCCATTAAGGCCCCTTACTTTGAGAGGCATCAGGACAAAGTTGTTTTCCGCTTCAAGCCAGATTTCCTTCCTAAGGTGGTCTCTGCTTTTCATCTTAATCAGGACATTGTTCTACCCTCCTTTGGTCTTAAGCCTAGCAATGACAAGGAGAGGGTTTTGCATTCTTTGGATGTGGTTCGCTGTGTGAAGTACTATTTGGTGGCTACTTCTTCTTTTCGTAGGACTGACACCCTTTTTGTGGTGCCCTCTGAGCCTAGAAAGGGTTTGGCTCCCTCCAAGTCTTCCATTAGTAAATGGATTCGCCAGGCCATTGTTGGGGCCTATTCTGCCAAGGGGAAGATTCCCCCTTTTCGTGTTACTGCTCATTCTACTCGTGCTGTTGGGGTGTCCTGGGCCTTCCAGCACCAGGCCTCTGTTGAGCAGGTTTGTAAGGCTGCTACTTGGTCTTCGGTTCACACTTTTTCCAAGTTTTACAAGGTTGATGTGCGGGCCTCAGCGGATGCTGTTTTTGGCCGCAAGGTTCTGCAAGCTGCAGTGGTTTAAGTTTGTGCTTTGTTGTCTTGTTTTTGGATCCCCGCCCTTTATGGACACTGCTATTGGATGTCCCACATGTAATGAATGTCTTGAAGCGGGGTGTGTGACATACTTAGAATAATACCATTTTGTGATTACTCAGCTGTAAAATGCGTATTATAAGTATGTCACACACCCCTCTTCACCCTGCCCTTTGGTATTCTGGATCCTTTATATGGTGAACCTTTGTTAGTTTTAATTGGCTTTCCTGGTCCCTTTACCTTACTGCTATCTTTATACTGGGGAATGAGTGGAAGGTACCAGGTATTTATGGACCGGGAGGGTCTTACTTTTTTTTTATTGACATCTCTGCAAGTTCGCCATCTACAGGTCAGTATACCCACATGTAATGAATGTCTTGAAGCGGGGTGTGTGACATACTTATAATACCCATTTTACAGGTGAGTAATCACAAAATGGTATTATCTTTGCTTGCAAGTTATTCAACTTTTAAAGTATTAAAGGTATTGCCCAGGATAAAGGTACAAAATCATTTTGACTACCTGCCATGCAGAAGATTCATCCTGGTGAGCTGCTAAATAAATATTTGGGTGCTGAAATCTAGACCCTCTTCTGTAGCCCCCAGCCCCTAGTTTATCCTAAGTATACAGCACGTCCTGTTCCAGAATAATCCTTACTCATGGGTAATACATCCTCTAGATGACGCTGGACTGCAGAGACAGAAAAGTGGCTCCTCCCAGCCCCATATGTACCAGGGACCTCCCACAAATTCCCCAGTTCTTCTCTGCAGTCTGGGCTGCGATGACTAGAAGATGGCTCTTTCTACTCGCAGGTGAGTGGGGCTTATTAGCCTGCGGCCCTGTAGGACTATTCCCACCCGTTCCTTTTCACTGCCTCCTAGCTTAGGCTGCGCTGGTCGGGTGATGGTAGGCAGCACGGCTGTCAGGTGCTAAGGAGCGCTGCTCTTAGCACAGTCCCCCACCAAAGGGTAGGCGGTACAGGCCCGTGGTGAGCCTTATGGGATGTCCCTCCCGCGGCCATTTGCCCCTCAGTTAGGCTCCTCTTGGGTCGTTCGCTGCTTCCCCTTCGCTCTCCCTGGGTAGATCTTGGGGGGGGGGGGTGGAGTATGTATTTACTATGCATATCACGCTTTGTCTTGGTGCATTTGTTTTGATTATCGCCGCGCGCTTGTACTTCGCTCCGTGGACGCTGCAACATCGCCTCGGGCGCTGCTGCGCCGTCATTGGCTGGCCTTGTCACGGGGGCGCGTTTTCGCGCTCTTCGGGGGGGCGGGGGGAGGGCCTTGCGGATGACGTTTTCCACATCACTTCTCCGCGGCCCGCCCCTCGAGGTATATGCGGGCGCCATTTTGGAGCTCCTGTGCTGCGTGTCTGGCGTCTCCCTATCGCGGTCCGTAAGGGCCCCTGTGGGCTGGCTTTTCTTTGTATTTCATTGTATTATGCTTACGGTTCTTTGCTTTATGTCTTACAGGCGGGTCAAACTTTTTTGTGGTTTCTCCCGGTCCTATCCCCTCTATTTAGTGTTAACTCCTTATTGGAGGGCTATTGTATTTGTATATCTCCCACTTCCCTAGCTGGCTATTGGGGCATTCCGGGTAGCCTTATTGGCGTCAATCCCAATTGGCCTATTGTGCCGCAATAATCACCATATGGAGGCTTCTCAGGATAATGTGCTTGGGGTTCCTTCGGGACAAGCCCGGCTGTGTATGGTGTGTGGGGTATCCCCTACAAGTGATGATGTCAGGGTGTGTATACCCTGCGCCCAGCAGACTCTTGCGCTGCAGTCTGGGTTACCTGTGTCTGGGCCTTGCGACCCCTCTGGCTTCGCCTACCCCCCCACGCTTACATCTGACTCCTAGTGAGGTGCATACCACTGGGGAGTCTCAACCTGATTTGGCTGCACGGGTGGCCAGCATTGAGAGACATATTGCTGGGTCTGACCCGTGTAAGGCTTCTGCTAAGAAGTGGCATTTATCACCTGGTGTTACTCTTTTTCCTATGGAGGCTGAGGAGTTTGTTGACGTTACCGGTTATACCCCCCTGGAAGAGGGGGAATTATTTTCTGATTCAGAATCATCTGAGAAACCATCTAGGGTGTATGGTGCCGATTCTGGGTCTGACCCATGGGCTTCAGATGATACTGACAGGCTTTTAGCTCACATTTTTGAAGTACTCTGTATCTCTCCTCCTTGCGTTGGCTCTGCGGCAGTAGGGGGAGCTGTTTCATACTGTAAAACCACGCTTGGAATTTCCTGAACAAACTCACTTTAATAATCTGGTGCTCAAAGAGTGGGAACGGCCTAGCCTGCTTCCTGGGGTACCAAAGTGTTGGGATAAGAGGTATCCCTTTCCAGCTGAGATGGTTAAACGTTGGTCATGTCCTCCCGAGGTGGATGCACCAGTTCTGGGGTTGTCCAACACATCCGTCATGCATTCCCCTGACTCTACTACCCTGAGGGATGGAGAGGACAGGCGCATAGATCAGCTGGCTTGCCATGCCTTTGCCTGTGTGGGGATCGCGCTGCGTCAGGTCTGTGCCTCTGCCATTACGGCTGTTGCTATTAAAAGCCTGCTCAGGAGTCTCTTAGATGGGGCCCCTGATGATGCTGAAGAGTATAGAGCTCTTCTGCGTTGTGAGGAATTTGTTGCATATGTTCTCTCTGCCTTGGATGATACCATTAGAATGTGTGGCAGGGTTTCTGCCTTGTTGGTGGCGATACGCCGCTTGGTCTTTCTGCGCCAGTGGGCAGCTGACAACGCTGCTAAGAAGGCTCTCACTGTTTTTCCCTTCAAGAGGCTGAGCCTCTTTGGTGAACGTATGGACTTGTTTGCTAAAGGAGGCAAATTATCTCAGCGTAGAAGGCAGCCCCGGTCCTTTCGGGGTTCAGGTGCCTTTCTCCACTCCTTCCGGGGTTCCAGAATTGGACGGGAAGCTTCCTTTGCTGGAGCCCGCAGAGATTTTTGGGGCAGGGGCAGAGGACGTGGCCGCCCTGGTCCCTCCTGGGGTCCCAAGCCTAAGTCCTCCCCCAAGCCCCCTCAGGCATCAAGAGGCGCCCCACCCATCTGGGTGGGGGGATGGCTTCGGCTCTTTGCTTGCTTCTGGAGGCGTCATGTCTCAGACCGGTGGATTGAGGAGGTAGTGTCCTCCGGCTATAAGATAGTTTGCAGCCTGGCTGTCCCCAAGATTCATCAGATCCCGGATGGCTCAAAACCCCCTGTCAGCTCAGGGTCTGTCCCTTGCTGTCCAAGGCCTTCTGGAATTGGGAGTAAACTGCCGGGTGCCCTTGTGGGAAAGGGGCAAAGGCTACTATTCCAATCTTTTCACTGTTCCCAAGAAAGACGGGTCCATCAGACCCATCCTGGATTTAAAGCGCCTCAACAAATTTGTCAGATTCAGACGCTTTCTCACGGAGACTCTGCTCTCCGCTGTGAATTCTCTACACCCAGGGGACTTCATGACTTCTGTAGACATCAAGGATGCTTACCTTCACATACCAATCTTTCCAGGTCATCAGAGATTCCTCAGGTTCGCTCTGGAGGATCAGCACTACCAATTTGTGGCCTTGCCCTTCGGTCTCACCTTGGCTCCCAGGGTATTCACCAAGGTGCTGGCAGGAGTGATGGCTCTGCTGAGATCCCAGGGCATCCGCATTCTTCCCTACTTGGACGACATGCTTATCACTTCTCAGTCCTTCCAACAGGCAGTTCTGGATACCCAGCGGGTGGTGTCCACACTGGAGTCATTCGGCTGGGTGATCAACCACCCCAAATCTTCCCTGTCTCCTTCCATGGTGAAGTCCTTTCTGGGCATGATTCTGGATTCATCTCAGGTCAGGATCTTTCTTCCTCAGTAGAAGGTGGAGAGTCTTCAAGAGCAAGCACAGCTCCTTCTGTCTTGTCCTCATCCGTCCATCAGGCAGGGAATGAAGCTGGTGGGCCTGATGGTGTCCTGCTTCGAGGCGTTTCCATATGCTCAGTTTCACATGAGACCTCTTCAGATTCACCTTGTCAGTATGGGATCGGGACCCCGTGTCCTTGGATCAGGTGTTTGTTCTGTCCCCTCTTGCCAGGCGGTCTCTATCGTGGTGGCTGGACTCAAGGAACCTGCTGGGGGGCAGATCCTTTCTGGCCCCTTGCTGGGAGACTGTCACCACGGATGCCAGTCTGACAGGTTCTGGATTTGAGGGCGATCAGGTTGGTTCTCGCCCCCTTTACCCCACACCTTCGGGCTGGGGCTGTTCAGGTCTGCTCGGACAACCGGCGGTTGCCTACATCAATCATCAGGGAGGGACCCGGAGCAGGAGGGCCCTCAGGGAAGTGTCTATGATTCTGTCCTGGGCAGAGGACTATGTTCCCTGCATCTCGGCTGTGTACATTCCGGGGGTGGAGAATCTGGAGGCAGACTCTCTGAGCAGGGGGACCTCTCGTCTGAGAGAATAGTCCCTCAGCAGCAGGGTGTTTCGCTCCCTGTGCCACCGTTGGGGTCAGCCGGATGTGGATTTGTTTGCGTCCCGTCTTAATCACAAGCTTCCAGTCTTTGTCTCTCTGTCACAGGATCCTCTGGCCTTAGCCAGGGATGCCTTAGCAATGTCTTGGATGAGTTTTCAACTCCTGTATGTGTTTCCCCTGCTGGGCAGGGTGCTGCGCAAGATAGCTCAGGAAGGGGTGCCAGCCATACTGGTGGCCCCCTGTTGGCCAAGAAGAGTGTGGTTCGCAGACGTCGTGCAGCTGGCAGTAGATCAGTACGCCCTGCCCCGGGTTCCAGATCTGCTCACTCAGGGGCACCTACGCCACCCCAATTTACCAACGCTGACTTTGACGGCCTGGCTGCTGAAACCTTCATCTTGATGGAAAAGGGGCTGCCTGCCTCGGTTTTTAATACCATGATCAGGGCTAGGAAAAGGTCCTCTTCTTCCATCTACTATAGGGTTTGGCGTACTTACATTGACTGGTGCGAGTCTAAGTCACTTCCCTGTCGTGTGTTTTCTATTCCTAGGATTCTGGAGTTTCTCTATTCCTAGGATTCTGGAGGTTCAGCTCAGTACTCTGAAAGGTTATGTTTCTGCCTTGGCCATTTTCTTCCAAAGATCTTTTGCTCAGCATCCCCTGGTCAAGACCTTCTTCCCGGGGTTTACTCACGTGCGTTCCCACGTAAGCCTATGTTACCAGTCTGGGACTTGAACTTGGTCTTATCTGCCCTGCAGGGGTAGTCTTAGGCTTAAGGTAGTCTTTTTGGTGGCTATTACTTCTGTTAGGCGTGTTTCTGAGTTGGCGGCGCTTTCCATCAAGCCCCCTTACTTTGAGAGACACTAGGACAAGGTGGTGTTTAGTTTTAAGACAGATTTTCTGCCTAAGGTTGTTTCTGCTTTTCATCTCAATCGGGACATTGTTTTGCCTTCTCTGTGTCCTAATCCTAGTAACTCTGAGGAGAGGGTTTTACACTCTTTGGATGTGGTCAGGTCTCTGAAGTTCTATTTGGTGACTACTGAATCCTTCAGGAAGACTGATGCTCTTTTTTGTATTCCCATCTGGACCTAAGAAGGGTCTGGCTCCAGCTAAGTCCACTATCAGCAAGTGGATCGGTCAGGCTCTGATACAGGCCTACTCTGCTAAGGGGAAGGAGCCTCCCTTCCGCCTTACTGCTCATTCTACTCGTGCTATTGGTGCCTCTTCTGTTGAACAAGTTTGCAAGGCCGCCACTTGGTCTTCTGTTTTTTCTTTTTCTACATTTTACAAGGGTGATTTTAAGGCCTCAGCTGATGCTGCCTCTGGTGGTTTAAACTGTCTGCTGTACTTTTTGGGTATCCCACCCTACCTTACGGACACTGCTATTGAATGTCCCATGAGTAAGGATTATTCTGGAACAGGACGTGCTGTATACTTAGAATAATACAATTCTGTGATTACTCACCCGTAGAATTGGTATTATACGTATACAGCACGTCCTGTTTCACCCCGCCCTTGTTATTATATTCTAAACATACAGCACGTCCTGCTCCAGATGTAGTAATAACATGTGGGTAATCCTCCGGCGCCGTGCACTGCAGACATGTAGAAAACAAGCTCCTCCCGGCCCTACATATACCGAGGGACCTCCCACAAATCCCCAGATTTCTCTGCAGTGCTGGAACTGCGAAGACGTGAAGTATCACGCTCTCGCAGGCGTGCGGGGCTTTACAGCCCGAGGCCCTGCGGGACTATTTCCACCCGTCCTCTTTATGAAGAATATGCCTCCCAGCCTGGGCTGCGTTGGTCGGGTGAAGGTAGGCATCACCTAGATTGCTTACGGAGCTAGACTCCACCGCAATCCCCCACCATAGGGTAGGCGGTCAAGGCTAATGGTGAGCCTTCAGTGGATGCCCCTCCTGCATCATTGCCCCGTGTAGCGGTGAACCCCGAGTACTGGGTCGCCTTCTTCCTCAGTCCCCCCCCCGTTAGTGGGGGGAAAAAGGGGGGGGGGTTGTGTGTATGTTGGCCTAACCTTGCCCTATTACACTGTTTGCTTTAGCCTTATTGATTACCGGGGGTCAGAGCCGCACTTCAAACATTATGTTAATGTTGGCCGCAGCGCCTTTAATGTACTTTGGTTTGGCGCGTACGGCAGCTCCGTTTAGCGACGCTATGGCGTTTAGTACTGTCTCCTCTTTCTGTCTTGTTCCGCGCTTAGAGCTTCGCGCTCTCCGGCGGGGGGGGGGCGTGGTCTGGTTTGGCGCGTTCCGCGTCATGATCTCTGGCCCGCCCTTCGAGGTTCGCTTGGTGCCATTTTGTCGGTCTTCCCGCGAGCGTGTGGTCACAATCCTCCTCTTCCTTGGTTACTGTAAGTGCCCTCATGGGCGTTTTCGGTTATTAGTCTTCCTGTAGCGCATGGATCTGACACCCTCTTTTCTCCTTATGTCTTTCAGACGCCAAGATTCCAGTGGCTTCTCCCGGCCTGATATATATATCTTAGCGGGTTTATTCCTAAATTCTCCCACATCCCTAGCGGGTCTTGGGGCATCCAGGGTTGCTTATAGCATAAATCCCTACTGGCATATTACTTAGATTAATCACCATATGGAGGCATCTCAGAACTATGTGTTCTGGGTTTCCGGGGTCTCGTGGGGACAAGACCGGCTGTTTTTCCGGGGTCTCGAGGGGACAAGACCGGCTGTGTACCATGTGTGGACAACCCCACGCTGATGCTGACAGAGCACGGGTCTGCGGACCGTGTGCTGAACAAGTGCTGGCCCTGCAATCAGGTTTACCAGTAGCTGCACCTCGCTTCAATACTCCTGTCTCCCAGTGCTTAGATCTCACTCCAGATGAGTCTCACTCGAGCGGGGATAACCAGTAGGTGGTGCAGGTTACCCACGGCGGAGCAGGTGATGTCTGGTTTGGCAGAGCGCTTGGGCGCTGGAAAGAAACGGTCCCTAACGCCCCCTGGTTCTAGGTGTCCCACTGAAACTGAGGAGTCTGCTGCTATGCAGGACCTTGATCCTTCTGATGAGGGTGAACTGTTCTCAGGTTCCAGTTCCTCAGATGAGATGTCTTGGAGCCGTGACAGTTCTGGCCCAGGTGTGTGTGACACTGATGAGTTGCTTATAAAGATCTTTGAAGCACTGTCCATCTCTCCTCCGGGAGAGTCTCCCAAGCCCAAGAGGGAGAGTTTCCACACGGCAACGCCGCGCCTGGAATTTCTGGAACAGGATCATTTCCAGACTCACAGGGGTTCCGGGGGGTCTGGGACTGGAAGTACCCTTTTCCCCCTGAATTGGTTGATCAATGGTCAGTACCTCCCGAGCTGGATGCACCTATTATTGGGGTTGCTAACCCTCCCTTCATGGCAGCTTCCACTCATCATACCCTTCGGGATGCTGAGGACCGGCGCATTGACAGATTGGCTTCCCAAGCCTTTTCGTGTGCAGGGACGGCTCTGCGCCCGGTCTGTGCTGCGGCCGTCACCGCAGTGGCCGCCAGGACCCTTCTTAGGAAGATACTTGACCAACAGCCGGAGGATCTCCCTTGGGAGGTCTTTAATGCACTGTCTGATTGTGATGTTTTTGTGAGGTTTATTCTCTCAACGATGGATGACACCATTAAAATGTGTGCTAGAACCTCGGTTCTTGTGGTGGCTATTCGCCGCCTGCTTTGGCTGCGACAGTGGGAGGCTGATAATGATACAAAAAATGCTCTTACTGGTCTTACTTTTAGAGGACGACGCTTATTCGGGGCCCGGTTGGACCTTCTTGGAAGAAAGGGTAAGGCACCCTCGCGCAGAAGGCCGCCCCGGCCGCCTAGGGGTAGGGATGCCCCTCCCCCTCCCTACGTTGGTGTCAAGCGAGAACCAGAAGTGTGCTTCCAACTTTCGAGTGGAGGCCCGCCCCAGGGGGGGCAGGCAACGCCCTGGGACCTCCGGCAGGGCGAAGTCCAAATCTGCCAAAACCACGCAAGCATGAAAGGACGCCCTCGCCCTATTGGGGGAGGGGGCTGCCGCAGTACTTGGCTCCTATCGCAGGGCGCCATGCTCCATTAAGGCTGTTACGGGAGATAGTCCCCCTGGATGCAGAATGGAGTTTGCTGGTTGGTCCCTTTCTGAGGTTGTCAGGGTTCTTCTAGTCCCTGCTTTCCCTTCAGGGGTTGAGGCAGGCCGAGCCAGGCGTGCAGGATCCGGGCTCTCTTACAGGTTGGCCCTTGACTTGTGATTGTATCCACATACCTTTTCCCTCTGGGATGAAGCATTCTGACCCGGGCGGGCATTCTGGGCCTAGCATTTACCTTTCACAGGCAGCTCCTACATGGTATTTACCTGTTGGGCCACAGGAGCTCTTGTCCAAGTGGACCTCTTGATGCCTGTGAGGATCTATATTCCTTCTTAGTCCCCTGTGCCCTCTGGACACCTAGGCTATTTCCAGAAGGTATTGCAGGACCAACTCTGCGGATTGGGGTCTTGTTTTGGGTCCCTCTACTGTTCCCAGACGGCTCACCAAGGCGAGTATGGGAGTGTGGTCTTGGACGTGCCCCTGTGACGTCCGCGCTAGGTCCCACTTGATTGTCATTCTTTTCCAATTTTGCGTCAGGCCGTGTTGGCTATTGACTTGGGGCTCATTGGGAGTCCTTTGGATTGGTGCTCAGGCACACCTCTTTCTTAGTGTACCCCGGTTCGGTATCTCCCTACGGGGTGGCTTTTAGACAGGTTCACATCAAACCTTCCCTTCGGCTATGTGTGGCCTTAGTATGGTAGGGGCCTTGCCCTCCGGTTTGTCACGCTACCTTCACCTTGCAGCTGGTGGGCCTGTTGGTGGCGGTCCAGATGCTGTCCTTTATTCTCAGAGGCCTTTAGGGCCTGTGACACCTTAGGTTACTTATCCTGGTTGGGGTTCCAACACCCCTGGAACTAGGTCAGTACTCTCCCCCTTGTTACGGGGGTTCCTTTTTGGAGTTGGTAAATTCAAGGGAGGTGTCAGGGACCATCCCTTCCTTTTTGCCTTTCCCTGTAAATGGTCACCACAGGGACCAAGTCTGGCAGGTTTTCTAGGGGGATTTTTATTTCTTCTGAAATCCCCCGTGGCTCCTAAGGGGGTCCCCTTTATGGGGTTCCGTTTTCATACTGTTTTTTCGGTTATCACATTGAGCCTTGGCGGGCTCTAAATTGCTGGACTACTCCTCTTCAGGACTTGTCTCTTTGGGGACTCTCGGTCAGTCTGACGACAGTGGCCTGTCCTTTTTTATCTGTGAAGGTCTCGGAACAGGTTGACCCTTCAGGAAGGGTCTGGTTCTGATCTAAGTGGGGTTTACATTCCTTACACTTCATTGGTATTGGCTTGTTGGCTGTCCTACTGTGCTAGGAGGGTCTATTCTAGTGTCTCACTGAGCCCCTACTGGTGTGGCCCTGTGGGGCCCCGTTCCTATTACAAGAACTCTGTCCTGGGTTATTGTCCTGGGTCATTGTCCCAAACCTCGCTAGCCCGGTCATGGGGGCCTAGTATTGCTTGCTGTCAAGACATTATATTCTATAGGTCTTCACCTTTTTTCACCTTGCTAGGTGGGGTTTTGCACAAAGTTGCTGTAGCAAGGGTGAACCGTTACGTTGGGGGCCCTGGGTGGCCCAGTGGGGCGTGGTTTGCTGATTCTGCTGAAGACAGTCGTACTGTATGCCCTCTCTCGAGGGCTGTTCTGCCTATTCAGGCTCCTTACTACGTCGCCCCTATCTACAGGCCTTTTAGGCGATTGGATGGTTTGCTCTTCACCCCATTGGAGATGCTTACCTCGGGGTGTCTTTTCTCTATTGGAGGACTAGGCCTAGCTCCCTCCTCTTCTTCTTCTCCCTTCTCTGCCTGCTAGATTGGGAGATGTCGTTCTAGTTTGCCTTGCTGGGACTGGCTCTCCTGTGGGATGTTGCCTGATCCCTGGGTCCTAGAGTTATTACAGCACGGTTTGAGTTGGCTCCCCAACTCAGTTCTCTGAGGGTTGTCAGGGCTCGCCTTGTTCGCCTACGGTAGAAGTCTAGTTCATTCTTCTTTGTGGAGCATTCCTCATGGGTTGCTCAGGTGCATTCCCCAGCGACTTTCCAAGCTCCCTTTTGGGGGGGGGGTTACTTATCCTGATGCCCTGCTAAGGGTTCCTTGGGTCTTATTCAGGTTCTTGTCTGAACTGTTCCTTCCCTCACATCCTTCTTCTGGGGCGGTTGCTTCAGTCAGAAAAGTGCCATAGGGGATGGCCCTGTTAGCGGTCCTAGTCATTATCTATAATATATTGTTTATATATCTGTATACCATTAGGTGAGGGTGTTTCGCCTTACACCGAGTTTGGATCCAGGCAGAGTTTTTATTCTCCTCTATTCCAGACCCTCCGGCCTCTGGGTTAGTGTCTTGCTTACTCTGAGCGTAAGGGATCTGTATCTCTCTACAGACCTTGGAGATTCCTGGACTGTTCCCTGTCCCTGGTTGGGATTATGCCCCTTGGGGCCTATAGGCGTCTCCATCCTTATGTAACAGGATTTGATTGCTTCCATGGGTGTAGGAGCCCTTTGGATCGGTCTTGCTCAGTTGGTTTGTCCTTCTGAGCCTAAAATAAACGTTTCGGCTCTTGCTGAGCCTTGTTAGCGTTGTTTTTCAGTATTCCCACCGGTCTCACCTGAGACTAGGGTTCATATTCCCCGACGGGGAGGGTTCTAAGGTTGCCATGCCTACCCTTTCTTTGCAGTAGCATGGTTAGGCGTTAATCCGGCCTACTCGTTTAGGGGAGATTCATTCTTCTCTCTTGGGTTTTTGTTCTCCTTCTACTTGTGCTTGGCTCGGGCCTTTCAGCACTCTGTTCTGTTGAGCAAGCTGACTAGTTCGCTGCTTGTGTTTCACTCAGCCTTGTAAGGTTTCATAAGTTTGAGTTAGAGCATTTGCTCACGTTGCTCCTGGTAGCAAGGTTGCGGGTGACAGCGCTATTACTGTTGGCTGTGCCTTTTTTCTCATGGGGATCCCACCCTACTTTATGGACACTGCTATTGGATGTCCCACATGTTATTACTACATCTGGAGCAGGACGTGCTGTATGCTTAGAATAATACAATTCTGTGAAGTACTCACCTGTAGAATTGGTATTATATGCATACAGCACGTCCTGCTCCACCCCACCCTGGTTTCACGTTGTTCTGGATCCCCTGTATGGTGGTTATTATCTTGATATTATTGCCAGTCTCTGGGTGGTTGGTTTTCTCCTGGCTTCTCCTTCTCACTGCTTTTCAATGCTGGGGATTTGTGGGAGGTCCCTCGGTATATGTAGGGCCGGGAGGAGCTTGTTTTCTACATGTCTGTAGTGCACGGCGCCAGAGGCGGAGGATTACCCACATGTTATTACTACATCTGCAGCAGGACGTGCTGTATACATATAATACAATTCTGTGAAGTACTCACCTGTAGAATTGGTATTTTTTAGTTACCTCTTTATGGTGATTGTTCTTATGTTCAATATTGATAAGGGTTATAGTTCTCCCGGCTTCATTGTACTGCTTTTCAATACTGGGGAATTTGTGGGAGGTCCCTGGGATATATGGCCGGGAGGAGCCACTTTTCTGTCTCGGCAGTCCAGCGCCATCTAGAGGATGTATTACCCATGAGTAAGGATTATTCTGGAACAGGACGTGCTGTATACGTATAATACCAATTCTACAGGTGAGTAATCACAGAATTGTATTTTATTGCTTCTTCACCTTTTTTATTAACACTGAAAGGTGAGCCTATACAAAAACATGAAAAAGCCTGACATGCAAGCTGCCCTTACAAAAGCATTAGTGTGTCCCAAACAGTCTGATGCAATGATGCAACAGGGGTGACTATAGGTCCAACCCTCATTGTTAAAAAAGATGCTTATGAATGAATAAAATCAAGGGCCTGGGCAAAGTACAAACTTCTGAAACACCTGGACTTTAATGAAGGCCTGGATTACTAGGGGGTGCCTGGGGGGGTCTGTCTCTGGGGGAAGCATTTTTATTATGCAAATGTCTGGGGGAGGGTAAAGCCCTCATCTCTGTCTATGTCCATGTAGCCAACCTCGCTACTATAAACACTATTACAATGTGACTATATAAAATGTTTCTTATTCCTAGTATGTAACACACCCACTTCCAAATATTCCTGACACTTGGGAACCCGGCCTGTAGAGGGCGATCTTGCAGAGATGACATGGAAAAAGGAGCCCCTCCTGGTCCATAAGTACTGGGTTCCTCCCACTATTCCTCAGTCTTTTTGTCTCTGCAGTCGGCGAAGCATTCAGAAGATGATTCTCCTTCAAGCTGCAGGTAGCTGGGTTTGCTCCCGTTCCCTTTTATTCTAAGCATACAGCACGTCCTGCTCCATCTATAATAATTACACATGGGTAATGCTCCGCCAGAGGGCGCTGTTCACTGCAGGCATGCAAAAACAGGCTCCTCCCGGCCCTTCATATACCCAGGAACCTCCCACAAATCCCCAGATTTCTCTGCATTGCTGACTGCGAAGACATGAAGATATCAACTCTCTCGCAGGCGAGCGGGGCTATCACAGCCTGCGGCCCTGCAGGACTATTACCACCCGTCCTCTTCGATACAATGTGCCTCCCAGCCTGGGCTGCGTTGGTCGGGTGAAGGTAGGCAGCACCTCATGTGCTCACGGAGCTACGCTCCACCGCAATCCCCCACCATAGGGTAGGCGGTTTAGGCCGATGGTGAGCCTCCATTAGATGCCCCTCCCGCATTGTTGCTCGTGCCCCTCATAGCGATATTTCCTGGGTGCAGGTCCGCTTCTCCCTCGCTTCCTCCCTTAGCTTGGGGGAAAAGAAAGGGGGGTATGTGTGGCAGTCCTAGTGTATCATAACACGCTTAAGGCCATTGATTTTTCATTTGACTTTGGGTGTCAGTGCCGCGCTCCTCGCTCCGCATAAGGTTGCGCGTGTTTTTGTCCTTCATACATTAGTGTGCAGCCTGGGCGGCAGCATCATTCTTTAGTGTTAGAGCAATCTCCTTTATTACATTATGGATGTGTGTATTTCACTACTGTTATTTACGTTGCGCTGGTTAGAGCTTCGCGCTCTTTGGGGGAGGCGGGGACTCGGCATGACGCGGCCCGCGTCACAGCCAGATCAGGCCCGCCCCTCGAGGTTCGCTTGGCGCCATTTTGACTATCTTCGCGCTCGTGGTTGCGATCCGCCTCCTCCCTTGTTCATGTAAGTGCCCTCCGGGGCGGTTTTTGTTCCTATGATTCTTTTATTCGAGCGGCGCATGGCACGGACACCCCCCTTCTTATCCCATTATGTCTTTCAGACGCCAGGATTTCGGTGGCCTCTCCCGGCCTGACATATATTATAGCGGGTCCACATAACAAATTCTCCCACTTCCTAGCGGGTCTTGGGGCATCCAGGGTTGCATATTGCATAAATCCCTGCGGGCATACTGCTCAGATAATCACCATATGGAGGCATCTTAGAATTATGTACCTGGGGTTCCTCGGGGACATGACCGGCTGTGTACTGTGTGTGGTCAGCCCCATGCTGATGCTGACAGAGCATGGGTCTGCGGACCGTGTGCTGAACAGGTACTGACCCTGCAATCAGGTTTGCCAGTGGCTGCACCTCCCTTCAATACACCTGTCTCCCCGGACCTAAATCTCTCTCCTGATGAGTCTCACTCGAGCGGGGATGACCAGCAAGTCGTGCCGCGCAGGCTGCCTACGACTGAGCGGGTGCTGTCTAGTTTAGTGGAGCGTATGGGCCCTGGAAAGCAGCGGTCCCTGATGCCTCCTGGCTCTCCGGTTCCTAACGAAACCGATGAATCTGCTGCCATGCAGGACCTGGATCCTTCTGATGAAGGTGAGCTATTCTCCGATTCGGGCTCCTCGGAGCCCTGGAGCTGTGATGATTCTGGCCCCGGTTCTTGGGGCCTGTGTGACACTGATGAACTACTTATAAAGATCTTTGAGGTTTTGTCAATCTCTCCTCCCGGAGTGGCTCCCAAGCCTAAGAGGGAGAGTTTCCACACAGCGACACCGCGCTTGGAATTTCTGGAACAGGAGCATTTCCAGGCTCTTATATCCAAAGAATGGGATTCGCCTTGTAAACTTACAGGGGTTCCACGGGTCTGGGATTGGAAGTACCCTTTTCCCCCTGATGTGGTTAACTTTTGGTCAGCACCTACCATGGTGGATGCACAAATTATAGGGGTTACTAACCCCCCCTTCATGACTGCCCCTCATTATCGTACCCTTCGGGATACTGAGGACCGGCGCATTGACAGACTGGCTTCCCACGCCTTTTCGTGTGCAGGGACGGCTCTGCGCCCGGTCTGGGCCGCGCCCATCACTGCGGTGGCCGCCAGGACTCTCATTAGAAAACTACTTGATCACCGACCTGAGGACCTCCCCTGGGAGGTATTTAATGCGCTCTCAGACTGTGATGTGTTTGTAAGGTTTATCCTCTCAGCGCTGGATGACACCATTAAGAACCTCTGCCCTTGTGGTAGCTATCCGCCGCCTGGTCTGGCTGCGACAGTGGGGTGCTGACTATGATACGAAAAAGGCCCTTACTGGCCTTCCTTTCAGGGGACGGCGTTTATTTGGGGCCCGTCTGGACCTTTTTGGAAAAAAGGGTAAGGCACCCCTACGCAGAAGGCCGTCTCGGCCTCCTTGGGGCAGGGACACCCCTCCCCCTCCCTACGTTAGTGTCAAACACCAACCTCAGGTGTGCTTCCAACTTTTCAGAGTGGATTTCCACCACGGGGTGGGCAGGCAACGCCCTGGGCCCTCTGGCAGGACTAAGTCCAAAACTGCCAAGACTTCCCAAGCATGAAGTGACGCCCTCGCCCTTCTGGGCGAGGGGACTGCTACAGCAGCTGACTCCTATCTAGCAATGTATCTTCTTCTGGTGGTTCCAGGAGGTAGTTCCCCTGGACACAGGATAGCATTTGCTGGGCGGTCCCCCTCAGTGGTTGTCAGGGTGCTTCTAGCCCCTGTTTTCCCCTCAGGAATTGGTGCAGGCCGTACTAGGCCTACAGAGTTTGGGCTTACTTACAGGTTGCCCTTAACAGAATGGGGCTATGACCTCTATATTAACCTTCCTCCTTCCCTCAACAGTATGAGGCAGCCTGGGCCACGCTGGCCTATGGTAGGCCTGGCAATTCTACTCACAGGTAGTCCCTATATGACATCTCTGTCTTGGGATACAGGCGCCCTGTGCAAGGGGGGCTTCCGGCCTCCTGTGGAGTTCTAGATCTTCTTAGTTCCCCCTGTGTCTGCTGGACACCAAGACCGTTACTAGGCGGTGTTGCAGGACCAACCCTGCGGATTGAGGCCTTGTTTGTGGCCTCTCTTTCGCTCCCAGGCTACTCGCCATGGCGCGAATGGGGGTGATGTCTCGGACATGCCTGGGGGGGCGTCCGCATTAGGATCTACCGGGTCGTCTTTCCTTACTCCCCAATCTCTACGTCAGGCCAAGTGGATTGGTCGGCCGGCGGTGTCCCCTGGGAGTTACTGGATGGGTGCTCAGTCACCTCAATCCCTCATGGTCCCTTATCCGCTATCTCCATTCCTTGGATTCGGTTCAGGCTTGAGCCTTCTTCCTTGGCAACAAGTGGACTCCTGGTTACTGGGGCTCTGTCCCCCTTTGCTCTTACTTTCACCAGGCAGGATTGCAGCTGGTGGGCCCGTTGGTGGCGTATCAGATGATGTCCCTTTATATACCGAGCCCTTGGGCTCTTCGGCACAGTAGGTTATTGATCCTACATGGGGTTCCAGCACCCCTGGGGCTTGGTCTGTGCTCATTCTCCCTTGGTAAGGTGGTTCCTCTTGAGCTGATCATATTCAAGGGCCCTGTCAGGGGGCACCCCCTTCTTTGCTTGCATCTTCCTGTGAATGGTCACCTTGGGTACCAAGTCTCGCAGGTTGGCGGGGGGGGGGGGGGAATTTCTTCCAAAACCCCCCGTGGTTCCTAGGTAGGGTCCCTTAGAGGGCCCATCTTACCTACTGGTTTGTTGAAACTTCCGTTGACTCTATACGGCTGGACTTCTCCTCTGTTAGGACCTGTCTATTTGGGGACTCTTGGCCTGTTGGAAGACAATGGCCTGTTTTATTATTGGTCTGGAGCTTGAAGCAGGATGATCCCTCTGGAGGGTTCGGGCGGGGGTCTACGCCCCCTGCTTCTCAGCGGTATTCGCTCCAATGGATGCCTTTCAGTGGCAGGTTATGCTATCCTGGTGTCGCTCTGAGAGCCAATATACCACTTATACCACAGGGGCTCCGCCCTTGTTTTTACTGTCCAAGAATATTCTGACTCTGGTCATGGGGGCTTTGTAAAATTATGCATAGACTTTCTATTTTATATGCCTTCTCTTCGTTCACCCTACTATGTGGGGTTCTGCGCACGGTTGTGCTGATAAAGAGACCCGTGAGATTGATGGCCCCTGGGTGACCTAGTGAAATGTGGTTCGCAGATGCTTCTACTGAGGTCTGCTGACCTGTACGCTCTCTCAGGAGTGCGGTTCTGCCCTTGTCAGGCCCCTTCTTTTGTTGTCCCAATATACAGACTCTAGTCTGGGGCTTGACAGCTGATTCATTCACCCTTTGGAGACGGTCTTATCTTTTGGGTGACTTGGTATATGGGGGGCCAGGAGCAAGCTTCCTTGGCTTCCTCTTCCTCCGTCTATTGTGGTTTATGGTGTACCCATATTGATTGGTATGAGTCTTGGTCTCTTCCCTGTTGGACGTTCTCGGTTCCCAGGGTTCTAGAGTCATTACAGCATAGGTTGGGGTTGGCTCCCCATCTAGGTACTCTGAAGGTTCAGGTTCTGTCCTGGCTGTCTTCCTGTAGGAGTCTGGTTCTGTCTTCCTTGTGAGGAGTTCTCTTGGGGATTGCTTAGGTGCATCTCCCAAGTAGTTCTATGGTCCCTGTTGGGATCAATTTTCATTCTGTTTGCCCTGCGGATTGTTCCCTTGGGACTTATTCTGGATGCTGTCTGAGCTGTTTTGTAGTCCAAGTCGCTTCTCCGGGGGGCTCTTGCTTCAGTCAGACGTGTGCCTGAGAAGGTGGATCTGATTACTTAGCCCTCGCTCGTTATAATATATATATATATAATAATATATATATATATATAATAATATATATATATATATAATTATATATATATATATATATATATATATATATATATATATATATATATATATATATATATATATATATATATATATATATATATATATATATATATATAATTATATAATTATATATATATATATATATATATAATTATATATATATATATAATTATATATATATATATATATAATTATATATATATATATATATATATATATAATTATATATATATATATATATATATAATTATATATATATATATATATATATATATAATTATATATATATATATAATTATATATATATATATATATATATAATTATATATATATATATATATATATATATAATTATATATATATATATAATTATATATATATATATATATATATAATTATATATATATATATATATATATATATATATAATTATATATATATATATTATATTATATTATATATTATATATACACACCATGACGTGGTGGTATTCCGCCTTACGCCGGACCCCTTGTCCAAGTGGTGTTTTATGATCATTGTTTAAGTCCTTTTAGTCTGCCTATGGGCCTTATTCTTAATAATGCTGAAGTAAGGGGTCTACATTCCCTCAACAGGTGTTGAAATTTTCCTGGTTGTTTTCTTGTCCCTTAGGGGGACTGATGCCCTTTGGGGTCTGCAGGCGCCTCCTTATGTATGCGCCTGATCTCGTTTGCTTCCAGGGCCAATGCGCCCTTTGGACTGATCTTACTGGGATGGTTGCCTTCCTGGTCCTGAGTAAAGGTTTCGGCTTCTTGCTGGTCCTTGTTAATGAAGGGGTCAGTATCCCCCGCCTGTCTGACGGGAGACCAGTTGTCATTTCCCCGTTGGGGAAAGTTCTAAGTTTTACCGAGGCTTCTGTTGCCTGTGGGCTGGTTGGGCCGTTACACTGGCCTATTCCTTTTAGGGGGAAAATTCTCCCTCTCTCGTTTATTCCGTTATATTGGTGTTTGGGTACCTTTGGCCCTTCAGCACCAGGTTTTCTGTTGAATAAGTTGCTAGACCGCTGCTTGTCTCTGCTCATACCTTTTTCAAAGGTTTTGTTATGGGATTGACGTTAGACCCTTTGCTCATGTCGTACTTGGTAGCAAAGTTTTGCAGGTGACAGCACCTTTACTGTCTGCTGTGCCTTTTTTTGGGGGGGGATCCCATCCTACTTTATGGACACTGCTATTGGATGTCCCATGTGTAATTATTATAGATGGAGCAGGACGTGCTGTATGCTTAGAATAATACAATTCTATGAAATATTCACCTGTAGAATTGGTATTATACGCATACAGCATGTCCTGCTCCACCCCACCCTGGTTTTACATTTTTCTGGATCCCCTGTATGGTGATTGTTATCATTACTATTGTTACCAGTTGGTGGTTGGTTTCTCCCGGCTTCTTTTCTCACTGCTTTTCAATACTGGGGATTTGTGGGAGGTCCCTGGGTATATGAAGGGCCGGGAGGAGCCTGTTTTTGCATGTCTGCAGTGAACAGCGCCCTCTGGCGGAGTATTACCCATGTCTAATTATTATAGATGGAGCAGGACGTGCTGTATGCGTATAATACCAATTCTACAGGTGAATATTTCACAGAATTGTATTTTTCTCAATTTCTGTCTGGAACTCTTTAAACCTGTTTGGTTATATTGTATGCCTCCCAGCCCTGGCTGTATGGTTCAGGCAAAGGTAGATACATACACCTTCTGGAGTTTTACTCCTCCATGAGACCCAAATGTGAGTAGGCGGTTTCCGGGTTGGTGTTCCCGGCATGGGATGCCCCTGTCCCTTTATAATCCCCTTGTGCCTTATGGGTGCATTTCTATCCTCTCCCCTTTAGTTCTCCTTTACCCTGCTGGGGTAAAAAGGACGGGGGGGGGGGGGGTTGGGCGTTATCTGGGCTTATTTGTCACCATGCACACAAATAAAAAAAAAAAAAAAAAGATATATAAAATAAATCTTTATTACATATATATTATTATGTATGTTTACTATACTATTTAATAGGATATGTTTTATTTAGATTTTCCTATTTCTGTCTAGGCAGCATTCTTTTTTGCTTACCTTTTAAAGCTCTTTGTTTCTGGCTATGTTCAGATTTGAATTTGCCTCCATTCTTGGTCATGTGATTCTGGGGGTGGGCGGGGCTTAGGCACACAGCATCTTTTCATTCCCAGAGCACCCTGGTGTGCTCTTTGTCTGCCTGGCTCTTGCTGCTTCCCTATGGTCTTCCCTCATGGTGCGAGCTGATTTCCTGGTGCTGTGAGTACCCCTCAGCTTGCTGAAGGGAGTTTTCTGCCATTTTTTTCATGCTTTGTTGTATTGTGTGCATTGATGACTGTTTCATCAAGTCCCACTTGGGACTATTTAAAGGGGCATCCCGGGTAGCAATTGCGTAAATCCCATATATACTTGGCGACTATAATCAATTATAGTATAATACTAAACGCCATATGGAGGCATCTCAGGACAACGGGCATGCAGTTCCCTCTGCACAGACTCGGCAATGTTTTGGATGTGGGGCATCCCTTGTTGGGGATAACGCAATTCTTTGCGTCCCTTGTGCTCAATTAACTATTATGCAGCAAACTGGGGCCCAGGCTTCGGCGTCTGCGGCTTCTGCCTTATCTCCTACTCCGCCATGTCTTGTCCGTACCCCCAGTGATATTGTCATGGGTGGTGAGTCGCATTCTGATTTATGTGCCAGATTGGCTCATCTTGAAAAATTTATGTCTAGCTCTGTGGCCAAGAAGGCCTCAGCTAAAAGGAAACATTTGACTCAGGCCGTTTCGGTAAGTGAGTCGGATAATTGTGAAATGCTTTATTGGTCTGATCCTTCTCAGTTAGAAGAAGGAGAATTATATGAGGAATCAGATGTTTCTGATGAACAGCAATTTGTTGGTACTGTGATTGAGCAGGGTGAAGCTAGTGTTGTGGATACCCCAAAGGCTCTTGCTCAGTTATTTGAGGTTTTGGTTATCACTCCTCCTGAAGTAGTCCCTCCTCAAAAAGGGAAATTCTTTGGAGTCTCTAAACCTCGTTTAGAATTTCCAAATCAAAAGCATTTTGATGAAATTATTCTTAAAGAATGGGAGAAGCCTGCGTGGCTTCCTGGCATTCCCTTGGGCTGGGACAAGAAATATCCCTTCCCAGCTGATACTGTTAAGCGTTGGTCATCACCACCTGTGGTGGATGCCCCTGTGCTTAATTTATCCAATTCTTCTGTGTTGCATTCTCCTGACTCCACTACACTTAAAGATGGAGAGGATAAGTGTATTGATCAAATGGCGTGCCACGCTTTTTCCAGTGTGGGCTCGGCCTTGCAGCCTGTTGGTGCTTCAGCACTCATGACAGTGGCTATTAAGTCTGTTGTGAGAGACCTAATGAATTACTCAGGGCTTGATCCAGCCTCTGATGGGTACGCCGCTCTTAAGTGATGTGAGATGTTTGCATCTTTTGTACTTTCTGCCTTAGATGATACTCTGCTAATGTGCAGCAGAACCTCTGCCTTGTTAGTCGCCATCCGGCGGTCAGTATGGTTGCGGCAGTGGGCAGCTGATATTGTAGCCAAGAAATCGCTTACAGCGCTCCCTTTTGTGGGATTGCGCCTCTTTGGAGAAAAATTGGATTCTGTCACTAAAGGAGGTAAATTACCTCAGCGTAAGAAACAACGTCGTTCCTTTTGTGGAGTGGCCTCTTCTAACCCTTCCTTTCGGGGGTCTAGAACCGGTAGAGGATCGCCCTTTTCAGCCCCTAGAGGGATTGCATGGAATAGAGGAAAGGGACGTGGCCGTCCAAGTCAGAATTGGGGGTCCAAAACCAAATCTGCCACTAAGCCTGCTCAACAATGAGGGGACGCCCTCACCCTTACAGGTGGGGGGACTGCTGCGGTTCTTCTTCCAAGTCTGGGTTCAGGAGGTATCAGACAATTGGGTTCTGGAAGTAGTCTCTTCCAGTTACAAACTGGAATTCGAGTCCCGGCCTCCTCCCAGATTTCTCATGTCCCGGATTCCGTCAGATCCGGCAATTGCGCAGGGACTGCGGGCAGCAGTAGCGAATCTGTTAAACATGGCTGTCATCTGCCTAGTGCCTCCAGCGGAAAGGCGTTTGGGGTTTTACTCCAACCTATTCACGGTACCCAAAAAGGACAGCTCTGTTCGGCCTATCCTAGACCTAAGGAGACTCAATCAATTTATCCGTTTCAGAAAATTCCGCATGGAGTCTCTGCGATCAACGATCGATGCTCTCCGTCAGGGGGGCTTCATGACATCCAGAGACATCAAGGATGCCTATTTGCACATTCCTATTTTTCCGGGTCACCAGAGATTTCTCAGGTTCTCGATAGAAGACCAGCATTATCAATTTGTGGCCCTGCCATTCGGCCTTACCTCGGTCCCAAGAGTCTTTACTAAGATGCTGGCAGGAGTGATGGCTATATTCAGGGTCCAGGGCATCCGCATTGTGCCTTTTCTGGACGATCTTCTTATCGCGGCCTCCTCCCTCGAACAATCAGAGTTAGACACCAGGACGGTGTTCTCTACGCTAGAGAGGTTTGGATGGGTAATAAGTTACCCCAAATCCTCTCTCTGTCCGTCCAGGGAAATTCCCTTCCTGGGCCTGATTCTGGATACATTTCAGGCCAAGGTTTTTCTTCCTCAGTCCAAAATGGTTCTGATTCAGGACTTGATTCGTCTATTCTTGTCCAACCCTCGTCAGTCTATCCTTCTAGGGATGAGACTAGTGGGATTGATGGTAGCTGCATTCGAGGCAGTCCCGTTTGCCCAGTTTCACATAAGGACGCTTCAGCTCTTCCTCTTGGCAAAGTGGGACAGGTGCCCACTATCATTGAATCAGACTTGTCTATTGTCTCCCCACGTTTTGCAGTCCCTTCAGTGGTGGTTAATATCGCACAACCTCCAGAAGGGCAAGTCATTTCTGACTCCGCGTTGGGAACTGGTTACCACGGATGCCAGCCTGGTGGGCTGGGGGGGCTTCTGGAAGAAGCATCAGTTCCAAGGATTGTGGGGGCCTCAGGAGGCTCATTCTCCAATCAATGTATTAGAGCTTCGGGCCATACGTCTTGTTCTACTTCAACTGACCCATTTCTTACAGGGTCTGCCAGTTCAGATTCGGTCAGACAACCGAACAGCTGTTGCATACATCAATCACCAGGGAGGGACTCGCAGTTGGAGCGCCCTCCGGGAAGTGTCTCTGATCCTTCAGTGGGCCGAGATCAATGTTCCCTGCATATCAGCATTTTACATTCCGGGGATAGAGAATGTGGAGGCAGACTCCCTGAGCAGGGGATGTTCTCGCCAGGGAGAATGGTCTCTCAATCCAAGGGTCTATCAGTTCCTCTGTCACAAGTGGGGGACTCCACGGTTGGACCTGTCTGCCTCTCGCCACAATCACAAGCTGCCAGCTTTTGTGTCTCTATCCCAGGATCCTCTGGCAGTGGCAGCGGATGCCATGTCTCTGGCCTGGAAGGAGCTGAGGTTCCTATATCTGTTTCCCCCATTCTCCATGATCAGCAAGGTGGTGCGCAAGTTAGCACTGGAGGAGGCGCCAGACATCTGGAGGTGGCCACGACATCTGTGGTACGCAGACGTCGTAAGGCTGGCAGTGGATCGTTTCCATCTGCCTCTTCTTCCAGATCTCATCACTCAGGGTCAACTTTGTTACCCCAATTTACAAACGCTGGCTTTGACGGCATGGCTGCTGAAGTCTCCATCTTGAAAGAAGAAGGTCTTTCTGATGCGGTTATTCAGACTCTTATTAGAGCTAGGAAGAAGTCTTCCTCTGTCATTTATTACAGGACTTGGAGGTCCTATATTGATTGGTGTGAATCCAGGGCTTTGCCCTGTAGAGTATTTTTTTATTCCTAGAATTCTGGAATATCTGCAACGAGGTCTGGATATGGGATTCCAGATTAGTACTTTGAAGGGGCAAGTCTCTGCCTTGGCTATTTTCTTTCAAAGGTCATTTGCTCTTCATCCTTTGGTTAAGACCTTTTTCCAAGGAGTCGCGCATGTGCGGCCTCCCAGAGAGCCTATGCTTCCTGTTTGGGTCCTTAACCTGGTGCTTTCAGCTATGCAGGCTGCTCCCTTTGAGCCTTTGCAGGAGATTCCTCTTCCTATTCTTACTCAGAAGGTTGCCTTTTTGGTTGCTATTATTTCTGTCCACCGAGTTTCTGAACTGGCTGCTTTGTCTATTCTAGCCCCTTATTTTTTTTTTTGTAATAAATCTTTATTGAGGTAGAAAGGGTAGCAAGGCAGTCAAATACAGAAATCTGGTTCATAGAGCAGATAAATCCAGAATGTATATTACACAAAGCCATAACAAGGATCACAATGTCAGACCCTCACTGGCCTCCGCGTACTTCACCCACCGGTTGTCACCTATATTGAGCCTCGCCATTCCCCTCCACCAGTTTTTGCTTTATATAGAAAAAAGGGGAGGGGATAAAAAAAGGGGGGGTCGTAGGTCAGGATATATGGGTAGAGGAGTGCAGAGGGATAGGGGAAAGAACAAGGTGGGACCTAGCGCGAGGGAGAGGAGGCCACCCCCCGGCCCACGCCCCCAGGGCCGCCCCACGCCCCATCCCGACCCCGGCCAGATCGGACGTCTTGCGTCGTCGTCCACTCATCAAGCCCATCCTCTCGCGGTCATGCCGAGCCCCGCAGCCTCCTGCCCTCCGGACTCTATGAACATGTCCCAAGGCAACCATCGGTGTCTATGTTTTTCCTCTGAGCCCTTGAGAAGGGCTGTCAAGTCCTCCATGCCCTAGCTGCATTCACCAGGTGAATAGTCAGTGACCTTCTGTATTTCCCCACTTCTCCTCTGATGGAGTGTAGCAGGAGGGTCTCCGGGGAGAATGGTATGTCGTCACCCGTTATCTTGCGGGTCCAGTCCACAACGCTCCTCCAGAAGCCCCTTATTTTCTCGCACTCCCAGAATATGTGTAGGATGGAGCCTTGGGCCTTTTCACACCTCCAACATAATGGCGAAACCGATGGGTAGAACCGGTGCAGAGTCTGAGGAGTTCTGTACCACCGGAAGAGGATCTTATATCCCGCCTCTTGGTATGTGTTACTGACCGACGCTCGATGGGCCAACTCGAGAATTTTCTTTATTTGATATACCATGGATAGCGCCCCTTTGATCGGTTCTGATGACACGCATAGTTGCTCAAAGGGCGCAAGCGCCCTCCCGAACCCCTCGGGGGGGGGGGGGGGGGGGCGCAAGCTATCCAGAAAGTGGGAAATTTGAAGCGCCCTCCAAAGGGACAGGTGGGGTGGGTCTCCCCACGACATAAGCTCCTGTTGGGTCTTCCATCTAGAGCTGTTCAGGAAATCACGGGCAGTGCCTCTTCCGAGCGTCCCCCAAGCCCCGAAACTCCCGTCCAACCGGCCCGGGATAAAATCTAGGGCCCCCAGGATCGGTCTGAGAGGGGACGGTGCGGGGGCTATGCCCCCCCTCGAAACTTGTCTGTGCCATACCTGTAGGGTTGGGCCTATCGTGGGGTGGGTCTTGAGCGAAACCGGAACCACGCTTGCTCCAGCTGGACCCAGCGTTTGTGTTTTACATGGAGGTTCCAGTCCACAATTCTGCCTAAGTGTGCCGCTGCGTGGTACATTTTAACGTCTGGGAGTCCCACTCCCCCTCTCGCCTTCGGTAAAGTAAGTAGTTTTTGTGAGATTCGCGGGCTCCTGCCTCCCCACACAAATTTTATAAATTATGTGCGAACGGATTTCAAGAAGGAGGCTGGTAGGTGGATAGGTAAGACCTGAATGGGGTACAGCAGCCGTGGTAGGACATTCATTTTAAGGACATTACACCTGTCAAACCAGGACTGTACCCTGTCTTTCCAGATGTTGAGGTCCCTGTTGTCATCAGTGGTGGAAAGTTTTTGGCGAACACATCCTTTAAAGAGGGGGTAATCTGCACTCCCAGGTATGATATTGATACAGCCGACCAGTGAAATGCAAAGCTGGTTTCCATGTTTGCCAGAAGCCTCTGTGGCAGGGAGATATTAAGCGCTTCCGATTTTTGTACATTGATTTTGAAGTTCGAGAGTTCCACGTACTTCCTGAACTCCCTTAGAAGGTTGGGGATCGTTATTACCGGTTGGGTAATACAGAAAAGCAAATCGTCGGCAAAGGCTGCTACCTTATGTTCAGATCCTCCGCCTGCCACCCCTTTTATATCGGGATTCGCCCTCACCCGACACAGGAAGGGTTCCAGCGTTAGAATGAAGATAATCGGGGATAGCGGGAATCCCTGCCTTGTTCCATTTGTTATATTGAAGGACTCTGAGAGCATACCATTGACCTTTACACATGCCGAGGGAGAAGAGTATAGAGATGATATCCAGGCCCTCATATTTTCCTGCAGACCCAGACGCTCCAGGGTAGCCTGGATAAAATCCCAGTGGACCCTAACGAATGCTTTCTCAGCGTCCGTGGAGAGCAGCATGGCTGGGACTTTCTCCTCATGGATCAGGTGAATAAGGTCAAGGACTCGAGTCACGTTGTCTCTTGCTTCTCTCTTAGGGGTGAAGCCCGCTTGGTCCAGGTCTACCAACTCACTTAAATGTAATACCAGTCTGTTCGCCAGTATTTTAGCGAATAGTTTCAGGTCTACGTTCAGTAGAGATATCGGCCTGTAGCTGGAACATAGAAGGGGATCCTTCCCCTGCTTTGGCATGACCGCAACTTGGGCCCTGAGCATGTCAGGGGGGAGTGTCTGTTCAGGTGAAATAGAGTTGAATGCGGCTACCACCCGCTGGGTCAGGATGTCTCCCAGCCGTTTGTAATAGGACAGGGTAAATCCGTCCGGGCCTGGGGACTTGCCTGTCTGTGAAAGTTTGATTGCCTGAGCCCACTCTAGTTCGGTGATAGGCTCTTCCATCGTCTCTACGGTCTCGGGGTTTAGAGTTGGGAGGCCTGAAGTAGACACGTAATCTCTCGCCTTGTGGAGCAGGTTGGGCCTATCATGTCCCCCCTCGTCTAGATTATACAGTTTTCGGTAAAATTGCATGAATGCCTCAGCAATGTCGCCTGGACTGGAGCATACCCGTCCTCCCGCTCCCAAGATCTGCGGAACAAAGTTGTTCGCTCTCTGCTCGCGGATTGCCCTTGCCAGGGAGCGTCCGCATTTATTTCTGAGGAGCGAGGCCTTGGCCTTGACCAGCATTATGTCTCTTAGGTTTTCTCGTGCTCTTGCCAGTTCCTGTCCAACATTTATTGCTTGCTGTCTTTTATGTTCGGCTTCCAGCCTACCAATCTTTTCCAGCAGGTCACTGATGGCTTTCTCTCTCTCTCTTTTTCTTCTGGACGCTATCTTCAAGAGGATGCCCCTAATATAGCACTTGTGTGCCGCCCACAGGTTGAGGGGACTCGTCTCTGGCCTGGCGTTCAGGTCAAAATAGAGTCCAAGCTCCCTCCTGACCTCCTCCTTTATGATTGGGTCTTGAAGTAGGGACTCATTGAGAATCCACGAGTTTGGTTTTGCAGGCCACTCGGGTAATCTTAGCGAGAGAGAGATCAGGGCATGGTCCGAGATTGTAATAGAATCTATCTCGGCCTTCTGTGCCAGCTGGAGGTGTCTATGTTCTATGAAGAGATAGTCGATCCTAGAGTAAGAATCATGGGGGGATGAGTAGAAAGTATAATCCCTCTCCCTAGGGTTTTGTATACGCCAAGGATCTACTAGTTGGGACAGCCGAAGGGCTGTTTTAAGTTTTTTAAGGGCCAAGAATAAGAGATGGGAGGCCTTCCTGGAGACATCGAGCAGTGGGTCGAGGGCCACGTTGAGGTCCCCTCCAAAGATCACCATACCCTCCGAAAAGGTCTGAAGAATCTCTAGAGTTTGCTCTATGAATCGGATCTGGTCGGTATTGGGAGCGTAGATGTTCGCAAACGTACACATTTGGTTTCCCATTTTACCCTTGAGGAAGATGAATTTCCCCTCATCTGACATGCTGTCCACGAAGGTCCAGGGGAGCGAGGAGGCAAGTAAAATGCCCACTCCTCTTGATCTTGCGTCGGGCGAGTATGAATGATAGCCCGATGGGTAGCGCCTGTCTGAAAATTTTGGTGCCTTTCCCTTCTGAAAGTGTGATTCTTGAATAAACACTACCTGAGCTCTACTCTTCCAGAACAACGTCAGGCACATTCTCCTTTTCTCGGGGATGTTGAGGCCCTTGGCGTTCAGAGAGACAATTTGTAGCTCCATTGTGTCCTCAGCACCTGTGGCGGGCCGCAACCGAGTAGGGCCAAGGAGGGAGCAAACGCCCAACCCAAGGGCGGGTCCCAGAAGGGAGCCCGAAGGAGGGAGCACCAGGGGGCGAGGGCCGCGGGGAAGACCAGCCTCCGCAGGTCAGAGGGTGGGGAGAGGGAGAAGGACGAAGGGAGCAGTAAGAGCAAGATAGAAGAATGTGGAGTAGGGGGGGGTGGGGAGTAACGTGAGAGGGGAGTAGAAAGATGCCCGTCTATACAGGTCTCCCAGACCTTGACGGGCTAACCTATGTGGGGAATAAAACTGTGGCGCTACACAACAACGGGGGTCTCCCGCCCCCAGCCCAGGGAAGTTCCTCTCGCGAGGAACGGTTCAACAACTTAACTTAATTTAACTTAACTTACCCTGCCCGTCCCCGGTGGAGGCCACCCGGGACCTCAGTGTCCCAGTATTAACATCCAAAACCTTCAACCATGAATGTAACTTGAATAGACACGAATTATGTAGTCACTATCCTGGCCTCGGACGGCCACCACCCACCGCCCCTCATAAACCCCCCGTGGTCCCACCAGACCCAGCCGGCGAGCGCCCCGGCTCCCCCTCCGACCCGGGCCCCAGTATCACAAAGGAACCGGAAGAACGTGTCAGACCATTCCCTCACCGGGGCCCGACCAAGAGCAGGGACGCCGCTGGGCCCAACGGCTCCCCCACCCCACCGCAGGCCGCAGCCCGTCACCCCACACCGGCCAGCCCCGCATCTGCCCGCCATCATCACCCCATGGACCTCCCCACGGGGCCCCCCCCCCGGAGCCCCCCCGGGCGGGGGGAGGGGCCCCCACACAGCGCGCCCCCCCAAAAAAGCCACAAACCATCGCCCAGCAGGGGAGGGCGAGGCCCCGGCATCGCCCATCCGGCCCCCCCCCCCCCCCCCGGCCAGGCCCGACCCCCGAATAGGTGTGGAGAGTCCTCCATGAGAACACACTGGGAATTCCCCCCCACCAGTACACCCCACGTGAGTTTAGAGTCCGGGGCTACGTCCCACAGGAAGTCCAAGGGTGGGCTGAAGTCAGGCCCCGTGAAGTCAGGGGCGAGGCATCACCGGGGGGGGGGGGCACAGAGGAAGCCAGGCCCAAGAGGTCTCCGCCGTCGTGCCACGTCACACCCGTCAGGAGTCCAGGAGGCGATCAAGAGAAGGTCCAGGGCGACACCCCCAGACAGGTCCGGGACCACCCAACAGCAGACCTCGATGTCACGGCTCCCACGGGAAGCAGGGACACAGGCCCGCGAGCAGAGCTAGATCCCAGGTCCCGGGATAAAGGGGAAGCAGAGGCTGAGGTCCAGACCGGCGGCTGCAAAAAAATTTCGAGGGGCCAGGAGGCAGGCAGGGGAGCATAGGCCCGGAGGTGGTGCTTCTCCCTCCAGGTCACGTAAGGCCGGGGGACCGACCAGGGAGTCCAAGGTCGAGGAGCCAGACGGTACACAAGTACGGGCGACCGCCCAGGCGGCGGCCCCGGCTCCCCGCAGTTCACGGTAGGCAAGAGTCAGGGCAGGGAGCAGTAGCGGGTCCGAGGCCGAAGACACAGGGGGGAAAGAAAATCACTCTTCCAAGGGAGCGGGTGAACCCCCCCTACGTGGTGGCACCCGCCGGGGCGGGGCCCTTCTCCGGCGAATCCTCTGTGGTAGTGGCTGAAACGAAGGAAAGTCCAGCCAATTAGGGACCTCGAGCGGAGCGGTATCCAGGAACACGAACAGGCCGTCTAGGTCTCCGGGGGTTCGGAGAGTGAAGGATCCGCCGTTCTTGCGGACAATAAGGTGGAAGGGGTAGCCCCACCTGTAGGCTGCTCCACTTTCTTTTATTTTCTGGAGGAGGGGCTTCACTTGCCTTCTCATCCAAAGGGTGGATCGAGCCAGGTCCGGCAGGACGGTCAAAGGGTTGGAGTCGTGGACAATCTGGCCCGCCTCCCAGGCCTTCCTCAAGATTTCTTCCTTAACTCTGTAGTGGTGAACTCTGCAGAGGATGTCATGAGGGGCATCAGGGGCGCCTGGCGGCTGCCCCGCCACCCTATGGATTCTATCCAGCTTGATGACAGCGGTCAGCGGGTTGCCCAGCAGCCGGTTAAAGACGGAGGTGACAATCACTTCTAGGTCTGCATATTGTGGTAGTTCGGGAAGCCCACGTATACGAAGGTTGTTCCGCCTACTCCTGTTCTCAAGGTCATCATTTTGGATTTTTAGGTTGCCCTGCATATGGCTTCCCGGGGTGAGGGGAATCCCCGCCCGCAGTCCCCCGTACCTGAAGCCGCTCTTCGGTTGCGGCCGGCGTCTGTGGTTCAGGCGGCACCTCCGTCCACTGACAGGTGTCCCCCTCTCTTTCCCCACCTCGCTGCTCGCACGGCTGGGGCAGCTGCTGATGCGGCGTGAGCGTCACCTCCGCCTGTGCTGGATGATGATCTTCGCGCCGGCTCTCCACACTGCCGGGCGCCTCCGCCCGCCGACAGGTGCTGCGTTCCTCTCTCTCTCCCCGCCGCTCACATGTCGGACAGCTGCTGAGGCGACACGGTCGCCGCTGGTGTCAGGTCTTTGGTGCGCCGGCTCTCCAGACCGCCAGGCGCTGCGCTCTCCCCCTTGCCGCCTCCTCTCTGCGCGCTCGCCGCCATCTTGGATTTCCCCGCAGGTCCCAAGGGATCACCCGGGCGTAGATAGCAGGCGATGCTGCCTCCCTCCTCTCTTTTGGGGTCCTGCTGCTGACCCTTGCGCTTCCCCATCCTCTCCGGGGACAGATTAGGGCGTCAAGTATCCGTTTAAGGGGCGCCCGGGCTGGGGTCACGGAGGAGCCTTAGAAGATGCGTCTTCCCGCCGTCATGTCGCGGCCACGCCCCTAGCCCCTTATTTTGAGAGGCATCAAGATAAGGTTGTTTTCCGTTTTAAACCGGATTTCCTTCCTAAGGTGGTGTCTGCTTTCCACCTAAATCAGGATATAGTTCTTCCTTCCTTGTGTCCTAAACCTAGTAACGACAAGGAAAGGGTCTTACATTCTTTGGATGTAGTTCGTTGTGTTAAGTATTATTTAGTTACTACTTCGGCATTCCGCAAGACGAATGCCTTTTTTATTGTGCCTTCTGGGCCCAAGAAGGGTTTTGCTCCTGCCAAATCTTCCCTTAGTAAGTGGATACGTCAGGCCATCATTGGGGCCTATATGGCTAAGGGGAAGGTTCCCCCTTTTCGTGTCACCGCTCATTCTACTCTTGTTATTGGAGCTTCCTGGGCTTTTCAGCACCAGGCTTCTGTTGAACAAGTTTGCAAGGCTGCGACTTGGTCTTCTGTGCATACTTTTTCTAAGTTTTACAAGGTTGATGTGCGGGCCTCAGCGGATGCTGCTTTTGGCCGCAAAATTCTGCAAGTTGCAGTAATTTAAGTTATGCATTATTCCTTGGGAATCCGACCCATTATAGACACTGCTATTGGATGTCCCAAGTGTCATGAATATTTGGAAGTGGGGTGTGTGACATACTAGGAATAATACCATTTTGTGATTACTTACCTGTAAAATGGTTTTTACGAGTATGTCACACACCCCACTTCCCCCGCCCTTTTTTGTTCTAAGGGATCCTTTATATGGTGATTATTATTTTCAAACTATTTTTCAATTATTGAATATAATTTGCTCTTCCTGGTTCTTCACTGCTCTTTAAAAAGACTGAGGAATAGTGGGAGGAACCCAGTACTTATGGACCAGGATGGGCTCCTTTTTCCATGTCATCTCTGCAAGATCGCCCTCTACAGGCCGGGTTCCCAAGTGTCATGAATATTTGGAAGTGGGGTGTGTTACATACTCGTAATAACCATTTTACAGGTGAGTACTCACAAAATGGTATTTTTTTTATTGAATTCACTGTTTAAAAATTATTTTTTATATCTATAAAAGGAAATATTCACATAAACACTTCAAAAGGTATACAGTTCATGGTTCAGTTCCATACAATTTCTTGGAATTCATTCAAGATCTTCAAAATGACGTGTTGGGCATACTAGTTTTGCCTTTCGTGGCTTCCTCAGCGCCCCCTTTCACTTTAAATACATAGAGACAACATATGCATGGGTATAACTTATATATGAATACCATTATGTCTACAATTTAGCATTATAAATATTCATTGTACCTGTATTTCATGTTTTCCAATCATTAACTGTCAAGAAAGAATGTTCCAAAATATTCTTAAAAGCCATTGTAAGGTTCTTAGTATATTCCCTCTTAATGTGAGCGTTTTGCTGGACCCTATAGCATAATTATTGTATTAGGGATTAGTTATTGAGGTTAAGAAGCAGTATCTTACTTAAAGCTATTTTGTCTGCATTGCTTACATTTTTCCCTTAATGGGAGGCTTTTGCGGTGGAGAAAAACAGGCAGCTTTTTTGTATTGGGGGACCTTCCGTCAAAGTGGCTGCGGCAATGACAGAGATGGGGCTTTACCCTCCCCGAGAAATTTGCATAATTAAACAGTCCAGTACCCGTACCAGCTTGGAATATAAGAATTGGGGGTTCACATTAAAACTGGGTAGCAGCATGTTGCCTTACATTCGGTAGTGGAAGCATTTTTATGGTTTTCCTAAAATGTAAAACTTTCTGAGAACATAACGTTCTAATGAGCTGTGGCAATGTGTGTGTATATAATATTTGCCACAGCTTGCCATAAGATTGTCTAAAATTCTGTAACAATTCAATTATTAGGGTATGTAACCCAATTATTAGGGTATGTAATCTGAAAGCTATAATGTCTCATTTGTTGGTATGAAACATCTCCATGTGCTCATGCTGTAAAAATACCAATATGTCCCTTTCTTTACATTGCTGCAAGGTTTGCACCGCTTGGCCTGTCAGCAGTTTCCCTTCTGGGAGGATAGGCATTGGACTTGCTGCACTAAAAAACCTCAAGGCAAAGCCGGGCGATGCAGTTCATGTTGAGCCTGTCACTGGGCCTGTGTTACAAGCAGAGGAAATGGAACTCACTCTAAGGTATACTTATTATTGTTTATCAAAATAGTGTTCAGCATGTAACAATTATTTCTGTGAGTAATATAAGTTCTGATTTCTATCATTGCTCAAGTGGGGGAAGTGTTGAATTCTTGCCAAGCTTGATCATGATATCTGACTGAATATACAATTGTTAGTAAACCCCTTAAAGTGGACCAACACCCAGGATTTTGACTATCCTGGGTCTTGGTCCACTTCGGTGGGGCACCCCGCTGTGTGAAACCCCCCCCCGAACAACTCGCCTCTCCCCGCTCCCAGCGCCGACGGACAAGCCGCGGACAAGCGGCTCCTCCGCTGCCGCCTCCCGCGCGTCCCTCTTGACGCGCGCGCGCACGTCTAGAGGGAGGCGGCCGGCCGCCGCCGAAGATAAGGTAAGGAGTTTGGGGGGGTTTCACCCCGCGGGACATCCCGATCTCGGATGTCCCGCGGGGAGGGAGGTGATCGGCCCGGGAATCTTATAGATTCCCGGGCCGATCACCCGTGGGTGTTGGTCCACTTTAAAGGTAAAGAAAAGAGGCACTCTCCTAGAACGGAAAGCTTTTACACAGCACCCAACACAAGGAATAATAGAATTACCCATCACTCTTTGCAGTAAGCCTGAGCCAGGCATGTCATCTTTTTACATCTCGGTGCCATCCATACAGCCAAATAATTCCAGCCTTGTGCGACGTGTCCACTATTGGAAGGTGTTTGACTTTAAAGCTAATGCTTGCCATTGCACTTCCAGCAGCCTTTAGAGTGCCTCAGGTGGCACCAAGACATAAAGAGATGATTTGCATGGCTCCATCTACAGCAAGGAGTGATAGGTAATTCTGTTATTCCTTGTATTGGACACTGTGTACATTCTTTCTGTTCTAGGAAAGTGCCTCTTTTCATTTACCTTTAAAGTGGACCAAAACCCAACAGCGGCGGCCTTGGAATCTTCAAGGGCCCTCTAATTCTTTGCCCATGGGGCACCCCGATTCAGGATCCACTTTAAGGTGTATATTAACTCTATTATACTCAGATAACCTGCTCCTGAAGCTCGACCAGAATTCAACACTTCCCCCTTTTATTTTCGATGAGTGGATTATCTGATCCAGTGTTTAAATAGATATTGTTTCAAATGTAGAGAAGAGATTGGAATGTGTGCAACCAGCACTAGACTCATGGATATAGTTCACTGCTATTGTTATTGGCTTTGTTGCAAAATTCCCCATTTTCTGTTTCCTGTGAGCTTAAAGTGGACTGAAACCCAGCAGGATCGTCCCGGCAATCTATAAGATTCCCGGGCCGATCCATTCCCTCCCCGCCGGGTATCCAAAATCGGGATGCACCGCTGTGTGAAACCCCCAGGACGCCCAGGAACCTTACCTTCATCCCGCGGCTGCATCCCCGCTATCCCTCTAGCTCAGTGGCTCTGAGTGCGGTGATTGGACGAGCGTCCGTGCATGCGCCATAGGACCGCTGTGACGTGAGGCTGGCGATCTGGGGGGGTTTCACATAGCGGGGCACCCCCGATCGGGGGGAGGACTTATAACATATTAGGAACATATTTTCACAGTATCAGGGGTTCATTCTTTATTTCTTTTTGTAAGACAGACGCTAGTGGCCAATCCCCAGGTGATTTCCCATGGAAGCATATAGAACATGCAGCAAGTTGGGCTGCACACAAGGCGAAGCCCAGAGCATTATTGTAGACAGGAAATAGAGTAACATCTTTCTAATTAGGTCGAACCTCTCAAGACCTCTTGAAATCCTTCCCAGCTTTAAAGTAAACGCATGTCGATCCCGATGATTGATTATCCACTCTGCATACAGCCACTGGAAGCAGATCTTCTCACCCTCATACCCGTGCTCTGGCCGCCGCACTGCAGCCCTACGTGACCGCCGGCCAATGAGATGCGCAAGGAAGCCGTCACAGTAATGTGCTCTTGTCCAATGGACAAACCTCATTGATTGCCAGCAGTCATGCTGTGATCCAGTAATAAGGAAATGCAGTAGTAGGTGAGTATCGGGGATTAGGCTTCCAGTGCCTGTATGCAGAGCAGGGCATCCCTCATCAGGATGCTCATCTGCTGCCTAGATCAGGGACGCTTCAGCCTCCTGTTCCTGTAGGGTCACCTTAAGGAGTGTCTAATAGTCCATACAATTATTTGTATTCATTATTTGGATTTCTATCTAAAAAGATTAGGGAATTACTGCCCAAATAACAATATCATCTGTAAACCAAAGAATTAGATTTTTTTTTTAGCCCTTTATAGTCAGTTATTTTTTAATTAGCTTATATCAAAATCAGATTGATGAAACATAAATGTTTACAGCCATAACGCAGACCTAAAACCTCTTTAACCACAGACAGGCTTCTCTATTACCCACACCCTAGGCACCCCTGCTTGGAATAGCTTGAATAATTATAAAAATCCTTGAAATCAAGGTATATTACCTACCCCTCATGGACAAGCGTAATAAATAGAAATTTAAAGTGGACCAACACCCAGGATTTTGACTATCCTGGGTTTTGGTCCACTTCGGCGGGGCACCCCGATCGGGGGTGCCCCGCTGTGTGAAACCCCCCAGAAAGCCCCAAAATCTTACCTGTCCCCGCTCCCACGTGACTGGACGGTCCAATCCCCGCCAACGTCCAGGCGGGGATCAGGAACGTCCAAGCGGCTGCCGCCGCCGCCGCCTCCCTCGCGTCACTTTCGGCGCACGCGCGCCCCCGCCGGCCATTCGCAGACGGCCGGCGCGGGCGCGCGCACGCCTACAGGGGCGCGAGGGAGGCGGCAGCGGCCGGCCGCCGCCGAAGATAAGGTAGGTGATTTGGGGTGTTTGGGGGGGTTTCACCCCGCGGGACATCCCGATCTCGGATGTCCCGCGGGGTGGGAGGTGATCGGCCCGGGAATCTTATAGATTTCCGGGCCGATCACCTCTCGGTGTTGGTCCACTTTAAGAGGGTGGCCATATAAACTGAAAACATGGCCCTAATCTAATACAACCTGTTATTTTGTCTAAGGAAAACTATGAAAATACGGTAATCAGCACTGTTTGGTTAATCCAATAGAAGCAGTGTAGATGTATTTGTTTGTAATAAATGTACAGCTTTCTCACATCAAAATAAAAAAACAAACTCATACGTTTACAAATAAAAGCATACATAGAATGGACAATGTCACCATCTAGTGGTGATATTGATTACTGCAGTTTACCTCTTATTCCTTTTTTTCAACATTAGTTTCTTGAGCTCTTCATGTCTCCACCTAAACTAATTTAGACTTATCTAGGTTCCACTGACCACAAGCTGGGTAACTATTGACATGCGTCACCCAGCTATTCCTCCCCTGAAACTCTCATGAGAAGTAAAAGCCAAAGTAATGTTTTTTGGGAATAGTAAATTGCCTTAATGTTTCCCTTTACTTCCGGTCCTAATAAACAACCCCTCACAATCATCACATATATATGGTCTTTCATGAAACAAGCAATGTGTTATTTGGAATTCAAACACATAATATTGTATAGAAAGGAAGGCTGTAGTCCCACTGAATATAACATGTGCGCTTGTTTAGTTGTAGTTTTGAATGCATATTGGGTACGGTGTATCTGTATTTGGCATTACCTTTTCCAAATGAAACAAGAGCTGTATGTTGGATGGATAATCCCAATGTGTTCCCCTTCTGCACTGGTGGATTCAGCAGAGCAAATTGGATTTACCTGTAACTGGTTACCACCAAGATTATTGATTTTGCTTAAACAGTACCATCTGTGTGACGCCATGCCTATGGTCTAAATATGTCTGGGGTCCTTATTCACTATGCTGGTTTGTTGTAATTCATCACAGGGAAAGGGATGCTGATGCTGTCAATGTGGAGGAGTTGTCCAGTTTCCTGCTGAGGCTTATGGGTATGACATTTTTAATTTGTCTAGTATGGCATTGTGATGTAACCACAGCTATTCTTTTAGGGTACCCCCCCCTCAATTTGCTTCTAGCTGCTTCTGGCTATGTGACCTTGGCTGAGGAGTAAAATCTTCAGATGAGACTGTCTAATGTCCTCTTTTCTAGAGGACATTTCTGGGTTTATAGCCATCTGAACAACCTGTATATGGCTTTAAAGTGGAACAAAACCCAGGATTTTGACTATCCTGGGTCTTGGTCCTTGCCCCCTCCCGATCAGGGTGCTCTGCTGTGAGAAACCCCCCATGTCGCCCGAACAAACTCGCCTCTTCCCCTTCCCTCTTCCTATGACGCATGCATGGCTGCTCGTCCAACAGAAGGAGCGTGCTCGTGCTGGCCATCCACAAATGCCTGGCGTGGGCACACGCCCCGCTAAAGGGATAGCAGGGATGCGCCCCCTGCTAGCTCATGGCCCGTTGGACCAGGAAGGAAGGCTAGTTTTCGGGTAAGCTGGGGGGTTTCACACAGCGAGGGAACCCCGATCCCAATGTGTTTGTCCCCCTCTGTAATAATAGTATATTAATAAATGCAGTCAGTGAGAGACCTTAGAATTGCATTGCTATTTTGCACAGATTATATATTTGATTTTTAAATCTTTACAGCAAATTGTATACCAGTATCGCCACCATTCTATGGCTTGCTCTCCACAGACAGATCTATTTTTACATGACCCTTATCAATCATAGCTCCAGGAAATCTGGCCTGGTGAAATGGACCTCCCAATTTCTGGGCTTTTCCCTAGAGACAACCCTGAAATAACTGAAAGTTGAAAAAAATCCTAGCTATTTTATGTGTGTGTGTTATATTCGAAGTATGCAGCACGTCCTGCTCCAGATAATGATTCATAACAGATGGGATTACCTCCGCCAGAGGGCGCTTGACTGCAGAGATGGCAAAAATAGAGGCCCCTCCTGGTCCATATAGTCCTGAGACCCCCCACAAATTCCCCAGTTCCTTCTCTGCAGTCGGCTGCGAAGGTCAGAAGATGGCTTCTCTTCTCGCAGGTGAGCCGGGCTTAGTAGCCCTTGGCCCTGCAGGACTATTTCCACCCGTTCCACCTTTTGTTTATGCCTCCCAGATTTGGCTGCGCTGGTCGGGTGATGGTAGGCAGCACCTACCACTGGTGCTCTGTTACGGAGCTTGGCTCCGGCCGCAATCCCCCACCCCCAAGGGTAGGCAGTACAGGTTATGGTAAACCTGAGTTGGGATGCCCCATCCGCTCTTTGCCCTCCCATGCCCTGGTCTTGGTGGGACCCCTTAAGGGTCATCCACTCTCTCCCCTCTCTCTCCTCGTTCTGTCGGGGGGGGGGGGGGGGTGCAGTGCATGTGACTTTATCTACTTTTTTTGTACTGCAAGGTGTTTCACTTCTTCCTTTCAGGGCTCCGCGCCCTGTCTTCATTTTGAATTTGCCACCACTGACACGCGCGCCCTTTGGCGTCCGCGGTGAGCGGCGGCATCATTAGCAATTTTCCCGGCCTCCCTATTGGCTGCTGCTGCAGACTAATTGCGCGCTCTGCGGAGGGGGCGTGGCCTATCGGGGACGCGTTCCGCGTCGTCCCCACAGGCGGCCCGCCCCTCGAGGTCACTCCAGCGCCGTCTTGCCTGCCTCCTGGAGTGTCTGCTAGTGGTCTGTGAGTGCCATTGCGGGCTTTATTTTTGGTTATTCCTTCATCACTGTTGTGTGCTTATGGGTACTCCCTTATTATGTCTTTCAGACGGGAAAACACTGCATTAAAGAGGTTTCTCCTGGTCCTGGCCCCTCTATTAGCTTTCTATAATTTATTAGAGGCCTAAATTGTTAAATCCTCCCACTTCCCTGCGGACATTTGGGGCATCCCGGGTTGCTTATACGGCGTAATTCCTATTGGCCAGTTGTGCCACCTTAATCACCATATGGAGGCTTCACAGGATATTGTGCTCGGGGTCCCCTCGGGACAAGCCCGGCTGTGTGTAGTGTGTGGTGCATACCCTGTGAGTGATGATGTGCGGGTCTGTGTACCCTGCGCCCAGCAGGCGCTTGCACTGCATTCTGGGCTATCTGTGACTGGGCCTGCGCCCACTATGTCCTCACCCATTCCCCCTCGCCTGATTATGACTCCCAGTGAGCTAAATACTAGTGGGGAGTCTCAACCTGACGTGTCTTCCAGGTTGGCTAACATTGAGATGCTGATTGCTAGCTCTGCGGCCCGTAAGGCCCCGGCTAAAAGGCGGCATGTGGCGTCGGGTGCGTCTGCCTTTCCTATGGAGACGGAGAACTTTCTTGATTTGTCTGACTATACCCCACTTGAGGAGGGGGAATTGTTCTCTGACTCAGAGTTATCTGATGATCAACATTTCAGTGGTGCTGACTATGGCACTGACCATTGGGATGCTGATGATACCAATAGAATTTTAACTCAGATTTTTGATGTGCTTTCTATCTCCCTTCCTGCTGCCGCTCCCAAGCTACAGGGGGAACTTTTCAGTACTGCTAAACCTCGTCTGGAATTTCCAGAACAGGCCCATTTCAATAATCTTGTCCTCAAAGAATGGGAGCGTCTCGGCCGGCTCCCGGGAATCCCCAAGGGCTGGGATAAAAGGTACCCTTTTCCCGCTGATGTGGTTAAATGTTGATCAACCCCACCAGTATTGGGGTTGTCCACCACTTCTGGGGTCCATTCCCCTGATTCCACTACTCTTAAGGATAGTGAGGACCGGCGCATTGATCAGCTGGCTTCCCATGCCTTTCTCTTTCGGCAATTAAAATCCAGGGAGCATCCACATATGAAGTATGGGTAGTGCACTGCCCTATGTTCTGGGTGTCCCGCTCAACCTAACATACTTCAATAACACATACACACTCAAAACACTGGTTGTTCTGCGGGGCTGGCACAATTAAACACCCATAGTCTAATTAGGCCAAATGACATCCAAATTTAATGTAACATACACTATGGCACATGACACATATTTATACAAAATGACTCACCGATAACTGTACAAATTAAAAAGAGCAATTGCTATTAAAAATAGGGGCCCCCATTCCACACCTCCAAGCACTCACGCCAATTTACATACACACACCGGCCGGCTTCCCTCTGAGGGACTAATGTCCACAAAAAATAGGGCTGAAAAAATAGGGCTACAAAAGCAGGGAACTTGATAGCAAGCAGGGAGATGTCTGGGCTCCACGTCCTCACAGCTTCATGTCGGCAAACTGCCTGCTGTTTTCAATATATATAATGCACCCGCAGCACAGGCTTGGATAGTCACAGTAACTTAACTGTTACAGATATAGCCCGCAGGCACTCACGTGACCTAATGAAGGGACTGGGTCCGGAGGCTGTATGCAGTAGAAGCCAAGGCTTTAAACATTCATCTTTGCCTATGACAGGCTTGCCGAAGTCCAACCCCTACACAGCGCCGCCACAGTCCTCCTCCCTGAACTCGCCGCCAGATGCAAAGCCCACGTGGGTTCCCCAGAGGGGAATGTCAAACAGATCCTCTCCTGCAATGAGCCGCAAGTCGGCCGGGGCGTGATGACGTCAGCGCAAGGGGCGTGGCTAGGAGCCGTCACCGACGCACGTTTCACTCCCCATTGGGAGTTTCATCAGGGTGAGGGAGGGGCCGGGTGAGGTAGTGCTTTTATACATCAAGTCACATCCTATTGGCTGACTCCATCCAATCATGTCTCGGTTCTCAATACTGCTGCCAATCAGCATTCCTCCTTCATACAAACAGCGCTCGCTTACTTTACTATCCAAGCCACACATTAACCCTTTTCTCCCCTCCCCTCTGTACTTCTAATACAGCAAGCATCTATCAAATATTTCAATGTTATAAAAGGGGGATTACAAAAATTAAATACCTTGTCATAAAGCATTCAGACATTATGACAGCGGCATTTAGCCTAAAGCTCACCTACTACTTAGTAAAGACCTTACTTCCTTTTGGCCAATATACCCAAACACCACCACCAAAACACCCAGTGGTTAAAGTGGACCAACACCCAGGATTTTGACTATCCTGGGTATTGGTCCACTTCCCCGGGGCACCCCGATCGGGGGTGCCCCGCTGTGTGAAACCCCCCAGAAAGCCTCCAAAACTCACCTCTCCCCGCTCCCACGTGGCCGCGCCATCCAATTGGCGCCGACGGACAAGCTGATTGACAGCGACGTACATGCAGCTTGCCCGTCGGCGCCTCCCGCGTGTCACTCTTGACGTGTGCGCGCCCGCGCCGGCCATTCCGAGACTGCCGGCGCGGGCGCGCGCGCGTCTAGAGAAGCGCGAGTGAGGCGGCGGAAGCAGCGGCTGGAGAGGTAAGGTTTTTGGGGGGTTTTGGGGGGTTTACACCCCGCGGGACATCCCGATCTCGGATGTCCCGCGGTGTGTGAGGTGATCGATTCCCGGGCCGATCACCTCAGGGTGTTGGTCCACTTTAAAACACAGAGGTATTTACATCCATCACCATAGCCACCTCAAAAACCCAAGCCGTGAGCTATTCACATACCATACCCCCTCACACCAGAGAGAGCACACACACCCTAAAGTGTGTGCCCAAATATTCATACGTTTTATTTGTGTTCCGGGACATCAAAGAGCCATGTCATAAATCCCAGGGGGCATGCACAACCAACTCGACAGCATAGGTTTCAAAGGGGCATAGTACCAAACTGTCTGAGGGGCATAATACCGACCTATCCAAAATAACTGGGGGGTATCCCAAACTCATAATTTTATTTGCTTATAAATATGCCTTAAGGCCCAAATCCGTATTGAGCCCATTCGGGATCATAGTTCCCAACTCGAAAAATAGACGGGATTCATTTTGCAGCAGTATGGTGTCCCTAAACCCCCTCCTCCCCTTAGTTTCCAGTTTAAGTATTCCTGCCACCCGCAATTTGTAAGGATCGCTGTTATGGTATATCCTAAAGTGCTCCGCAACGGGACTATTCCAAGTATGCCTCACACCCTGCTTCGTTAATGATTAATCACTTCTGGGTTATAGCCACTAGATGGCGCTTTTGTAGCAGAGATGGCAAAAAAAGAAGCCCCTCCCGGTCCACAAATACCCGAGACCTCCCACACATTCCCCAGTATAGTCTCTGCTAGAAGGCGACGACAGTCAAGATGATGGCTCCTCTCCTGTCAGGTAGGCCGGGTGCACACCCGGCCCCAATTAATTTTTCTATTTCCACCTGGACTCTTTTTGTTAATTCCCCTACGCCTCCAAGCTATGGCTGCAGGGTCTGGGTGAGGGTAGGTGACACCTTAGAGGTGTTTTTGGCTAAGTAGCCATGCTCCACCGCAAGGCCCTCATCAAAGGGTAGGCGGGCGTCAGGTTATGGTGCTCCTGACATGGGATGCCCTGTCCGTTCTGAAGCCCTCGCTACATTTCCAATTGTAGCTATCAGTATCCCCCCATTTACTCCCTGTTCCCGATTAGTAAGGGGGGTGGGTCTGTCCCTCCATTTTTGTGCTCTCTAGTGTGTGTTCTGTGTGCTTGGTGCTGCACTTTTATCTTTTATGCGCTGGCTATTGCCAGCGTGCGTGTGTGTGTGTTTGTGTGTGTGTGTTTCCTGGACTAGGCGCGGCCCGCATGCTCGCTCTCCGGCAGCGGCGGCGGGCCGGTTTCACAGTGAGTGGCCGGCTGTTGTCAGGCGCGGCCCGCACGCTCGCTCTTCGGCGGCGGCGGGCCGGTTGCACGGTATGTGGTCGGTCTCTTTCTTGGGCGCGGCCCGCACACTCGCTCTCCGGCGGCGGCGGGCCGGTTGTAATGGCGGTGCCCGGCTCCGCAGCCTTTGCCGGGGAGCGCGGCTCGCTTCTCCTCAGTCAGGGTAGGGGCGGGGCCTGGCGTTCTTCGCGCCTGTGACGGCCCACCCTTCCCTGTGGCGCGTCGGCCGGCTCTCAGCCCTATTGGCTGGGAGCGGGGCGGCATAGGTTTCCCGCGTAGTGGGGGGGCGGGGCGCGATCCGCTTTGTCCCGCCTCCCTCCCTCCTCCTTCCTTCCCTCGGGTCTGCGCCGCCATCTTTCTCCGGTTTTGTGAGTGTCCCTCGGGGTCATTTTAGTGGTAAGATGATATGTATAATTTTCAGTGTATGCTGGCTCCCCTGGGGGCCTTTAGATTTTGCCTGGTATATTTACCTATTCATATATCTATATATATATATATATATATATATATATATATATATCTATATTTAGATATAGAATGTCTCTTTTGCCTTATGTTTTGTATGCATTATGGAGACGACGTATGCATGTTGTGTTAAAGGGGTCCCCCCGTGGTGTCTTTCTGGTGGCACAACTGTGGCTATTGAGGTCCCTTGTCAAATTGTGGTTCCCTTTTAATTCTAAAAACCTCCCACTAACGGACTCTATGGGGCATCCCGGGTAGCTTATAGCGTAATTCCCATTGGTCAATGCGACTACCTAAAAAATCACCATATGGAGGCTTCCCAGGATAACCGCGCTCGGGATCCCTTCGGGGCAACCCCGGCAGTGTGTGATATGTGGGGTGTTCCTTGATTTTGTGTTACATGTGTACAGCAGGCGATTGTGCGGCAATCCGGGCCCCGTGCGGCCAGGTCGGCCCCGCTGACCTCATCACCTACACCCCCACGCCTGGTCTTGACCCCAAGTGACGTTGTCAATTGTGGGGAGTCGCAATCCGATGTTTGAGCCAGACTGGCTAACATTGAGAGAATGATTGCTAGCTCTGCGGCCAGGATGGCCCCAGCTATAAAACGGCACTCGGCGCCCGCTGCGCCGGCCCTTGACTATATGATTATAATCCTTTTGTTTGGTCAGTTTATTCCCCGTTTGTGGAGGGGGAATTGCTTCCTGACTCCGATGCCGGTACGGAGCGTGGGGATACCGTTGATACATCCCAGGCTCGTTACCCATAATTTTGTAGTGCTTGCCATTTCCCCTCCTGCGGAGGCCCCTGCGCATAAAAAAAAAAAAAAAAAAAAAAAAAACATTTTTTTGATACCACCGAACCTCGTTTGGAGCTTCCGGATCGGAAGCACTTTAACTATCTGATTTTTAAGGAATGGGAATGGCCTAGCTGACTCCCTGGTTTTCCTTAAGGGTGGGATAGGAAGTGTGGTTAAGCGTTGGTCTACATCCCCAGAGGTCGACGCTCCCGTCCTGGGATTGTCCAATACGTTGGTCGTGCATACCCCGGATTTCACTACCTTGAGGGGTAGTGAGGACCGACGTCTCGTCCGACTAGCTTCGCATACCTTCGCTGGTGGGTGTGGCCTTGCGCCCGGTGTGTGCTTCAGCTCTTACGGCTGAGGTTACTAGAGCTTTTTAGGGGCCTTCTGGATGGTTCCCAATCTATTCCTTGCAGCGAGGAGTTTAGACCTTTGACTCATTGTGATTTGTTCATTGCCTTTGTCTTATTAGTCTTGGATGATACTATCCGTCTGTGTAACAGGGCCTCGGCATTGCAGGTTGCTATACGCCGATTGGTCTGGTTGCGCCAGTAGGCGTCCGATAACGCTGCCAAGAAGGCGCTCACAGGGCATTCCTTCGCGGGTCTGCAACTGTTTGGTGATCGACTAGATTCTGTTATCAAGGGAGGCAGGTTACCTCTACGCAAGTGGCAGGACCAGCCCTTTCGTGGTTCAGGCTCTTTCAACCACTCCTTTCGTGGCTCTTTGACGGGCAGGGGAACATCCTTCATTGCATTCAGAAGTGGTACCTGGGGTAGGGGCAGAGGTCTTGCCCGACCTGGGTTTTCCTGGGGTGCTAACCCCAAATACGCTGCCGAGCCCGCTCAGCATTGAGGGGGCGCTCTCACCTTTGCGGGTGGGGGGACGGCTGCCGCTCTTTGCTTTGGTCTGGACTCTAGAGGTCACAGACACTTGGATCCTGGAGGTGGTCTCCTCTGGGTACAAGCTGGAGTTTTCCGGCTTCTTCCTAGATTCCTCAGGTCACGGGTTCCTTGGACCCACGGGTGGCACAGGGACTGTTTTCTGGCGGTGCCAAGCCTTTGGCATATGGGGGTCCTTTGTCCAGTTCTCCCCATAGAGAGAGGTCTGTGTTACTTTTCCAACCTCTTTACTGTGCCCAGGAAGGATGGCTCCGTAAGATCCATTTTGGACTTAAAGATTCTCAACCGGTTCTTCTGAACCAGAAAATTTCGCATGGATTCCATGCGCTCTGCTGTCAATTTCCTATGCCCAGGGGACTTTTTGACCTTGATGGGCATTAGGGATGCTTACCTTCATGTGCAGGTTTTTCCCGGGACACCAATGGTTCCTCAGGTTTGCGGTAGGCGATCAGCACTACCAGTTTGTGGCTCTTCTCTTCGGGTTGGCCTCGGCACCCAGGGTGTTCGCCAAGGTGTTGGCGGGCGTGCTGGCCCGTCTTAGAGTCCAGGGCATTCGCATTTTGCCTTATCTGGATGACCTTCTCATTACGTCATCTTCTCTCCTCCAGGCGGAACTGGACATCTGGAAGGTGTTGACGACACTGGAGAGGTTCGGGTGGGTAATCATCTGCCCCAAGTCCTCACTCTCTCCGTCAAGGGTGGCTCTCATTCCTGGGCATGACTCTGCATATTATTCAGCTCAGGGTTTTCTTACCCCAGCCGAAGGCGGATGTTCTTCATGCACTAATTTGTTTTCTTATGTCTAACCCTCGTCCGTCCTTCAGACAAGGGATGAGGCTGGTGGGATTGAAGGTGGCTTGCTTGAGGCAGTGCCTTTTGCCCAGTCTCACATGAGACCTCTTCAACTCCATCTATTATCGTCCTGTGACAAAGGTCCTCTGTCCCTGGATCGGACTTGCGTTCTGGAGAGACCTTCAGGTCCAGGGGCTGTGGGGTCCTCAGGAGGCTTACGCTTTCATCAACTTTCTGTAGCTGGAGGCGGTTTGGTGGTGCTGTCGCACGTGGCACATCGCCTCCAGGTACCGGTTCTGGTTCGCCCCGATTATCGGACCGCGTTTGCTTACATCAATCGCCAAGGAGGGGCTCGCAGCAAGAGTGCCCTCCGGGAGGTGTCTCTGATTCTTGCATGGGCCGAGAGCATTGTGCAGGCATCTCGGCAGTGTACATTCCAGGGGTGGAGACCCTGGCAGCGGACTGCCTAAGCAGGGGGTCCTCTCGCCGGGGGGAATGGTCCCTCAGCAACGAGGTAATTCTATTCCCCTGTCGCAGGTGGGGGATGCTGGAGGTGGATCTGTTTGCCTCTCGGCACAATCATAGGTTCCCTGCATTTGTTTCTGTCCCAGGACCCTCTGGCTCTGGCGGTGGATGCCATGTCTCTGTTCTGGCGGGAACTTGGTTTCCTGTATCTGTTTCCTCACTTTCCCATGGTGGGCAAGGTGATACGCAAGCTGGTTCACGTGGGTGTGCCTGTAATTCTGATGGCCTCGAGGTGGCCAAGACAGGTGTGGTTCGCTGACGTCGTGTGGTTGGCAGGCGATCATTACAGACTGCCTCTGGTTTCGGATCTGATCACGCTAGGTCAGCTTGTTACTCCAATTTACAAATGCTGGCTTGACAGTGTGGCTGCTGCAGCCTCCATTCTACTAGAAATGGGTTGGTCCAAAACTGTTGTCCGTACGCTTGTCAGGGCTAGGAAGTAATCTTCCTCTGATATCTACTACAGGACCTGGCGGCCTTACTTTGATTGGTGCGAGGATAGAGTCTTTCCTTGTCGGGTGTTTTTCCATCCCTCGAACTCTGGAGTTCCTTCAGCATGGACTGGACATGGGTTTTCAACTTAGCACTCGGAAGGGGCATGTTTCCGCTCTTGTGGTTTTCTTCAGAGGTCTTTCGCTCTTCATCCTTTGGTTAAGATTTTTTTCCAGGGGGTCACTCTTGTGCGCCTTCCTCGCAAACCCTGGTCACCTGTTTGGGATTTAAATTTGGTGTTGTCTGACCTTCAGGGTCCTCCTTTTGAATCTGGGCAGGTTTCGGCTTTTTCCATTTTCACCTTAAAAGATTGCCGTTTTTGGTGGCTATCGCCTCTGTTCGACGTGTTTCTGAGTTGGCGGCTCTGTTCATTCAGGGCCACTTTGAGAGACATCTAGACAAGGTGGTTTTCCGCTTTAGACCGGACTTTCTGCCAATGGTTGTCTCTGCCTTTCAACTCAGTTAGGACATTGTGCTTCCTTCCTTGTGTCCTAAGCCTAGCAACGACAAGGAGAGGGCCTTGCGCTCTCTGGATGTTTTTAGATGTGTAAGGTTCTATCTAGTGGCTACTTCACCATTCCGGAAGGCGGACGCCTTTTGTTGTGGTGCCCTCTGGGCCCAGGAAGGTTTTTGGCGTCCGTCAAGTCTATCTTTAGTAATTGGATTCGTTAGGCCGGTTTTAGGGCCTATGCTGCCAAGGGGAGGGATCCCCCTTTTCAGTTCACTGCTCATTCTACTCGTGCTGTACTTGGTCTTCTGTTCATACTTTTGCCAAGTTTTATGAGGTTGATGTGCGGGCCTCAGCGGATGCTGTTTTTTGGCCGCAAAGTTCTGCAAGCTGCAGTGATTTAATTTGGGCATTTTTGCCTGTTGGGATCCCCACCCATTTTTGGACACTGCTACTGGATGTCCCAGAAGTGATTAATCATTAACGAAGCAGGGTGTGAGGCATACTTGGAATAATACCATTTTGTGATTACTCACCTGTAAAATGGATATTATAAGTATGCCTCACACCCTGCTTCGACCCGCCCTGAGTTGTATCTTGGATCCTCTTTATGGTGAAATGTTTTCCTTGTTCATGTTGTTATTTTTATTATTGGCTCTTCCTGGTCCCCTTACTGCTTTCATATACTGGGGAATGTGTGGGAGGTCTCGGGTATTTGTGGACCGGGAGGGGCTTCTTTTTTTGCCATCTCTGCTAGAAAAGCGCCATCTAGTGGCTATAACCCAGAAGTGATTAATCATTAACGAAGCAGGGTGTGAGGCATACTTATAATATCCATTTTACAGGTGAGTAATCACAAAATGGTATTTTTTTCATTTCTCTTACGGATGTCCCTCATGTGTTCCCCTATCCTAATGCGTAACTCACGCTTGGTTTTCCCCACGTATTTCTTATTACAAGGGCATGTAAGTAAGTAGATCACAAATCTCATAGCACAATTGATAAAACTCTTAATCAGTCTAGGAAACTTACTTTTAGGACCCATAAAGGACAATGTTTTCTCCATAAGGGGGCAAATGTGACAATGTCCACATTTATATGACCCCTTCAGGGCCTTCATATTTGTCTTGTCCTCTATTCTGGGCATATACTCACTATGCACTAGTCGATCTCTCAAATTACATGCCCTCCTGGCTGTCATAAGTGGTCTGGGCCCTACATGCTTAGCTATAGTGGGGTCTAACATAAGGATATTCCAGTGTGACTGTAGGATATTCCGAAATTTTTCCCAATGGACACTATATTGAGTGATGAGGCGGACTTGTTGGTCACCACCCAACCGCTGGGGTCTATGGCCACCCAATAGTCCTTCTCGCGTGGACTCCAGGGCTTTATGAAAACAAGTCCGCAGCAATCGGTGGGGATAACCCCTATCTCTGAACCGCCTAGTCAACACCCTAGCCTCCCGCACATAGCCCTCCACAGAGCTGCAGTTCCTCCTAATTCGCAGGAACTGCCCCAGGGGTATGCCATGCCTCAGAGGGCCAGGATGGTGACTCGTGAAGTGCAGAAGGGTGTTTCCCGCCGTGGGCTTGCGATAAGTGGTAGTGACCAACCTGCCCGCCTCCTTAGTCAATCAAAAGATCCAAAAACTCAATGGTGGTGGGACTGTACTTATATGTCAATCGAATATTCCTCTGATTCTCATTAAGTGAGGATATGAACTCCTCTAGTTGTTGTACCGTCCCCTTCCATATCTTCCCATGCCTTTGCCTGTGTGGGGTCTGGCTTGCGCCCTGTCTGTGCTTCTGCTATTACTGCTGTTGCTATCAGGTCTCTCCTCAAGGATCTGTTGGAAGGCACTCCTGATGATACTGCTAGTGCCGAGCTCAGAGCCCTGTCACAGTGTGAAATGTTCATTGCATATGTCCTCTCTGCTTTAGATTACACCATCAGGATGTGTAGTAGAACCTCTGCATTGGTGGTTGCTATACGCCGCTCTGTTTGGCTGTGCCAGTGGGCAGCTGATAACGCTGCTAAGAAGGCCCTCACGGGACTCCCCTTTAAGGGGCTGCGCTTATTTGGTGATCGCTTGGACCTGTTTGCCAAGGGGCGTAAGCTGCCTCAACGTAAGAAGCAGTTGCGGCCCGTTCGGGGGCCTTTGTCCCCTCCTACCGAGGGTCCAGACCCGGGAGATGGGTCTCCTTTGCTGGCCCTAGGGGAGACTTCTGGGGCAGGGGCAGAGGTCGTGCCCGCTCCGGATTTTCCTTGGGGTCCAAGCCCAAATCTGTTGCCAAGCCTCCTCAACCATGAATGGGCGCCCTCACCCATCTGGGTGGGGGGGCGGCTGCGACTCTTCGCTCGTGTCTGGAGACAACAGGTCTCAGACAGGTGGATTCTGGAGGTTGTGTCCTCCTCCTCCTCCAAGATTTCTCTATTCTCGAATTCCTCTGGACCCTTTGGCAGCTCATGGACTTTTTCTGGCGGTGCAAAATCTTCTGGGCCAGGGGGTCATCTGTCAGGTCACTCCTGTTTTATTCCAATCTGTTCACAGTTCCCAAAAGGGATGGGTCAGTCAGACCCATTCTGGACTTGAAGCTGCTCAACAAGTTCATCAGGACCAGGCACTTTCGCATGGAGACCCTGCGCTCTGCGATCAGTTCGTTGCGCCCTGGAGACTTCATGACCTCCATAGACATCAAGATTGCTTACCTTCATGTTCCAGTCTTCCCAGGGCATCAGAGATTCCTCAGGTTCGCCCTGGCGGACCAGCACTACTAATTTGTGGCACTGCCCTTCGGTCTCACTTCAGCTCCCAGGGTCTTCACCAAGGTGCTGGCGGGTGTCATGGCTCTCCTCAGGAAGAGGCATTCGCATTCTTCCCTATCTGGACGACCTTCTCATCACTTCTCAGTCCTTCCAGCAGGCGGTATTGGATACCCAGCAGGTGGTGACGGTTCTGGAGTCATTCGGCTGGATGATCAATCACCCCAAATCTTGCCTATCTCGGGTGACTTCTTTCCTGGGCATGAATCTGGATACTGTTCAGGCCAGGATCTTTCTTCCTCAACAGAAGGTGGACTCTCTGCAAGCTCTGGTTCACTCCCTGCTGTCATGCCCTCATCCCTCCATCCGGCAGGGGATGCAGCTAGTGGGGCAGATGGTATCCTGCTTCGAGGCAGATCCATATGCACATGAGACCTCTTCAACTCCATCTCCTCTCAGTCTGGGACAAGAGTCCCCTGTCTCTGGATCAGGCTTTCGTTCTGTCCCCTCTGGTCCGGCTGTCCCTCTTGCGGTGACTGGACTCGAGGAACCTGTTGGGGGGCAGATCCTTTCCACCACGGATGCCAGTCTGTCAGGTTGGGGGGGCTTCTGGAGAACCCTACAATTCCAGGGGCTGTGGGGCCCTCAGGAGGCCCAAGCCCCCATCAACGTCCTGGAACTTAGGGCGGTTTGGTTGTTACTGGCCCAGTTGACTCCTCACCTTCAGGGCCGGCCGGTCCAAGTTCGCTCAGACAACCAGACGGCGGTTATATACATTAATCATCAGGGAGGGATTCGGAGCAAGAGTGCCCTCAAGGAGGTGTCCATGATTCTGTCCTGGGCGGAGGACAATGTTCCTTGTATCTCATTCGGGCCTCAGCGGATGCTGTTTTTGGCCGCAAGGTTCTGCAGGCGGCAGTGGTGTGATATGCACGTTGTTGCTTTTGGGATCCCACCCTGTTTAAGGACACTGCTATTGGATGTCCCATCTGTTATGAATCATTATCTGGAGCAGGACGTGCTGCATACTTAGAATAATACAATTCTGTGATTACTCACCTTGTAGAATTGGTATTATAAGTATGCAGCACGTCCTGCTCCACCCCACCCTGTTGCATTATCGTGGATCCTCTGTACGGTGATTGTTATCCTTGTTAACGTTGTTTATTATCATTGGCTTCTCCTGGTTCTCCTTACTGCTTTTCTAGACTGGGGAATTTGTGGGAGGTCCCGGGTATATATGGACCGGGAGGGGCCTCTTTTTTTTGCCATCTCTGCAGTCAAGCGCCCTCTGGCGGAGGTAATCCCATCTTTTTTTTCTCTGTAGTCTGGACTGCGAAGGACAAGGAGATGGCTCTCTCTTCTCACAGGTGAGCAGGGCTATTAGTCTGCGGCCCTGTAGGACTATTCCCACCCGTTTCATTGTTAATTTGCCTCCCAGCCTTGGCTGCGCTGGTGCGGGGGATGGTAGGTAGCACCGCTATAAGGTGCTTAGGAACGCTGCTCCACCGCAATCCCCCACCAAAGGGTAGGGCGTATAGGCACATGGTGAGCCTTATAGGATGCCCCTCCCGCACTATTGCCCCTCGCCCCTGTCTATCGGTGGGCCCCACGTTAGGTGGCCGCTGCCCTCCCTCACTCTCCCTTGTAGTTCTCAGGGGGAGGGGGCGGGGTGTGTGTGTGTGTTTGGTACATTCACTTTTTGGTTGGTGAGCTTGGTTGGCCTTTAGTCCTGTCACTGCACAGATTTGGTTGCACTGGTTGCTTGTTTGAATATGCCGCCACCGCCGCGCGCGCTTGTACGGAGTCCGCGGTCGGCGGCGACATTACTTCTGGCGCTGCTGCGCCATCATTGGTTGATTGTCACGTGTGCCGCTTTGCGCGTTCCGCATCACTGTCTCCGCGGCCTGCCCCTCGAGGTATACTCGGCGCCATTTTTGGTTCTTCGTGCTACGTGGCTGGCGCCTACCTACCGCGGTCCGTGAGTGCCCTCGTAGGCTGTTTGTGTATATTTTTAAATGTATATGTATGCATGTCGCTTACGGCTTTTTTTTTGCTTATGTCTTACAGGCGGGTCAAACTCAATTGGTTTCTCCCGGCCCTACCCCCTCTATTAGTTTATTAAACTTATTGAGGCCTAGTGTGCTAATTCCTCCCACTTCCCTAGTGGCTATTGGGGCATCCCGGGTTGCTTTTCTAGCGTGAATCCTTATCGGCCTATTGTGCCGCTATAATCCCCATATGGAGACGTCTCAGGATAATGTGCTCAGGGTTCCTTCGGGACAAGCCCGGCTGTGTGTGGCGTGTGGGGTGTCCCCTACAAGTGTTGACAATGTGCGGGTTTGTGTACCTTGTGCCCAGCAGGTGCTTGCGCTGCAGCCTGGTTTACCAGCAGCTGGGCCTGCGCCACGTATGGCTTCGCCTACTCCCCCAAGCTTACATTTGACTCCCAGTGAACTGCATACCAGTGGGGAGTCTCAGCCTGATGTGTCTACTAGACTGGCCAGTGTTGAAAAGTTGCTTGTTAATACTATGGCGCGTAAGGCCTCTGCTAAGAGGCGGCGTTTGGTGTCCTGATGTCACTCTTTTCCCTATGGAGGCTGAAGAGTTCCTGGATCTGTCTGGTTATACCCCCCTGGAAGAAGGGGAATTGTTCTCTGACTCAGAATCATCTGATGAACGGCCCAAGGGTTATGATGATTCTGGCTCTGATCCCTGGCCCCAGATGATACTGATAGGCTTTTGGCTCAGATTTTTGAAGTCCTTTCTATCTCTCCCCCGGCCGCGGCTCCTAAGCAGCAGGGGGAATTGTTTCATATTGCCAAACCACGTTTAGAGTTCCCTGAAAAATCTCATTTTAATAATCTCGTGCTCAAAGAATGGGAGCGTCCTAGCAGGCTCCCCGGGGTCCCTAAGATTTGGCATAAGAGATATCCCTTTCCTGCTGAGGTGGTTAAACATTGGTCAACCCCTCCCAAAGTGGTTGCCCCAATTCTGGGTTTGTTTAACACCTTCGTCATGCATTCCCCTGACTCTACTACCCTGAAGGATAGTGAGGACCGGCGTATTGATCAGCTGGCTTCCCATGCTTTGCCTGTGTGGGGACGGCGCTGCGCCCGGTTTGTGCCTCTGCCATTACAGCGGTGGCTATTAGGACTCTGCTTAAAAGTGTACTAGATGGAGCTCCTGATGATGTGTCTAGTGAAGAGTATAATGCACTCTCGCGTTGTGAGGTATTTGTGGCTTATGTCTTCTCTGCCTTGGATGATACCATTTACGATGTGTGGCAGAGCCTCTGCCTTGGTGGCTATACACCACTCAGTTTGGCTGCGCCAGTGGGCAGCTGACAACGCTGCCAAGAAGGCTCTTACTGGTATTTTCCCTTCAAAGGACTACGCCTCTTTGGGGACCGCCTGGACCTGTTTGCTAAGGGAGGCAGGTTACCCAAGTGCAGAAGGCAGTCTCGGCCCTTTCGGGGCCCGGCTCCTTTTCTTCCCCCTACCGTGGATCCTGAACGGGGAGAGGGGTCTTCTTTACTGGGGCCCGAGGAGATTTCTGGGGTAGGGGCAGAGGACGTGGACGCCCTGGCCCTTCCTGGGGCTCCAAACCTAAACCTTCCCCCAAGCCCCCTCAGGCATGAAGGGGTGCCCTCACCCATTCGGGTGGGGGGACGGCTTCAGCTCTTTGCTCACGTCTGGAGGCATCATGTCTCAGAGCGGTGGATTCAGGAGGTAGTGTCCTCTGGTTACAAGATAGTTTGCTGCCTGGTCACCCCCAAGATTCATCAGACCCCGGATGTCTCAGGACCCATGTCAGCTCAGGCTCTGATTCTGGCGGTGCAAAGCCTTCTGGAGCTGGGGGTTCATCTGTCAGGTCCCCTTACTAGAAAGGGGCAAGGGTTTTTATTCCAACCTTTTCATTGTGCCCAAAAGAGATGGGTCAGTCAGGCCCATCCTGGACTTGAAGATCCTCAACAGATTTGTCAGATGCAGGCGCTTTCGCATGGAAATTCTGCGCTCTATCAGTTCCCTGCGTCCAGGGGACTTCATGACCTGTGGACATCAAGGATGCTTACCTTCATATTCCCATCTTTCCAGGTCATCAAAGATTCTTTCTGGAGGATCAGCACTACCAGATTGTGGCTTTGCCCTTCGGTCTCACTTCAGCTCCCAGAGTGTTCACCAAGGTGCTGGCAGGAGTGATGGCTCTGCTCAGGTCTCAGGGCATTCGCGTCCTGCCCTATTTGGACGACATTCTCATCACGTCTCAGTCCCTCCAACAGGCAGAGCTGGATACTCAGCGAGTAGTGTCCACACTGGAGTCATTTAGCTGGGTGATCAACCATCCCAAATCTTCCCTGTCTCCCTCCTTGGTGACGCCTTTTCTGGGAATGAATCTGGATACAGTTCAGGCAAGGATTTTTCTTCCTCAACAGAAGGTGGACAGTCTTTTAGCGCAGGTTCAGTTCCTTCTATCTTGCCCTCATCCCTCCATCAGGCAGGGAATGCAGCTGGTGGGCCTGATGGTGTCGTGCTTCGAGGCGGTTCCTTATGACCAGTTTCACATGAGGCCTCTGCAACTTCACCTCTTGTCAGTATGGAACAAGGATCCTGCGTCCCTGGACCATGTCCTTGTTCTGTCCCCCCCCCCTAGCCAGGCGGTCCCTCTCATGGTGGCTGGACTCCAGGAACCTGTTGGCGGGCAGATCCTTTCTGGCCCCCTGCTGGGAGACGGTCACCACGGATGCCAGTCTGACAGGTTGGGGGGGGGGGGCTTCTGGAAGTCCCTACAGGCCCACACCCCTATCAACATTCTGGAACTGAGGGCGATCAGGTTGGTTCTGGCTCACTTGACCCAACACCTTCGGGGCCGGCCTGTTCAGGTACGCTTGGATAACCAGACGGGGGTTGCCTACATCAATCATCAGGGAGGGACCCGGAGCAAGGGGGCCCTCAAGGAAGTGTTCTTGATCCTGTCCTGGGCGGAGGACAATATTCCCTGCATCTCAGCTGTGTACATTCCGGGGATGGAGAATCTACAGGCAGACTCTCTGAGCAGGGGGACCTCTCGCCTGGGAAAATGGTCCCTCAGCGACAGGGTGTTTCACTCTCTGTGTCACCTTTGGAGTCAGCCAGATGTGGATCTGTTTGCGTCCCATCACAATCACAAGCTCCCAGCCTTTGTCTCCCTGTCCCAGGATCCTTGGCCACAGATGCTCTAGCAATGTCATGGCAGGACTTTCAGCTTCTGTATGTCTTTCCCCCATTCCCCCTGTTGGGCAGGGTTCTGTGCAAGATAGCTCAGGAAGGGGTGCCAGCAATCCTGGTGGCTCCCCGGTGGCCAAGAAGAGTGTGGTTCGCAGACATAGTGCAGCTGGCAGTAGATCAGTACGCTCTGCCCAGGGTTCCAGACCTACTCACTCAGAGACATTTACACCATCCCAATTTACAAACGCTGGCTTTGACGGCCGGGCTGCTGAAACCTCCATCTTGATGGAAAAGGGGCTGTCTGCCCCTGTTTTTAACACCATGATTAGGGCTAGGAAGAAGTCTTATTCTTCCATTTACTATAGGGTCTGGCGTGCCTACATTGACTGGTGTGAGTCTAGGTCTCTTCCCTGTCGTGTGTTCTCTATTCCCAGGATTCTGGAGTTCCTTCAACATGGTTTGGATCTGGGGCTCCAACTCAGTACTCTGAAGGGTCATGTTTCTGCCCTGGCTGTTTTCTTCCAAAGATCTTTTGCTCAGCATTCTCTGGTCAAGACCTTTTTCCAGGGGGTTACTCATGTGTGTCCTCCACGTAAGCCTATGTTGCCTGTCTGGGACTTGAACTTGGTCCTTTCTGCCTTGCAGGGTGCTCCCTTTGAACCTGTGCATGAGGCTGCCTTGGCCATTCTTACTCTCAAGGTTGGTTTTTTGGTGGCTTTCACTTCTGTTAGGCGTGTTTCTGAGTTGGCGGTGCTTTCCATCCAGCCGCCCTACTTTGAGAGACACCAGGACAAGGTGGTGTTTCGCTTCAAGACAGATTTTCTGCCTAAGGTTGTGTCTGCCTTTCATCTTAATCAGGACATTGTTCTACCTTCCTTGTTCCCTAATCCTAGTAACACTAAGGAGAGGGTTTTGCATTCCTTGGATGTGGTCAGGAATCTGAAGTACTATTTGGTGGCTACTGCACCTTTCAAGAAAACTGATGCTCTTTTTGTGGTCCCTTCTGGCCCTAGGAAGGTTTTGGCTCCTGCTAAATCTACTATCAGCAAATGGATCAGTCAGGCTGTGATTCAGACCTACACTGCTAAGGGGAAGAATCCTCCCTTCCGCCTTACTGCTCATTCCACTCGTGCTATTGGTGCCTCTTGGGCTTTTCAGCACCAGGCTTCTGTTGAACAAGTTTGCAAGGCCGCTACTTGGTCTTCTGTTTATACCTTTTCCAAGTTTTACAAGGTTGATGTTCGGGCCTCAGCTGATGCTGCTTCTGGCCGCAAAGTTCTGCAGGCGGCAGTGGTCTAAACTGTCTGCTGTTACCTTTCGGGATCCCACCCTACTACGGACACTGCTATTGGATGTCCCAGACGTAAAGAATCTTATCTGGAGCAGGACGTACTGTATACTAAGAATAATACAATTCTGTGATTACTCACCTGTAGAATTGGTATTATGAGTATACAGTACGTCCTGCTCCACCCCACCCTTGGTTTCATTGTTCTTGGATCCTCTGTATGGTGATTGTTAGTGTTGGTTTAGTTAATGGTTGGTTATGTTATCATTCTCCCGGCTTCTTGTTAACTGCTTTTCAATTCTGGAGATTTGTGGGAGGTCCTGGGTATTTGAGGGGCCGGGAGGAGCCAATTTTGCTGTCTCTGCAGTCCAGCGCCATCTGGCGGAGTTATACCCAGACGTAAAGAATCTTATCTGGAGCAGGACGTACTGTATACTAAGAATAATACAATTCTGTGATTACTCACCTGTAGAATTGGTATTATGAGTATACAGTACGTCCTGCTCCACCCCACCCTTGGTTTCATTGTTCTTGGATCCTCTGTATGGTGATTGTTAGTGTTGGTTTAGTTAATGGTTGGTTATGTTATCATTCTCCCGGCTTCTTGTTAACTGCTTTTCAATTCTGGAGATTTGTGGGAGGTCCTGGGTATTTGAGGGGCCGGGAGGAGCCAATTTTGCTGTCTCTGCAGTCCAGCGCCATCTGGCGGAGTTATACCCAGACGTAAAGAATCTTATCTGAAGCAGGACGTACTGTATACTCATAATACCAATTCTACAGGTAAGTAATCACAGAATTGTATTTTTTGGTTCTGTCATGGCGCCGGCACCTCATGTGATCTCAGTTTCGCGCTCTTCGGGTGGGGGGGCGGGAACCGCGTTTTGCGTCATGCGCTTGCTGTCCACCCCTCTAGGTGCTGCTGCCGGCGCCATTTTGTGGCCTCGTCCTTGCAGTGCTGCGACATGGTCTGGTCTCTGAGCGATCTGTCTGATTGGTCCGTGAGTCCCTTACGGGGGTTTTATATTGCTTTACTATGTATACGCTGGGGATGTTATTGTGTACTTATTGTGTCTTGCAGGCGGGTCACCTCTGACTGTGGTTCTCCCGGCACTGCCCCTTACCATTCTCCCACCTTCCCTAGCGGCCTTTGGGGGGCATCCCAAAAAGGGTGGCTATTGCTAGCTGTGTCCCTGTACTGGCCGTTACCCTGTATCTGAATCACCATATGGAGGCTTCCGGGGACAATGTGCTTGGGGTTCCTTCGGGACAAGCCCAGCTGTGTGTTGCGTGTGGGGGTATCCCCTGTTAGTGACGGTGTCAGGGTGTGTTTGACCTGTGCCCAACATGTATTTGCGCTGCAGCCTGGGTCCACCATAAGTTATATGGTGGTACCGGGTCTCCTTTTAGAGAAGACCCATGGTCCTCAGATGACACTAACAGGTTATTGACTCACATTTTTGAAGTGCTTTGTATTTCTCCTCCTGCCGTGGCTCCGCAGCAGCAGGGTGAGCTTTTCCATTCTGTGAAACCACTCTTGGAGTTCCCTGAGCAGAATCACTTTAATAATCTGGTGCTCAAAGAGTGGGAATGCCCTAGTAAGCTACCTGGGGTGCCCAAGAGTTGGGACAGGAGGTATCCCTTTCCTGCTGATGTGGTTAAGTGTTGGTCCTGTCCTCCCGAGGTTGACGCGCCCGTCCTAGGGTTGTCTAATACATCAGTCATGCATTCACCTGACACTACTACCCTGCGGGATGGTGAGGACCGGCGCTTGGACCAGCTGTCCTGTCATGCTTTTGCCTGTGTGAGGACTGCACTGCGCCCGGTTTGTGCCTCTGCCGTAACAGCCATTGCTATAAGAGGGTTGCTAAAGTGTCTCCTAGATGGGGCCTCTGATGACGCGGTAGGTGAGGATTATAGATCTCTCCTACTTTGCTATGAATTTATTGCATATATCCTTTCTGCCATGGATGATGCCATTCGAATGTGTGGTAGGACTTCTGCCCTGTTGGTGGCTATACGACGCTCTGTCTGGCTACGTCAGTGGGTGGCTGATAATGCTGCTAAAAAGGCCCTCACTGGTTTTTCCTTTAAGGGGCTGCGGCTCTTTTGTGAACGCTTGGACCTATTTGCCAGGGGTGGTAGGCTGCCTCAACGTAGGAGGCCGTCTTGGCCCTTTCGGGGGACCGGTGCTTCTCTCCCCTCCTTCCGCGCTTCCAGGGCTGGTCAAGGAGTTTCCTTTGCTGGGGTACGTGGAGACTATTGGTGCAGGGGTAGAGGACGGGGCCGTCCCGGGCTGTCATGGGGTCCCAAGCCCAAATCCTCCCCCAAGCCCCCTCAGGCATGAGGAGGCGCCCTCACCCATCCGGCTGGGGAGACGTCTTCGGCTCTTTGCTCACGTCTGGAGGCTACGTGTAGCAGACAGATGGGTTCAGGAGGTGGTGTCCTCTGGATACAAGATAGAGTTTGCAGCCTGGCCGCCCCCCCAAGATTCATCAGATCCTGGATGGCTCAAAACCCCCTGTTAGCTCAGGGCTTGTGGCTTGCTGTCAGAAATCTCTTGGAGTTGGGGGTCATCTGCCCTGTGCCTCTCAGGGAAAGGGGCAGAGGCTTCTACTCCAATCTATTCACTGTCCCCAAAAAGGATAGGTCCCTCAGGCCCATCTTGAATTTAAAGCACCTCAACAAGTTTGTCAGATTCAAGCATTTTCGCATGGAGACACTACACTCAGCAGTCGCTACTCTGCGCCTGGGCGACTTCATGACCTCCGTAGACATCAAGGAGGCTTACATTGATGTACCAATCTTCCTAGGTCATCAGAAATTTCTCAAGTTTTCTCTGGGTCATCAGCACTACCAATTTGTGGCCTTATCTTTCGGTATCACCTCAGCTCCCAGGGTATTCACCAAGGTGCTGGTGGGTGTGATGGCTCTGTTGAGATCTCAGGGCATTCGCATTATTTGGATGACATTCTGATCTTGTCTCAGTTCTTCCATCAGGCAGAACTGGATACCCAGATGGTGGTGTCCACACTAGAGTCTTTCGGCTGGGTGATCAACTATCCCAAGTCCTTTCTGTCCCCGTCACTGGTGAGGTCCTTTCTGGGCATGACTCTGAATACTTCTCAGGTCAAGGTTTTTCTCCCTCAACAGAAGGAGAGTCTTCAAGCGCAGGCCCAGTTTCTTCTTTCTTGTCCTCATCCCTCCATCCGGCAGGGGATGCAACTGGTGTGCCTGATGGTGTCTTGCTTTGAGGCGGTACCCTATGCTCAGTTTTACATGAGACCTCTTCAGCTACACCTCTTATCAGTGTGGGATCGGGACCCTGTGTCCCTGGATCAGGTATTTGTTCTGTCCCCCCTGGCCAGACGGTCCCTCTCGTGGTGGCTCCACTCAAGGAACCTCTTGGTGGGCAGGACCTTTCTGTCCCCTTGCTGGGAGACTGTCACCACAGATGCCAGTCTGACAGGTTGGGGGGCTTCTGGAAGTCGAGCGCGGTAAGGTTGGTTCTCGCCCAATTGACCCCACACCTTCGGGGTCAGCTTGTTCAGATCCGCTCGGACAACCAGATGGCGGTTGCCTACATCAATCATCAGTGAGGGACTCGGAGAAAGCAAGCCCTCAAGGAAGTGTCCCTGATACTGTACTGGGCGGAAGAGAATGTCCCCTGTATATCGGCAGTTTACATCCCGGGAGTGGAAAACCTGGAGGCGGACTCCTTGAGCAGGGGGATGTCTCGGCTGGGGGAGTGGTCCCTCAGCAACAGGGTGTTTCACTCCCTGTGCCACCGCTGGGGTCTGCCGGATGTGGACCTGTCTGCTTCACGTCACAATCGCAAGCTTCCCAGATTTGTCTCTCTGTCACAGGACCCTCTGGCCTTCGCCACGGATGTGCTAGCAATGCCTTGGCAGGGGTTTCGGCTCCTCTATGTGTTCCCTCCATTCCCTCTGTTGGGCAGGGTTCTGCGCAAGATAGCTCAGGAGGGGGTGCCAGCCATTCTGGTGGCCCCCTGTTGGCCAAGAAGGGTGTGGTTTGCAGACATCGTGCAATTGGCAGTAGATCAGTACGTTCTGCCCAAGGATCCAGACCTGCTCACTCAGGGGCAGCTGCGCCATCCCAATTTACAAACTTTGGCTTTGACGGCATGGCTGTTGAAACCTTCATCTTGAGGGAAAAGGGGTTGCCTGCCTCTGTTGTTGATACCATGATTAGGGCCAGGAAGAAATCCTTATTACAGGGTCTGGCATGCTTACATTGCCTGGTGTGAGTCCAAATCTCTTCCCTGTCGGGTGTTTTCTATTCTCAGGATTCTGGAATTTTTGCAACATGGTTTGGATTTGGGCCTTCAACTTAGTACCCTCAAAGGTCATGTTTCAGCTCTGGCAATTTTTTTCCAAAGACCTTTTGCCAATCAAGTCTTGGTTAAGACTTTTTTCCAGGGGGTTTCTCACGTGCGTCCGCCACGTAAGCCTATGTTACCAGTTTGGGATCTGAATCTAGTATTATCTGCTCTGCATGGTTGTCCTTTTGAGCCTCTCCGTGAGGCCGCTTTGCCCATTTTGACTCTTAAGGTAGCCTTTTTGGTGGTTATCACTTTTGTCAGGCGTGTTTCTTCGTTGGCGGCGCTTTCCATCAAACCTCCTTATTTTGAGCAGCAACAGGACAAGGTGGTGTTTCGGTTCAAGCCAGATTTCTTGCCTAAGGTTGTGTCTGCTTTTCATCTCAATCAGGACATTGTCTTGCCTTCCTTGTGTCCTAATCCTGCTAATTCCAAGGAGAGGACTCTGCATTCTTTGGATATGGTCAGGGTTCTGAAGTTTTACTTGGTAGCTACTGAATCTTTCAGGAAGACTGATGCTCTTTTTGTTCTTCCTTCTGGTCCTAGGAAGGGTTTGCCTCCGGCTAAGTACACTATCGTCAGGCGGTGGTGCAAGCCTATACTGCTAAGGGGAAGGAACCTCCCTTCTGCCTTACTGCTCATTCCACTTGTGCTATTGGTGCCTCTTGGGCCTTTCAGCACCAGGCTTCTGTTGAACAAGTTTTTAAGGCCGCAACTTGGTCTTCTGTTCATACTTTTTCCAAGTTTTCCAAGGTTGATGTTAGGGCCTCAGCTGACGCTGCTTTTGGCCGCAAAGTTCTGCAGGCGGCAGTGGTTTAAACTGCTCGCCGTTGCTTTTGGGATCCCACCCTACCTTACGGACACTGCTTTTTGATGTCCCAGACGTAAGGAATTCCTGGAACAGGACGTGCTGTATACTTGGAAAAATACAATTTAGTGAGTACTCACCTGTAGAATTTGTTATAGTGTACAGTACGTCCTGTTCCACCCCTCCCTTGTTATCATTTTTCCTGGTTACCTCTGTATGGTGATTGTCTAAAGTTCTTTTTGGTTCTTATCCATTTTTTGATTCTCCCAGCTTCTTGTATAACTGCTTGTCAACACTGGAAATTGGTGGAAGGTACCTTTCTATTTATGGGGCTGGGAGTGGCCTCAAGTCTTTCTGCAGTCCACTGCGCCACCTTGTGGCGGAATAACCCAGACGTAAGGAATTACTGGAACAGGACGTGCTGTATACTATAAAATCAATGCTATAGGTGAGTACTCACAGAATTGTAATATCTTTAGTATTTTTGTTTTTGTAGGTCATCACTTTTGAACTACTAACGATTTGTTTTGCATTATGAATTCTAGATGGGAAGATTGTTTTGCCTGGAAATCTTTTGAGCCTGAGTTTCTTTGGTCGGCCCTGCAGCTTGAAGGTTACTACCATTAGGGGACCTGATGGGGCAGTGCAGGAAGTTGCCAATCCACATGAAACTACTTTGGAAAAGACCAGTGTGGACAGCAGTTGTATAGACTTGTCTTTACAGCTCAGCTTACTTGACATTGAAGACCGCCAGGATGTAGCAGTCACCAGTACCCCATGTAAGCTGAGTGATAGCGAATCATCACCCTCTGGTGACAAGATGTCACATAGAGATGAGCAGAGCATGAAAGAGCAGCATTCCGACAAATCGCAAAGTGTTGTCTGTATCACATCCGACACATCTGACGACGGTCATAAAATATTACCCAGGATACCAGGGGTTAAATTCAATAAAGATACCTTTTATTATATTTCCCCACAAACTAAAATCAAATGTAAAACTCCAAAGGAAACTTCCCAGTTGGAGGATAAGAGAAACAAGGTGACGTACAACATGATTGGTGGCCTACAATCCCAATTAAAGGAAATCCGGGAAACTATAGAGTTACCTCTGAAGCAACCTGAACTTTTTAAAACATATGGTAAGTGTAGTCTTGATACAGTAATGCAACTTTCTGTTTAAATGTATATATACATATATATGATGTTTTGTTGCATGTAATATTGTTTATAAGCCTAAGGTACTAGAACAATATTTATTTTTAAAATGAAAATGCCAACAGAATGATGATACTTGAATGAATGCCTTCAGCAATGACCAGGGTCTCCTACCTTGCATTATAGTCATTTGGTTAGTCCTTAAAGTGGACCAACACCCAGGATTTTGACTATCCTGGGTTTTGGTCCACTTCGGCGGGGCACCCCGATCGGGGGTGCCCCGCTGTGTGAAACCCCCCAGAAACCCCAAAAAACTCACCTCTCAACGCTCCCACGTGAGCGCCGCAGCCAATCCCCGCCAACGTCCAGGCGGGGATCAGGAACGTCCAGGCCGCTTCCGCCGCCGCCGCCTCCCGCGCGTCACTCTCGGCGCGCGCGCGCCCCCGCCGGCCATTCACAGAGGGCCGGCGCGGGCGCGCGCACGTCTGGAGGGGTGCGCGGGAGGCGGCGGCGGCGGAAGCAGCGGCGGATCAGGTAAGGTGTTTTTGGGGTTTCTGGGGGGTTTCACCCCGCGGGACATCCCGATCTCGGATGTCCCGCGGGGTGGGGGGTGATCGGCCCGGGAATCTTATAGATTTCCGGGCCGATCACCCCTGGGTGTTGGTCCACTTTAAAGCGGACCTTCACCCTGAATAAGAACATATCTTATAGGTTTCCCACACCCTGTACATACAGATTGCTCACATTAAAAATCATCCTACCTGTATCTACTGCATGTTATGAGCCTTTTAACATCCAAGATGGCAGATATAACCTGCCCCCTGCACTTTTGACCCCCCTCCTCTCCTCATTATGTGATGCTTCTGAGTCAAGATGATGGCGCCCATTTCCGAGTCCTGAACAGAGTTGCAGCCCGATGGGGGAAAGAATAATAAGTGACTAAAAACGTAAAATATATAAATTTTAGATGCTGGGGAATAGTTTAAGGGTTTGGGTTTCCATTAAGTCATTCTGAAGGTCCGGTTTAAACAGGAAATAAACCTGGGGTTTTCACTTTGCTGGGCTTTGTTTTTTTTGTGTACATAGATAGATAGCCATTGTATGAGATCCTCCATCCACATTTGACCCATCTGTGCAGTAAGACACAAACGAGCAGTGTTGCACAAGCATACTCAGTGCAGTGGGCTGCTCAAACCATGGCTCCTGGGGACCAGTTGGAGTTTTAGGAGCCTTGCTCAAGAGCACTGCACTTATTTCTGGGCCCAGACATCAAACCTGCAACCTTCTGGTCACGAGACTGATTCCTTACTGCTAGGCCATGACTTCCCCTTCATGTTCCTCAATCCTGGGGCATCCCAGTTTGGGATGCCCCACTGTGGGATACCCTCAGGAACACCCTGTGTGTTCACCTTGCTGATGGGCTCATATTGCATTTGCAGGCTCTTCTCCAATAAGCTTTCTACATCATGCATATTGAGTGACATAGAAAGCTGAATGAATGGGGAGTGTGCGTACCCACCCTGGCCATTCAGATAGGCCTGGCTTGAGTGGGATCCCAAATCGGGATGCCCCACAATGAGGGAGTCCAAGTCTTAAAGACCTTAGACTGCTGGTTGCTTCTCTTTAAGTACAGGGAAATATATTCATTACCTAAACCTATTTTTTGTGTAATAAGATCTGTGCCACAGATAAACTTCATTGACCCTGGACATAACCCCTAGCGCTGCATTCCCTAGTCTTGCTTTTAGTGTGGAGATGAGCAGATACTGCCTTTCCTGGCCATGGCAGAGGACTGTCTCCCCTCCCCACAGATGGAAATCTTTTCAGAAGGTTTTACATATTGGGAGAAGCTCCTAACAGCACTTTGTCCAGTGCTCTAATAATAATAATATTATAATATAATATATTTTTTGAGGCTTTGCATGCTTGGAGTTCAAACCAGTGAGCCACATTTCAGCCATTAAAGGACAACAATCATTTCCCAGCTCTTTGGACAACAGTCTGCATTTATTTTCATCCTAGACAGTTCTCTGCCTTTCAACTTATTTGTTATATTTCTGCTGCAGAGTAAACACAACTGCCTGGTTGTTACATTGTGTTGATATGATGAAAAAAATGTTAGTTTCACAATGTAGTGACCAGTCAGCTGTGTTTACTCTGCAGGAGAAATGTAATAAATTTATCAGCTGGGAGGCAGGGAACTGTCTTTGATGAAAATATATTCAGCCTCTCAAAAGAAGAGCTGGCAAATGATAGTTGTCTTTTGAAGATGTTATGAAGGTAAGTCTCTCTTGGAAACAGAACCTGTTTAAAGTGGACCAACACCCACGGGTGATCGGCCCGGGAATCTATAAGATTCCCGGGCCGATCACCTCCCTCCCCGCGGGACATCCGAGATCGGGATGTCCTGCGGGGTGAAACCCCCCCCAAACACCCCAAACTCCTTACCTTATCTTCGGCGGCTGCCGCCGCCTCCCTCGCGCCCCTCTAGACGTGCGCGCGCCCCATCCTGGGTGTTGGTCCACTTTAAGAAACACAGCTTAGTCCCCAGACATGCATTTACTTTTGACCCTGTCATATTCCATGTCCACTGCTTCTCTAATTCAGGGCCCACAGCTAGTTTCAGGTAAAAACAAAATGCTAGGCAAGCCTCCTCTATTTCCTCGCATCTTCTGAGTATCCCCCTAGTGGGTGTAGAGGCCTGTACCCATCAGAACAGCTCTCAGTGGCTGCAGAAATGACCTTACACAACTCAGATGGCACAAGTTTACTACAAGGAATGGCCAATGGAATATTACTTGTTTCTTAGCTTTAATACAAATGTCAAAGCAGTCTTAAACCCAAAATGACCACTTAATCCCCCTACCACCCGCTGGTATATCCTAGGATATTGGGTGTAAGCAGCTTTACTTGTGCGTTCACATCACTGTTGCAAGTGGAAATGCCTGGTTCTGGTAATTTCCCATATTCTAAGCATACAGCACGTCCTGCTCCAGATGTAGTAATAACATGTGGGTAATCCTCCGCCTTCGGCGCCGTGCATGGCAGACATGTAGAAAACAAGCTCCTCCCGGCCCTACATATACCGAGGGACCTCCCACAAATCCCCAGATTTCTCTGCAGTGCTGGAACTGCGAAGACATGAAGTATCACGCTCTCGCAGGCGAGCGGGGCTTTACAGCCCGAGGCCCTGCGGGACTATTTCCACCCGTCCTCTCTGTGAAGAATATGCCTCCCAGCCTGGGCTGCGTTGGTCGGGTGAAGGTAGGCAGCACCTTGTGTGCTTAACGGAGCCATGCTCCACCGCAATCCCCCACCATAGGGTAGGTGGTTAAGGCTAATGGTGAGCCTTCAGTGGATGCCCCTCCCGCATTATTGCCCCACGCCCGTGTAGCGGTGAACCCCGAGTACTGGGTCACCTAATTCCTCAGTTCCCCCCGTTAGTGGGGGGAAAAAGAGGGGGGGGGGGTTGTGTGGGGGGAGGGGATGCCTATCCTTGCCCTATTACACTGTATGCTTAGAGCCTTTATTGGTTACCGGGGGTCAGAGCCGCGCTTCAAACATCATTTTTAGTTGGCTGCAGCGCCTTTAATGTTATTTCGGCTTGGCGCGTACGGCGGCTTGGTTTCGCGACGCTATGGCGTTTATTACTGTCTTCTTTTTCTGTCTTGTTACGCGCTTAGAGCTTCTCGCTCTCCGGAGGGGGCGTGGTCTGGTTTGGCGCGTTTCGCGTCATCCGTAGCTCTGGCCCGCCCTTCGAGGTTCGCTTGCCGCCATTTGGTCGGCCTTCCCGCGCGCGCGTGGTCTTCCTCCTCCTTCCTTGGCTACTTTAAGTGCCCTCTCGGGCGTTTTGGTTATCTTTTTCTTCCTGTGCTGCGCATGGCTCTGAACCCTCTCTTCTTCTTCTTCTTATGTCTTTCAGACGTCAAGATTCCGTGGCTTCTCCCGGCCAGATATATATATCTTAGCGGGTTTATATTTAAATTCTCCCACATTCCCAGCGGGTTTTGGGGCATCCAGGGTTGCTTACAGCATAAATCCCTACTGGCTATTACCTTGATTAATCACCATATGGAGGCATCTCAGAATTATGTGTCCGGGGTCCCGCGGGGACAAGACCGGCTGTGTACTATGTGTGGACAATCCCATGCCGATGCTGACAGAGCACGGGTCTGCGGACCGCGTGCTGATCAAGTACTGGCCCTACAATCAGGTTTATCGGTAGCTGCACCTCGCTTCAATACTCCTGTCTCCCCATGCTTAAATCTCACTCCAGATGAGTCGCACTCGAGCGGGGATGACCGGCAGGTGGTGCCGCGCAGGCTACCCACAGCGGAGCAGGTGATGTCTGGTTTGGCGGAGCGCTTGGGCCCTGGAAAGAAACGGTCCCTGACGCCCCCTAGTTCTAGGGTTCTCACTGAAACTGAGGAGTCTGCCGCTATGCAGGACCTTGATCCTTCTGATGATGGTGAACTGTTCTCAGGTTCCAGTTCCTCAGACGTGATGTCTTGGGCCCGTGACAGTTCTGGCCCGGGTTCTTGGGGCCTGTGTGACACTGATGAGTTACTTATAAAGATCTTTGAAGTACTGTCCATCTCTCCTCTGGGAGAGTCTCCCAAGACCAAGAGGGAGAGTTTCCACACGGCAACGCCTCGCCTGGAATTTCTGGAACAGGATAATTTTCTAGAACCTTATATCTAAGGAATGGGAATCACCTTGTAAACTTACAGGGGTTCCGGGGGTCTGGGACTGGAAGTACCCATTTCCCCATGATTTGGTTGATCAATGGTCAGTCCCTCTCGAGGTGGATGCGCCTATTATTGGGGTTGCTAACCCTCCCTTCATGGCAGCTTCTACCCCTCGTACACTTCGGGATGCTGAGGACCGGCGCATTGACAGATTGGCTTCCCACGCCTTTTCGAGTTCAGGGACGGCTCTGCGCCCAGTCTGAGGTGCGGCCGTCACCGCGGTGGCCGCCAGGACCCTTTTTAGGAAGATACTTGACCAACAACCGGAGGACCTCCCTTGCGAGGTCTTTAATGCACTGTCTGATTGTGATGTTTTTGTGAGGTTCATTCTCTCAGCGATGGATGACACTATTAAAATATGTGCTAGAACCTCTGTTCTTGTGGCTATTCGCCGCCTACTTTGGTTGCGACAGTGGGGGGCTGACAATGAGACTAAAAAGGCTCTTACTGGTCTTCCCTTTAGAGGACGACGCTTATTCGGGGCCAGGTTGGACCTTTTTGGAAGAAAGGGTAAGACGCCCTTGCGCAGAAGGCCGTCCCGGCCGCCCAGGGGCAGGGACACCCCTCCCCCTCCCTTCGTTAGTGTCAAGCGAGAACCAGAAGTGTGCTTCCAACTTTTTGGAGTGGAGGCCCGCCCCAGAGGGACCTCCGGCAGGGCGAAACCAAAGTCTGCCAAAACCACTCAAGCATGAAGGGACGCCCTCGCCCTGTTGGGCGAGGGGACTGCCGCAGCACTTGGCTCCTATTGCAGGGCGCCATGCTTCGTTCAGGTTGTTACAGGAGTTAGTCTCCTTGGATGCAGAATGGAGTTGCTGGGCGGTCCCTTTCTGAGGTTGTCAGGGGTCCTCTAGTCCCTGTTTTTCCCTTCGGAAATTGACGCAGGCCGAGTTTGGCGGGCTGGGTCTGGGCTCTCTCTCAGGTTGGCCTTGGCTGGTGTTTGCATCCACATTACCTTTTCCCTCTGGGATGAAGCAGTCTGACCTGGACTGGCATTCAGGGCCTAGTATTTTTAGTTTCACAGGCAGTTCCTACATGATATCTACCTGTTGGGCCGCGGGCGCCCTTGTCCAGTGGACCTCTTGATGCCTGCAAGGATCTATATCCCTTCGGAGTCCCTGGTGCCTTCAGGACACCCAGGCCATTTCCAGCCAGGGTTACAGGACCAATTCTGCGGATTAGGGTCTTGTCTTGGGGTCCCTCTCCTGCTCCCACGGCTCGACAGGGCGAGTATGGGAGTGTTGTCTTGGATGTGCACCTGTGACGTACGCGTTAGTTTTACTTTCATACTGTCCAATTTCATACTGTCTTGGTTATCACATTTAGCCCCTTTGGGCCCCAAATTGCTGGACTCCTTCCCTTCAGGACTTGTCTCCTTGGGGATTTTCGGTCTGTCTGCGGACGGTGGCCCGTCCTTTCTTATCTGTTAAGGTCTTGAACAGGTGACCCATCAGGAGGGGTCTGGTTCTGATCTCAGTGGGGGTTTACATTGCTTGCACCCCATTAGTATTGGCTTGTTGGCTGTCCTTCTGTGTTAGGAGGGCCTATTCTAGTGTCTCGCTGAACCCCTACTGATGGCCCCGTGGATATTAAAAGGACTTTGTCATGGTTATTGTCATGAGTATTGTCCTGGTCTATATTTCTGGGTGATTGTTCCAGGACTCTCTGGCCTTGGTCATGGGACCTAGTTTGCCTATGTCAGGACATTATTCTCTATATGTCTTATCTTCTTCACCCCGCTAGGTGGGTTTCTGCACGAGATTGCTGTAGCAGGGGTGGACCGCTACGCTGGGGGCCCTGGGTGGCCCAGTGGAGTGCGGTTCGCAGATTCTGCTGACGATAGTTGTACTGGGTGCCCTCCCACGAGGGCTGTTCGGCCTATTCAGGCTCCTTACTACGTCGCCCCTACCTACCGGGATCGGGCGGTTTGTTCTTCACCCTCTTGGAGATGGATCTCTCTGGGTGTCCTTTCATTTTGGAGGGTTAGACCTAGCCCCCTCCTCTTCTTCTCCCTTCTCTACCGACTATGTTGGGAGATGTCGCTCTAGTTGCGTGCTTGGACTAGCTCTCTCTCCTGCGGGATGTCGCCTTATCCCTGGGTCCTAGACTTATTACAGCAGGGCTGAGGTTGGTTCCTCAACTCAGTGCTCTGGGGGGTTCCAGGGCCCGCCCTGTTCGCCCACTGCAGAGCCTAGTTCAATCATCTGTGTTGAGCATTCCTCAGGGGTTGCTCAGGTGCACTCCACAGGGATTTCTGAACTCCCTGTTAGTTTAGTCACTATATGTATTACATACATGTTTCTTATCTGTACACCATTGGTGAGGATGTTCCACCTTACAGCGTGTTAGGGTCCAGGCGGAGTTTTTTATTCTCCTTATTCCAGACCCTCCGGCCTCCGGGCTAGTGTCTTGCTTACCCTGCGCTTACAGGGATCTGTATCCCTCGACAGGCATTGGAGACTCCTGTCCATGGTTGGGATTATGCCTTGGGGCTTATAGGCGTTCCATCCTTTATTCAACGGTTTCTGATTGCCTACATGGGTGTAGGAGCTCTTTGGATTGGTCTTGCTCGGTTGGGTTGTCCTTCTGAGCCTAAAGTTAACGCTTCGGCCGTGCCGAGCCTTGTTAGCGTTGTTTTTCAGTATTCCGCTGGTCTCGCTTAGACCAGGCTTTGTTTTCCCTGACGGGGAAGGTTCTAAGGTTGCCATGACTGCCCTGTTGTTGCAGTAGCGTGGTTAGGCTGTTACTCTGGCCTATTGTTTAAGGGAGATTCATTTTCTCTCGAGTTTTGTTCTCTTCTACTTGTGCTTGGCTTGGGCCTTCAACACTCGGTTTTGTTCAGCAGGCTGACTAGTTCGCTGCTTGTGTTTCGCTTAGCCTTGTAAGGTTCAGAAGTTGAGTTAGAGCATTGCTCACTTTGCTCTTGGTAGCAAGGTTGCCGGTGACAGCGCTGTTACTGTTGGCTGTGCCCTTTCTCTTGGGGATCCCACCCTACCTTATGGACACTGCTATTGGATGTCCCACATGTTATTACTACATCTGGAGCAGGACGTGCTGTATGGTTAGAATAATACAACTCTGTGAAGTACTCACCTGTAGAGTTGATATTATACGCATACAGCACGTCCTGCTCCACCCCACCCTGATTCACCTTGTTCTGGATCCCCTGTATGGTGATTGTTATCAATTGATATTATTGCCAGTTTCTGGGTGGTTGTTCCTCCTGGCTTCTCTTTCTCACTGCTTGTCAATGCTGGGGATTTGTGGGAGGTCCCTCGGTATATGTAGGGCCGGGAGGAGCTTGTTTTCTACATGTCTGCAGTGCACGGCGCCGGAGGCGGAGGATTACCCACATGTTATTACTACATCTGGAGCAGGACGTGCTGTATGCGTATAATATCAACTCTACAGGGGAGTACTTCACAGAGTTGTATTTTCTATATCCCGACAGTTTTTTAAATTGGGATGCCCATGGAGGGGATGGGGACACTACATGATAGTTCATATTAAAGTACTCTTTAATACATTTGTAAACTATTTTCTGGTATGTCCGTAGCATTAATGTTTTAATATTTGTATTCTTAGTGTACAGTACGTCCTGTTCCAGATATAGTACTTACACTTGGGTTATCCCCCGCCAGATGGCGCTGCACTGCAGAGACATGCAAAAACAGGCTCCTCCCGGCCCCTCAAATACCCGGGGACCTCCCACAAATCTCCAGATTTCTCTGCAGTGCCGACTGCGAAGACCTGAAGTATCACTCTCTCGCAGGTGAGCGGGGCTATCAAAGCCTGCGGCCCTGTTGGACTATTCCCACCCGTCCTCCCTGTGATGTGCCTCCCAGCCTGGGCTGCGCTGGTCGGGTGAAGGTAGGCAGCACCATGCGTGCTTATGGAGCCATGCTCCACCGCAGTCCCCCACCAAAGGGTAGGCGGTTTAGGCTGATGGTGAGCCTCTAGGGGATGCCCCTCCCGCATTATTGCCCATACCCCGTGTAGCGGGGGGCCCTGTACAAAGGGCCGCCATCCTGCCTCGTTCCTCCCGTAACTCGGGGGGAAAGAGAGGGGGGAGGGGGTGTGTGTGGTGGTCTCAGTGTAGTGTGATTACATGCTTATGGCCTTAGTATTGTCCCTTGACTTGTATACTTGGTGTCAGACGCCGCGCTGTTTGCATTCTTATTGTGTATCTGCCGCTGCCGCGTGCGTCTCTTTCCTTTATTGGATGTGCTGCGCTGCGGCATCTTCATTGGCAAATCTTTTTTTAGTGTGTCATACACTTCGCTTCTCTTGACAACATTGACTACTGTCTTAGAGCTTTGCGCTCTTCGGGGGGGCGGGGACCTGGCTTGGCGCGCTCCGCGTCACAGCCCGCTCTGGCCCGCCCTTCGAGGTTCGCTAGGCGCCATTTTGATGCTAGTCGCGCGCGCGGTAGCGGTCCTCCTCCTCCCTTGGTCTGTAAGTGCCCTCGAGGGCAAATTTCATGATCCTTCTTACTGCGCATGGCTCTGACACCCTTTATTCCCATTATGTCTTTCAGACGGTTGAATCCAGTGGCTTCTCCCGGCCCGGTGTAATTGCCGGTTGGGCCTAGTATAATTACTCCCACTTCCCTGCGGGTCATTGGGGCATCCAGGGTAGCTTACAGCGTAAATCCCTGCTGGCATACTGTGCCTAAATAATCACCATATGGAGGCATCTCAGAATTATGTGACCGGGGTCCCTCTGGGACAAGACCGGCTGTGTATAGCGTGTGGACAACCCCATGCTGATGCTGACAGGGCACGGGTCTGCGGACCCTGTGCCGAGCAAGCACTGGCCCTGCAATCAGGCTTGCCAGTGGCTGCACCTCATTTCAATTCACCTATTTCCCCATGCTTAAATCTCACTCCTGCTGAGTTGCATACAAGTGGGGATTTGAAGCCTGCCGTGCCTTCCAGACTGCCTACAGCTGAACAGATTATTGCGAGGTTGTCAGAGCACATGGGCCCTGGTAAGAAGCGGCACTTGACGCCTCCTGTTACTGTTTTTCCTATGGGAACTGAGGAGTTTACTACTCCGCGTGACTATACCCCTTCTGATGGAGAGCTGTTCTCTGACTCAGGCTCATCTGATGAGAGGCCGAGGAGTCATGACGATTCTGGCCCTGAATACTGGGGCCAGTGTGACACTGACGATTTGTTGATTAAGGTCTTTAAGGTTCTGTCTCTCTCTCTCCCTGGTGAGGCCCCCAAGCCGAGAGGGGAGCGTTTCCATACAGCGACAGCACGCTTGGAATTTCTAGAGCAGGCTCATTTCCATGCTCTTGTGCTCAAGGAATGGGAATGCCCCAGTAAACTTACAGGGGTTCCAGGGGACTGGGATAGGAAATACCCCTTTCCCCCTGAGCTGGTTAATTGTTGGTCATCACCCCCCGTGGTGGATGCACTGATCATAGGGGTTCCTAATCCCCCCTTTATTACAGCCCCTGCTTATAGTAGACTTCGGGATGCTGAGGACCGGCGCATTGATCTGCTGGCCTCCCACGCCTTTTCTTGTGCAGGGACGGCGCTGCACCCGGTCTGTGCCGCGTCTATTACTGCAATGGCCGCTAGAACCCTCATCAGAAAGATGCTTGATCATCACCCTGAGGATCTCCCCTGGGAGGTGTTTAATGCACTCTCCAGTTGTGATGTATTTGTAAAATGTATCCTATTAGCGCTGGATGACACCATTAGAATGTGTGCAAGAACTTCTGCCCTTGTGGTGGCTATACGTCGCTTGGTCTGGCTGCGACAGTGGGGTGCTGACGATGCTGCTAAAAAGACTCTTACTAGGCTTCCCTTTAGAGGGCAACGCCTGTTTGGGGCCCGTCTGGACCTGTTTGGTAAAAAGGGCAAATCACCCCAACGCAGGCAGCCGTCTCGGCCCCCTCGGAGCAGGGGCACCCCTCCCCCTCCCTACCATAGTGTTAAACAAGAACCAGGGGTGTCCTTCCTGGGGGCTCGTGCAGAATCCTGCCCCAGGAGTGTCAGACAATGCCCTGACCCCTCCGGCGGGGGCTAAGCCTCAAGCATGATGGGGCGCCCTCGCCCGTCTGGGTGAAGGGATGGCTGCAGCACCTTGCTCTTGTCAGGAGGCATCACGCCTCATTCTGGTGGATTCAGGGCGGAGTGTCCTCCGGATACAGGATAGAGTTTGCTGCGTGGCCTTCCCCAAGATAATCAGGGTACTCCTGGTCCCTGCCTCTGTTCAGGTGTTGGTGCAGGCCATGCAAGGCCTGTGGGGTCTGGGGGTCATTTGCAGATTGGCCTTAACAGGCAGAGGCAGGGGCCTCTACACCAACTTTTTCCACAGTCCCCCGAAAGGATGGGTCACTCTGGCCCTTTCTGGATTCACAAGTTTGCGGCAATTCTCCAATTACAGGCAGTTTCTGCATGGATACTCTGGATTGGGCCATCGGCGCCTTGCGCTCAGGGGGGATTCTTGCCGTCTGTGGAACTCAAGGATGCTTCTGTTCACTTCCCCGTGTCTTCTGGACACCGAGGCTCTTCAGGTTCGGGTTGGAAGTTCAACACTGCTAATCTGTGGCCTTGTTATCTGGCCTCCCTTCAGCTCCCAGAAGTGCTCACCAAGGTGCTGACGGGGGTGATATCTCTGATGAAACCAAGGGGCGTCCGCGCTATGACCTACCCGGACGTCCTTTTTCACTTCCCAGTCTCTACGTCAGGCTAAGTTGGTCTCTTGGCTGGTTGTGTCCACTGGGAGTCATTTGGATGGGTGTTCAATCACCCCATGTCCTCATTGTCCCCTTGATTGGTAACCTCATTCCTAGGAATGAATCTGGATTCGGTTCAGGCGAGAATCTTCCTTCCTCAGCAATAAAGTGGACAATCTGGTTGCATGGGCTCAGTCCCTCATTGCTGTCTCTGTCCCTTTACCAGGCAGGGATGCAGCTGGTGGGCCCGTTGGGGGCTTGCTTGGAAGAGGTCCCTTATGCTCAGTTCCCTCTGGGCCCTTCTGCAACTTCTATTGTTAGTACAGGACAGGGATCCAGCATCCCTGGAGCAGGGTCTGTGTGCCTTTCCCCCTGGTGAGGAGGTCCCTCTTGGAGTGGATGAACTCAAGGAACCTGTCTGGGGGCAGTTCCCTTCTTGCCCCTTCCTGGAGACGGTCACCATGGATGCCAATCTATCAGGTTGAAGGAGGGTTTTCTTCTGAAACTCCCTGCGGTTCTTGGGGAGGTGGGGCCCTTAGAAGGTCCATACTCCTATTGATGTTTGAAACAGTGAGCGTTCAGGTTGGTTCTTTTTCGCTTGACTACTCTTCTTCAGGGCCTGCCCGTTCAGGGGCGCTCGGTCTGTCTGGCGACAGTGGCCTACATTAATCATCTGAGAGGGACCTGGAGCAGGAGGGTCCTCCAGGAAGTGTCTATGATCCTAATCTGGGTGGAGGACAATGTTTCCTGTATATCGGTGGTATTCGCTCCTGTGGGAGTCCCTCTGCGACAGGATGTTCTAATCCCTGTGTCACTAGGGGGTCCAACCAGTTGTGGATCCTTTTGTGTCCCGTCACTATCACAAGCTCTCGGCCCTTGTTTCCCTGTCCCAGGATCCTCTGCCCATGGTCATGATGCCTTGGTAATGTCATGGCTGGACATTCTGTTCTTTTTTGCCTTTTCTCCATTCCCCTGCTAAGCAGGTTTCTGAGCAAGTTTGCTCTGGAAGGGGGGACCAGTGATTCTGGTGGCCCCCGGGTGGCCTAGTAGAGTGTGGTTCGCAGACGTGGTATTGAGGGCAGTAGATCTGTACGTTCTGCCTGGAGTGCCAGCTTTGCTCACTCAGGGCCCCTTTAAAGTGGACCAACACCCAGGATTTTGACTATCCTGGGTCTTGGTCCACTTCGGTGGGGCACCCCCAATCGGGGTGCCCCGCTGTGTGAAACCCCCCCGAAAAACTCACCTCTCCCCGCTCCCAGCGCCGACGGACAAGCCGCGGACAAGCGGCTCCTCCGCCGCCGCCTCCCGCGCGTCCGCGCCGGCCATTCGCAGACGGCCGGCGCGGGCGCGCGCACGCCTAGAGGGGCACGAGGGAGGCGAAGATAAGGTAAGGGGTTTGGGGGGGTTTCACCCCGCGGGACATCCCGATCTCGGATGTCCCGCGGGGAGGGAGGTGATCGGCCCGGGAATCTTATAGATTTATAAGTATTTAAGTCACCCCAATCTACAGACTCTGGCCTAGACGGCCTGACTGCTGAAACATCCATCTTGATGGAGACAGGCTTATCTGTCTCTGTGATTGAGTCTATGGGAAGACTAGGAGCAAGCTTCTTCTTCTTCTCCCATCTATTACAGGGTATGGTGTATCCATATTGATTGGTGTGAGTCTAGGTCTCTTCCCTGCCGGGCTTTCTCTGTTCCCAGGGTTCTAGAGTTATTACAGCATGAGTTGGAGTTGATTCTCCAACTCAGTACTCTTAGGGGTCAGGTTCTGCCCTGTCCGCCTTCCTTTAGAAGTCTTTTGCTCAGTTTTCCTTGGTTAAGACTTTCTTTTAGGGGGTTACTCATGTGCGTCCCCCCTGGAATCCTATGGTCCCTGCTGGGATTGAATTGATTCTGTCTGCCTTGCGGGGTGTTTCCTTGGGACCTATTCAGGATGCTGTCTGGTGGTTCTTACCCTCAAGGTTGTCCTTCTGGTGGCTGTTACTTTGGTCAGACGTGTGTCTGATGCTCTGTCTATCTAGCCCCCATTCTTGAGATACACCAGGATAAGGTGGTGTTCCGCTTTAAGCCGGACTTTTTTGCCTAAGGTGGTGTCTTATGTCATTGATTTAGGATATTGTTCTTCCTTCCGTGCCTTATTCCTAGCAACGCTCTGGAAAGGGTTCTGCATTCCTTGAACTGGTGTTGGAAGTTTTTCCTTGGTAGTCACTGGGTCCTTTAGGAGAACTGATGCTCCTTGGGCCTACGGCCACTCCATCTTGATTGTGCCTGATCTCGTTTGATCTCGGGGGGGTTAGGCGGATCTGGCCTGGTCATTACTTGGATGGGATGGTTCCTTCTGGTCCATGGAAAGGTTTTTTTGGCTTCTGCCAAGTCTACGATTGGATTGTCAGGCTGTTGCTCAGGCCTATTCCACTAAGGGGAAGAATCTTCCCTTCCGCTTGACTCCCTATTCTTCTCATGCTTTTGGTGCCTCTTTGGCTTTTCAGCACCAGGCTTCTGTTGAACTTGTTTGCTAGGCCGCTACTTGGTCTTCTGTTCATACCTTTTCAAAGTTTACAAGGTTGTTTTTAGGGCCTTCAGCTCATGCTGTCTTGGCCGCAAGGCTATGCAGGTGACAGTGGTTTCAACTGTCTGCTGTTGCCTTTTTTGTTGGGGATCCCACCCTACTTTATGGACACTGCTATTGGATGTCCCAAGTGTAAGTACTATATCTGGAGCAGGACGTACTGTATACGAAGAATACAATTCTGTGAAATACTCACCTGTAGAATTGATATTATTTGTATACAGTACGTCCTGCTCCACCCCACCCTGGTTTTTGCATTATTCTGGATCCCCTGTATGGTGATTGTTACCATTCAAACACTTGCACCAACAAAGTGCTATTTGTCCAGCACCACCCAGAAAAATAATATTAAAGCAGACCTGCTGTGCCACAAAAATACCCCCAATATGTACCAATAAGCAAACAAAAATCGGTGGTACCAGTAAGCCACCCAAAGGGAACAGGTACTAGAGGGCACCAGCTATCTGCTAACCATAAAAGACACTAATAATTCATCAAAAATAAATTATAAATTTATTAATCTGAAGCTGTAAAAACATGCACATACAACATACAAAGACAATCACCTACATTTAAAATCTACAAACATGTAACATCCAGCAGGAGTGACCCTATAGAAATACTACCTATCTAAATAATGTATATACATATGCACGAAAAGAAAAACCCTGAAAGATATTTTAAACATGTTCTAACACAAAAGACAATTGCAGTGCAAACCAAAAGGATAAAGTGCTAAGTGCTGGGTAAATATGTGCACAATACGTGCAATTGTAATGCCAGACCGCCAAACCGACCTGCACCTCTATGTGATCACCTGCTCACCCCTGCTGGACGGATTCTCACCCACGCGTTCCGTGCCCACCTGGCACTTTCTCACTTGAGAAAGTGCCAGGTGGGCACGGAACGCGTGGGTGAGAATCCGTCCAGCAGGGGTGAGCAGGTGATCACATAGAGGTGCAGGTCGGTTTGGCGGTCTGGCATTACAATTGCACGTATTGTGCACATATTTACCCAGCACTTAGCACTTTATCCTTTTGGTTTGCACTGCAATTGTCTTTTGTGTTAGAACATGTTTAAAATATCTTTCAGGGTTTTTCTTTTCGTGCATATGTATATACATTATTTAGATAGGTAGTATTTCTATAGGGTCACTCCTGCTGGATGTTACATGTTTGTAGATTTTAAATGTAGGTGATTGTCTTTGTATGTTGTATGTGCATGTTTTTACAGCTTCAGATTAATAAATTTATAATTTATTTTTGATGAATTATTAGTGTCTTTTATGGTTAGCAGATAGCTGGTGCCCTCTAGTACCTGTTCCCTTTGGGTGGCTTACTGGTATCACCGGTTTTTGTGTGATTGTTACCATTGTTATACTTACCAGTTTCGGTGGTTAAATTCTCCCGGCTTCTTGTTCACTGCTTTTCAATGCTGGGGATTTGTGGGAGGTCCCCGGGTATTTGAGGGGCCGGGAGGAGCCTGTTTTTGCATGTCTCTGCAGTGCAGCACCATCTGGCGGAGGATGACCCAAGTGTAAGTACTATATCTGGAGCAGGACGTACTGTATACAAATAATATCAATTCTACAGGTGAGTATTTCACTGAATTGTATTTTTGACTTTAACCCCTTCCTGACACTTAACAAACTATTACATCATGTTCAAATAGAGCATCCCGCAATGTGTTAATTTCTGTGAAGCAACTAAATGGTTTATAAACTTTCAGAATGTGGTTTTGTGTATGTTTAGGGGTGCAGTTTTAAAATGGGGTCTTGTTTGGGGGGTCTTCTGACATATAAGCCCCTTAGGGTCATTGAAACAAGCATAGTGCCATGTTATTTTGGTGGGAAGGGGTTAAAAAATATGCTAATTTACAGTATATTGTCTTAATTTATATTATTGTTTATTGCTATAATTATGTGCTTCTTCAATTTACAGGAATTCCGCCTCCTCGTGGTGTTCTACTTTATGGGCCTCCAGGCACAGGCAAGACAATGATAGCCCGAGCAGTCGCTAATGAAGTTGGGTCTCATGTTTCAGTCATTAATGGTCCAGAAATAATAAGCAAGTGAGTGAAACTGCAACGTGAGCTTTGATTTGTGGATATGTGTCATTAGTAGATTCATCTGCAGTAGACTGTTTCTTCCATTGTAGGATGGATACACCTAAGATTGCTTGACGATATTTACAGAAAAATCTGCCTTTACTCTGTAGTAGGGTCGGCAAACTCCGTTTAATATTTATTATGCATACAATGTGTGGTATTGCCTGTTTTGGATACCGAAGAGACTTAACAACACAAACATACTAATTCAATGCATAAAGCCTTGATTTTAAACAACGCGTCGGTATAGGGAGTAGCGGTGTTCTCATCAACGTATCCCTGTGGAATGCACGCTCCTGTGCTCCCAGCCTATACACACGACTGGCCGTGGGAGCGCGCCTCAGCTGCAGCAGTGGCGGGGATGTGGCAGCCTGCGATTGCGTCCAGAGCCCGGGGAGACATAAGGCTCTTGTGTGCAATATGGGGGGGGCTCACACAGTTGGGCATGCCAGGGTCTTTTAGACTCCAGAGCTGGCATTCGGGGTGACTGGTCCACATTAAGATGTTCCTGGTTTTTAAGGCCATGTCTGACACCACCTTGTCCACAATGGCTTCCCCATCCTGGTAGAGAAGGAGATGTGAGGTGAACCTCACAAGACATATATTGATAAAAAAAAGAGGTTTTACCTTCAGGAAGCTTTTTTTCCCCAGTAATCCTCCACCAGGTGGCGCAGTCACTGCAAGAAAAAAATCGTAGATCCTACCGGGTCCATATAAGGCAGCTGTCTCCCACAAATCCCCAGAATTCGTCTTGCAGTCTCACTGCAGGATCGTTTTTTTTACTCTCTCTGGATTTTGCAGGCGAGCGGGGCATTCTAAGCCTGTCGGCCACTGCATCCCTATTCCCACCTTTTACCGTGGACCCGTTCCGCCTCCCAGCCTCGGCTATGGAACGGGTGAAGGTAGGGAGAACGCAGAGGGTCAGGCGTTCACAGAGCTAGGCTCTGGGCCGCAGACCCTCTCCCGAAGGGTAGCCGGCCATAGGCAATGGTGAGCCTATATTGGGGGGGGGGGACCACCTAGGGGCCATTGTTATCCCCTCATGTATCCCACAAGCTTTATTCTGATCATCATGTGTGTCTGTTTTACTGTGTGTATACTCACCTCCCTCGTTCCTGGTCTCCATCTCCTCTCCCCTCCAGCTGTCAGGGCTGCCGCTCTGTGCGGGCGTCTTCCTGCTGGTACGGGCGCGAGCGAGCGCTCTGCTGCGGGGGGGAGGAGCCTCTTTGGGCCGTCTCTTCCTCCTGTGTTGTCTGGGCGCCATTTCTCCTTGGGCGCCCTGGTTTCGCGTCATCGCTGCACCCGCCCCTCAAGGTGCTCGTGCGGCCCCGTCCGGCGCCATTTTCCACATCGCGGCCTGCGTGCGCTCGGGCCACAGCGCGCCGGTCGTCCTCCTCTGTTGTCATGGTGCATCTGGAAGTAATCCCTCCATAATTTTGGTTACACTGCCTTGCCCAGGAACAGGCGCTTCACTCGACTCCTCTGTCCCCGCTGGCGGTCCGTGAGTCCTTGCATTTTTCTCTCCTTCCTTGCATGTGCTGTGGGATACTCATAGTTCTTGTTTGTGTCTTCCAGACGGGTCCCACTGATCAGAATTGTGGTTCATCCTGGTCTCCAACCACCCCCCCTCTCCTTATCCTCTATTTTAAAAGGGATCACTAAGAGGGACTAAATTGGGGACCGTCTGGGTTTGGGCAGTCAGTGCCTTGTAACCTGGTTTATTTTTGCTATAATCACCATAATGGAGGCTTCTGGGGATAGCGAGCTAGGGGCCCCTTCAGGGCGGCGTCTCTGCCTCCAGCCCTATTCTACATGCGGCCCCGCCTACACCCCGGTGCCTGCATTTAGCTCCCAGTGAGGGGGAAGCCAGCAGGGGGTCTCAAACAGATTAGTTGCTCCGGGTGTCCAGCCTGGAGAGACAGTCATCTCGCTCGGCTGCCGGCAAGGCCACAAGTAAGAAGCGGCATATTGAGCCGGGTTATTCGCCTTTTGCTGCTGCTGCTGATGATGATGACTATGTGTTTGGTGGTCGGGACTCCATGGAGGAGGGTGAGTTGTTTCAGGACTCCGTCTCCTCAGGGGAGCGACTGGGTGACTATGACAGCGACCCTGGGTCTTCCTCGGATGAGAATATGTGGCTCCCTGATGACACGGAGAAGTTGCTATCTTCTGTGTTTGAGACCTTGCACATTGTACCTCCGAAGGCGGCCAAAAAGAAGCAGGTCGATTTATTCCGGCCTGAGGGACGACGACTTGTCTTTCCTGAACAGGGCCATTTTTCAAAAATGTTTTTAAGGAATGGGAAAGGCCTAATAAATTGCCGTCGGTGCCTAAGGGTCTGGACAGACGTTATCCTTTCTCTGAGTATTTGTTTCGCCTCTGGTCCCATCCCCCAGAGGTGGATGCCCCTGTGCTGGGGCTATCCCAATGCCACGGTTATGCCATCACCCGATACGGCTTCCTTGCGCGACCCTGCTGACCGGCGCATGGATCAGATGGCTTGTCACGCTTTCACCTTTGTGGGTGCTGGCCTTCGTCCTGTCTGCGCCGCGGCCTTTGTCTCCTTAGCCATCAGAAAGAAGGTGAGACGTCTTGTTGATCTTGCCAGATCTCGCAAGCGGGAGGAGTATAAGGACCTTCTAGCCTGCGTGGACTTTATTGCATTTGTAGTCCCGGCTATGGACGATAGCGTCCGACTTGGCGGCAGGGCTTCAGCCCTGCTGGTTGCACTTCGTTGCTCTATCTGGCTGCGGCAGTGGTCAGCTGACGCTGCTGCCAAGAAATCACTCGCTAGCATCCCCTTCTTGGGGCTTCAGTTATTCGGGGAGCATCTGGACCTCCTGACTAAGGATGGGAGACTCCCTCAGCGACGGAAGCCTGCGCGGCCCTTTCGGGGTCCCTTTCTTTTCAGGTGGCCGCAGGGATTCCTGGGGACGAGGTAGGTCTCACGGCCGACCCAATCCCTCCTGGAGAACTAAATCCAAGCTCCCTGCCAAGTCTGCTCAGGCATGAGGGGGCGCCCTCACCCATTCAGGTGGGGGGATGGCTTCTGCTATTTCCTCGCGTCTGGAGACTGCACGTCTCGGATCGGTGGATTCAGGAGATGGTGTCCTCCGGTTACAAAATAGAGCTGGCAGCTTGGCCGCCCCCAAGATTTCTTCAGTCATGAATATCCCAGAATCCATTGACGGCGCAGGGCCTAAGAATGGCTGTTCAACGCCTTCTGATGTCCAGGGTGATTTGTCCTGTGCCTCACCAGGAACGAGGTCGAGGGTTCTATTCCAATCTGTTCACAGTGCCCAAGAAGGATGGTACTCTGAGGCCTATCTTGGACCTGAAGGGTCTCAACAGTTTGTCAGATTCAGGCATTTTCGCATGGAGTCTTTACGGTCTGTGGTGAGCTCACTTCGGCCCGGCAACTTCATGACCACTGTGGACATCAGGGATGCTTACCTGCACATCCCGATTTTCCAGGGACATCAGAAGTTCCTGAGGTTTGTGCTGGAGGATCAGCATTACCAGTTTGTGGCGCTGCCGTTCGGGATATCCTCAGCCCCCCGGGTGTTCACCAAGGTGCGGGCGGGCATTATGGCCCTCCTTAGGAACCAGGGCATTCGTGTTCTTCCTTATCTGGATGACCTGCTGATTGCGGCTCAATCTCTTCAGCAGGCCGAGAGCGATACCCGGACGGTGTTGTCCACTCTCGAGGATTTCGGATGGGTGATCAATTATCCCAAGTCTTCCATCACTCCCTCAATGGTGAGGTCCTTCCTGGGCATGACGTTGGACACCTCTCAGGTCAAGGTATTCCTCCCCCAGCAGAAGGTGGAGGTTCTCCAGATGCAGACGCGGGCCTTACTGTCTGGCGATGAAGCTGGTGGGCCCCATGGTGTCATGCTTCGAGGTAGTGCCCTTCGCTCAGTTTCACATGAGGCCTCTTCAATTGAATCTTTTGACCGGTTGGGTCTGGACACAGGAGTCCCTGGAGCAGGAAGTCTCCTCTGGCCAGGCAGTCCCTCTTGTGGTGGTTGGACTCCAGAAATCTTTTAGTGGGCAGGTCCCTTCTGACTCCTCGTTGGGAGATTGTCACCACAGACACCAGTGGGGGGAGGTTTTTGGCAATCGCTGAAGTTCCAGGCCAGTGGGGTCCGCAGGAGGCCCACTTGCCCATCAATCTCCTGGAGCTGAGAGCGATCCGGTTGGTCCTGTTTCATTTGACTCCCCATCTACGGGGTCGTGCGGTCCAGGTCTGCTCAGACAATCAGACGGCTGTCACCTACATCAATCACCAGGGCGGGACTCGGAGCAAGCGAGCCCTCAAGGTGGTGACCCAGATCCTGCCTTGGGCGGAGGAGAATGTTCCCTGCATCTCGGCAGTTTACATCCTCGGGGTGGAGAACCAGGAAGCAGACTCCCTGAGCAGGGGAGCCTCTCGTCTGGGGGAATGGTCTCTCAGCAACAAGATCTTTTCACGCTCTGTGTCGCCTCTGGGGTCAGTCAGATGTGGACCTTTTTGCAAGCTTCCGAGGTTCGTCTCCCTGTCAAGGGATCCGCTGGCCTTCGCCACGGACGCTCTGGCGATTCCTTGGATGGAGTTCAGGCTCCTTTACGCATTCCCTCCGTTTCCACTCCTGGGTCGAGTGCTGCGAGGGGGTTCCAACCATATTGGTGTCTCCTCGCTGGCCAGGAAGGAGTTGGTTTGCGGACATAGTTTAGTTGTCAGTGGGTCCATACATCTTGCCCGACGATCCAGGGCTTCTCACACAGGGATTGCTGCTCTACCCCAATTTACAAACGCTGGCTTTGACAGCTTGGCTGCTGAAACCTCCATCTTGATGGAGAAGGGGCTGTCTGCCACGGTTGTGCGTACCATGATTCAGGCTCAGAAGAAGTCCTCTTCCATGATATATTGCAGAGTTTGGCATGCCTACATTGCCTGGTGTGAGTCCAAGAGTCTCCCTTGTCGCACATTCTCTATTTCAAGGATTTTGGATTTCCTACAACATGGCTTGGACTCGGGTCTCCAGCTGAGTGACCTCAAGGGCCAGGTTTCGGCCTTGGCCATTTTTTTCCAAAGATCTTTCGCCAATCATAGACTTGTCAAGACTTTGTTCTTAGTATAGAGTATGTCCTGCTCCAGATATAATACTTACAATCGGGTAATACTCCGCCAGATGGCGCTGGACTGCAGAGACATCGAAAATAGGCTCCTCCCGGCCCCTCAAATACCCAGGGACCTCCCACAATCCCCAGATTTTCTCTGCAGTCTGGACTGCGAAGGACAAGAAATGGCTCTCTCTATTCGCAGGGGAGCAGGGCTATTAGCCTGCGGCCCTGTAGGACTACTCCCACCCTTTCCATTAGTAATGTGCCTCCCAGCCTTGGTTGCGCTGGTTGGGTCATGGTAGGCAGCACCGCTGTTAGGTGCTTAGGAGCGCTGCTGCACCACAATCCCCCACCAAAGGGTAGGTGGTTCAGGCATATGGTGAACCTCTATGGGATGCCCCTCCCGCACTATTGCCCCCCGCCCCTGTCTATCGGTGGGCCCTATGTTAAGTGGCCGCTGTCCTCCCTCACTCTCCTGGTAGCCTTCGGGGGAAAAGGGTGTGTGTGTATGTATGCTTATAAGTGTATTGGCTTTATGTTTCATTACATTATGCCTTGTGTCAGCCGCCGCGCTGATTTGTTTTTACATTATACTTTAAAAATTGCCGCTGCACGCCTTTTTCCCCTATGTTCCGCGCTTGGCGGCGGCGTTACCTCAGGCGCCGGTGCGCCGTCATTGGCTGCTTGTCACGTGTTGGCTTCACGCTCTTCGGGGGGGGGCGGGGCCTGTCTTTGGCGCGTTCCGCGTCATTGCTTGTGCAGGCCTGACCCTCGAGGTATACCGACGCCATTTTGTCTGCTTGGTCGGCTTCTCCGTGACGGGCTTCTACCTACCGCGGTCCGTAAGTGCCCTCGCGGGCGGCTTTATTACCACTTTTTAATTATTGTCTGCTTACGGCTCATTTGTTTGTGTCTTTCAGATGGGTTAACCCATTGGCTTCTCCCGGCCCTCTATTAGTTGGTTAACTTGTGAGGCCTAGTGTAATTACTCCCACTTCCCTAGCGGGTTATTGGGGCATCCTGGGTTGCTGTATAGCGTTAATCCCTATCGGCCTATAGTGCCGCTATAATCACCATATGGAGGCATCTCCAGATAATGTGACCGGGGTTCCTTCGGGATAAGCCCGGCTGTGTGTAGCTTGTGGGGTGTCCCCTATTAGCGCTGACAATGCACGGGTCTGTGTACCTTGTGCCGAGCAGGTGCTTGCACTGCAATCTGGCCTTCCAGTGGCTGGGCCTGCACCTTGTTTCACTTCACCTACCCCCCCAAGCTTAAATCTCACTCCTACTGAGCTGCATACAAGTGGGGATTCTCAGCCTGATGTGTCTTCTAGACTGGCTAGTGTTGAGAAGTTAAGTGCCGCTTTTTAGCAGGGGCCTTACGCGCCAAGGTATTAGCAATTAACGCCTGATGTCACTCTTTTCCCTATGGAAACTGATGAGTTTTTGCATCTATGTGGCTATACCCCTTCGGACGAAGGGGAGCTATTCTCCGACTCAGGGTCAACTGATGAGAGGCCCAGGGGTCATGACGATTCTGGCTCTGACCCCTGGGCCCCGGATTATACTGATAGATTGCTGGCCCAGATTTTTGAGGTTCTGTCCATTTCTCCCCCTGTTGCGGCTCCCACGCAAAGGGGGGAACTGTTTCATACCGCTAAGTCACGCTTGGAATTTCCCGAGCAAGCACATTTCAATAACATTGTGCTCAAGGAATGGGAATGTCCCAGTAGACTTCCCGTAAGAGTTGGGATAGATCCCTTTCCTGCTGATGTGGTAAAGTGTTGGTCATCCCCTCCCGAAGTGGATGCCCCGGTCCTAGGGTTATCTAACACCTCTGTCATGCACTCCCCTGACTCTACTACCCTGCGGGATGCTGAGGACCGGCGCATCGACCAGCTGGCATCCCATGCCTTTGCATGTGTGGGGACGGCGCTGTGCCCGGTCTGTGCCTCGGCCATTACGGCTGTGGCCATTAGGACCCTTCTCAGAAGTATACTTGATAGTGCCCCTGATGATTTGACTTGAGGTGTTTAATGCACTCTCTAGTTGTGATGTTTTTGTAAATTTTGTCCTCTCTGCTTTGGATGACACCATTAGAATGTGTGCCAGAACATCTGCCCTTGTGGTGGCTATACGCCGCTCTGTTTGGCTACGCCAGTGGGCTGCTGACAACGCTGACAAGAAGGTCTTCACTGGTTTTCCCTTCAAAACAAACAAAGTGGAGGAGCCTAGACTGATCCCTCCAACCCCCTACACGAGGCCGCACACTGGTATTTAGAAATGTATAAAAACTAATTTTAATAGATATATCAAAAGGACATCCGCAAAACATACAATACAGACAATATTTTAAAAAACACAAAACATAGACAGGGGTATCCCACACAGGGTGACTATAGACTCTATATGATTGCCATGAATATATACACAATTATTATATACAAAATACTATGAATGTCCCAAAGTGTTGAGAGAAAGAAAAAGGATGTATAGATTTATAAGTGTACAAATGTAAAATGTGACCAATGGGCAATAAAGCAATGAATCAATGAATATAAAAATAGTGCAAAATATATGTGACAAAACAATGTGAAATGTGACACCCTGGCGAAGTGTCGGTCAGACACGTAACGCGTAGGTGGCGGCTGCGACGGGGGGACCCCTGGTGACATGTGAAGTACCATTGTTTATACCTTTCATATGTTTTTCTTGACTTTATTGTTGAATGACCAAACTGTTGTTTACTTTCTTTGTTCTTTTTGACACTTGTAGTTTGTGGTTACACACTTACACTTATTGTTAGTATATTTATTTATTTTCTTTAACAGAAACCAGTTTTTTGGCTTTCCTGCATACACATTTCACATTGTTTTGTCACATATATTTTGCACTATTTTTATATTCATTGATTCATTGCTTTATTGCCCATTGATCACATTTTACATTTGTACACTTATAAATCTATACATCCTTTTTCTTTCTCTCAACACTTTGGGACATTCATAGTATTTTGTATATAATAATTGTGTATATATTCATGGCAATCATATAGAGTCTATAGTCACCCTGTGTGGGATACCCCTGTCTATGTTTTGTGTTTTTTAAAATATTGTCTGTATTGTATGTTTTGCGGATGTCCTTTTGATATATCTATTAAAATTAGTTTTTATACATTTCTAAATACCAGTGTGCGGCCTCGTGTAGGGGGTTGGAGGGATCAGTCTAGGCTCCTCCACTTTGTTTGTTTTGTACATTGTCACCCCCACTAGCCGGCACCTTTTGATCATTCATTGTGTGGTGCACTTCCCTATAGATTGTTTGGTTTTCCCTTCAAAGGACTACGCCTGTTTGGGGACCGCCTGGACCTTTTTGCTAAGGGAGGCAGGTTACCCCAGCGCAGGCGGCAGTCTCGGCCCTTTCGGGGTCAGGGCTCCTTTTCCTCCCCCTACCGTGGTGCTAGACAAGGGAGGGGGGTTTCCTTTACTGGGCCCGTGGAGACTTCTGGGGTAGGGGCAGAGGACGTGGACGTCCTGGCTCCTCCTGGGGCCCCAAGCTTATGTCCTCTCCCAAGCCCCCTCACGCATGATGGAGCACCCTCACCCATCCGGGTGGGGGGACGGTTTCAGCACTTTGCTCACGTCTGGAGGCTTCATGTCTCAGACCGATGGATTCAGAAGGTAGTGTCCTCCGGTTACAAGATAGAGTTTGCTGCCTGGCCACCCCCAAGATTCATCAGATCCCGGATTCCTCAGGACCCTGTGTCAGCTCAGGAGCTAGTGCAGGCAGTGCAAAGCCTCCTGGAGCTTGGGGTCATCTGCAAGGTCCCTTTAAGAGAAAAAGGCAAGGGCTTCTATTTCAACCTATTCACAGTGCCCAAAAAAGATGGGTCACTCAGGCCCATCCTGGACTTGAAGATCCTCAACAAATTTGTCAGGAACAGGCGCTTTCGCATGGAAATTCTGCGCTCTGCCATCAGTTCCCTGCGCCCAGGGGATTTCATGACCTCTGTGGACATCAAAGATGCTTACCTTCATATTCCTGCATTTCCAGGTCATCAAAGGTTCCTCAGGTTCGCTCTGGAGGATCAACACTGCCAGTTTGTGGCATTGCCCTTTGGTCTCACTTCAGCCCCCAGGGTGTTCACCAAGGTGCTGGCTGGAGTGATGTCTCTGCTCAGGTTTCAGGGCATCCAGTCTCTACATCAGGCAGAATTGGATACTCAACTGGTAGTGTCCACCCTGGAGTCATTTAAACTGGTGATCAACCACCCCAAGTCCTCGCTGTCCCCCTCCTTGGTGACTCCATTTCTAGGAAGGAATCTGGATGCAGTTCAGGCAATGATTTTTCTTCCTCAACAGAAGGTGGACAGTCTGATTGCGCAGGTCCAGTTCCTGCTATCTTTTCATCATCCCTCCATCAGGCAGGGAATGCAGCTGGTGGGCCTGATGGTGGCGTGCTTCGAGGCGGTCCCTTATGCTCAGTTCCACTTGAGGCCTCTGCAACTCCACCTATTGTCAGTATGGGACAAGGACCCAGCGTCCCTGTGTGCTTTCCCCCCTGGTCAGGCGGTTCCTCTTGTGGTGGATGGACTCCAGGAACCTGTCGGGGGGCAGATCCTTTCTGACCCCCTCCTGGGAGACGGTCACCACGGATGCCAGTCTGTCAGGTTGGGGGGGTTTCTGGAAGTCCCTGCGGTTCCAGGGAAGGTGGGGCCCTCAGGAGGCCCACACACCTACCTATCAACGTCTTGGAGCTGCGGATGATCAGGTTAGTTCTGGCTCAGTTGACTACTCACCTTTGGAGCCTGCCTGTTCAGGTGCGCTCGGACAACCAGACGGCAGTTGCCTACATCAATCATCAGGGAGGGACCCGGAGCAAGAGGGCCCTCCAGGAAGTTTCTCTGATCCTGACCTGGGCGGAGACCAATGTTCCCTGCATATCAGCTGTGTACATCATGGGGGTGGAAAATCTCCTGGAAGACTCTCTGAGCAGGGGGACCTCTCGCCAGGGAGAATGGTCCCTCTGCAACAGGGTGTTCCAATCTCTGTGTCACTGTTGGGGCCAACCAGATGTGGATCTGTTTGCGTCCCGTCACAATCACAAGCTCCCGGCCTTTGTCTCCCTGTCCCAGGATCCTCTGGCCTTGACCATGGATGCTCTAGCAATGTCATGGCAGAACTTTCATTTTCTGTATGTCTTCCCTCCATTCCGTTCTGCGCAAGATTGCTCTGGAAGGGGTGCCAGAAATTCTGGTGGCCCCCAGGTGGCCAAGAAGAGTGTGGTTCGCAGACGTGGTGCAGCTGGCAGTAGATCAGTACGTTCTACCCATGGTGCCAGATCTGCTCACTCAGGGCTCCTTACGCCATCCCAATTTACAAACTCTGGCTTTGACGACCTGGCTGCTGAAACCTCCATCTTGATGGAGAAGGGGCTGTCTTCCTCGGTGGTTGATACCATGATAAAGGCTAGGAAGAAGTCTTCTTCTTACATTTATTACAGGGTTTGGCGTGCCTACATTGACCTACATTGGTGTGGAGATGGGGCTCCAACTTAGTACTCTGAAAGGTCAGGTTTCTGCCCTGGTTGTTTTCTTCCAGAAGTCCTTTGCTCAGCATTCTCTGATCAGGACTTTTTTCCAGGGGGTTACTCATGCGTCCTCCACGTAAGCCTATGGTGCCTGTTTGGGATTTGAACTTGGTTTTGTCAGCCTTGCAGGGTGCTCCCTTTGAACCTGTGCAGGATGCTGCCCTGGCCATTCTTACTCTCAAAGTTGTCTTGGTGGCTATCACTTCTGTTAGGCGTGTGTCTGAGTTGGCGGCGCTTTCCATTCAGCCCCCCTACTATGAGAGACACCAGGACAAGGTGGTGTTTCGCTTTAAGCCAGATTTTCTGCCTAAGGTAGTGTCTGCTTTTCATTTGAATCAGGATATTGTTCTTCCTTCTTTGTGCCCTAATCCTAGTAATGCTAAGGAGAGGGTCTTGCATTCTTTAGATGTGGTTAGGTGTCTGAAGTACTATCTGGTGGCTACTGCACCTTTCAGGAAAACTCTTTTTATGGTCCCTTCTGGCCCTAGGAAGGGTTTGGCTCCTGCCAAGTCTACTATCAGCAAATGGATACGTCAGGCTGTGATTCAGACCTACTCTGCTAAGGGGAAGAATCCTCCCTTCCGCCTTACTGCTCATTCTACGCATGCTATTGGTGCCTCTTGGGCTTTTCAGCACCAGGCTTCTGTTGAACAAGTTTGCAAGGCCGCTACTTGGTCTTCTGTTCATACCTTTTCAAAGTTTTACACGGTTGATGTTAGGGCCTTAGCTGATGCTGTTTTTGGCCGTAAGGTTTTGCAGGCGGCAGTGGTCTAAACTGTCTGCTGTTACCTTTTTGGGGATCCCACCCTACTTTATGGACACTGCTATTGGATGTCCCAATTGTAAGTATTCTATCTGGAGCAGGACGTACTGTATACTAAGAATAATACAATTCTGTGAATACTCACCTGTAGAATTGGTATTATGAGTATACAGTACGTCCTTCTCCACCCCACCCTTGGTCTTTGCATTTTATTGGATCCCCTGTATGGTGATTGTTATTGTTATAGTTACTAGTTGGGTTGTGTTATTTCTCCCGGCTTCTCGTTAACTGCTTTTCATTTCTGGGGATTGTGGGAGGTCCCTGGGTATTTGAGGGTCCGGGAGGAGCCTATTTTCGATGTCTCTGCAGTCCAGCGCCATCTGGCTGAGTATTACCCGATTGTAAGTATTCTATCTGGAGCAGGACGTACTGTATACTCATAATACCAATTCTACAGGTGAGTATTCACAGAATTGTATATTCTAAGTATGTCACACACCCCGCTTCAAGACATTCATTACATGTGGGTATACTGACCTGTAGATGGCGATCTTGCAGAGATGTCAATAAAAAAAGGTAGGACCGTCCCGGCCCATAAATACCTGGGACCTCCCACTCATTCCCCAGTCTTACATCTCTGCAGAGGCAAGTAAGTCAGAAGATGATGTCTCCTCCTTGCACGTAGCCGGGATGACTCCCGGCCTTCTATTCTTCTATTTCTGCCCGGATCCCCTTATTTAAATTACTTGCCTCCCAGCCTAGGCTGCTGGTCCGGGCAAAGGTAGTTGGCACACCTGGTGCTTAGGAGCCGTGAGACCCCATAACAAGGGGTAGGCGGCTATCCGGGTTGGTGATCCCGGTTTGGGATGCCCTGTCCCTACCCTGGCATTGATTCCCCCTCTCTCGGATACCCTTAGAGGGGGGGGGGGGGTGGTGGGCCGGGTCCCTCATGGATTCATCCCATTTATTGTGTATGTATGGTGCTTTAACTGTGTGTGTGTTTTACTGTTAATCCTCTAACTCAGGTGCGACCCCAGGGCTGGTCCACAAATGTTAATTGCACACTGCTAAATCAAATATACAATTTATTAGAGCATAAGAAATTCATACATGGTATCCAACATACATGACAACATATAGACATACGGTTAAAAAACACTTATTAAAACTCAGAACAAATGGGGAGGAGCTCCGGGGCTATATTACTGTCCAAATAGATAATTACTTGATTACTCAAAATGAGATAAAAATTGATATTGATATACAGCTCATGATGTAGTGGCGCTTTTAGAAAGTGCTGCGTGCGTAAAGTGCCTAGTGTCTATTAATAAAGTGCTATATCTATTGTGAAATATTGCACTGCTCAGAACACGCAGTGCTAACGTCCAACACCTGTGCAAACATGCAAACACATTAAAGTAATACTATAAAGAAAGTGCAATGTGCAAAAGATAAGTGCCACTACTCTAAGGCTAAGCCTAAATGGTGCTACTACAATTCTAATAAGCGCCACTAACATATGGTGTAAAGTTATAAGTATAACATACGCAGTGAACAATAGCACTGCAAGATGTCAACGAGCCTCCTGTCCTCCCCACTTACCTCACCGGCGCGCTGCGTGGCCCTCCACCACTTCGCTCGGGTGACTGAGCTGAGGACGCTGGCCTATTAAATATCCCCCCCAGATCGCGCAGGCGGAAATGACGCAACACTAAGTGCGCGTCACCTCCGGTCGGTGGAGCGCACACACCAGGAAGCATAACATGTGCCATCTCAATGAATGCGCTCCACCGGGCGGGCCCGCCGCGCTACCCGCCCACAGGAAATAACACATTGTAGGACGGCAGGAAACCCCGCCGGCCGCCCCGATGGCATGGGCAAGGCCGGCGACATACCCCCCCCCAGGGCCACGTAACTTCCGGTCGGTGGAGCTCACACACCCAAAGACATAATCAGAGTGGGTGCGCTCCACCAGGCGGAGCCGCGCCCCATCTACTCGCCCATCCATCCACATCACTCCGTGTGACAGGTCCCTATACGACTCCTGGGGTCTATTTGATGGGGTGCATTAAGCAAAGCCCGCAATCCCACACACATAGTATCTAATACATAACAACACTCCAACAGTGAATATATCGTCTACTACAATGTAACCTAGTACTATAAACCATATATGACACTCAAAAAACTCTTCAATCATTAATCCCATCATATAGATATACCTATGATCCAGTTACATCACCATCATACTCTTAACATTATATATTATATTATATGTCTGGTCTCAACATCATCTGCAACTGTGTATACACAATTATCACAACTGTCAGCCCATGATAAGAGGCAGAGGGGATGGGGAGGGGGGGGAGGGGGTGGGGGGAGGGGGGGGAGGGGAAAAGAGAAAGGGAGGGGGAGGGGAAGAGAGAGGGGTGGGAAAGAGAGGGGGGGGGGGTGGGGGGGGGGAGGGGGGCCACCAGGGCTCCTCCAAAATAAAGTCCTCATAAGTGCCAGTCCTCATGACTAGCTTCCTAAAATGGTCCACTCCCGCTCCTCAGCTGTTCTAAGGGTCCTCAAGATTCCCTCTTTCGACCGTCATCTTCACACTCCTCTCATCAATCATCGTTATATGTAACTTTAATCCTCCACTTCGCGTCCATATCCATATTAATCACCACTCCCTTGCTGTCGTGTCTCCTCTCCCTATACTTCATAAGGTCTTCTCTCGAGGAGTCATACGCCCGTCGTACCGCCTGATCCACGACCCTTCTTGGATAGCCTCGTCTTTTAAATCGACTTCTCATATTCTTCGCCTCCTCGGTAAACTCTTCTTCCCTGGAGCAGTTGCGCCGCGCCCTCAGCATCTGCCCCACTGGTATGCCTCACTGTGTTTTACTGTTAGACTGGCGCCGGCGGTCCCGCGGTTCCGGCAGTTCCACGGCGCCGGCGTGTGGCAATGGCGGCTGTGAGCGCCCATGAGGGCTTCTTCTCCTCAGGGCGGGGGCGGGGCCAGGCGCTCGCTCGCGCGCGCGCCTACGGCCCGCCCCCGTGCTGCGGGCGCCGTTTTCTGGTCCCGGCTTTTGGCCGGGAGAGATAGGGGGAGGGGCGGGGCTGGGCGTCCGTCCTACTGCACACTGCGCGTCTTCCACTTCCCCTCCTGCCTGACGTGCGGTACTTGGGTGAAGGTCGGGTGAGTGGCCTGTGGCCCATCAGATGCATCTGTTATTAACTCTTTATGCATTGCTAGCATGGTCTGAGCGTGTGTTTTTGTTTGTGTGTTCCAGGTGGACCATTGATCCTATTAAAGGGGGGTTCTCCCAGTCCAGGGTCCCTGGTTAAATTTTAGTTGGCTTAAAATCCTCCCACTCGAGGGAATTACGCAATAATGCAACCCGGGATGGGTTGCATTATTGCGTAATTCCCTCGGAGCATTGTACACATATATATATATATATATATATATATATATATATATATATATATATTATTAAAAAATCACCATATGGAGGCTTCCCCGGATACTGGGCTTGTGCCCTCCTCGGGGCAATCCAGGCTGTGTTTGGGGTGTGGGGTATCCCTTTTGGGGGATGATGTATTCTAAGTATGTCACACACGCCACTTCAGACATTAATTATTACACTTGGGTTATACCACCAGCAGGTGGCGACGTTGCAGAAAAGTCATGAAAAACGAGCCCCTCCCGGTCTATACATACCTGGTACCTCCCACTCATTCCCAATGTTTCTTCTCTGCAAGATGGCGACAAGACAGAAGAAAGAAGTCTCCTGCTTGCAGGTAGCCGGGGTCAGACCCCGCCCCCCCCCCCCCATGGTCTATTTCTGCCCGGTTTCTTTTGTATTAACCCTGATTTTATTGGTAGCCTCCCAGCTTAGGCTGTCGGCCGGGCAAAGTGTAGACGGCACCTATGGTGCCTAGGAGATTAGCTCCTCCGCTCGACCCCATATTATGGGGCAATGCGGTTATCCGGTTGGTGATCCGGATGTGGGATGCCCCAGCCCTTAGGTGTTCAGATTCCCCTTTCCCCTTGGCCTTCTCCCTGCGTTGTGGGGCTTGTATGTGTGCTGTGTGTGTGTGGCTGTGCTTGGTACTTTTGGCAGGGATGGGTGCGCGGCCCGTCCGTCTGCCTGGTCATTCTTTTGCTCAGGGGCTCCATGAGCCCCTGGATTTTTTACTTGTACTGGGAGCGGGTCGGGCGGCGTGTGTGCCGCTGGCCCGCCGCTTGTTTCTTCTGAGGGCAGGCACCATTTTGTGGCGGGCGGGACCGGGCGGCATGCGGGCTGTTCGGCCGGCTTTGATTCGGTGGGCGGGGCCGCGTCGTGTCTGACTGGTGAGGGAGGGGCGGGGCCACAGCGTCTCCCGCGTTCTGCTGGGCCCGCCCCCTCTTCTCTCCTTCCCTCAGCGCGCTGGCCGTCATATCACGCTGCTAGGCTCAGGTAGGTGTGTCTGCGGTCGGTGCTGGGCTGGGGGCTTCTACTGTTTTTTCTGGCGGGTGGCGGCAGGTTCCCTTTAGCCTGGCTCTAGGCAGTTTGGCTGGGAGTTTTACAGGTCTCCCATGGCACACAGCTTGTTGTAGTGTATATATCCGGCCTTTTGTTTTTCTGTACGGCATAAATGTGTGTTCACAGTTTTTTTATGGTTGTGCTTGGAGTGACTGTTCTCTCTTGTTTTTCAGATCCTGGGATCCCATCCTATAGGGCTCTCCCCCGGTCTTATATGCCTGGCTAGTTGGGGTTGGCTGTTACCTTCCTTTTGGGTTTTTTTTTTTTTTTTTGTACTAATCCCCCATTTCAGGGCTCTACATATTTTTATATATATAAATTACTAGAGGGGCATCCCGGGTCGCTTACTGCGTAAATCCCTGGGTTACTGCGAATACCATAATTTCACCAAATGGAGGCTACCAAAGATGCCGGAAACGGTCCTTCTGGGCAGTCCAGGCTCTGCGGGGGGTGTGGGACTCCGCTCCCAGGGGATGATGTCATTATATGTATTCCATGTGCACAGCGGAACATTGAGCGCCAGTCCGGCACACCGGTGCCCGGTCCTTCCTCGGACGCGCCATCTCTCTCCCCTCCTCACCTGTTCCGGACCCCGTGTGACGTTGTCATTGGGGGTGATTCGCAATCTGAGGTATGCGCCCGACTGGCCAGCCTCGAGAAAATGTTTTCCGCTGTGGTCGCTCAGAAGGCTCCGGCTAAGCGGAAACACTTGTCCCCGCCTTCTGTCGGACTCAGATGATGAGGTTGTTGAGGCTCGGGATTGGTCAGATCGTCCCCTTGAAGAGGGTGAGCTTATTGAAGATTTAGATGATCCTATGGTTCAGCAGCTGCTGGGTGCTGAGGATGACCAGGCCACGGGGTCGGTCCCCGACACGTCTTCCATTCTGGCCCAAATGTTTGAGGTTTTGGATTTGGACCCTCCTGATGTTGCTCCTCGGCCAAAGGGTCAGCTTTTTGGGGTGTCCAAGCTGCGCTTGGAGTTTCCCAGTCAACAGCATTTCGTGGATGTTGTCCTTAAGGAATGGGAGCAACCTACACGTCTCGTTGGGATGCCGCCTAGCTGGGTTAGAAAGTATCCCTTCCGGCGGACTTGGTGGAGCGTTGGTCTGTCCCTCCCGGGGCTGATGATCCGGTTTTGGGACTATCTAATATGGCGGTTGTACATTCTCCTGACACGACTTCTCTTAAGGACGGCGAGGATCGCCGGATTGATCAGCTGGCCCGCCATGGTTTGGTCTGTGCGGGTTCGGTCTTGAGGCCTGTTTGTGCTTCGGCACTTTTATTGTTGGCGGTTAGGTCTATTGTCAGGGATTTCTGTGTGGATCTTGATCCTACTTGTGATGCCATGTTAATGTGTGGCAGGGCTACGGCTCTGTTGGTAGCTATCCGCCGCTCAGCGTGGCAGTGGACTGCTGATTTTAATTCTAAGAGATCGCTCACGGCTCTTCCCTTTCTGGGTTTGAGACTTTTCGGTGAGAAGCTTGATGCTGTTGCCAAGGGAGGTAAGTTACCTCAGCGCAAGAAATTTCGTCGCTCCTTTTGGGGGGCGGCCCCCTTCAATCCTTCCTTTCGGGTAGCCAGAGCTGGCAGGGATGCGGGCTTCTCGGCTTCCAGGGGTGCCAGCTGGAACAGGGGTAAAGGCCGTGGCCGTCCCGTTCACGTCTGGGGAGCCAAGCCCTAGCCAGCTGCCAAGCCCGCTCAGCTATGAGGGGGCGCCCTCACCCTTACTGGTGGGGGGACGGCTGCGACTCTTCTCCCGGGTATGGGACCAGAAGGTCTCGGACGGATGGATCCAGGAGGTGGTGTCGGCCGGTTACAAGTTGGAGTTCGAGTCCCGCCCTCCTCCAAGGTTTCTCAGGTCTCGTGTCCCTTCAGATCCTTTGGCCGCGCAGGGGATCCTGGCAGCGGTAAGGAATCTTCTTCGAATGGCAGTCATCTGCCCGGTCCCTCCTTTGGAGGTGGGGCACGGGTATTATTCCAATCTTTTCACAGTGCCCAAAAAGGATGGGTCGTTCCGTCCCATCCTGGATTTGGAGTTTCTCAACCTGTTTGTTTGTCCCAGGAAGTTTCACATGGAAACTCTGCGGTCTGCGATCATTTCACTTCGGCAGGGGGACTTTATGATGTCCATAGACATCACGGATGCATATCTTCACATTCCGATCTTTCCAGCTCACCAGAGGTTTCTTCACTTTGTGGTGGAGGATCGGCATTTTCAGTTTGTGGCTCTTCCATTCGGCCTCACCTCAGTGCCGAGAGTTTTCACCAAGGTGTTGGCGGGTGTGATGGCCCTGCTCAGAGCTCAGGGGATTCGCATTGTGCCTTATCTGGACGATCTTCTCATCATGGCTCCTTCCTTCAGTCAAGTGGATGGGACACCAGCACGGTGGTGTCCACTCTGGAGAGGTTCGGCTGGGTGATCATCTACCCCAAGTCCTCTCTGGTTCCGGCCAGGGTGGTGACCTTTCTGGGGATGTCCTTGGACTCTTGCCAGCACAGAGTCTTTCTCCCTCAGGCCAAGGTTCTTTTGATTCAGGAATTGGCTCAGCTTCTTCTTTCCAATTCTCGCCCGTCCATCCGTCTAGAGATGTGACTGGTGGGGCTGATGGTAGCTTCTTTCGAGGCAGTTCCCTTCGCGCGGTTTCACACGCGGACGCTTCAGCTTCATCTGTTGGCATCTTGGGACCGGCGACCGCGGTCGTTGGATCGGTCCTTCCGGATGTTCCCCCGGGTTCGGCAGTCTCTACTGTGGTGGTTGGTCTCGGACATTCTCTTGAAGGGCAGGTCATTTCTGACCCTGCTTTGGGAAACTGTCACCACGGACGCCAGTTTGTCAGGAGGGGGAGGTTTCTGGAAGGATCTTCGGTTCCGGGGGCGGTGGGGTCCTCAGGAAGCCCACTTGCCCATCAATGTTTTGGAGTTGAGAGCCATCAGGTTGGTCCTGTCTCACTTGACGCAGCATTTACAGGGCTTGCCTGTTCAGGTTCGATCGGCGGTTGCTTTCATCAATCACCAAGGAGGGGCTCGCAGTCTGGGTGCCCTCAGAGGGGTGTCTCTGATCCTAGTTTGGGCAGAGACTCATGTTCCTTGCATTTCGGCAGTGTACATTCCAGGAGTGGAAAACACGGAGGCGGACTTTCTGAGCCGGTGTTCTTCCCGCCGGGGGGAATGGTCTCTCTACCCCCAGGTGTTTCGGTCGCTTTGTCTCCGGTGGGGGACGCCGGGGGTGGATCTGTTCGCCTCTCGTCACAATCACAAGCTTCCGACATTCGTGTCGCTTTCCCTGGATCCTTTGGCTATGGCGGCGAATGCCATGGCCCTGAGCTGGGGGGACCTGGGGTTTCTTTGTATGTTTCCTCCGATCCCCATGCTAGGCAGGGTGCTGCGAAAGTTGGTTTTTGGAAGGGGTTCCCGCCATTCTTGTGGCTCCAAGATGGCCAAGGCGGGTGTGGTTCGCAGACATCGTTCGTCTGGCAGTGGATCAGTTTGATCTGCCTTTTTGGCCGGATCTCCTCACTCAGGGTCAACTGTGCTACTCCAGTTTACCATCGCTGGATTTGACGGCTTGGCTGCTGCTACCTCCATCTTAAAGGAGGAGGGTCTTTCGGATTTGGTCTTTCGGGCTCTTATTAATGCCAGGAAGAGATCCTCTTCTTCCATCTATTATAGGGCTTGGAGATCTTATATTGATTGGTGTGAGGCTAGATCTTTGCCCTGTCGGGTCTTTTCTGTTTCTAGGATTTTGGAATTTCTTCAATTGGGGCTGGATTCTGGTCTTCAGCTGAGTATTTTGATGGGGCAGGTTGCTGCCTTGTCTGACTGTTTTTCAAAAGTCCTTTGCTTTTCCTCCTTTGGTCAAGAATTCTTCCAGAGGGCCTCGCATTGCGGCCTCCTAGGAGGCCTTTTCTCTCTTTTTGGGTTTTTGAATTTGGTTATCTCTGCTCTTCAGGCTCCTCCTTTGAGCCTTTGCAGGTTATTGCTCTTTCTACTCTGACTCAGAAGGTTGCCTTGTCGGTTCAGGCTACTCACTTTGAGAGACATCAGGACAAAGTGGTTTTTCCGCTTCAAACCGGACTTTTTTCCTTAGGTGGTCTCTGCTTTTCTTCTTAACCAGGACATTGTTTTTCCTTCCTTGGGTCCTAAGCCTAGGAATGACAAGGAGAGGGTTTGCACTGTTTGGATGTGGTACGTGGTGTGTAGTATTGTTTGTTTACTACACCTCCTTTTCGTAAGACTGATGTCTTTTTCGTGGTGCCCTGTGGGCCTAGGAAAGGTTTTGGCTCCCGCTGAGTCTTCCATTAGCAAATGGATTCGTTGGGCTGTTGTTGGGGCCTATTCTGCCAAGGGGAAGGTTCCCCCTTTTCGTATCACTGTTCATTCTATTCGTGCTGTTGGAGCGTCTTGGGCTTTTCAGCACCAGGCTTCTGTGGAATAAGTTTGTAAGGCTGTTACTTGGTCTTCTGTTCACACCTTTTCCAAGTTTTTACAAGGTTGATGTGCGGGCTTCAGCGGATGCTGTGTTTGGCCGCAAGGTTCTGCAAGCTGCAGTGGTTTGAGTCTTGCTTTATGGCCTTGTTGGATACCCACCCTTTTCTGGACACTGCTGTTGGATGTCCCAAGTGTAATAATTAATGTCTGAAGTGGGGTGTGTGACATACTTAGAATAATACCATTTTGTGAATACTCACCTGTAAAATGGGTATTATAAGTATGTCACACACCCCACTTCACCCACCCTTTTTTGGTATCCTGGATTCTTTATAGGGTGATGTTTCGTTTACAGTTTGAGGGTTTCCTATGTGTTTTTTCCTGGTACCTTGTCTTTACTGCTGTTTGAATACTGGGGAATGAGTGGGAGGTACCAGGTATGTATAGACCGGGAGGGGCTCGTTTTTCATGACTTCTCTGCAACGTCGCCACCTGCTGGTGGTATAACCCAAGTGTAATAATTGTCTGAAGTGGGGTGTGTGACATACTTATAATACCCATTTTACAGGTGAGTATTCACAAAATGGTATTATTTCTATGTGTACCCTGTGCGCAGCGGTCTATTACGCGGCAGACCGGATCTCAGGCGTCCGGTTCTGCTCCGCCAGTCTCCTCTCCGTCTCCCCCTCGCTTGACACGTACCCGTGTGATGTGGTCATTGGTGGGGAGTCGCAATCTGAGGTGAGTGCCAGATTGGCCAATCTTGAAAGATTGTTTTCCAGTGCCGTTGCTAAAAAGGCCACGGCAAAGAGAAAACATTTGTATACGGCCGCGCAGGGCCTTGATAGGGAGGATTTTGACTCCCTGGATTGGTCTGATTGTTCCCCGCGTGAGGAAGGGGAGCTGTATGAGGAGTCTGAGGGCTCCGATGATCAGCAGTTTGTGGGCGCTGATACCGAGCAGGGCCAGGGGGAATCCTTGGATACCTCTAGGCTCCTGGCTCATATGTTTGAGGTCCTGGCTATTTCTCCCCCCGAGGTGGCTCCTCCGCTGAAGGGGGAGTTCTTTGAAGTGACCAAGCCGCGCTTGGAATTTCCTTATCAAAAGCATTTTGATGGTATCATTCTCAAGGAATGGGAGAGGCCGACTCGGCTTCCGGTTGTCCCACCGGGCTTGGACAGGAAATATCCCTTTCCGGCGGACGCGGTGAAGCACTGGTCGTCCCCACCTGAGGTGGATGCTCCTGTTTTGGGGTTGTCCAGCTCCTCAGTCCTCCATTCTCCGGAGTGCACTACTCTCAAGGATGGTGAGGATAAACGCATTGACCAGATGGCTTGTCATGGTTTTGCTAGCGTTGGATCGGCCTTGTGGCCGGTTTGTGCTTCTGCGCTTTTATTGGTAGCTGCCAGGTCAGTTGTTAGAGGACTGTTGACCTCTTCCGGGCTTGACCCGGCTAGTGAGGAGTTTGCCGACCTTAAGCGCTGTGAGTTATTTTTGTCTTTTGTGCTGTCCGCCTTGGACGACACATTGGTGATGTGTAGCAGAGCTGCGGCCCTGCTTGTGGCTATCCGGCGGTCGGTTTGGTTACGCCAGTGGGCGGCTGATTTTGTATCCAAAAAGTCGCTTACGGCCCTTCCCTTTGTGGGGTTGCGGCTCTTTGGAGAGAGGTTGGATTCAGTGGCAAAGGGAGGTAAGTTACCTCAGCGTAAAAAGCAGCGTCGCCCCTTTCGGGGGGCGGCTTCCTTCTCTCAGTCCTTTCGTGGGGCTAGAGTCGGCAGGGGTTCGGCTTTCCCCTCGTCCAGAGGTGATTCCTGGACCAGGGGCAGGGGTCGGGCCCGTCCAGGACACAGTTGGGGCTCCAAGCCTAGAGCCGCTGCCAAGCCGGATCAGCAATGAGGGGGCGCCCTCACCCTTGCGGGTGGGGGGACGGCTGCAACTCTTCTCCCGGGTCTGGGTCCAAGAGGTCTCGGACAGGTGGATTCAGGAAGTGGTGTCTTCCGGTTACAAGCTGGAGTTAGAGTTCCGGCCCCCTCACAGATTCTTCAGCTCTCGGGTGCCGTCAGATCCTCTGGCCGCACAGGGGCTTCGGGCGGCAGTAGCAATTCTCTTGGACATGGCTGTCATCTGTCCGGTGCCCCTCTCAGACCGGGGCCTGGGCTTCTATTCCAATTTGTTCACGGTGCCCAAGAAGGCATTTTCAGTTTGTGGCTCTTCCGTTTGGCCTTACCTCGGCTCCAAGGGTTTTTACCAAGGTGTTGGCAGGAGTGATGGCCATCCTCAGAGCCAGGGGTATCCGCATCGTGCCCTATCTGGACGATCTTCTCATCATGGCGTCTTCCCTCAGTCAGGCGCAGCTGGATACCAGGACTGTGGTGTCCACTCTGTAGAGTTTCGGTTGGGTGATCAACTATCCCAAGTCCTGCCTCACTCCCTCCAGGGTGGTGGGTTTCCTGGGAATGTCTCTGGATACTTCTCAGGCCAGGGTGTTTCTCCCCCGAGCCAAGGTTCTTAAAATTCAGGAATTGACTCAGCGTCTCCTATCCATCCCCCGCCCGTCCATCCGGCTAGGGATGCGACTGGTGGGATTGATGGTTGCATCGTTCGAGGTGGTTCCCTTTGCCCAGTTTCACACGAGGACGCTCCAGCTCCATCTCTTGGCGGCCTGGGACGGGTCCCCGCTGTCATTGGATCAGTCCTTTCTGATGTCTCCCCGGGTGCGGCGTTCCCTTCGGTGGTGGCTGAAACCGAGCAATCTGACGAGGGGCAGGTCCTTTGTGACCCCTCATTGGGAGATGGTCACCACGGATGCCAGCCTGTCAGGTTGGGGGGGATTTTGGAAGGATCTTCAGTTTCAGGGACTGTGGGGGCCTCAGGAGGCTCACAATCCCATGAATGTTCTGGAGCTGAGAGCCATCAGGTTGGTTCTGGCTCACTTGACTCATTAGTTATGGGGACTACCGGTTCAAGTTCGGTCGGACAATTGGACGGCGATTGCCTATATCAATCACCAGGGAGGGACTCGCAGCAGGCGTGCCCTCAGGGAAGTGTCTTTGATTCTGGATAGGGCAGAGGGCAATCCCATGCATCTCGGCAGTGTACATTCCGGAGTGGAGAACACAGAGGCGGACTCCCTGAGCAGGGGGTCATCTCGCCGGGGGGAATGGTCGCTCTGCCCCAAGGTGTTTCGGTCGCTTTGCCACCGGTGGGGGACTCCGGAGGTGGACCTCTTTGCCTCTCGTCACAATCACAAGCTTCCGGCAGCGGATGCCATGTCTCTGAACTGGAGGGATCTGGTGTTTGTGTACCTGTTCCCTCCGTTTCCCATGGTGGACAAAGTGGTGCGCAAGCTGACCCTAGAGGGCGCGTCAACAATCCTGGTGGCCAAGGTGGCCAAGACAGGTTTGATTCGCAGACGTGGTAAGGTTGGCAGAGGATCAGTTAGTTCTGCCCCTTCTGCCGGATCTACTCACTCAGGGTCCACTGTTCTAGTATTTGAATTCCCAGATTTGTGCCACTTGTGGTCCAAAACGGGGTAATGACCTGACCCACCGTTGACCTGAAACAATATTGTTAAAAGAATATGGGAATTCCAAATGTTTTTTGGGCTGGTTGATAGGTTGAACCCCTATCTCTGTCAGAGAAACCAATTTGCTACAAGGGAGTTTTTGGACTACCTCCTTTGTTGCCCTGAGGGCTTGTGGGGGTTCAATAGTAATCACCACGCCATGTTTCAATAGCAAAACATAATTAAATGTGCCTAATATGCAGAAAGTGTGTGACAAAAAGATTTATTGCTTTCCATTAAAACACAAATGACACATTGCATTACAAAAAGCCCTACAAATGTAGGTGACATACGATACAATGATTCTTCACCAGTTTGGGTTAAAAATACAGTGTAGAGTGGTCTTTCCTAATAGACATCTCACATATACAGTCTTGATTTTTTGGCTTGTAACATCTAGTAGGGTATACTAGTTTCGCCGAAGGTGGCTTCGTCAGTACCCATTACGCTAGATATATTTGACTATATACAAAAAATACACGTAATTAGATTGCTGTCAACACACAATAATCTTATTTACAATGAGTTAGTTAAATTCATATGGCACAAAAAATATATTAGATCTCCAAAATTTCCTGTTACATGGAAACAAGGAAGAAGGAGCAAAAAAGGAAAGAGGGATGTTTACCTGAGATTAGGAAGACTGATGCTCACTGTATGATCATATGACCAATTCCATTACACAATCATCAATATAAAAACCGGCCTTTCTTTAGTGATGGAAATATTGGAGAAAGGTTGCCCAATGACTGATTAATTGCCAGACTGTAAAAATCATGATGATGTATAGAAAAACTGTTTTAGTGTATATATTTACATTTTGTTTTGAAAATAGTAATAAAGAAAGACCCCTTAGCCTGTTTAGCCATTGTCACCGTCACCAAGGAATACAGAAGGTTTGAGATGGTCACCAGGACAGGAGGAACGTCCCAAAAAAAAAAAAAAAAAGCTGAATGATTGAAGTAATTTTTGAGGAAAGACCACCACCTGAGAAACTAGAGATACATCATAATACCTTAAAACAATTCCATGAAGTAAGCCATAACCCTGTATGCTTCAGGTATAAGAAATGGGGAGACTCGAATTTCTCCCACGTGTGGTTAATGCCACATATATATGGCGTATCTGCAAAGACCTTAAAATGGTCACTACATTATCATGGAACCGTGGGGCATAAGTGTAACATTTAACATAAACAATTTAGGCTGGCTAACCTTAAAAGTATTCGTTGGGAACAACCTCCATGTCCCAGAGCGGATGCCTGTGTTGTGGGAGAGAGCGCCTGATCCGTGGAACCCTCCACCCCGCGAGCGATGTCCTGACGCCGGGGAACATTCACCACGTGCGCTAACCGCGCCAACTGATGGACCGTCGCACAGAATGATGCGATTTTATGGAGGCGTGGTGAGCGCACTAAACCTCCCGGCGGGCACACAGACAGCGCGCGCATCAGAGGGGGCAAGGCCTCCCGAGCTGCTAACGTGACGGGAAAGCGCCACCGTAGCAGCTGAAGCCTAAGAGGTGATTTAAAGGCACTAATCTGATGCGCGCATGTCAGGCTCGAGGGAGGTTACACGGCATCCGGCCATCCGGTGGTGCAAACATACTCTGCCACTGTTCTACCCCAATTTACCAACGCTGGCTTTGACGGCGTGGTTGCTGAAACCTCCATCTTGAGGGAGGAAGGTCTTTCTGATGTTGTCATTCAGACTCTGGTTAGGGCTAGAAAGAAGTCTTCCTCTGCCATCTATTATAGGCTTTGGAGGTCTTATATTGATTGGTGTGAGGTCAGGGCCTTGCCTTGCAGGGCGTTTTTCTATTCCTCTGGTCTTGGAATTTCTGCAACATGGTCTGGACCAAGGTTTGCAGCTTAGTACGCTGAAAGGGCAGGTTTCTGCCCTGGTGGTTTTCTTTCAAAAGTCTTTTGCTCTTCATCCTCTGGTTAAGACTTGTTTCCAGGGGGTTACGCATGTGCGGCCTCCTAGGAAGCCTTTGCTCCCAGTTTGCTATTTGAACTTGGTTCTTTCTGCCTTGCAGGGTCCTCCTTTTGAACCTTTGCAGGATATTGCACTTTCTGCGCTTACTCAGAAGGTTGTTTTTCTGGTGGCCATCACTTCTGTTCGGCGTGTATCGGAGTTGGCAGCCTTGTCCATTAAGGCCCCTTACTTTGAGAGGCATCAGGACAAGGTTGTTTTCCGCTTCATGCCAGATTTCCTTCCTAAGGTGGTCTTTGCTTTTCACCTTAATCAGGATATTGTTCTACCCTCCTTGTGTCCTAAGCCTAGCAATGACAAGGAGAGGGTTTTGCGTACTTTGGATGTGGTTCGCTGTGTGAAGTACTATTTGGTGGCTACTTCCCCTTTTCGTAGGACTGACGCCCTTTTTGTGGTGCCCTTTGGGCCTAGGAAAGGTTTGGCTCCCGCCAAGTCTTCCATTAGTAAATGGATTCGCCAGGCCATTGTTGGGGCCTATTCTGCTAAGGGGAAGATTCCCCCTTTTCGTGTTACTGCTCATTCTACTCGTGCTGTTGGGGCGTCCTGGGCCTTCCAGCACCAGGCTTCTGTTGAGCAGGTTTGTAAGGCTGCTACTTGGTCTTCGGTTCACACTTTTTCCAAGTTTTACAAGGTTGATGTGCGGGCCTCAGCGGATGCTGTTTTTGGCCGCAAAGTTCTGCAAGCTGCAGTGGTTTAAGTTTGTGCCTTGTTGCCTTGTTTTTTTACTTAGAATAATACCATTTTGTGAATACTCACCTGTAAAATGGGTATTATAAGTATGTCACACACCCCGCTTCACCCTGCCCTTTTGTATTCTGGATCCTTTATATGGTGAACCTTTGTTAGTTTTAATTGGCTTTCCTGTTCCCTTGATCTTACTGCTATCTTTATACTGGGGAATGAGTGGGAGGTCCCAGGTATTTATAGGCCGGGAGGGTCTTATCTTTTTTTCACATCTCTGCAAGATCGCCATCTACAGGTCAGTATACCCACATGTAATGAATGTCTTGAAGCGGGGTGTGTGACATACTTATAATACCCATTTTACAGGTGAGTATTCACAAAATGGTATTTTTTCCAAGGAGTTACTCATGCACGTCCACCGCGTAAGCCTGTTTTACCGGTGATTTGAACTTGGTGCTTTCTGCTCTCCAGGGTCCTCCCATTGAGCCCTTGTGCGATGCTGCTCTATCCATTTTGACTCTAGGTGGTCTTTTTGGTAGCAGTCACTTCGGTGCATCACGTTTCAGAGCTGGCTGCGCTTTGTATGAAGCCTCCTTACTTTGAGCGGCATCAGGATAAGGTGGTATTTCGCCTTAAACTGAATTTTTTACCTAAGGTTGTTTCTTCTTTTCACCTTAATGAGAACATTGTGTGTTGCGTTCCTTGTGTCCTGCACCTTCTAATTCTCAGGAACGGACCCTCCATGCCTTGGATGTGGTCAGAGCCATTTAGTACTACCTGGTTGCAACGGAATCCTTCAGGAAGTCGGATTCTCTATTTTTTTTTTTTTTTTTTTTAAGAAAGGGAAATCGAATGAGGGTGATAGTTTTATCATATGATCCAGGTGCTATTATGTCTCCCCCGACGTCAATTACCCTTTATTCATGGATGTTGTCTCTGCATTTCTATACATACAGCTTATTCCACGTTTGCTAAACTGATAAATCACAGGTTCCGACTGTAAACAGATAGTGATAGTCTAAGTATTGTAACAGCAAAACTTTACTGCAGAAGCTCTGACTTATTCCCTGGAATGTCTGGAATAATTTGATACCCTGCACAATAGGAAATTGAAACCACATCCCCTTCTTTGGCACTGTTTCTGGAGACGGGAAGGCAGTTTTAAGTTAGTTATCAGTAGACTGTAGCTAAATCAGAACTCTATCATCTGTAGGAATAAATACAATTAATAGGAACCTAGGTAGTTGTACCTCCACAAATCCTCTGCTTAGTGGGCTTGAAGTATTATAGTGGATACCCTTGAAACATTTGGCTAGTGGGTTACTGAACCTACCAGTCTGCTGCAGATTTCATGCTAAAGGATCAAAGGGGAAATTTTCTGGGTTTAAAAATATTGGGGACTCTTTTTCCCATCGGCGACTAGCTTTTTCTACCATATCCTCCTCATTTTTTTCTTGCCTAATTCTATTTTCTTAACTAAACAGGAGAAGGTGACACAATAAAGGGAAAAGGGTTATGGTCCTACTTGGAACTGTATATTTTTTTGTGAATCATAATCGCATTTTTTTGTGAATCATAATACCATAATAAGGTATACCATATTTTTTTTTTGCCCCATAAGACACACCTGCCCTTAGAACGCACCTATGATTTGGAGGAGGAAAATAAGAAAATATATATTCTGAACCAAATGTTGTGCTAAAACACCGTCCCCCCAAGAACCAACTAATAGGCAAGGTGCAGAATCCCCCCATAACAGGCAGAGGGACATTCTTCTCCCCCCCCCCCCCCCCCCCCCCATGGCCAGTGTGGCATTCCATCCTCACTTTCCCCATAGACAGTGTGGCATTACCCCATATAGGCAGTGTGGCATTCCCCCCTCCCATTCCCCATATAGGCAGTGTGGCATCCCCCTCCCATTCCCCATATAGACAGTGTGGCATTTATTCCCCTCCCATTCCCATATAGGCAGTGTGGCATCCCAATCTTATTCCCATATAGGCAGTGTGGCATCCCCCTCCCATTCCCCATAAAGGCAGTGTGGCATTCCCCTCCCATTCCCCATATAGACAGTGTGGCATTTATTCCCCTCCCATTCCCCATATAGGCAGTGTGGCATTTATTCTAAGTATACAGCACGTCCTGTTCCAGAATAATCCTTAGTCATGGGTAATACATCCTCTAGATGGCGCTGGACTGCAGAGACCGAAAAGTGGCTTAAGCATACTTCTGCAGATGTGTGTGACCGAGCCCCCTGTTTTTAACCTAGTTTAGAGACAGACTGTAGGTTGGTCAGCAAGCTAACTGGTTTGAGTGCTGTGGCCCCTTTAAGACTTTTGTATTCTAATTGCCCTGCTAATGTGCACCTCCCTGGTTAGTTATAAAATGGTCTGAGCGGCTGCCACCCCTCCTTTGTTTCTTTTGAATTTGTGCAAGCACATGGAGTGTGGGGTCTAGGCTGTATTGCAAGGTCTTTGACCCTTCCACCCCATGGCTTGCACTTGAGGTTTAGGGCAACCTCAGGTAAGCCTGCTCCCAATTTATCTATTGCATTGTATGTCCCAAATGGGGCTCTTAGAGACTAGAATTAGTACTAGAGTTAGGACTGCACCTCACAGGGGCACCTTGGCGCCGGTGGTGCAGCTTAAGCATACTTCTGCAGATGTGTGTGACCGAGCCCCCTGTTTTTAACCTAGTTTAGAGACAGACTGTAGGTTGGTCAGCAAGCTAACTGGTTTGAGTGCTGTGGCCCCTTTAAGACTTTTATATTCTAATTGCCCTGCTAATGTGCACCTCCCTGGTTAGTTATAAAATGGTCTGAGCGGCTGCCACCCCTCCTTTGTTTCTTTAGAAAAGTGGCTCCTCCCAGCCCCATATATACCAGGTACCTCCCACAAATTCCCCAGTTCTTCTCTGCAGTCTGAGCTGCGATGACTAGAAGATGGCTCTTTCTACTCGCAGGTGAGCGGGGCTTATTAGCCTGCGGCCCTGTAGGACTATTCCCACCCGTTCCTTTTACTGCCTTCCAGCTTAGGCTGTGCTGGTCGGGTGATGGAAGGCAGCACCGCTGTCAGGTGCTAAGGAGCGCTGCTCCTACCGCAGTCCCCCACCAAAGGGTAGGCGGTACAGCCCATGGTGCGCCTTATGAAATGTCCCTCCCGCGACTGTTTCCCTTCGCCCCCTGTCCCCTCAGTTAGGCTCCTCTTGGGTTGTCCGCTGCTTCCCCTTCACTCTCCCTGGGTAGATCTGGGGGGGGGGGGGGGGTGTATGTATTTACTAAGTATATCACGCTTTGCCTTGGTGCACTGGTTTTGATTATCGCCGCCGCTTGCTTGTACTTTGCTCCGCGGATGGCGGCGACGTTGCCTCAGGCACAGCTGCGCCGTCATTGGCTGGCCTTGTCACGGGGGCGCGTTTTTATGCTCTTCGGGGGGGGGGGGGGGGGACGCCATTTTGGAGCTCCTGTGCTGCGTGTCTGGCGTCTCCCTATCGCGGTCCGTAAGTGCCCCTGCGGGCTGGCTTTTCTTTGTATTTCATTGTATTATGCTTACGGGTTCTTTGCTCTGTCTTACAGGCGGGTCAAACTTTTTTGTGGTTTCTCCCGGTCCTATCCCCTCTATTTAGTGTTAACTCCTTATTGGAGGGCTATTGTATTTGTATATCTCCCACTTCCCTAGCGAGCTATTGGCGCATCCCGGGTATCCTTATTGGCGTCAATCCCAATTGGCCTATTGTGACACAATAATCACCATATGGAGGCTTCTCAGGATAATGTGCTTGGGGTTCCTTCGGGACAAGCCCGGCTGTGTATGGCGTGTGGGGTATCCCCTATAACTGATGATGTCAGGGTGTGTGTGCCCTGTGCCCAGCAGACGCTTGCGCTGCAGTCTGGGTTACCTGTGGCTTGGCCTGCGCCCCCTCTGGCTTCGCCTACCCCCCCCACACTTATATCTGACTCCTAGTGAGGTGCATACCAGTGGGGAGTCTCAACCTGATTTGGCTGCACGGGAGGCCAGCATTGAGAGACATATTGCTGGGTCTGGCCCGCGTAAGGCTTCTGCTAAGAAGCTGCATTTATCACCTGGTGTTACTCTTTTTCCAATGGATGCTGAGGAGTTTTTTGACGTTACCGGTTATACCCCCCTGGAAGAGGGGGAATTATTTTCTGATTCAGAATCATCTGAGGAACAATCTAGGGTGTATGGTGCTGATTCTGGGTCTGACCCATGGGCTTCAGATGATACTGACAGGCTTTTGGCTCACATTTTTGAAGCACTCTGTATCTCTCCTCCTGCCGTGGCTCCACGGCAGCAGGGGGAGCTGTTTCATATTCTTAAACCACGCATGGAGTTTCCTGAACAAACTCACTTTAATAATCTGGTGCTCCAAGAGTAGGAACGGCCTAGCCAGCTTCCTGGGGCACCAAAGAGTTAGGATAAGAGGTATCCCTTTCTCGCTGAGATGGTTAAAGTGGACCAACACCCTGAGGTGATCGGCCCGGGAATCTATAAGATTCCCGGGCCGATCACCTCACACACCTCAAACCCCCCAAAACCCCCGAAAAACCTTACCGCTCCAGCCGCTGCTTCCGCCGCCGTCGCCTCACTCGCGCTCCTCTAGACGTGCGCGCGCCCGCGCCGGCCGTCTGTTAATGGCCGGCGCGGGCGCGCACACGTCAAGAGTGACGCGCGGGAGGCGCCGATGGGCAAGCTGCTTGTCCGTCGGCGCCGATTGGACGGCGCGGCCACGTGGGAGCGGGGAGAGGTGAGTTTTGGGGGCTTTCTGGGGGGTTTCACACAACGGGGCACCCCCGATCGGGGTGCCCCGGGGAAGTGGACCAATACCCAGGATAGTCAAAATCCTGGGTGTTGGTCCACTTTAAACGTTGGTCATGTCCTCCCGAAGGGGATGCACCAGTTCTGGGGTTGTCCAACACATCCATCATGCATTCCCCTGACTCTACTACCCTGAGGGATGGGGAGGACAGGCGCATAGATCAGCTGGCTTGCCATGCCTTTGCCTGTGTGGGGACCGCGCTGCGTCCGGTCTGTGCCTCTGCCATTACGGCTGTTGCTATTAAAAGCCTGCTCAGGAGTCTCTTAGATGGGGCCCCTGATGATGCTGAAGAGTATAGAGCTCTTCTGCGTTGTGAGGAATTTGTTGCATATGTTCTCTCTGCCTTGGATGATACCATTAGAATGTGTGGCAGGGCTTCTGCCTTGTTGGTGGCGATACGCCGCTCAGTCTGGTTGCGCCAGTGGGCAGCTGACAACGCTGCTAAGAAGGCTCTCACAGGTTTTCCCTTCAAGGGGCTGCGCCTCTTTTGTGAACGTTTGGACTTGTTTGCTAAAGGAGGCAAATTACCTCAGCGTAGAAGGCGGCCCCGGTCCTTTCGGGGTTCAGGTGCCTTTCTTACCTCCTTCCGGGGTTCCAGAATTGGACGGGGGAGCTTCCCTACTTGGACGACATGCTTATCACTTCTCAGTCCTTCCAACAGGCAGTGCTGGATACCCAGCGGGTGGTGTCCACACTGGAGTCATTCGGCTGGGTGATCAACCACCCCAAATCTTCCCTGTCTCCTTCCATGGTGAAGTCCTTTCTGGGCATGATTCTGGATTAATCTCAGGTCAAGATCTTCCTTCCTCAGCAGAAGGTGGAGAGTCTTCAAGAGCAAGCACAGCTCCTTCTGTCTTGTCCTCATCCATCCATCAGGCAGGGAATGCAGCTGGTGGGCCTGATGGTGTCCTGCTTCGAGGTGGTTCCATATGCTCAGTTTCACATGAGACCTCTTCAGATTCACCTCTTGTCAGTATGGGATCGGGACCCCGTGTCCTTGGATCAGGTGTTTGTTCTGTCCCCTCTGGCCAGGCTGTCTCTATCGTGGTGGCTGGACTCAAGTTACCTGCTGGGGGCAGATCCTTTCTGGCCCCTTGCTGGGAGACTGTCACCACGGATGCCAGTCTGACAGGTTGGGGGGACTTTTGGAAATCCCTGGGTCAGTGGGGCCCTCAGGAGGCCCACACCCCTATCAACATTCTGGAGTTGAGGGCGATCAGGTTGGTTCTCGCCCACTTAACCCCCACACCTTCGGGGTTGGGCTGTTCAGGTCCGCTTGGACAACCAGACGGCGGTTGCCTACATCAATCATCAGGGAGGGACCCGGACCAGGAGGGCCCTCAGGGAAGTGTCTATGATTCTTTCCTGGGCGGAGGACAATGTTCTCTGCATCTCAGCTGTGTACATTCCGGGGGTGGAGAATCTGGAGGCAGACTCTCTGAGCAGGGGGACCTCTCGTCTGGGAGAATGGTCCCTCAGCAGCAGGGTGTTTCGCTCCCTGTGCCACCGCTGGGGTCAGCCGGATGTGGATCTGTTTGCGTCCTGTCACAATCACAAGCTTCCAGTCTTTGTCTCTCTGTCCCAGGATCCTCTGGCCTTAGCCATGGATGCCTTAGCAATGTCTTGGACGAGTTTTCAACTCCTGTATGTGTTTCCCCTGCTGGGCAGGGTGCTGCGCAAGATAGCTCAGGAAGGGGTGCCAGCCATACTGGTGGACCCCTGTTGGCCAAGAAGAGTGTGGTTCGCAGACGTCGTGCAGCTGGCAGTAGATCAGTACGCCCTGCCCCGGGTTCCAGATCTGCTCACTCAGGGGCACCTACGCCACCCCAATTTACAAACGCTGGCTTCGACGGCCTGGCTGCTGAAACCTTCATCTTGATGGAAAAGGGGTTGCCTGCCTCGGTTGTTAATACCATGATCAGGGCTAGGAAAAGGTCCTCTTCTTCCATCTACTATAGGGTTTGGCGTACTTACATTGACTGGTGTGAGTCTAGGTCGCTTCCCTGTCGTGTGTTTTCTATTCTTAGGATTCTGGAGTTTCTGCAACATGGTTTGGATCTGGGTCTTCAGCTCAGTACTCTGAAAGGTCATGTTTCTGCCTTGGCCATTTTCTTCCAAAGATCTTTTGCTCAGCATCCCCTGGTCAAGACCTTCTTCCAGGGGGTTACTCACGTGAGTCCCCCATGTAAGCCTATGTTACCAGTCTGGGACTTGAACTTGGTCTTATCTGCCCTGAAGGGATCTCCCTTCGAGCCCTTGCAGGGGGCCCCTTTGTCCATTCTTGCGTTTAAAGGAGCAGTATCGCAAATTTTTCTTGGTGACTTATATTTAAATGGTACTTTAAATGTAGGTAAGTGTTGGAGTAAGAATTACAAATTTAGAAAAAAATGTGTGTGTTGAGCAGCTGGAGACTAATAGCTCATGTTTATGTCTTCTGAGTGTCGGAGCCCGACACTCTGGCCTGTTCCATGCTGAGGAGAGGGGGAAACAATGTATCAAAGTATCAGCTGTTCAGTGCTGGCAGCCGTCCAGCATAAGATAACATTGCCTGGCCAGAACTTATATATCTAAAACAGAGAGAAAAGCTCTAGAAGTCATTTAGCTAATTTTGACAGTTTTCCCTTCATGTTGGCTCTGCTGCAGAATCTTTCAGTTTACCATTTTCTCTCTCTTTTCTCCACACATTTTTCCATATGATCTTTCTTTCAGCTTTGTGTGTTTTGAGCAAAGCCCAACCCAGGATTTTCACTATCTGGAGTTTTGTTTTGGGCCCCTAGGGGCATCCCGACTTGGGATGCCCTGATTTGTGAAATCCCCAAGTTCGCCTGTGAAAACGTACCTTTCCCTGTCCCACAGCGCATGCACGGGCTCTCATCCAATCAGCTCTGTTTGCACGCAGATGGGGAGCCTGAGCAGTAACCTTCCTGGCTGCCCGGCCTGTCTAAATGACTATCTGCGTGAGCGCGCCAGAAAAATGGGGGATCTGTGGTTATCCAGGGATCGTTTCACACAGTGGGCATCCTGATTTAGAATGCCCAAGGGGCAAGGTCAATGGCCGGGTCTTATAGACTTCAGGGTCGGCTACTCAGGGTTTTGTTCCACTTTAATATCTTTAGATTTTCCTGCACAGTTATTCAAAGAAGAATTTCAGTCATTTTCAGTCAGTTAAGTTTATATTCTAAGCATACAGCACGTCCTGCTCCAGAATAGTAATAACATGTGGGTAATCCTCCGCCTCGGACGCCGTGTACTGCAGACATGTAGAAAACAAGCTCCTCCCGGCCCTACATATACCGAAGGACCTCCCACAAATCCCCAGATTTCTCTGCAGAGCTGAACTGCGAAGACATGAAGTATCACGCTCTCGCAGGCGAGCAGGGCTTTACAGCCCGAGGCCCTGCGGGACTATTTCCACCCGTCCTCTTCGGAAGGATAGGCCTCCCAGCCTGGGCTGCGCGGGTCGGGTGAAGGTAGGCAGCACCTGGTGTGCTGAACGGAGCCACGCTCCACCGCAATCCCCCTCCATAGGGTAGGCGGTTAGGCCGATGGTGAGCCTCTAGTGGATGCCCCTCCCGCATTCTTGCCCGTGCCCCTCACAGACTTAGTCCATGGACGCTGTCCGCTTCTCCCTCACTTCCTCCCGTAACTCGGGGGAAAAGAAAGGGGGGGGGGTATGTGTGGCAGTCCTAGTGTTAAGTATCACGTTAAGGCCTTTGGTTTTTAATTTTTTTGGGTGTCAGTGTCGCGCTTCTGCAATACAGTTGCAAGCCGTTAGTCTTTCATTAACAACTGCCTAGACGGCAGCATCATTTCCAGCGTGTCAGCATCTTTATGCATTCGCCTTCTATCCAACTGTTCTACTTATTCTGTTGGTTAGAGCTTCGCGCTCTTTGGAGGAGGCGGAGACTCTGCATGACGCGCTGCGCATCACAGCCTGGCCGGCCCGCCCCCTCGAGGTTCGCTTGGCGCCATTTTGACAATCTTTGCGCGTGGTGCGGTCCGCCTCCTCCCTTGGTCATGTAAGTGCCCTCCGGGGTGGCATGGTTCTATGTCTATTCGGCTGCGCATGGCACTGACTCCACCCCTCTTGTCCCATTATGTCTTTCAGACGCCAGGACTTCGGTGGCTTCTCCCGGCCTAACATATATTACAGCGGGTCCACATAACAAATTCTCCCACTTCCTAGCGGGTCTTGGGGCATCCAGGGTTGCCTGTTGCCTGGGCATACTGCTTAATAATCACTATATGGAGGCATCTCAGAATTATGTAACCGGGGTCCCTCCGGGACATGACCGGCAGTGTGTGGTCAGCCCCAGGCTGAGGCTGACAGAGCACGGGTCTGCGGACCGTGTGCTGAACAGGCAGGTCTGCCAATGGCTGCACCTCCCTTCAATACTTCCGTCTTCCCGGACCTAAATGTCACTCCTGATGAGTCCCACTCGAGCGGGGATGACCTGCAATCCGTGCCGCGCGTGCTGCCTACGGCGGAGCAGGTGCTTTCTGGATTGGCGGAGCGTATGGGCCCTGGTAAGAAGCGGTCCCTGATGCCTCCTGGCTCTCCGGTTCCTAACGATACCGATGACTCTGCTGATATGCAGGACCTTGATCCTTCTGAGGAAGGTGAGCTATTCTCAGATTCGGGCTCCTCGAACGAGATGCCCGGGGGCTGTGATGATTCTGAGCCCGGTTCTTGGGGCCTGTGTGACACAGATGAAATTCTTATTAAGATTTTTGAGGTTTTGTCAATCTCCCCCCCTGGGGAGAACCCCAAGCCTAAGAAGGAGAGTTTCCATACAGTGCTGCCGCGCTTGGAGTTCCTAGAACAGGAGCATTTCCAGAATCTTATATCCCAAGAATGGGAATCGCCTTGTAAGCTTAAAGGGGTCCCAGGGGTCTGGGATTGGAAGTACCCTTTCCCTCCTGATGTGGTTAATTTTTGGTCAGCACCTCTTGTGGTGGATGCACCGGTTATAGGGGTTACAAACCCCCCTTTCATGACGGCTCCTTTTTACCGTACCCTTCGGGATGCCGAGGACCGGCGCATTGACAGACTGGCTTCCCACGCCTTCTCGTGTGCTGGGACGGCTCTGCGCCCGGTCTGTGCCCCGGCCATCACTGCGGTGGCCGCCAGGACTCTTGTCAGAAAAGTACTAGATCACCTTCCTGAGGACCTCCCTTGGGGGGTGTTTAATCAGACTGTGATGCGTTTGTGAAGTTTATTCTATCAGCACTGGACGACACCATTAAGATGTGTGCTAGAACCTCTGCCCTTGTGGTAACTATTCGCCGCCTGGTCTGGCTGCGACAGTGGAGTGCTGACGATGCTACGAAAAAGGCTCTCACTTGCCTTCCATTCAGAGGACGGCGGTTATTTGGGGCCCGTTTGGACCTTTTTGGGAAAAAGGGTAAAGCACCCTTGTGCAGAAGGCCTCCCCGGAGCAGGGCCACCCCTCCACCTCCCTACGTTAGTGTCAAACGCGAACCTGAGGTGTGCTTCCAACTGTTCGGTGTGGATTTCCACCATGGGGTGGGCAGGCAATGCCCTGGGCCCTCTGGCAGGAGTAAGTCCAAGTCTGCCAAGACCTCCCAAGCATGAAGGGACGCCCTCGCCCTTCTGGTACTGCTGCAGCAGCTGTCTCCAATTTTGGAAGGTACCTCCTCCCTCGGGTGGTTCCAGGAGGTAGCTCCCCTGGACACAGGATAGCTTCTGCTGGGCGGTCCCCCTCAGTGGTTGTCAGGGTGCTTCTAGCCCCTGCTTTTCCTTCAGGAATTGGTGCAGGCCGTACTGGGCCTACAGAGTTTGGGCTTACTTATAGGTTGCCCTTAACAGTATGGGGCTATGGCCTCTATATTGACCTTCCTCCTTCCCTCTACAGTATGGGGCAGTCTGGACCACGCTGGCCTATGGTAGGCCTGGCAATTCTACTCTCACAGGTAGTCCCTATATGACACCTCTGTCTTAGGACACAGGCGCCTGTGCAAGGGGGGCTTCCGGCCTCCTGTGGAGTACTAGATCTTTTTAGTTCCCCTTGTGTCTGCTGGACACCAAGACCATTGCTAGACGGTGTTGCAGGACCAACCCTGCGGATTGAGGCATTAATTGGGGCCTCTCTTTCGCTCCCAGGCTACTCGCCATGGCGCGAATGGGGATGATGTCTCGGACATGCCTGGGGGGGGGGGGGCGTCTACATTAGGACCTGCCGGGTCGTCTTTCCTTACTCCCCAGTCTCTATGTCAGGCCGAGTGGATTGGTCGGTCAGTGGTGTTCCCTGGGAATTACTGGATGGGTGCTCAGTCACCTCAATCCCTCATGGTCCCTTATCCGCTATCCCCATTCCTGGGATTTGGTTCATGCTTGAGCCTTCTTCTCTGGCAACAAGGGGACTCCCGGTTACGGGGGTTCTGTCCCCCTTTTTACTGACATCTTACTTTCACCAGGCAGGATGGCAGCTGGTGGGCCCGTTGGTGGCATATCTAATAATGTCCCTTATATACCGAGCCCTTGGGCCCTCCGGCACAGTAGGTTATTGTGCTTACATGGGGTTCCAGCTCCCCTGGGGCTTGGTCTGTGCTCATTCCCCCTTGGTAAGGTGGTTCCTCTTGAGCTGATCATATTCAAGGGCCCCGTCAGGGGGCACCCCCTTCCTTACTTGCATCTTCCAGTGAATGGTCACCTTGGGTACCAAGTCTCGCAGGTTGGCGCGGGGGGGGGGGGGGGGGGAATTTCTTCCACAACCCCCCGTGGTTCCTAGGTAGGGTTCCCTAGAGGGTCCATCTTACCTGCTGGTTTGTTGAAACGGTGGGCCTTCCGTTGACTTTATACGGCTGGACTTCTCCTCTTTTAGGATCTGTCTATTGGGGATTCTTGGTCTGTTGGATGACAATGGCCTGTTTTATTATTGGTCTGGAGCTTGAGGCAGGATGCTCCCTCTGGAGGGTCCCTGATCCTGCCTTGGGCGGGGGTCTACGTCCCCTGCTTCTCAGCGGTATTCACTCCAATGGATGCTCTTTAGCGGCAGGTTATGCTATCCTGGTGTCGCTCTGGGAGCCTACTAGTGTGGTTCTGTTGGGTCTCCCTTATACCACAGGTCCTCTGCCCTTGTTTTTACTGTCCCAGAATATTCTGACTCTGGTCATGGGGGCTGAGTAAACTTAGGCATAGACTTTCTATTTTATATGCCTTCTCTTCATCACCCTACTTGTGGGGTTCTGCGCACGGTCGGGCGGATAGAGAGACCCGTGAGATGGATGGCCTGGGTGGCCTTGTGAACTGTGGTTCGCAGATGCCTCTGCTGAAGCCTGCGACCTGTTCGCTCTCTCAGGAGTGTGGTTCTGCCCTTGTCAGGCCCCTTCCTTTGTCGTCCCAATATACGGACTCTTGTCTGGGGATTGACAGCTGATTCATTCATCCCTTGGAGACGGGCCTTATCTTCTGGGTGACTCAGTATAAGGGGGGGCTAGGAGCAAGCTTCCCCAGCTTCCCCTTCCTCTGTCTATTGGGGTTTCATGGTATACCCATATTGATTGGCATGAGTCTTGGTCTCTTCCCTGTTAGACGTTCTCGGTTCCCAGGGTTTTAGAGTCATTACAGCATAGCTTGGGGTTGGCTCCCCATCTGGGGACTCTGAAGGTTCAGGTTCTGTCCTGGCTGTTTTCCTGTAGGAGTCTGGTTCTGTCTCCCTTGTGGGGAGTTCTTTTGGGGATTGCTTAGCTGCATCTCCCAAGTAGTTCCATGGTCCCTGTGGGGATCAATTTTCATTTGTTTGCCCTGCGGATTTTTCCTGGGGACTTTTGCTGGATGCTGTCTGAGCTGCCTTGTAGTCCAAGTCGCTTCTCTGGGGGCTCCTGCCTCAGTCAGACGTGTGCCTGAGACGGTGGATCTGATTACTTAACCTTGGCTCGATGTGTGTGTAAAATATATATACAGATATATATATCTATATGTACCCCATGCCTTGGGGGTGTCCTTCTTACGCCGGGCCTCCGGTCCAAGTGGTCTGTATGATCATAGTTTTAGTCTGCTTAGTCTAACTATGGACATTATTCCTAATAATACTAATATGAGGGGCTACATTCCCTCAACAGGTGTTGCAATTTTTCCCCATGAGGGTTTCCATGTCCCTTAGGGGGTCTGATGCTCTTGGAGTCTGTGGGCGCCTCCTTATGTATGCGCCTGATATCTCCTGTTCCAGCGCCACTGCGTCCTTGGATTAATCCTTCTTGGATGTCTCCTGGTCCTGAGTAAAGCCCTTGGCTTCGTTTAGTTAGGGGTCAGTATTCCCGCCTTTGGTCGGGTGACCTGTTCTCTTTTCCCTTAGGGGGTGTTACAAGTTTTCCACGAGGCTTCTGTTGCCTGTGGGCTGGTTGAGTCGTTACACTGGCCTATTCCTTGTTAGGGGAAAGAATCTCCCCTTTTTCAGTTTATTCCGTTATATAGGTGCTTGGGTACCACTGACCCTTCAGCACCAGGTTTTTTTTTTCTGTTGAATAAGTTGCTTGACTGAGTGCTTGTCTCTGTTCATACCTTTCAAAGGTCTTGTTATGAGATTGACGTTAGAGCCTCTGCTCAGGTCATGCCTGTTGCAAGTTTTACAGGTGACAGCGCCTTTACTGTCCCACATGTTATTACTATTCTGGAGCAGGACGTGCTGTATTCTGGAGCAGGACGTGCTGTATGCTTAGAATAATACAACTCTGTGAAGTACTTACCTGTAGAGTTGATATTATACGCATACAGCACGTCCTGCTCCACCCCACCCTGGTTTCACTTGTTCTGGATCCCCTGTATGGTGATTGTTATCAATTGATATTATTGCCAGTTTCTGGGTGGTTTGTTCCTCCCGGCTTCTCTTCTCACTGCTTTTCAATGCTGGGGATTTGTGGGAGGTCCTTCGGTATATGTAGGGCCGGGAGGAGCTTGTTTTCTACATGTCTGCAGTGCACGGCGTCCGAGGCGGAGGATTACCCACATGTTATTACTATTCTGGAGCAGGACGTGCTGTATGCGTATAATATCAACTCTACAGGTGAGTACTTCACAGAGTTGTATTTTTGTATAGATTTCACACATTTGAGTCACCTGGTCTCATAACAAAAGCAGCACCTCACACACACACACACAGCCGTTACCACGGATTACAGTGTCAGCCTCTGAGGTAAAGTGTTGCTAGGAGATCAGTGGGCTAAATGAAACAGCTCACTAAATACAACCCAGCAGATCCCCCCATTCAGCAAATGGACTGAGCCATTGTCATTATACAGTTTAAAAGAAAGGCATAGATTTTTTCCTTTTTCTATCGCCAGATTATTTATACACATGTTAGAAGCTATTGTGTGGCTATTTAATTATTTATCTTTTTTAATGCAAATTTCGCGATACTGCTCCTTTAAGGTAGTCTTTTTGGTGGCTATTACTTCTGTTAGGCATGTTTCTGAGTTGGCGGCGCTTTCCATCAAGCCCTCTTACTTTGAGAGACACCAGGACAAGGTGGTGTTTAGTTTTAAGCCAGATTTTCTGCCTAAGGTTGTTTCTGCTTTTCATCTCAATCAGGACATTGTTTTGCTTTCTCTGTGTCCTAATCCTAGTAACTCTGAGGAGATGGTTTTACACTCTTTGGATGTGGTCAGGACTCTGAAGTTCTATTTGGTGGCTACTGAATCCTTCAGGAAGACTAATGCTCTTTTTGTGCTCCCGTCTGGACCTAAGAAGGGTCTGGTTCCAGCTAAGTCCACTATCAGCAAGTGGATCTGTCAGGCTGTGATACAGGCCTACTCTGCTAAGAGGAAGAAGCCTCCCTTCCGCCTTACTGCTCATTCTACTCTATTGGTGCCTCTTGGGCTTTTCAGCACCAAGCTTCTGTTGAACAAGTTTGCAAGGCCGCCACTTGGTCTTCTGTTCATACTTTTTCTGAGTTTTACAAGGTTGATGTTAGGGCCTCAGCTGATGCTGCCTTTGGTCGCAAAGTTCTGCAGGCGGCAGTGGTTTAAACTGTCTGCTGTTGCTTTTGGGTATCCCACCCTACCTTACGGACACTGCTATTGGATTCCCATGAGTAAGGATTATTCTGGAACAGGACGTGCTGTATACTTCGAATAATACAATTCTGTGATTACTTACCTGTAGAATTGGTATTATACGTATACAACACGACCTGTTCCACCCCGCCCTTGTTATTATTTTTAGTTACCTCTTTATGGTGATCGTTCTTATTTTCAATATTGATAAGGGTTATAGTTCTCCCGGCTTCAATACTGGGAAATTTGTGGGAGGTACCTGGTATATATGGGGCCGGGAGGAGCCACTTTTCTGTCTCTGCAGTTCAGCGCCATCTAGAGGATGTATTACCCATGAGCAAGGATTATTCTGGAACAGGACGTGCTGTATACGTATAATACCAATTCTACAGGTGAGTAATCACAGAATTGTTTATTCCCCTCCCATTCCCATATAGGCAGTGTGGCATTCCCCCATCCCATTCCCCATATAGGCAGTGTGGCATTCATCCCCTCTCCCATTCCCCATATAGGCAGTGTGGCATTTACCCCCCCCATCCAATTCCCATATAGGCAGTGTGGCATTTATCCCCCCATCCAGTTCCCATATAGGCAGTGTGGCATCCCCCCTCCCATTCCCCATATAGGTAGTGTGGCATTTATTCCCCTCCCATTCCCATATAGGCAGTGTGGCATCCCCCCTTCCATTCCCCATATATGCAGTGTGCCATTCCCCCATCCCATTCCCATATAGGCAGTGTGGCATCCCCCCTCCCATTCCCCATATAGGCAGTGTGGCATTCATCCCCCCTCCCATTCCCCATATAGGCAGTGTGGCATTTATCCCCCCATCCAATTCCCATATAGGCAGTGTGGCATCCCCCCTCCCATTCCCCATATAGGAAGTGTGGCATTCCCCCCATCTTTCTCCCAGATAGGCAGTGTGGCATCTCACCTCCCAATCCCCCATATAGGCAGTCTGGCATTCCCCCCTCCGATTCCCCATATAGGCAGTGTGGCATTCATCCCCCCTCCCATTCCCATATAGGCAGTGTGGCATCCCCCCTCCCATTCCCCATATAGGCAGTGTGGCATTCCCCTATCCCACTCCCATATAGGCAGTGTGGCATCCCCCTCCCATTCCCCATATAGGCAGTGTGGAATTCATCCCCCCTCCCATTCCCCATATAGGCAGTGTGGCATTTATCCCCCCATCCAATTCCCATATAGGCAGTGTGGCATCCCCCCTCCCATTCCCCATATAGGCAGTGCGGCATTCCCCCCATCTTTCTCCCAGATAGGCAGTGTGGCATCTCACCTCCCAATTCTCCATATAGGCAGTGTGGCATTCCCCCCTCCCATTCCCATATAGGCAGTGTGGCATCCCCCTCCCATTCCCCATATAGGCAGTGTGGCATTCCCCTATCCCACTCCCATATAGGCAGTGTGGCATCCCCCTCCCATTCCCCATATAGGCAGTGTGGAATTCATCCCCCCTCCCATTCCCCATATAGGCAGTGTGGCATTTATCCCCCCATCCAATTCCCATATAGGCAGTGTGGCATCCCCCCCTCCCATTCCCCATATAGGCAGTGTGGCATTCCCCCCTCCCATTCCCATATAGGCAGTGTGGCATCCCCCTCCCATTCCCCATATAGGCAGTGTGGCATTCCCCTATCCCACTCCTATATAGGCAGTGTGGCATCCCCCTCCCATTCCCCATATAGGCAGTGTGGAATTCATCCCCCCTCCCATTCCCCATATAGGCAGTGTGGCATTTATCCCCCCATCCAATTCCCATATAGGCAGTGTGGCATCCCCCCCTCCCATTCCCCATATAGGCAGTGTGGCATTCCCCCCATCTTTCTCCCAGATAGGCAGTGTGGCATCTCACCTCCCAATTCTCCATATAGGCAGTGTGGCATTCCCCCCTCCCATTCCCATATAGGCAGTGTGGCATCCCCCTCCCATTCCCCATATAGGCAGTGTGGCATTCCCCTATCCCACTCCCATATAGGCAGTGTGGCATCCCCCTCCCATTCCCCATATAGGCAGTGTGGAATTCATCCCCCCTCCCATTCCCCATATAGGCAGTGTGGCATTTATCCCCCCATCCAATTCCCATATAGGCAGTGTGGCATCCCCCCCTCCCATTCCCCATATAGGCAGTGTGACATTCCCCCCATCTTTCTCCCAGATAGGCAGTGTGGCATCTCACCTCCCAATTCTCCATATAGGCAGTGTGGCATTCCCCCCTCCCATTCCCATATAGGCAGTGTGGCATCCCCCTCCCATTCCCCATATAGGCAGTGTGGCATTCCCCTATCCCACTCCCATATAGGCAGTGTGGCATCCCCCTCCCATTCCCCATATAGGCAGTGTGGAATTCATCCCCCCTCCCATTCCCCATATAGGCAGTGTGGCATTTATCCCCCCATCCAATTCCCATATAGGCAGTGTGGCATCCCCCCCTCCCATTCCCCATATAGGCAGTGTGGCATTCCCCCCATCTTTCTCCCAGATAGGCAGTGTGGCATCTCACCTCCCAATTCCCCATATAGGCAGTGTGACATTCCCCCCTCCCATTCCCATATAGGCAGTGTGGCATTCCCCCCTCCCATTCCCATATAGGCAGTGTGGCATCCCCCTCCCATTCCCCATATAGGCAGTGTGGCATTCCCCTATCCCACTCCCATATAGGCAGTGTGGCATTCCCCTATCCCACTCCCATATAGGCAGTGTGGCATCCCCCTCCCATTCCCCATATAGGCAGTGTGGAATTCATCCCCCCTCCCATTCCCCATATAGGCAGTGTGGCATTTATCCCCCCCATCCAATTCCCATATAGGCAGTGTGGCATCCCCCCCTCCCATTCCCCATATAGGCAGTGTGGCATTCCCCCCATCTTTCTCCCAGATAGGCAGTGTGGCATCTCACCTCCCAATTCCCCATATAGGCAGTGTGACATTCCCCCCTCCCATTCCCATATAGGCAGTGTGGCATTCCCCCCTCCCATTTTCATATAGGCAGTGTGGCATTCCCCCCTCCCATTCCCATACAGGCAGTGTGGCATTCATCCCCCCTCCCATTCCCCATATAGTCATTGTGGCATCGCCCCTCCCATTCCCATATAGGCAAAAAAAATTGAAACTCACCTTCCCATCCTTCCCGCTGTCCCCGCCGTCTTCGCTGTATCTGCCGCCGTCGCCTGGGCGCACACACTCCCGGCTCGGTACAGCAGGTGAGCGTGGTCGATGCTCGGGCGTTGCGTATCAGTGTGTGTAGGCGCTGCAGAGAAGGAGCCGAACACCGGGCTTGGTACAGTGGTGGGCGTGACGCTTGAGCATCAGCCACGCCCACCGCTGTACGAAGTGGATGTCTGTGTGTGCAGGTGCCGTTGAGAAGGCGGCAGATACAGCGAGGACGGCGGGGACAGGGCGAGCGGAAGGTGGGTTGACTTTCTTCCCTTTTTTTTTTTCCCACATTCACCGAATAAGATACACGAACATTTCTCCCCCCCACTTTTGTTGAAAAATAAGTGCACCTTATAGGGCAAAAAAATACAACTCTGTGAAGTACTCACCTGTAGAGCTGGTATTATATGCAGACAGCACGTCCTGCTCCAGACATAGTCCTTACATGTGGGTATACCTCCGCCTTCAGCGCCGTGCACTGCAGAACATGAAGAAAACAAGCTCCTCCCGGCCCTACATATACCGGAGGACCTCCCACAAATCCCCAGCATTGAAAAGCAGTGAGAAAAGAGAGGCCAGGAGAAACAACCACCCAAAACTGGCAAAACAAAATATCAAGTATAACAATCGCCAAACAGGGGATCCAGAACAAAGTGAAACCAGGGTGGGGTGGAGCAGGACGTGCTGTCTGCATATAATACCAACTCTACAGGTGAGTACTTCACAGAGTTGTATTATTCTAAGCAGACAGCACGTCCTGCTCCAGACATAGTCCTTACATGTGGGACATCCAATAGCAGTGTCCGTAAAGAAGGGTGGGATCCCAAACAGAAGGCAACAGCAAGCCGTTTAAACAACTACAGCCTGCAGAACCTTGCGGCCAAACGCAGCGTCAGCTGAGGCCTTAACATCAACCTTGTAAAACTTTGTAAAGGTATGAACGGAAGACCAAGTAGAGGCCTTGCAAACTTGCTCCACAGAGGCCTGGTGCTGAAAAGCCCAAGAAGCCCCAACAGCTCTAGTAGAATGAGCAGTAAGACGAAAAGGAGGAGTATAGGCTTGAACCACAGCCTGACGAATCCATTTACTGATGGTAGACTTGGCGGGAGCCAAACCTTTCCTAGGCCCGTGAGGCACAACGAAGAGAGCATCCGTCTTCCTAAACGCCTGAGTGGTAACCAGGTAAGACTTGACACACCTAACCACATCCAGGGAATGTAAAACTCTCTCCTTAGGGTTACTAGGATTAGGGCACAAGGAAGGAAGAACAATATCTTGATTCAAATGAAAGGCAGACACAACCTTAGGCAGAAAGTCTGGCTTGAAGCGAAACACCACCTTATCCCGGTGTCTCTCAAAGTAGGGAGGCTGAATAGACAAGGCAGCCAACTCAGACACATGTCTAACCGAGGTAATGGCTACCAGGAAGACAACCTTGAGTGTGAGAACAGCAAGAGCTGCTTCATGAATAGGCTCAAAAGGAGGACCCTGCAGGGCCGAAAAAAACAAATTCAGATCCCAAACAGGAACCATAGGTTTCTGAGGGGGGCGCACATGAGTGACCCCCTGAAAGAAAGTCTTGATAAGAGAGTGCTGGGCAAAGGTCTTCTGAAAGAAGATAGACAGGGCCGAAACATGGCCCTTCAAAGTACTAAGCCTAAGTCTAGACCATGTTGTAAAAACTCCAGCACCCTGGAGACTAAGAATTCCCGGCAGGGAAGAGACCTGGATTCACACCATTCAATATAGGCACGCCATACCCTATAATATATGGCAGAAGAGGTCTTCTTCCTGGCTTGGACCATGGTAGCCACTACAGAAGCGGACAAACCCTTTTCCTTTAAAATGGTGGTCCCAATAGCCAAGCCGTCAAAGCCAGAGTTAGTAAATTGGGATGGCATAGAGACCCCTGAGTTAGGAGGTCTGGAATCCTTGGTAGATCGTACTGATGTACTGCCATTTGAACCACGTCTGCGAACCACACTCTTCTTGGCCACCTTGGGGCCACCAGAATAGTGGGAACCCCTTCCAGAGCGATCTTGCGTAGCACTCTGCCCAGAAGGGGAAGTGGCGGAAACGCATACATGAGCCGAAACTCCTTCCAAGACAGGGCATCCGTGGCCAGAGCCAGAGGATCCTGAGACAGGGATACAAAGCTCGGTAGCTTGTGATTGTGATGGGACGCAAACAGATCCACGTCTGGGACACCCCAACGGTGACACAGGGACTCAAATACCGAGTTGCAGAGGGACCACTCCCGCTGACGGGACGACCCCCTGCTCAGGGCATCTGCTAGGAGATTTTCTGCCCCCGGAATGTAAACAGCCGAGATGCATTGAGCATTGGTCTCTGTCCATGTTAGAATCAGAGACACCTCCTGGAGAGCACCCTTGCTCCGGGTTCCTCCTTGATGATTGATGTAGGCCACCGCCGTCCTGTTGTCTGAACGTACCTGAATCGCCAGACCCTTCAGGTGCTGTGTCAATTGTTCCAGCACCAACCTGACCGCCCTGAGTTCCAGGACATTGATGGGTAGATGGGCCTCCTGAGGGCCCCATCTCCCCTGGAAACGCAGAAACTTCCAGAATCCCCCCCAGCCCGAGAGACTGGCATCCGTCGTGACCGTCTCCCAGGAGGGAGCCAGGAAGGATCTGGCCCTTGTCAAGTTCCCGTGGTCCAGCCACCACGCCAGGGATTGTCTGACCGAGGGGGGAAGCACCCAGATCTCGTCCAAGGACGCTGGGTCCTTGTTCCAAACTGACAGAAGGTGAAGCTGCAGAGTTCTCAAATGGAATTGGGCAAAGGGCCCGCCTCGAAGCTTGCCACCATCGAGCCCACCAACTGCATTCCCTGCCTGATAGAGGGATGAGGGCTCGAGAGCAGGGACCTCACCTGCGTTGTCAGAGCTTCCACCTTCTGTGGAGGAAGGAATATCCTTGACTGAACCGAATCCAGAATCATCCCAGAAACGGTGTCACTGAGGAGGGGGACAGAGAGGACTTTGGGTAATTGATGACCCAGCCGAAGGACTCCAGGGTGGACACCACCAACCGCGTGTCCAGCTCTGCCTGCTGCAGAGACTGGGATGAGATAAGTATATCGTCCAGGTAGGGCAACACTCGTATGCCTTTTAGTCTCAACAGAGACATTACTCCTGCCAGCACCTTGGTGAATACCCTGGGGACTGACGTAAGCCTGAATGGCAGAGCCACAAACTGGTAATGCTGATCCAGCAGCACAAATCTGAGAAACCTTTGGTGCCCTGGGAACACTGGAACGTGCAGGTAAGCGTCCTTGATGTCCACAGATGTCATGAAGTCCCCTGGGCGCAGCGAGGCAATGGCCGAGCCTGTTTCTGACAAATCTGTTTAAGATTTTTAAGTCCAGAATGGGTCTGACTAACCCGTCCTTTTTGGGCACCGTGAACAGGTTGGAATAAAACCCCACGCCCCTGTCTTTTAAGGGGACCTTGCAAATGACCCCGAGGTCTAGAAGGTCCTGCACCGCTAGCGTCAAGACTTGAGCCGAGGCAGGATCCTGTGGGATTCAGCACCCGACGAACCTGGTAGGGGGCAGTACAGCAAACTCTATCTTGTAACCGGAGGACACTACCTCCTGAATCCACTGGTCTGGGACGTGGCGTCTCCAGACATGCTGAAAATGCTGTAGACGTCCCTCCACCCTGACGGGCGAGGGCGCCCCTTCATGCCTGGGGGGGTCTTGGGAGGGGCTTTGGCCCCCAGGAAGAGCTGGGGCGGCATCCTCTGTTCTTGTTCCAGGAATCTGTGCGAGCTCCGGCGAAGGACACCCCTCTTCCCTGTTTAGCCCCACGGTAGGGTGTCGAGTGGGAGCTTGGGCCACGAAAGGGCCGAATCTGACGCTTGCACTGGGGCAGCTTGCCCACTTTAGCAAAGATATCTAACCTTTCTCCAAACAGGCGCAGCCCTTTGAAAGGAAGCCCCGTAAGGGCCTTCTTGGCGACATTGTCAGCTGCCCACTGGCGTAACCAGACCGCTCGGCGTATGGCTACCACCAGAGCAGAGGATCTAGCACTCAGCTTGATAGCATCGTCCGATGCAGACAGTATATAATTGATAAAAGTCTCACAGGTAACCAAAGCATTGGCGGCATCGGATGGCAAGTCATCTGCCCCTTCAAGAGCAGTCTTAACCACAGTCCTGAGCGCCACCGCCGTGATGGCTAAGGCGCAAACCGGGCGGAGCGAGGCTCCCCCAAATGCAAAGGCATGACATGCCAATTGATCAACCCGCCGATCCTCCAGATCCCGCAGCGTAGTAGTGTCAGGGGAGTGCATAATAGAGGTATTGGACAGACCCAGGATCGGGGCATCGACTTCGGGCGGCGAAGTCCAACACTTGATCAGGTCAGCAGGGAATGGATACTTCTTATCCACAGTCTTAGGAACCCCCTGGAGTTTGCTGGGATGTTCCCACTCCTTTAAGACTAGATTATTAAAATGAGTTTGTTCCGGAAATTCCAACCGCTCCTTAGCGGTATGGAACAGGTCACCTCTTTGCCGAGGAGCCGCAGGCGGGGGAGAGAGGGATAACACATCAAAGATCTGGGCCAGCAATCTATCAACGTCATCCTGGGACCAAAGATCAGAACCAGATTCATTCTGACTCCTGGACTCATCGTCGTAGGACCCCGAGTCAGAAAACAGTTCCCCTTCCTCTGAGGGGGAGTGTGTGTAAGACAAATGTAAATCATCCGAGTCTACAGGAAGAATCGTGGCTTCAGGATTCAGGTGGCGCATTTTAGCGGTAGCCTTGCGTGCCAAGGAGCCAGCGACTAAGCTTTCCACGCTAGCCAGTCTAGCGGCAAAGTCAGCATGGGAGTCCCCGCTAGGATTGGGGGTTAGACTCAGGCTTGGGGGAGTAGGAGAAACAAGGCGAGGCGCGGGCCCAGCCTCAGAAGAGGTGGGTAGGCCAGCTAGCGCCTGCTGGGCACAAGGGACGCAGACCCGTGCATTGTCACCACTGCTAGGTAAGACCCCACAAGCTACACACAGACGGGCTTGTCCCGAAGGAACCCCGTTCACGATATCCTGAGATGCCTCCATATGGTGATTATTATATTCAATATGCCAGTAGGGATTGACGCTGTAAAGCATCCCTGGATGCCCCAAACACCCGCTGGGAAGTGGGAGTGAATTATTAAAAGGTTCTGGACCAGACCCTACGCCGGGCCGGGAGAAGCCACCGAAGTCTGCGGTCTGAAAGACACAAGGGGAACAGGGACGTCAGAGCCAAGCGCGAAGAAGTCAAAGTTAGGAAAGGGATCGCCCATGAGGGCACTTACAGAACAGCAAGGGGAGGACCGTCTTCACCAAGCGCATGTGAGAAGGAAATGGCGCCAAGCGAACCTCGAAGGGCGGGCCAGAGCGGACGATAACGCGGAGCGCGCCAAACTGAACCACGCCCCCCCTCCGGAGAGCGCGAAGCTCCAACGCAGCCAATCAGAAGCGACAGGTATTGTCAGGAAGACATCACCTCAGAGAGATCTGACAGGGTGAAAACAGTGATAGAACGCCAAGCGTCAATTGAATAAAACTGAAGCACGCGCCGAGTAATGCATGAAAGCGCAGTAGGAAAGCAAAAGGCTGAGAGTGAAGCGCAGCTCTGACTCCAAGGACCAATTAAGACAATGGTTGACTAGTGTGATTAGGGCAAGGATTAGCCGTCGTACACACGACCCCCCCCCCCCTCTTTTTTCCCCCCTAACGGGGAAATCCAGGGAGGAAGGTGATCCAGAATACTGGGTTCACCGCTACACCGGGCGAGGGGCACTAGTGCGGGAGGGGCATCCAATAGAAGGCTCACCATACGCCTTAACCGCCTGCCCTATGGAGGGGGATTGCGGTGGAGTCTAGCTCCATAAGCACACTAGGTGCTGCCTACCTTCACCCGACCCAACGCAGCCCAGGCTGGGAGGCATTAGTTCACAACGAGGACGGGTGGAAATAGTCCCGCAGGGCCTCGGGCTGTAAAGCCCCGCTCGCCTGCGAGAGCGTGATACTTCATGTCTTCGCAGTTCAAGCACTGCAGAGAAATCTGGGGATTTGTGGGAGGTCCTCCGGTATATGTAGGGCCGGGAGGAGCTTGTTTTCTTCATGTTCTGCAGTGCACGGGGCTGAAGGCGGAGGTATACCCACATGTAAGGGCTATGTCTGGAGCAGGACGTGCTCTCTGCTTAGAATATACGGTATATCTCTTCTTACAAGAGTGACTATGCCCCCACTTGTCTGGACTGTTACTGGCCTTGAGAGTTGAAAAAAATCTCATGGTAGTAAAAATTGACTTCATAAAAAAAAGTCTGGAAAATTCACTGTGAATCACCAGATAGGAAGACAATGAAAGTCAATGGCACTTTTTAAAAAGGGGTAAAAAGTTCAATACTTTTCTCAGGAGTAAAAAAGTGCCATTGACTTTCATTGTCTTCCTACCTGGTGATTCACTAAAAGTGACATTCTCAGGCTTTTTTTCATGAATTGAATTTTTTACTACCAAAATTTTTTTCAACGCTTAGTGAAGAATTGAACATTGTCTGTGCTTAGACTTTCATATATTCTTTCATTTTCAATAAAGAATTTTTGCTGTGAGCTGCACATCTATATTTACTTTGCCCTGCCCGGAATGATTTGAGGCATTAAAATCTAACCTTCCACCCGATCGCCTAATATGCTGCAGTGCTTCCACCTTCCAAGCTGCTGCACTAAGCTTGAGCGTCTGCTTAGTTGCCCAATTGGTGCAGAAGCTGCTGCTGCGCAGTGACTGGCTCACCAATAGTTACTTTAAGTGCACCAGTCATCTTAAAGCGGTCCTTCACTCTGAATAAGAGTCTATCTTATGTTTCCCACACCCTTTATATACAGATTGCTCACATTAAAAATCATCTTACCTGCATCTACTGCATGTTATGAGCCTTTAAACATTCAAGATGGGAGCTCATGGGACATCAGGCAGCCTGCAAACAGGAAGTGCCTTCTGACTGTGCTGCTCTGCATTCTGGGATTGCTGACTTTTCCTGACCCCAGCTCTGCTCTGTCTGAGAAAAGCACAGAAATAACCCACCCCCTGTATTTTATCCCACTCTCCTCTCCTCAGTAAGCGTGATGCTTCTGAGTCAAGATGTCGGCACCCGTATCCTAAAGTCCTGAACAGAGTTGCAGCCTAATGGGGGACAGAATAATAAGTGACTAAAAACTTAAAAAATATTAATTTTATATGCTGGCGAATAATTTTTTAAGGGTTTTCAATAAATCATGGTGAAGATCCGGTTTAAATATCGGCCTTGGAGTCTAAAAGACTTCTGGGCTAGCTGTTTTATTCCCCCTGTGGCATTCCAATTCGGAATCGTCCCAAAAGTCCAAGGCCACATCCCTGGCAGCCCTGTAGCTGAGACACTCTTCTGCGCTGAGCCATTAAGATAGGCTGGGGGTGCCTAAGGCCGACAGGTGATTTCGAGGTTGACAGAGCGCTTGAGCCCTGGTAAGAAGCGGTCCCTGACGCCTCCGGTTTCGCCCATTCCTTCTGAATCTGAAGAGTTCACTACTGAGCAGGGTTTTGCTCTTTATGATGAAGGTCGGCTATTCTCTGACTCGGGCTCCTCGGACGAGGGGCTGAGGAGTCATGATGACCCGGGTCCCGGTTCTTGGGGCCTGTGTGACACCGACGAATTACTGATAAAGATCTTTGAGGTCTTGTCTATTTCTATACAGCGCCGCCGCGTTTGGAATTTCTGGAGCAGGATCACTTCCAGGCTCTTGTACTCAAAGAATGGCAATGCCCTAGCAAACTTCCAGGGGACTGGAATTGGAAATACCCTTTTCCCCCCGAGGTGTTTAACTGCTGGTCATCACCTCCCGTGGTGGATGCACCGATCATTGGGGTTCTTAACCCCCCCTTTATTGCGGCCCCTAGTTATCGTACCCTTAGGGATGCTGAGGACCGGCGCATTGATAGACTGGCTTTCCACGCCTTTTCTTGTGCAGGGACGACTCTGCGCCCGGTCTGTGCCGCGGCCATTGCTGCAGTGGCCACTAGGACCCTCAGCTGATTGATCATCAACCGGAGGATCTCCCCTGGGAGGTGTTTAATGCACTCTCCAGTTGTGATGTATTTGTAAGATTTATCCTTTTGTCGCTGGATGACACCATCCGCATGTGCGCTAGAACTTCCGCCCTCGCCGTGGCTATACGCCGACTGGTCTGGCTGCGGCAGTGGGGTGTTGATGATGCTACGAAAAAGATTCTTACTGGACTTCCCTTTAGAGGGCGACGCCTATTCGGGGCCCGTCTGGACCTGTTTGGAAAAAAGGGCAAAACTCCCCTTTACAGAAGGTGGCCCTGGCCTTCTCGAGGCAGGGGCACCCCTCCACCCCCCTATGTTAGCATCAAATCAGAACCAGTGGTGTCCTTCCAGCTTTTTGGTATAGATCCCTGCCCCTGAGTGGCAGACAACGCCCTGGTCCCTCCAGCAGGGCTAAGTCCAAGCCTGTTACAAAACCCCCCCAAGCATGATGGGGATGGCCGCAGCACCTTGCCCCTATCAGGAGGCTGCATGCCTCGTTCAGATGGAGTCAGGAGGAAGTTTCCTCTGGATGCAGGATAATGTCTGCTGGGCGGCCCCTTCCCGAGCTATTCAGGATGCTTCTGGTCCCTGCCTCTCTTCTTGTGTTGGAGCAGGTCACGCGCGATCTGCGAGGTCTGGGGTCACCTGCTGGTTGCCCTTAACAGACAGAGGCAGGGGACTCTAGACTAACATTTCCACATTCCTCCAAACTGATGAGACACTCTGTCCATTATGGCCTTCCATAGGTGAGGCAACTTACATTCACAGGCGTTTTACTGCATGGTTCCTCTGCGTTGGGCCGCCAGTACCCTGTGTCCAGGGACCTCTTGCCGTCGGTAGGGACCTAAAACACTTATTTCCTGGCCATTGTGCCTTCCGGGCTCCAAGGATCTTACAGGTTAGTTGTTGGCGCTCCAACACTTCCTCCTTTTCCCCTAGGGGTATCTCCGTTCCTAGGATTGGACCTGGATTCGGTTCAGACAGGAACCTGCCTCCTTGCCTATACTTGGACAATCTGGTTGCATGGGCTCGGTCCCTCTTGCTGTTTCCGTCTATTCACCAGGCTGGATTGTAGCTGGTGGGCCCGTTGGTGGCTGTTCTAAGGTTGTCCCTTGTGCTCAGAGCCCTTGGGCTCTTCTGCTACTCTTATTGTGAATGCTGGACTGGGTTCCAGCTTCCCTGGAGATGGGTCTGTGTACCCTTCCACGTTGGCACGGTGGTTTCCCCTGAGACTGTTGTACTAAGGGTACCAGTCAGGGGGTCCCCCCTTCCATTGCGTCTTCCTGCATTTGGAGATCAAATCTATCAGGTCGAGGGAAGGGGGGACTTTTTTCTTCTATAATCCCCCTGTGGTTCAGGGGGAGGTGGGACCTTTAGGGGCTCATCCACCTGTCTACTTTGAAGCAGCAGGCCTTCAGGTTGGCTCTATATTGCTGGACTCCTCCCTTTCGGGATCAGGCTATTTGGGGGCCCCTTGGTCTGCCTGATGACTGCCTGACGACAGTGGCCTGTATTACTTACCTGTGTGGGCTAGGAAGCAGGATGATCCCCCTGAAGGGTTTCTGATCCTGCTCCGGTGTAGGACAGTGTTCCCTGCATATCTAAGATATTCACTCCTTGGAGGTCCTTCTGCGATAGGATGTGCTTGTTTTTGGGTCTCCATGTGATCCGTCTAGTGTGGATCTGTTCTGGGCCCGTCCCTATTTTGGATCCTAGGCCCTTGTTTCCCTGTCTCATATTGTTATGACCTTGGTCTCGAGGCTTCATAACTTCATGCTGAACATTCTGTTCCATATGTCTTACCTTCCTTCACCCTGCTTGACAGGTTTCGGTGCAGGTTGCTCTGGAAGGGGGAACCTGTGATACTGACGTCCCTTGGGTGGCCTAGTGTAGTGTGGTTTGCAGGTGTGGTTCTGTTGACAGCGGACCTGTACGTCCTGTCAGGAGTGTTGGCATGTTCACTCGGGCCTCCCGTCTCTATTTCACCCCTATCTTCAGACTCTGGTCTGGATGGTCTGACGGTTGGTTCATCCACCTTGATGGAAGTGGGTGTACCTTTTGAGTGTCGGTGACTTTTGGAAGACAGGGTTTTGGCTTCTTTTGCCTCTTCTTCCATCTGTTGTGGGGTATTGTTTACCCATATTGATTGGGTTGAGTTTTTGGCTCTCCCCTGTGGGCGAGCTCTGTGTCCAGGGTCTTTAAGTTATTACAGCATGGGTTGGAGTTGGCTCTCCTACTCGGTGCCCTGGTGGTTCAGGTTCTGCCCTGTCCGTCTTCTGCAGAAGTCTTTACTCAGTCCCTTGCCTGGGTTGACTTTTCCTTCAGGGATTGCTCAGTGACATCCCCCTCGTAAGCCATGCTGAGGCACGGGAACCTATTTCCCTCAATAGGTGTGGGAATTCTCTTCCCGGTCTGTCTCTTGTCCCTTATGGGACTGTTGCTCCTTGGGGTCGTGGACACCTACATCTGGATGTGCCTGATCTCATCTGCCTCTAGGGGTTAGGCGGCCTTGGGCCTAGCCTTTACTTGGATAAGATATCCATTCTGGTCCTGGGGAAAGTTTGGCTTCTTCCTGGGCTACTTTTAGTTTTGGCTCTTGTTAGGCTTCCACTCAAGCCTTCTCCTTAAGGGGAAGAGTTCTTCTCATTATATTCTGATAAACTGGTGCCTTGGTATCTTTGGGCCTTTCGGCACCAACTCTTGTGTACAGGTTGCTTGAACTCTTGTTTGTACCCTTTCAAGGGTTGTTTTAATGTTGGCGTTAGAGCTTTGCTCGTGTCGCTCTTGATAGTGAGGTGTTGCAGGTGACAGTGCCTTCAACTGTCTGCTGTTGCCTTTTTTTTGTTGTTGGGGATCCCACCCTGTTCTATGGACACTGCTATTGGATGTCCCAATTGTAAGTATTATATCTGGAGCAGGACGTACTGTATACTTAGAATAATACAATTCTGTGAAATACTCACCTGTAGAATTGGTATTATATACGTATACAGTACGTCCTGCTCCACCCCACCCTGGTTTGCATTATTCTGGATCCCCTGTAAGGTGATTGTTTTTATTGTTATCATTACCAGTTGTTTTGGTGGTTGATTTCTCCCGGCTTCTGGTTCACTGCTTTTCAATGCTGGGGATTTGTGGGAGGTCTCTGGGTATATGAAGGGCCGGGAGGAGCCTGTTTTTTGCATGTCTGCAGTGCACAGCGCCCTCTGGCGGAGGATTACCCAATTGTAAGTATTATATCTGGAGCAGGACGTACTGTATACGTATAATACCAATTCTACAGGTGAGTATTTCACAGAATTGTATTTTTAAAGCTGAGAATGTCTGACTGCACTTCTATCGAGTCCTTTACTGAAGTGCCTTTGTTTCCAGGTGTTTTATTGAGTGTCGTTCAGTGTTCCTTGAACTGCCTCAATCAGGTTCTGAGACGAAAATATCACTAAATAAAAAGAAAACTTCAAACAATTACTGATTATAAGCATGACACAAACATGAGATAACAAACACGTTGGCACACTCACCTCTTGTCTGGACAGTAGTCCCTTTAAGGGGTAGGTTATATAAATAAATGAGTAACTTTTTGTGGAAAAAACTTTCCTTGATGTAAGCTACCATTGTGATAGATTTTCTGACCCAGAAATGAATGTGCCACTAACTAAACTATTAACTAAAATACTTTATTGGTCTGTCACTGCACAGTATTATAAATGTCTACATGACAAAGTAAAACCTGTTGCTTTAGGCTTGTCTCATTGGTCTGACATACCTGAAATGCCCCTGTTTATAGAAACACTGTGCAAACTATTGCAATTTTTGGGTAACACTCAAAGGCAGCCAGGTGTGGAAGAAGTTTTGTATAACTTTTTAAACAAAATCAACAAAAAAAAAATGGTTTCCTTTAATATTCTGACCCCCTGTCAGCAGCCACTTACCTGCGCCCCGTTCCTGTCGTGCTCCCCGTCCCGCCGCGCGGCTTTCTGTTCGGCGGCCGCGGCGGGCGGCGGCCTCCCTTCCGCCTGGCGCGCGCGCGCCTCGTTCCTCTTCGGCCGGCGTCCCCGGCTCCTGTTCTCGTGCTCGCGCACACGCGCGAGCACGTTGTAGTTATACCCTCCGGCGCCGCTGCTCTCAGCGCGGCCGCCGGAGGAAGATTAATTAAAGCTACAGGTGTGGGTGGGGGAGTAGTTCAGGTAGTCACTAGCCAATCTTAGTCTGAATTACCAGGACGTTATTCCCTTCACTAGTTCCCTCCAATCAGCCCTCTCAGACTCCTGGGCGGTACGCCCTGTTCCGTCCTATCAGATATCAGATTCTAGTTGCACCAATCATTAGAATCGTTCCCCTAGCCCAATCATACCTGGTTCCTTTATAACCGCTTTTCTGCCAGTTGCTGATTGCCTGTTATAGCGCCTAGACCCTTGTAGTTGTTTATCCTTGATATTGATCCATTCCAGTTGCCGACCTTTGCCTGTTTGACCATCCTCGATCTCCATTCCAGTTGCCGACCTTTGCCTGTTTGACCATCCTCGATCTCCGTTCCAGTTGCCGACCTTTGCCCGTTTGACCATCCTCGATCTCCACTCCTGTTGCCGACCTTTGCTTGCCTTTGACCATCCTCGATCTCCACTCCTGCTGCCGACCCTTGCCTCGAACCTAGACCACGATCTGTCTATTGCTACTGTTCTGTCGCCTCCTCAGGTCTCCTGTTACCAACCTCCAGCCTGTCCTTGGACTTCCACCTTACGCTCATATACGGGCTACCCAATTCCACTTCCAGCCGCGGGCTCTCCAGTCCTCTGTACCGTAAGGTTTCATCCTTTGAGCCATAAAGTCCTGGGGGCAACCGATCCCGAGCAGGCGTGTTCTGCGTCTCGGCAAGCGGGGGCTCCTATAGGTGAAGCTGGCTGCGGAGATTGGGGGTTGAGGTCCTTACCAAGAGAGCTGGAGTTGTCCAAGTGGTTAATTGCGGTACCCGGAGCGTGACACCCCCTTTTTGCTTCCTATGCCACATGTAAGTGATTGTTGTATGCTTCATTGTCTATTAAACCAATCTATCTTTAGGCCCAGTGAACATAATCTTCCGCTTATATCAATTACAGTAACTAAAAAAAGACCACATTTTGACATGTATTTTTTAAACTTTTATAGTGTAGTATATATGTTTTAAACATATTATTCTAAGTATACAGCACGTCCTGTTCCAGAATATTCCTTACCCATGGGTAATACATCCACAAGATGGCGCTGGACTGCAGAAAAAACAGCTTTGTGGCCTCTCCTGGCCCTATATAAGTCAGGGACCTCCCACAAAATCCCCAATTTATTCTAAGTATACAGCACGTCCTGCTCCAGAGATAATTCCTTACGTTTGGGTAATACATCCACAAGATGGCGCTGGACTGCAGAGACAGCAAAAAAGCCCCTTATATTGCAGGGACCTCCCACAAATTCTCCAGTTCTTCTCTGCAGTCGGCGCTGCGAAGGCAAGAAGATGTCTCTCTCTCTACTCGCAGGTGAGCTGGGCTATTAGCCTGCGGCCCTGTAGCACTATTCCCACCCGTTCCTCTTTTTTCTGCCTCCCAGCTTTGGCTGCACTGGTCGGGTGATGGTAGGCAGCACTGCTGTCAGGTGCTTAAGGTGCGCTGCTCCGACCGCAATCCCCCACCAAAGGGTAGGCGGTATAGGCCCATGGTGAGCCTTATGGGATGCCCCTCCCGCGCTATCGCCCCTCGCCCCCTATCCATCGGTGGGCTCCTGTTAGGTTGGCCGCTGCCCTCCCTCGCTCTCCCTGGTATTTCTGGGGGGGGGGGTTGTATGTGTATGCGTCACTCCTTGGGATTGTATTCCGTGGTATGTTTTGGCTTTGTGTCGCCGCGTGTTTTGGCCTGCCCCTCGAGGTATCTGTGGGCGCCATTTTGCTCTCCTCCCCCTGGAAGAGGGGGAATTGTTTTCTGATTCAGAATCATCTGATGAGCAGCCTACGGGTTATGCTGATTCTGGCTCTGACCCATGGGCTTCAGATGATACTGACAGGCTTTTGGCTCACATTTTTGAAGTACTTTCTATCTCTCCTCCTGCAGCGGCTCCTCGGCAGCAGGGGGAGATGTTTCACACTGCTAAGCCACGTTTGGAGTTTGCTGAGCAAACTCACTTTAATAATCTCATGCTCAAAGATTGGGAGCGACCTAGCAGGCTCCCTGGGGTGCCTAAGAGTTGGGATAAGAGGTATCCCTTTCCTGCTGAAGTGGTTAAGCGTTGGTCGTCCCCTCCCGAAGTGGATGCACCAATTCTGGGTTTGTCCAACACTTCTGTCATGCATTCCCCTGACTCTACTACCCTGAAGGATGGTGAGGACCGGCACATTGATCAGCTGGCTTCCCATGCCTTTGCCTGTGTGGGGTCCGCGCTGCTTCAGGTTTGTGCCTCTGCCATTACAGCGGTGGCTATTAGGACTCTGCTCAAAAGTATCTTAGATGGGGCTCCTGATGATGCTGCTAGTGAAGAGTATAGAGCCCTTCTGCATTGTGAGGAATTTGTGGCATATGTCCTCTCTGCCTTGGATGATACCATTAGAATGTGTGGCAGGGCTTCTGCCTTGGCGGTGGCTATACGCCGCTCGGTTTGGCTGCGCCAGTGGGCAGCTGACAATGCTGCCAATAAGGCCCTCACTGGGTTCCCCTTTAAAGGACTGCGTCTATTTGGGGATGGCCTGGACTTGTTTGCTAAGGGAGGCAAGTTACCCAAGCGCAAGAGACAGTCTCGGCCCTTTCGGGGTTCAGGTTCCTTTCTTCCCTCCTACCGTGGGTCCAGAATGGGAAGGGGAGCTTCATTTGCAGGGGCCCGGGGAGATTTCAGGGGCAGAGGTTGCAGCCGCCCTGGCCCCTCCTGGGGTTCCAAGTCTAAGTCTTCCCCCAAGCCCCCTCAGGCAGGAAGGGGCGCCCTCACCCATCCGGGTGGGGGGACGGCTTCGGCTCACGTCTGGAGGTGTCATGTCTCAGACCTGTGGATTCAGGAGGTAGTGTCCTCCGGTTACAAGATAGAGTTGGCAGCCTGGCCGCCCCCAAGATTAATCAGATCCCGGATGCCTCAAGACCCCCTGTCAGCTCAGGGCCTGTTGCTTGCTGTGCAGAATCTACTGGAGCTGGGGGTCATCTGCCAGGTGCCCTTAAGGGAAAGGGGCAAAGGCTATTATTCCAACCTTCACTGTTCCCAAAAGAGATGGGTCTGTCAGACCCATCCTGGACTTAAAGCTTCTCAACAAGTTTGTCAGATCCAGGCGTTTTCACATGAAGACTCTGCGCTCAGCTGTAAGTTCACTGCGCCCAGGGGACTTCATGACCTCTGTGGACAAAAAGGATGCTTACCTCCATATTCCAGTCTTTCCAGGTCATCAGAGATACATCAGGTTCGCTCTGGAGGATCAGCATTACCAGTTCGTGGCATTGCCCTTCGGTCTCTCTTCGGCTCCCAGGGTATTCACCATGGTGCTGGCGGGCATTAGGGCTCTGCTGAGAGCTCAGGGCATTCGCATTCTTCCCTATTTGGATGACATTCTTATCACTTCTCCGTCCTTCTACAGGCAGAGCTGGATACTCAGCGGGTAGTGACCACATTGGAGTCATTCGGCTGGGTGATAAACCACTCCAAATCTTCCCTGTCTCCCTCTTTGGTGAATCCATTTCTGGGCATGAATCTGGATACAGCTCGGGCCAGGATCTTTCTTCCTCAGCAGAAGGTGGACCGTCTGCAAGCGCAAGCTCAGCTCCTTCTGTCCTGCCCTCATCCTTCCATCAGGCAGGGAATGCAGCTGGTGGGCCTGATGGTGTGCTGCTTCGAGGCAGTTCCTTATGCTAAGTTTCACATGAGGCCTCTTTAACTCCACCTCTTGTCTGTATGGGACAGGGACCCTGTGTCCCTGGATCAGGTTTTGGTTCTGTCCCCCCTAGCCAGGCGGTCCCTCTTGTGGTGGCTGGACTCAAGGAACCTGTTGGTGGGCAGATCTTTTCTGGTCCCTTGCTTGGAGACAGTCACCACGGATGCCAGTCTGACAGGTTGGGGGGCTTCTGGAGATCCCTAACATTCTAGGGGCAATGGTGCCCTCAGGAGGCCCACACCCCTATCAACATTCTGGAACTGAGGGCAGGTCGGGCTGTTCAGGTACGCTCGGACAACCAGACGGCGGTTGCCTGCATCAATCATCAGGGAGGGACCCGGAGCAAGGGGGCCCTCAAGGAAGTGTCTCTGATCCTGTCCCGGGCAGAGGACAATGTTCCCTGCATCTCAGCTGTGTACATTCCGGGGGTGGAGAATCTGGAGGCAGACTCTCTGAGCAGGGGGACTTCTCGCCTGGGGGAATGGTCCCTCAGCATCAGGGTGTTTCGCTCTCTGTGTCACCGTTGGGGTCAGCCAGATGTGGATCTGTTTGCGTCCCGTCACAATCACAAGCTTCCAGTCTTTGTGTCTCTGTCCCAGGACCCTCTGGCTTTAGCCATGGATGCTCTGACAATGCCCTGGCAGGGCTTTCAGCTACTGTATGTCTTTCCCCCATTCTCCCTGTTGGGCAGGGTTCTGCGAAAGATAGCTCAGGAAGGGGTGCAAGCAATCCTGGTGGCCCCCCATTGGCCAAGAACAGTGTGGTTCGTAGACATTGTGCAGCTGGCGGTAGATCAGTACGCCCTGCCCAAGGATCCAGACCTGCTCACTCAGGGGCGGCTACGCTACCCCAATTTACAAACGCTGGCTTTAACGGCCTGGCTGCTGAAACCTCCATCTTAATGGAAAAGGGGCTGCCTGCCTCTGTTGTTAACACCATGATCAGGGCTAGGAAAAAGTCCTCTTCTTCCAACTACTATAGGGTTTGGCATACCTACATTGACTGGTGTGAGGCTAGATCTCTTCCCTGTCGTGTGTTTTCTATTCCTAGGATTCTGGAATATCTCCAACATGGTTTGGACCTGGGGCTTCAACTCAGCACTCTGTAAGGTCATGTTTCTGCCTTGGCTGTTTTCTTTAAGAGATCTTTTGCTCAGCATCATCTGGTCAAGACTATTTTCCAGGGGGTTATTCATGTGCGCCCCCCACGTAAGCCTATGTTACCAGCATGAGGCTGCTTTGTCCATTCTTACTCTTAAGGTAGTCTTTTTGGTGGCTATCACTTCTGTTAGGCATGTTTCTGAGTTGGCGGTGCTTTCCATCAAGCCCCCTTACTTTGAGAGACACCAGGACAAGGTGGTGTTTCGATTTAAACCAGATTTTCTGCCTAAAGTTGTGCCTGCTTTTCATCTCAATCAGGACCTTGTTCTGCCTTCTCTGTGCCCTAATCCTAATAACCCTAAGGAGAGGGCTCTACATTCCTTGGATGTGGTTAGGAACCTGAAGTTTTATTTGGTGGCTACTGGACCCTTCAGGAAGACTGATGCTCTTTTTGTGGTCCCTTCTGGTCCTAAGAAGGGTCTGGCTCCAGCTAAGTCTACCATCAACAAGTGGATCCGTCAGGCTGTGATTCAGGCCTATTCTGCTAAAGGGAAGGATCCTCCCTTCCACCTTACTGCTCATTCCACTCGTGCTCTTGGTGCCTCTTGGGCCTTTCAGCACCAGGCTTCTGTTGAGCAAGTTTGTAAGGCTGCTACTTGGTCTTCATACTTTTTCTAAGTTTTACAAGGTTGATGTTCGGGCTTCAGCTGATGCTGCTTTTGGCCGCAAAGGCAGCAGTGGTTTAATCTGCATATTGTTGCTTTTGGGGATCCCACCCTACCTTACGGGCACTGCTATTGGATGTCCCAAGCGTAAGGAATTATCTCTGGAGCAGGACGTGCTGTATACTTAGAATAATACAATTCTGTGATTACTCACCTGTAGAATTGGTATTATACGTATACAGCACGTCCTGCTCCACCCCGCCCTTGTTTTCATTATTCTTAGTTGGGACAAAAGGTATCCCTTTCCTGCTGATTTAATTAAGCGTTGGTCATGTCCTCCTGAGGTGGATGCGCCCGTTATGGGGCTGTCCAATACATCTGTCATGCATTCCCCTGACACTACTACCCTGAGGGATGGTGAGGACCGGCGTATGGACCAACTGGCTTGCCATGCCTTTGCCTGTGTGGGGACCGCGCTACGCCCGGTTTGTGCCTCTGTCATTACAGCTATTGCTATTAAGGGTTTGCTTAAGAGCCTCTTAGAAGGGGCCTCTGATGACGCGGGAGGAGAAGAGTATAGATCTCTCCTGCTTTGCTATGGATTTGTTGCATATGTCCTGTCTGCTATGGATGATGGCATTAGAATGTGTGGTAGAACTTCTGCCCTGCTGGTAGCTATACGCCGCTCTGTCTGGCTACGTCAGTGGGTAGCTGATAATGCTGCTAAGAAGGCTCTCACTGGTTTCCCTTTCAAGGGCCTGCGTCTTTTTGGTGAACGCTTGGATTTGTTTGCCAAGGGCTGTAGGTTACCTCAACGTAGGAGGCCGTCTTGGTCCCTTCTCCCATCCTTCCGTGGTTCCAGACCTGGTCGAGAAGGCTTCCTTTACTGGGGCCCGCGGAGATCACTGGGGAAGGGGCAGAGGATGTGGCCTCTCCTGGGGTCCCAAGCCAAAATCCTCACCAAGCCCCCTCAGGCATGAAGGGGCGCCCTCACCCATCCGGGTGGGGGGACGGCTTCGGCTCTTTGCTCACGTCTGGAGGCTTCACGTCTCAGACCGGTGGATTCAGGATGTAGTGTCCTCCGGTTACAAGATAGTTTGCAGCCTGGCTGCCCCCAAGATTCATCACATGAATAGCAGGTGCCTTCGAGGGAAAGGGGCAGAGGCTACTATTCCAATCTTTTCACCTTTCCCAAAAAAGACGGGTCCATCAGACCTATCCTGGATTTAAAGCGCCTCAACAAATTTGTCAGATTCAAACACTTTTGCATGGAGACTCTGCGCTCTGCTGTCAATTTGCTACGTCCAGGGGACTTCTTGACCTCTGTAGACATCAAGGACGCTTACCTTCATGTACCAGTCTTTCCAGGTCATCAGAGATTCCTCAGGTTCGCTCTGGAGGATCAGCACTATCAATTTGTGGCTCTGCCTTTCGGTATCACCTCGGCCCCCAGGGTATTCACCAAGGTACTGGCGGGCGTACTGGCTCTGCTGAGATCTCAGGGCATTCGCATCCTTCCTTACTTGGACGACATTCTCATCATGTCTCAATCTCCCCAGCAAGCCGAGTTGGATACTCAGCGTGTGGTGTCCACACTGGAGTCTTTCGGCTGGGTGATCAACCACCCCAAGTCTTTCCTGTCACCGTCAATGGTGAGGTCCTTTCTGGGCGTGACTCTGGATAAGTCTCAGGTCAAGATTTTTCTGCCTCAGCAGAAGGTGGAGAGTCTTCAGGCCCAAGCCAGGCTCCTTATGTCTTGCCCTCATCCCTCCATCCGGCAGGGGATGCAGCTGGTGGGCCTGATGGTGTCTTGCTTTGAGGCGGTTCCATACGCTCAGTTTCACATGAGAGCTCTTCAACTTCACCTCCTATCAGTTTGGGATCGGGACCCTCAGTTCCGGGATCAGGTGTTGGTTCTGTCCCCTCTGGCCAGATGGTCTCTCTCGTGGTGGCTGGACTCAAGAAACCCGTTGGGGGGCAGATCCTTTCTGGCCCCGTGCTGGGAGACAGTCACCACAGATGCCAGTCTGACAGGTTGGGGGGGCTTCTGGAAATCCCTGAAATTCCAGGATTAGTGGGGACCTCCGGAGGCCCACACCCCTATCAACATTCTGGAATGGAGGGCGATAAGGTTGGTTCTTGCCCAAATGACTCCACACCTTCAGGGACGGGCGGTTCAAGTCAACCAGACGGCGATTGCCTACATCAATCATCCGGGAGGGACCCGGAGCAAGAGGCCCTCGAGGAAGTGTCCCTGATACTGTCTTGGGCGGAGGAGAATGTTCCCTGCATCTCAGCTGTGTACATCCCGGGGGTGGAGAATCTGGAGGCAGACTCCCTCAGCAGGGGGACCTCTCATCTGGGAGAATGGTCCCTCAGCAGCAGGGTGTTTCGCTCCCTGTGCCACCGCTGGGGTCAGCCAGATGTGCATCTGTTTGTGTCCCGTCACAATCACAAGCTTCCAGTCTTTGTCTCTCTCTCCTTGGCCATGGATGCACTAGCAATGTCTTGGAAGAGCTTTCAGCTTCTCTATGTGTTCCTTCCTTTTCCTCTGTTGGCCAAGGTGCTACGCAAGATTGCTCAGGAAGGGGTGCCAACCATTCTGGTTGCCCCTCGTTGGCCAAGAAGAGTGTGGTTCGCAGACGTCGTGCAGTTGGTGGTAGATCAGTGTTTTCTGCCCAAGGATTCAGACCTGCTCACTCAGGGGCAGCTACACCATCCCAATTTTCAAATGCTGGCTTTGACGGCCTGGCTGCTGAAACCTCCATCTTGATGGAGAAGATGCTGCCTGCCTCTGTTGTTAATACCATGATTCGGGCTAGGAAGAAGTCCTCATCATCCATCTACTATAGAGTCTGGCATGCTTACATTGACTGGTGTGAGTCCAAATCTCTTCCCTGTGGGGTGTTTTCTGTCCCTAGGATTCGGGAATTCCTGCAACATGGTTTGGATTTGGGTCTACAGCTTAGTTTCCTCAAAGGTCATGTTTCTGCTCTGGCCATTTTCTTCCAAAGATCCTCTGCTCACCATCGTATGGTCAAGGCTTTCTTCCAAGAGGTTTCTCACGTGCGTCCTCCACGTAAGCCTATGTTACTAGTATGGGACTTGAACTTGGTCTTATCTGCCTTGCAGGGGTCTCCCTTTGAGCCTCTGCATGAGGCCCCTTTGTCCATTTTGACTCTTAAAGTAGTCTTTTTGGTGGCTATCACTTCTGTTAGGCGTGTTTCTGAGTTGGCGGCGCTTTCCATCAAACCCCCTTACTTTGAGAGACCCCAGGACAAGGTGGTGTTTCGTTTTAAGCCAGATTTTCTGCCTAAGGTTGTGTCTGCCTTTCATCTCAATCAGGACATTGTTTTGCCTTCTCTATGCCCTAATCCTAATAACCCTAAGGAACGGGTTTTACACTATCTGGATGTGGTCAGGACTCTGAAGTTCTATTTGGTGGCTTCTGAATCTTTCAGGAAGACTGATGCTCTATTTGTGCTCCCATCTGGGCCTAGGAAGGGTCCACTATCAGCAAGTGGATTCGCCAGGCTGTGATTCAGGCCTATTCTGCTAAGGGGAAGGAGCCTCCCTTCCGCCTTACTGCTCATTCTACTCATGCTATTGGTGCCACTTGGGCCTTTCAGCACCAAGCTTCTGTTGAACAAGTTTGCAAGGCCGCTACTTGGTCTTCTGTTCATACTTTTTGCTGCTTTTGGTCGCAAAGTTCTGCAGGTGGCAGTGGTTTAAACTGCCCATTGTTACTTTTTGGACACTGCTTTTGGATGTCCCATGGGTTAGGAATATTCTGGAACAGGACGTGCTGTATACAGAATAATACAATTCTGTGATTACTCACCTGTAGAATTGGTATTTTACGTATACAGCATGTCCTGTTCCACCCCACATTTGTTATCATTATTCTTAGTTACCTCTGTATGGTGATTGTTCATATGTTCATTGTTGAATTCTGGTTTTGTTCTCCCGGCCTTTTGTTAACTGCTTGTCAATACTGGGGATTTTGTGGGAGGTCCCTGACTTATATAGGGCCGGGAGAGGCCACAAGCTGTTTTTCTGCAGTCCAGCGCCATCTTGTGGATGTGTTACTTATGGGTAAGGAATATTCTGGAACAGGACGTGCTGTATACATATAATACCAATTCTACAGGTGATTAATCACAGAATTGTATTTTTTTATTTTAGGTATTATGGAGAGTCAGAAGCCAGACTGCGGCAGATATTTGTGGAAGCATCACAACAGTAAGACTTTATTTTTTAAGTAAGACTTTATTTTTTAAAAATGTTGCTAAAACAATGTATGAAGAAGCATCAAATGTAGTGCTGCTGCTGTAGTATGCTTGGAAGTCGGGAAGTAATTACTTAGTCAGGAAGTAGTTACTTAAAGTGATTGGCAAGTCAAAATAAATATCAGTAGCTTACCTTACATTGAGTTCCCCAGAGCTCCCCTTCCTGCTATGTCTGTGTCTTAGTGAGGAAATCACTTCCTCATTCAGCTTTTAGTCTCCTCCCTGCTGACCTGGTCCTTCAATCAACTATCATTGAAAAAATCTCACTCCCTCCCCAGACGTTCTGATTGGCTGCCTCTCTCTCGCAGGTGAGCGGGGCTATTAGCCTGCGGCCCTGTAGGACTATTCCCACCCGTTCCACTAGTAATATGCCTCCCAGCCTGGGCTGCGCTGGTTGGGTGAAGGTAGGCAGCACCGCAATCCCCCACCAAAGGGTAGGCGGTTAAGGCTTATGGTGAGCCTCTATGGGATGCCCCTCCCGCACTAGTGCCCCTTTGCCCTTGCCCATCGGTGGGCCCTGTTTAAGTGGCCGCTGTCCTCCCTCATCCTCCTTGTAGCCTTCGGGGGAAAAGAGGGGGGGTGTGTGTAAATGTGTATGCTATGCATTCTGTTTTTTACACTCTTTTTCCATTCTGTTTAGTCTTGTGTCAGCCGCCGCGCTGACTTGCCTTTACTGTCTTTTTAAAATTGCAGCCACCGCACGCTGACTTGGTTCCGCTCTTGGCGGCGGCATGACCTCAGGCGCTGGTGCGCCGTCATTGGCTGCTTGCACGTTCTGGCTTCGCGCTCTTCGGGGGGGGGGGCATCTATGGCGCGCTCCGCGTCATCGCTGATACCGGCCCGCCCCTCGATGTATACCGACGCCATCTTTAACCTGCTTGGTTGGACCATGCGCGACGGACCCCTACCTACCGCGGTCCGTAAGTGCCCTCGCGGGCGACTTTATATCTTTCACTTTTGTTACTGTGTGCTTACAGGTCTTGTCTGCTTATGTCTTGCAGGCGGGGCGGGGCTTATGTCTTGCAGTATGCTGAGTTGCATACTAGTGGGGATTCTCAGCCTGATGTGTCTTCTAGACTGGCTACTGTTGAGCAGTTGATTGCTAAGTCCTTAGCGCGTAAGGCTCCTGCTAAGAAGCGGCACTTGAAGCCTAATGTCACTGTTTTCCCTATGGGAACTGAGGAGTTTTGGAATCTTTGTGGCTATACCCCGTCTGATGAAGGGGAGCTCTTTTCTGATTCAGGCTCATCTGATGAGAGACCAAGGGGTCATGACGATTCTGGCTTTGACCCCTGGGCCCCGGATGACACTGACAGATTATTGACCCAGATTTTTGAGGTTCTGTCCATCTCTCTCCCTTTTGCGGCTCCCAGGCAAAGAGGGGAGCTTTTCCATACAGCAAAATCACGTTTGGAATTTCCCGAGCAGGCACATTTCCATAACCTTGTGCTCAAGGAATGGGAGCGCCCCAGTTAACTTCCCGGGGTTCCAAAAAGTTGGGATAGGAAGTATCCCTTTCCTGCTGAGGTGGTTAAATGTTGGTCACCCCCCCCCCCCCACGCTGCGCCCGGTCTGTGCCTCTGCCATTACTTCTGTGGCCATTAGAACCCTTATCAGAAATATGCTTGATAGTGCCCCTGATGATTTGCCTTGTGAGGTGTTCAATGCACTCTCCAGTTGTGATGTTTTTGTAAATTTTGTCCTCTCGGCATTGGATGACACCATCAGAATGTGTGCCAGAACTTCTGCCCTCGTGGTGGTTGTACGCCGCTCGGTTTGGCTGCGCCAGTGGGCTGCTGACAAGAAGGCCCTCACTGGGTTTCCCTTTAACCCTTTAAACGCCAGCCACGTAAAATGCCCCTCCCCCCCCCCCCCGTTTCAGCTGCCTCCGGCTTTTCCTGTAAAAAAAAAAAAAAAAAAAAAAAAAAAGGAAGGCTCTCTCCCCTCTGCTCTTCCGACGGCGGCCACCATCTTGCCGCTACGCCCGCCCCTTTTGGGGGCGGGGCTATGATGTCATCCCGGTCCGTCTCCCCGCCAAGCCCCGCCCCTTTTTGGGGACGGGGCTATGACGCCATCCCGGTCCCGATCACCGGCTTCAGCTCTCTCAGCTGTCAGATGCCGGTGATCGGTGCCTGGGAAGGAGGTGGCAGGAGATCCTCTGATCTCCTGCCTCCCCCTTCTCTGGATGCCGATCACCGGCATCTGTCGTCAGATTTTTTTTAATAAAATCATTTTGTGTCTGTCTTTTTTTCAGTTAACCCTTTGTGAGCTGGTAAGGGGTCTATAAGACCCCTATACCAGCTCACAAGGCTCTGGGTATGGCAAGTCACCTGCGGCGAGCGGGTGACTTGCCAAAAACCCCAGCCCCCATTACCTGCCTCCCCAAAGGCCAGGGGGGGGCAGAAGGGCCCGGGCCACTATGGCTATGTGGGCTAGTAGCCTGCAGGGCCAGGGGCCATCAGCGCTGGCCCCTGCGCCCTGTTCTACAAGCCCCCATAGCTGGTCCGGGTCAGAAACTCTGGGTAGGGGGGACCCTATGTCATTATTTTTTTTTTTTTTTTTTTTTTTTTAAAGTTTCTTTTTATTTGCAATTGCAATTAAACAAACATTAGATACACATACAAGTCACATATTACATGGGGGTGACGCAGCACCCGGCTCAGTAGCATAGTTTCAATTAACATATAGACACAACACCATTCACACACCACATTCACACACACACTTCTGGACTCGAATGTCTAATCTTATATTCACCGGGATGGGAGGGCCAATCGGGGGAGCCCTTCTCCAGGATGCTACTCTCATCTCCTTAGTGCCACCTACCCTTACTCAATGCCTCAAGCTACCTGGGTAAGCAGCTATGCCTTTTATATGGATCTGAACCCGTCCTAATCATCCTCTGAGGCTGTGTCTTGGCTTTGCAGCCAGGGACCCCATATCTTCTCAAACTTATCGGGCACCCCCCTGGCCGTATATGTCAGTTTGTACATAGTGAGTTTCTGGTTAATCAGAGACCTCCACGCCCGCACTGATGGTTTGGCCGGGTGTTTCCAATTAAGCAGAACACATTTCCTGGCATAGAAGAGCAGCAGTCTAAATAATGATTTCAGCGGGCTCGATAGCGCCAGTGATTCGACCACCCCTAGAAGACATAATGAAATCGAGCCGGTGATCCGGATGCCCACCACTTCGCCAATCAAGTCCATTACCTCACCCCAATATCCCACTAGAACTTCACAGGACCAGGTCACATGTTCCCATGTACCAGTTTCCCTCTCACATCTGGGGCATAAGTCACTAGTCAGTAGTCCCATCCTATGCAACCGTAACGGTGTAATGTAAGCTTGGTGTATCCATTTGGTCTGGATGAATCTGTCTCTGGCTTCTATGACCGATGAGTGTAGGTTATCTAAGATTTCCTCCCAGTCGTCTCGATCCAAGGTTTGGTCCAGGACCCGCCACCTGCTTTCAATCCTCTCCCTGGGGGATTCCAACCCAGCAACCAGGCACCTGTACAACGTAGAGACAGGTTTCCTCAAGTCCATCCCTCTCACTGCATTCTCCACCTGGGACACCGAAAAATTCGGACTGACCCTGTGGAACTGAGTTTGCAAAGCGTGCCTGAGTTGCAGGTATCGGAAGAAATCTCGGTGGGAAACTCGAAAGGTCTCTCGGACCTGATCAAACGCCATAAGCACTCCCTCCCTGTACACCTGGCCCAGCGTCCGGAGGCCCCTCCCAACCCAGAACTGCGGGTCCTGCATTGAAATCAACTCAGGGAGCTTGGGATTATTCCAGAGAGGGGTGAAGGGGGACCAATACTGGACCTCATCCGGATTCTTGATCAGCTTGGCTACCCTTCCCCATATGTTGCACACTACCCGCATGCATCCGGTAGCCTCCCGGACCCCTCGAACCCCCCTATACACCAAGAGTGATAGTCTCTCGGCAGAACCCAGCACCGCCGCTTCCAGACTCACCACTGGGTTGCCTTGCGGTTGACAGAGCCACCAGTGCACAAACAGGAGCTGCGTGGAGTAGAAATACATCAGCATATGTGGGACCGCTAGACCCCCCTCCACCACCTGTGCTTTCATAATTTGTCTGTTAAGCCTAGGTGGAGACTGTCCCCAGATAAAGCCAAACAGAATTGAGTCCAACATCTTAAAGTGGGAAATGGGCAGCAACACTGGCGAGGCCTGATATATGTACAGAAATTTAGGAAGGAATATCATTTTGTAAATATTGATTCTGCCCATGACCGACAGGGGCAGGTTTGCCCATTGAGCAGTCCGCTACCTCAACCTTGACATGACAGGGGAAATATTCAGAGTCAAGAACTCACTTGGTTGCCTACTAACCATGATCCCCAGGTATTTAAAATGCTGGACTATTTTTAATTGGGACCTCGGAGAGATGTCAGGGGCAGCAAGCTCATCCACTAACATTAGGCTAGATTTATCCCAATTAATCTTCAATCCTGAGAACCTCCCAAACACTCCAATAGCGTCCAAAGCTGCGTCCAGACATCTGTGGCCGTCCGCCAGGTATAGCAGTGTGTCATCTGCATATAGGGATATCTTTTCCTCTAGTGCCCCCAGCTTCCATCCAGAGATATCCGGGGAATTCCGGACAATAATAGCCAAGGGTTCGATAGCCAAGGCAAAAAGCAGCGGTGATAGTGGGCACCCCTGTCTTGTCCCCCTATGCAAGGCAAATGAGTTAGAGTAGCACCCATTGACCCGTATCCGGGCCGTAGGTTGTTTATATAACAGCTTGACGTACGTAATAAAGCTGGGAGGGAATCCAAATCTTTCCAGTACTGCCCAGAGATAATCCCATTCTACCGAGTCGAAGGCCTTTTCATTATCTAATGATATGACCACCCGTTCCCCATGGTTATCATGTATAATTTGAAGATTGGACATCAGTCTGCGGAGATTCACACACGTGGTACGCCCAGGCATAAACCCCGACTGATCCGGCCCAATCAAATGTAGTATAACTTTATTTAGCCTAGTGGCCAGTATCTTGGCAAGTATTTTCGCATCCTGATTCAATAGGGATATGGGGCGGTAAGACGCACAGGAATCAGGGGGTCTCCCCTCCTTATAAATGAGGACCACGTGCGCCTCATAAAAAGAGGCCGGAAGGCGCTCACTATCAAGCGCTTGTTTCAGCACTTCCCACAGCCTAGGGGTCACTTGTTCAAGGTCTTGTTTATACCACTCGGCCGGTATTCCATCAGGCCCCGGCGCCCTTCTGCTAGAGAGCATCCTAATTGCGCCGGAGACCTCGTCCATGGTGATAGGGGAGTCCAAAGCCTCCTGGTCCTCCACAGCCAACCTAGGAAAGGAGATCCGGTCCAGATAGTTATCCAGCTCAGATGTCCCATAACTCACCCTCGAGGAGTATAAGGCCGAGTAGTATTCCAGAAACCTCTGAGCAATCTCCTCCCCACCCGTCACCCTCGCACCGTTATCCAGAATTTCAGCAATGTGGTTGGGCTGGCTTTCGGCTCTCGCTAGATAGGCCAGGGTCTTACCATTCTTATCCCCTTTATCAAAAATTGTTGCCTGCTTATATAGCAGTAATTTTCTGGCCGAATCGGTCAGAAGCAGGTTATATTCCCTCTTTAATGCCAACAGCGCTGAATGGTCTCCGCTATCTGAGCTCGCACTGAACTTCTCCTCTGCCCGTGCCATCTTACATTCAAGCTCTGCCACTTCTCTCCCTTTCTTTTTCCTAGCAGCAGCTATGGCACTAATGGCCGCACCCCTGGCAACAGCTTTGAAGGCATCCCAGCTGACTTCCACCGATGTCTCCGCCGTATTACAGTCCCAGAACGCCTCAGCAGAGGATTTCAAACTATTCATAATGTCGGGGGCTTCCAACCATAGAGGGTTCAAGTTCCATCCCACCCAGTTCTCCCGCCTTAGTGACAGCTCGGCTGTGATCAGTAGGGGCGAGTGGTCCGAAACCCCTCTCGGGAGGTAACAACAGGTTGCCACTCTCGGTAAAATTTCAGGCGAGGAGAACGCCAGGTCAATTCTAGACAGAGATTTGTGTGTAACCGAGTGGCAGGAAAACGCTTTGTCGGTGGGGTGTTTCCACCTCCAAAGCTCCTGCAGCCCTAGCGTTTCCGCCCAGTTCGCCAATTGGGTCTTGGGACCAGGGTTCTTACTCATCCTATCCAGCGCCGTATCCAAAACCATGTTAAAATCCCATAGCAGCAGTATCGGGGCCAGAGGGTAAGAAAGCACTTTCTCCATTATTTTATCTAGAATACTAGCAGAAAATGGTGGGGGAACATATACTCCGACTATTATCATAACAGTGTCCATCAACTTAGCATGGAGAATAACATAACAACCCTCCCGGTCAACGTGAACTGAGAGCAACATAAACGGGGTACCCTTCGAGATCAACACCGAAACTCCCCTAGAGTAGGCCGAAAAAGGGGCATGAAAGGAGCTCTGGATCCATGGCCTCTTCAAAGCCAGCACCCTCTGGCCCACCAAATGGGTCTCCTGAAGAATAACTACATTCGGTTTATACTTCTTAATAAACTGGAAGACAGTGGCCCTCTTGATCTTATCATTAAGCCCCCGAACGTTCCAGGAGAGAAATTTACACTCACCCATTGTTACCGCAGGAAGTGCAACCATCAATAGCCGCCCTCGGGTGGCTCCCCCCCCCCCTCCAGAGATCCTCCTGACCCTCGAGTCCAGCGAACAAACATCACAGTCAAGCCCACATACATACAGCCACACACAGAACAGATAGTATAACAGATAATACAACAATTTAACTGTACCCTACCCCAAAACCCACCCCCCACCCCGCTCCACCACCCCCCAACCTTGGCGAGCATCACAACCCAAACAAAGTAACACAACACTGGTTTAACTATGTGCAATTGGAACGCGCAGGCCCATTGCCTAGGGGTCTGCATAAACAGGCTTGCTAAACAGTTGCGGGTCAGCGGAATATCCGCCGCGGGTTCCCCGAGCCAGCGAGAGGGATCCAGGAAAAGGGAGAGGGGGGGGATCCCCATAAAGGGGGGGGTCATCGGGGGGATCGGGGGGGGGATGTGAAAGTGGGGGAAAGAGGGGGGGGGAAAAGGGGGGCAGGGAAGGTATTAGTGGGATGGGTGGTAGGGGAGTTGGAGGAGGCCCGGTCGCGCCCCGGGAATCCGGAGCCAAGGCTCCCCCGCAACAGCTGCTGACAGGATATACTGGCTATTTAGGCATCACAAAAAACAACACAACTACGTTAACTGTAAACAAGATGCATAACAAAGCACCAACTCGGGCTCCACCAAATTGCCCCCCAGTGGGGCTCCCATAGGATCAGCGGAGGCGGGCCCCCGTCACCAAGAGGAAAAAAAGCAAGGAAACCATCAACCAAGTTGAAGCTGGTCAGAAAAATGGCAAGACTATACTCTACAATCGGGGCCCAGTCCATCAGGCTCCCGGCAGTGAGTCCAACCATATGTCAGCTTCCTCAGCCGATGTAAAGAATTTAACAGACTCTCCATCTTGAACACGCAGTCGCGCCGGAAAGAGCATGGCGTATTTGATCTTTTTCTTCCTAAGTCTCTCTCTGACCCCGTTGAATGAGCGCCGCAATTTCTGAACTTCAGATGTGAAATCCGGGTAAAAAGACAGCCGGGCATTCTCATAGGACACCATACCTTTCGTCCTGGCCGCGGCGAGTATAGCGTCTCTGTCCCTGTAATGGAGAACTTTAAATATAAATGGTCTTGGCGGGGCCCCGGGCGGGGGGGATTTCAGCGGGATTCTGTGTGCTCTTTCTATAGTGAAGAATTTGGTTAGGTTCCTGGGTGCAAGGGCATCCCGTATGAGGTTTTCAGCAAACTCCTCCGGGGAGGAGCCCTCAGCTTTTTCAGGCAGCCCCAGAATTCTCACATTATTTCTCCTGTTTCTGTTTTCAGAGTCCTCGGCCCTTCCCAATAGAACAGTCACCTGTCGTCGTAGGGTAGCCAGCTCCCCTGCCTGCGCAGACAATCGATCCTCCGCCTCCCCAATTCTTCTCTCATTCTCCCCCGTGCGGTCCCGGATCTTGTCCAGGTCATGGCGAAAATAGTTGAACTGCTCCTGAAGCGTGTCAAATTTAGTTGTAAGGACGTTTTGACAAGAGGCTATGGCAGCCATGATCGCCGCTGTGTCCGGATTAGAGGGCTCCGGCCCAGTTCCGCCTGGGGATTCCATCGTTTGCGTGCTACAACTGACCACTGTAGATTTGCGCTTCCTATTGCCTGACATGCGTAGAAGGAAAGGCGTACAGGGTGCCAGATATATAGATATAGGGTTCAGGGAGTACTCAGATGCTGCGCGGATGTGGGGATCAGAGGGCACTCAGGAGCTGCACAAACGCAGGGGGACCACAAACTTGTATGGCGGTTCAGACGCAGGATTCAAGGAGCTTTCGGATGCCGCACAGAAGTGGGGGCAGGAAGCTTGTTTAGCGATTGTCCTGCTACACAGATACTAGGGAGGCAGGGTATATAGCACAGATATAGGATTTCAGGAGCTCATATGCTGCACAGATATAGGGTCCAAGGTGTCCCGCAGATAATATACAAGCGTTGGGGGGGGGGGGGTGCCCCGGGGAGCACTAATGTAGATTCAGAAGGTCAGCCGCTCACAGGGGGGGGGCGCGCCGTCTGCAGACACCGCACAGGTGTGGGATTCTGGGGGGACTTGCCGTTGCCGCACCAAGTCGCCGGGCGGATTTATGTACAAGTTGCAGTTGCAGGGGACCCCTTGGTTGTATGGGGCTCATAGAAAGGGGGGGGGTTAGCCTCCGTGCCGTCCCGTCGGGGGGGAGCTCGAGGGACCACTTCAGTCACACCAGAAATATGGGAACGGGGCCTCCCAGTTACACCAGGGAGTATTAGGGGATCCCCCTCTGGCTTCACACCCCCTCTGATCAGACCCAGCTAGAGGGACTGTGTTGTCTGTCACAGTCAACCCCCTTGCACAGTCAGCCGTCTCAGGCACTGCCTCACACTGCAGCTCACCGTCCAAAATGGCGCCGTCCTCTCCTCCTGCCTCCCGCCGAAAAGCCAGCTGCCACGGTCCTCTGCAGGGAAATGCCGCTCTCCCGAGGGGGGGGGGGAATCTCCGGCGACCGCCGTCGCCCAGCACAAGCAGGGGGAATCCTCCCCTGCCGTCACCCAGCAGCTTCACGAACAGCCGCCCGCCACCTCCGCCGGCCAGCCGCCTCCGCCCGGATCACTCCGCCACTAGCTGCACTACGGGGGGTGCCGTCCCGGTCCCCGGGCACTCCTTCTTGCTCCCGCAGCCGTCGAGTCACTCCGGGGCCGACACTCAACCCGCCGTCTCCGCGCGCCTCCACACACCGGGGGTCACGTGCTCCGCCACCCGGCTGACGGATCACCGAGGTGCACAGGCCTCCCGGACACACACGGAAGCCGCCTCCGCCGCCGCCACCACAGGTCTTTTCGGCCACCGGCCCGAGCTCCCAGTCCAGGTAAGGAAGGCAGAGGTCCCAAAAAAACTTGCCCAAATAGCCCAGGAAGGCAATATATCAGGATGAATGCGAGGAGCCCCTAGCAGACACGTCTGTCTAGGCGGCCATCTTAACCACGCCCCGTCATTATTTTTTTTAAATTAACCCCTTATGTCCTGTCGCCCAGCTGGTAATAAATGCTTCCAGCATTTTGTGGTGTGTGTTTTTTTTTTTTTAAGTGGACCAACACCCAGGATTTTGACTATCCTGGGTATTGGTCCTTTCCCCTGTGTGAAACCCCCCCCGATCACCCACAATAACTCACCTCACCCGGGTCCTACGGCACATGCGCGGCTGCTAGTCCAATCAGCGCGCTCAGAGCGGCTGAGTTATGGACGTCTGAGACGTCTAAGCTCAGCCGCTCTGAGCGCGCTAGCGGGTGCATCCCCCACTTCCCTCTAACAGGGAGCGTAAATAGCCGGTGCGGGCACGCGCCCTACTAGTGGGATAGCGGGAATACGGCCCGCGCATGCGCCGTAGGACCGGGATTCAAGTAAGTGGTAGCGGGTGTTCCGTGGGGTGTCACACAGAGGGGCATCCCGATTTTGGATGCCCTGGGGAGAGGAAATATAACGGTCTGGGAATCTTATAGATTCCCGGGCCGATCAGCCCTGGGTGTTGGTCCACTTTAACCCATTGTGATCTTGTAAGGAGTCCATGAGACCCCTGTACCAGTTCACAAGGCTGGGGGGCTGTCAAGTCACCTGCGGCGAGCGGGTGATTTGCCATTAACCCCGGCCTCCCTGAAGCCCAGGGGGGGCAGAAGGGTCCGGGCTGATTTAGGAGGTGCGGACTTATACCTGGCAGGGTGGGGGGCCACCAAAGCTGACCTCTGCGCCCTATTCTACAAGCCCTGCATAGCTGATCCCCGGGCTGGTTATGCTGGGTAGGGGGGACCCCATGTCATTTTTTTATGGGAATTTTTAAGGGGTTTTTAACCCTTAAAATCCCCCCTTGGAAGGGGAACCCCACGCCAATTTTTTTTTTTCGATTTAACCCTTTATGGTGTGGATTGTAGTTGTATTTTATTTTTACATGTTCTAAAATGTTTTTTTTAGTTTGGGGGGTCTTCTGAACAGTAATGGGGGGCTACCGATACATATGTGGTACCGTTGTAATCGGGAGAAATGGGGCTTTCACATGCAATATGGTTTTCTTTAAAAAAAAAAAAAAAAAAGTTTTATTTGAAATAAAGGAGACAATTTTCTAAAAAATATTTTTTTTGTTTAAAGTGGACCAACACCCAGGATTTTGACTATCTTGGGTTTTGGTCCACTTCGGTGGGGCACCCCGATCGGGGGTGCCCCGCTGTCTGAAACCCCCCAGAAAGCCCCCAAAAACTTACCTCTCCCCGCTCCCACGTGACCGCGCCAGCCAATCACAGCGCTCAGAGCCGCTGTGGTATGCGCGTCCAAGGCCGCCTGGACGCGCATACCAGCTCAGCTGGCTCTGAGCGCTGGAGGCCGCGTCTCACGCTTCCCTCTAACAGGGATTCACAAACGGCCGGCGCGGGTGCGCGCCCTGCTAGAGGGAATGCGCCGATGGAACGGGGCTGAGGTAAGGTTTGTGGGCCTCCTGGGGGGTTCCTTCCCGCGGGCCATCCCGATTTCGGATGCCCCGCGGGGAGGGATCTGATCGGTCCGGGAATCTTATAGATATCCGAGCCGATCCCCCCTTAAAAAAAACACTAAAAAAATTACAAACAAGACATTTCATGTTAAAGCCTAAACTCTGCCGCAAAAATAAAATGTATCATTTTCCTGGAAATTCCTGCAAAAATCACAGTTGAGCATAGCGCAAAATGGTGAAAAATGACCCGTCAAGAGAGGGTGACAAAACCTCAAGTAGGCTGGCAGTTAAAAGGATTAATAGAACCTATGCATGTTGGGTATCGTTCTGCTCGGGGGACCTTGCGCTTTAGGATTTAGCTTGTTTTTTTTTGTTTGCATATTGATATTTTAGGAAAACTCATTTTTTATTCTGCTTTATTATAAATTTTTTAAGGAAACCCTGTGCGACCAAAGAATTCTTTGAGGGATTACTTTCAGAAAGATGGGCCCACTACAACATGCTGGGTACGCTTAGAAAGCTTATCATGTGTACTTTCAGGAATGTATGGTTTGTGGGGGGTATTCCAAATGTAAAGGGTTTTTTTGGCAGAAAAAGTGCAAGGTGCACACTTTGTCTGCGGAGTTGAAATTTTCAAGCAAAATTACCATTGTGCACATGCTTTACTTTTTGGTGTTTGGCAAATCTTCTTTTGACAGTACCTATGCATGTTGGGTATTGTTCTGTTCGGGGGATGTTGCTTTTCAGATTAACTTGTTTTTTCTTGTTTGCATATAGTTTTTTTTAGGAAAATGTGGCTTTGATCCTGTTTTTTTTTATCCTTTTTTAGGGAAGCTCTGTGTAACCAAAGAATACATTGAGGGAGAACTTCCAGAAAACTGTGGCAACATCAACAAGCCTGGTACGCCTAGAAAGCTTGAAGTGTGTATTTCCAAATAATATATAGTTTGTGGGGGGTATTTCAAATGTAAAGGGTTGTTTTTATTAAAAAACTGCAAGGTGCACATAGCGCTTAGCATAGCTGTATTTGATCTAAAAATCTCTTAAAGTGCTGTTTCAGTTTGAGGGAGTCTCCTGGGCTGGAAAGGGTGTCTACCTATACATATGTGGTACCGTTGTAACTGGGAGAAATTGGGATTTCACACACAATAAGATTTTATTGACAAACTTATATAACATATTTCACCCCAAAATATTAAGAATACGCTTGAAAAATGACAAACAAGACATTTCATGTTAAAGCCCAGACTCTGCTGAAAAAAACAATCTATAATTTTCCTGGGAAATCCATGGAAATCCCTTCAAAAATCACAGTTGAACAAGGGGAGTGCAAAATGGTCTGGCAACAAAGGGTGACAAAAACTCCAGGTAGGCTGGCGGTTAAAGGGTTAAAGGACTGTGCCTGTTTGGGGACCGCCTGGACCTTTTTGCTAAGGGAGGCAGGTTACCCCAGCGCAGGTGGCAATCTCGGCCCTTTCGGGGTCAGGGTTCCTTCTCCTCCCCTTACCGTGGTGCCAGACGGGGAAGGGGAGATTTCTGGGGTAGGGGCAAAGGACGTGGACATCCCGGCCCCTCCTGGGGTCCCAAGGCAAAATCCTCTCCCAAGCCCCGTCAGGCATGATGGGGTGCTCTCACCCATCCGGGTGGGGGGATGGCTGCAGCACTTCGCTCACGCCAGGAGGCTTCATGTCTCAGACCGGTGGATTCAGCAGGTAGTGTCCTCCGGTTACAAGTTGGAGTTTGCTGCCTGTTCCCCTCCAAGATTCATCAGATCCCGGATTCCTCAGGACCCTGTGTCAGCTCAGGAGCTAGTGCAAGCAGTGCAAGGCCTCCTGGAGCTGGGGGTCATCTGCCAGGTCCTTTTAAGAGAAAAAGGCAAGGGCTTTTATTCCAGCCTATTCACAGTACCCAAAAAGATGGTTCAGTCAGGCCCATCCTGGACTTGAAGATCCTCAACAAGTTTGTCAGGGGCAGGTGCTTTCGCATGGAAACTCTGCGCTCTGCCATCAGTTCCCTGCGCCAAGGGGATTTCATGACTTCTGTGGACATCAAAGATGCTTATCTTCATATTCCTGTGTTCCCAGGTCATCAAAGGTTCCTCAGGTTCGCTCTGATGGATCAACACTACCAGTTTGTGGCCTCGCTCTTTGGCCTCACTTCAGCTCCCAGGGTGTTCACCAAGGTGCTGGCTGGCGTGATGTCTCTGCTCGGATGTCAGGGCGTCCGCGTGCTTCCCTATCTGGACGACATTCTCATCACTTCCCAGTCTCTACATCAGGCAGAGTTGGATACTCAGCTGGTGGCGTCCACTCTGGAGTCATTTGGATGGGTGATCAACCACCCCAAGTCCTCACTGTCCCCTTCCTTGGTAACTCCATTCCTAGGAATGAATCTGGATACAGTTCAGGCAAGGATCTTCCTTCCTCAACAGAAGGTGGACAGTCTGATTGCACAGGCTCAGTCCCTCCTAGCTTGTCCCCATCCCTCCATCAGGCAGGGGATGCAGCTGGTGGGCCTGTTGGTGGCATGCTTTGAGGCGGTCCCTTATGCTCAGTTCCACTTGAGGCCTCTGCAACTTCACCTATTGTCAGTATGGGACAAGGACCCAGCGTCCCTGGACAGGGTCTTTGTGCTCTCCGCCCTGGTCAGGAGGTCCCTCTCGTGGTGGATGGACTCAAGGAACCTGTTGGGGGGCAGATTCTTTCTTGCCCCTTCCTGGGAGACGGTCACCACGGATGCTAGTCTGTCAGGTTGGGGGGGTTTCTGGAAGTCCCTGCGGTTCCAGGGGAGGTGGGGCTCTCAGGAGGCCCACACACCTATCAATGTCTTGGAACTGCGGGCGATCAGGCTAGTTCCGGCTCACTTGACTACTCACCTTCGGGGCCTGCCTGTTCAGGTGTGCTCGGACAACCAGACGGCAGTTGCCTACATCAATCATCAGGGAGGGACCCGGAGCAAGGGGGCCCTCCAGGAAGCGTCTCTGATCCTGACTTGGGCGGAGGCCTATGTCCCCTGCATATCAGCTGTGTACATCCCGGGGGTGGAAAATCGCCTGGCGGACTCTCTGAGCAGGGGGACCTCTCGCCAGGGAGAATAGTCCCTATGCAGCAGGGTGTTTCAATCTCTGTGTCACCGTTGGAGCCAACCAGATTTGGATCTGTTTGCGTCCCGCCACAATCACAAGCTCCCAGCTTTTGTCTCTCTGTCCCAGGATCCTCTGGCCTTGACCTCGGATGCGCTAGCAATGTCATGGCAGTTCCTGTATGTCTTCCCTCCAATCCCCCTGCTGGGCAGGGTTCTGCGCAAGATTGCTCTGGAAGGGGTGCCAGCAATGCTGGTGGCCCCCAGGTGGCCAAGAAGAGTGTGGTTCGCAGACGTGGTGCAGCTGGCAGTAGATCATTACACTCTACCCTTGGTGCCAGATCTGCTCACTACGCCATCCCAATTTACAAACTCTGGCTTTGACGGCTTGGCTGCTGAAACCTCCATCTTGATGGAGAAGGGGCTGTCTTCCTGGGTTGCGGATACTTTGATTAAAGCTAGGAAGAAGTCTTCCTCTTCCATTTATTACAGGGTTTGGCGTGCCTACATTGACTGGTGTGAGTCTAAGTCTCTTCCCTATCGTGTGTTCTCTATTCCCAGGATTCTGGAGTTCCTGCAGCATGGGTTGGAGATGGGACTCCATCTCAGTACTCTGAAGGGTCAGGTTTCTGCCCTGGCTGTTTTCTTCCAGAAGTCCTTTGCTCAGCACCCTCTGATCAGGACTTTTTTCCAGGGGGTCACACATGTGCGCCCCCCGCGTAAGCCTATGGTGCCTGTTTGGGATCTGAACTTGGTTCTGTCAGCCTTGCAGGGTGCTCCCTTTGAACCTGTGCAGGATGCTGCCTTGGCCATTCTTATGCTCAAGGCTGATTTCTGGTGGCTATCACTTCTATCAGGCGTGTGTCCGAGTTGGCGGCGCTTTCCATTCAGCCCCCCTACTATGAGAGACACCAGGACAAGGTGATGTTTTGTTTCAAACCTGACTTTCTGCCTAAGGTAGTGTCTGCCTTTCATTTGAATCAGGATATTGTTCTTCCTTCTTTGTGCCCTAATCCTAGCAATGCTAAGGAGAGGGTTTTACACTCTTTGGATGTGGTTAGGTGTCTGAAGTACTATCTGGTGGCTACTGCACCTTTCAGGAAAACTGATGCTCTTTTTGTGGTCCCTTCTGGTCCTAGGGAGGGTTTGGCTCCTGCCAAGTCTACTATCAGCAAGTGGATTCGTCAGGCTGTGATTCAGGCCTACTCTGCTAAGGGGAAGAATCCTCCTTTCTGCCTTACTGCTCATTCCACTCGTGCTATTGGTGCCTCTTGGGCTTTTCAGCACCAAGCTTCTGTTGAACAAGTTTGCAAGGCTGCTACTTGGTCTTCTGTTCATACCTTTTCAAAGTTTTACAAGGTTGATGTTAGGGCCTCAGCTGATGCTGCTTTTGGCCGAAAGGTTCTGCAGGCGGCAGTGGTTTAAACTGTCTGCTGCTGCCTTTTATTGGGGATCCCACCCTACTTTATGGAAACTGCTATTGGATGTCCCACTTGTAAGTATTATATTTGGAGCAGGACGTACTGTATACTAAGAATAATACAATTCTGTGATTACTCACCTGTAGAATTGGTATTATGAGTATACAGTACGTCCTGCTCCAACCCACCCTTGGTTTTGCATTATCTTGGATCCCCTGTATGGTGATTGTTATCATTGCTATAGTTGATAGTTTGGGTTGTTTAATTCTCCCGGCTTCTCGTTAACTGCTTTTCAATGCTGGGGATTTGTGGGAGGTCCCCGGGTGTTTGAGGGGCCGGGAGGAGCCTATTTTCGATGTCTCTGCAGTCCAGCGCCATCTGGCGGAGTATAACCCACTTGTAAGTATTATATTTGGAGCAGGACGTACTGTATACTCATAATCCCAATTCTACAGGTGAGTAATCACAGAATTGTATTTTCTCATCCTCTTTTTTTTGATCACACTATGTGCTGGCAGTAATAACTAGAGTCACAACAATGCACTTATTTCTCTTCCAATTCACTCCCGACTGTCAGCATTCTGAAGGGTTAACTCTTGCCTGAAGGGCGTGGACTGCAAGACATAAAGGGGTGGCTCCTCCCAGCCTCTAAATACTTCCAGCTGCATTTCCTCAACCCAGTTTCATTCTTGCAGTTGGGCAGGACTATGACGGTTGCTTGGGTTTATTTTTTCTTCTTTATAAAGTTTTCATTCCTAGGAAGTAGGGTCTCGGAGTAGTCACTTGTGACTATCGAATACTTGCATATACTTCGGTCTTAGGCCTTCAGGGAGTTTGAGACTATATAATTCCATCATGATGCAGGCATCTGGGGAAAGCGGGTCTGGTACCTTAACAGACAGGGTTACCCCATATCCAGTATGCCTGCAAAAGCATCTCAGCGAAGACATTACTGTTTGTCCAGATTGTGCTATAGTAGTACTTGCTAAATCTGAGAGAACTTCTCCTTCAGACACTTGCTTAATAAATAGGACAATGTCCAGCAGGATATTGCGGAAAGGTTAGTTTGCATAAAAAGCCAGCTAGCACCGGGCGCCCCTAGGAAGGCATTGGGGAAGAGGAAGCATTTAGTTTCCTCTGATTCTGAGGAAGGTATGTATGCGTCCGTAATACTTGATGATGATTTATCTGAAGGTGAGCTTCCTTCCAGTAGGGAAGAGAGTAATTTGGACTCAGGATCCTCTACACAAGAGGGCTCTTTGTTCAAGGATCAGATGCAAGGCCCCATTATTTCTGGATATTTCACCTCTCAAAGTTCCCAAGAGGAAAGAGGGAGACTTGTTCAAGCCAGAGAGACCGAGGCAACAGCTCCCTGAGCAAACTCATTTTTCCAATACAGTCCGAAAGGATTGGAAGAAGCCTGATAGGCTGGCTTCCATTCCTAAGGTGTTGGATACTAAATATACTTTTCCCATTGCATGGCACGGCCTGCTTCACAAAGTCATTACATCTGGGTATTCCGCCAGAAGGTGGCGCAGTGCACTGCAGAAGAGTTGTGGCTCCTCCCGGTACCATATAAAAACGGAACCATAGACTTACCCAGTTTTTCCTCTGCAGTGATTCTGCGAAGATAGAAGATGGCTCTCTATATTGCGCAGGTGAGCGGGGCAAACAAGCCTGCGGCCCTGCATGGCTATTTCCACCTGTTTCCGGACCCTCGGTGCCTCCCAGCCTCGGCTGACGGATCGGGTGAAGGTAGAAGAGCACTAGGGTCAAGTGCTCGAGGAGCGCTGCTCCAAGCCGCAGACCCTGTACCACAAAGGGTAGCCGGCCTTAGGCTTTATGGTGAGCCTGTTAGGGATGCGGAGTTCCTGTCCTAACTTCTGAGGGAGTGAGTGTTTTGGGGACTGTTTACGCGTTCTGGCGTTTTGGGGTCCCCCCCCCCCTGGCCTGGGCCCTCGGGCGAGGGTGTTTTGGATGTGTATTCACGTGTTTTTTTAACTGTGTTTCGCCGCCTTGCCGCTTTGTACTGCGCTTCGCGGCGGGCGGCGCTATATGTGTGAGGCGTTTTTTTCTCTACTGTGATGACGCCGACGAGGTCACGTGAGCGCCGTTTTTGCACTTTTCGGGGGGGTGGAGCCGGTGGCCGTTCTCCCGCGGCCCGCCCCTCAAGGTTCCTCTGCCGGCGCCATTCTGTTTCTGCTGTGTGTTGGGGCCCTTCTCATCCCGGAGCTGCGGCGGTGATCCCGGTCTGCTTGACGCTTCCTCCTGTGGTCTGCTGGTTTGTGCCCTTGTCCTACTTGGTCAGTGAGTCCCCTTCTGGGTTTTTTGGTCTCTTTTGGGCATGCGCTGTGGGATACTTATGTGTCTTTATTTATCTTTCAGGCGGGACAACTGTGGGTTGTGGTTTCTCCCGGTCCTATCCCTTACCATCCCTCATCCAGGGCATTCGCATCCTTCCTTACCTGGACGACATTCTGATTGCGTCTCAATCTCTTCATCAGTCCGAGAAGGATACTCAGGTGGTGACCTCCACTCTCGAGTCCTTTGGCTGGGTGATCAACTATCCCAAGTCTTCACTGTCTCCGTCTTTGGTGAGGTCCTTTCTGGGCATGACTCTGGATACCTCTCAGGTCAAGGTATTCCTACCTCAGCAGAAAGTGGAGGGCCTGCAGAAGCAGGCACAGACTCTGCTCTTGTGTCCCCATCCCTCCATCCGGCAGGGGATGCAGTTAGTGGGTCTGATGGGGTCCTGCTTCGAGGAACCTCAAGGTTCCTCTGCCGGCACCATTCTGTTTCTGCTGTGCGTTGGGGCCCTTCTCATCCCGAGGCTGCGGCGGTGATCCCGGTCTGCTTGACGCTTCCTCCTGTGGTCTGCTGGTTGGTGCCCTTGTCCTACTTGGTCAGTGAGTCCCCTTCTGGGTTTTTGGTCTTTTGGGCATGCGCTGTGGGATACTTGTGTCTTTATTTATATCTTTCAGGCGGGACAACTGTGGGTTGTGGTTTCTCCCCATCCTATCCCTTACCATCCCTCATCTTCCCTTACTGGCTTCTGGGGGCATCCTTGGGGGGGGCATCCCAGGTGGCTCTTGCTAGCCTTTGCCCTGTGTTGGCCTATTGCGCCTGTGTTAATCACCACATGGAGGCTTCTGGGGATAACGTGCTTGGGGGTCCTTCGGGGCAATCCCGGCTGTGTGCCATGTGTGGGGTATCCCCTGTGAGTGTCAGGGTGTGCGTGCCCTGCACCCAAAGTGTCCTTGCTCTCCAGGCTGGGCTGCCCGCTTCGCTTCCCAGCTCTGCGCCTCCTTCGGCATCACCTACCCCCCCGCGCCTGCATTTAGCCCCTAGTGAGGGGGATACTAGCGGGGGGGTCACAGTCTGATTTGGCACTGCGTGTGGCCAGTATTGAAATGCAGCTTGCCAGGCCTGTTCCACGTAAGGCCTCCTAGCCCCCGTGACATCCCTCTTTCCTGAGGAGGATGAGGGACCTGATACTTTTTAGGGCCTTTACCCCCTAGAGGAGGGGGAACTCTTTCAGAACTCTTGACTCCTCTGGGGACCAGCAGGAGGGTTACGGCAGTGACCCTGGGTCTGTGTCTGGGGAAGACTCATGGTTCCCTGAGGACACTGATAGCCTGTTAGCTCACATTTTTGAAATCTTGCACATTGTCCCCCCTGAGGTGGCTAAGAGGAAGCAGTGCGAGCTCTTTCGTCCTGACAAACAGCGCCTGGAGTTCCCTGAGCAGAGCCATTTTACTAATATGGTGCTCAAGGAGTGGGAACGTCCTAGTAGATTGCCCGTGGTGCCCAAGGTGTGGGATAGGAGGTATCCCTTTCCTGCCGACCTGGTCAAGCGATGGTCGTGTCCCACTGAGGTGGATGCTCCCGTGCTCGGGCTGTCCCAACACCTCGGTCATGCCTTCACCTGACATTACTACATTGCGGGACAGTGAGGACCGGCGCATGGATCAGCTGGCCTGCCATGCTTTTGCGTGTGTGGGGGCGGGGCTGCTGCCATTACAGCTATTGCCCTTAAAAGACAGCTTGAGCATCTCCTGGAGGGCGCTACGGCTGGCAACAGGGGGGAGGATTATAGGTCCCTTTTGCTTTGCTCTGATTTTGTTGCCTTTGTCCTTACTGCCATGGATGATGCCGTACAGATGTGTAGTAGGACCTCTGCCCTTTTGGAGGTTGTGGCTCCCTATTCTTGGGTACACGCAGGGATTCTTGGGGCCGTGGCAGATGCCGTGGTCGTCCCGGTCTATCATGGGGCCCCAAGCCCAAACCTTCCCCCAAGCCCCCTCCGGCATGAGGAGGCGCCCTCACCTGTCCGGGTGGGGAGACGGGTTCGGCTCACGTCTGGAGGCTACGCGTCTCAGACTGGTGGATTCAGGAGGTTGTGTCCTCCGGTTACAAGATAGTGTTTGCAGCCTGGCCGCCCCCAAGATTCATCAGATCCTGGATGTCTCAAAACCCTCTGTCAGCTCAGGGTTTGCACCTTGCGGTTCAACGTCTGCTGGAGTCAGGAGTCATTTGCCCAGTGCCTTCCCAGGAACGGGGGCGAGGGTTCTACTCCAATCTGTTCATGGTCCCCAAAAAGGATGGGTCCCTGAGGCCCATCCTGGACTTGAAGGGTCTCAACAAGTTTGTCAGGTTCAAGCATTTTCGCATGGAGACTCTACGCTCAGAGGTCAATACCCTGCGCCCCGGCAACTTCATGACCTCAGTGGACATCAAGGATGCCTACCTTCACGTGCCAATCTTTCCAGGTCATCAGAGATTTCTCAGGTTCGCTCTAGAGGATCACCATTACCAGTTTGTGACCTTACCGTTCGGTATCACCTCGTCCCCTCGGGTGTTCACCAAGGTGCTGGCAGGTGTGATGGCTTTGCTGCGGAACCAGGGCATTCGCATCCTTCCTTACCTGGACGACATTCTGATTGTGTCTCAATCTCTTCATCAGGCCGAGAAGGATACTCAGGTGGTGACCTCCACTCTCGAGTCCTTTGGCTGGGTGATCAACTATCCCAAGTCTTCACTGTCTCCGTCTTTGGTGAGGTTCTTTCTGGGCATGACTCTGGATACCTCTCAGGTCAAGGTATTCCTACCTCAGCAGAAGTGGAGGGCCTGCAGAAGCAGTCACAGACTCTGCTCTTGTGTCCCCATCCCTCCATCCGGCAGGGGATGCAGTTAGTGGGTCTGATGGTGTCCTGCTTCGAGGCGGTCCCTTTTGCTCAGTTTCACATGAGACCTCTTCAGTTGCACCTCTTGTCAGTTTAGGATCGGGAGCCTGTGTCCATGGATCAGGAATTTGTTCTGTCCCCCCTGGCCAGACAGTCCCTCTCATGGCGGCTGGACTCAGGGAACCTTCTAGTGGGCAGGACCTTTCTGCCTCCGTGCTGGGAGACTTGTCACCACAGATGCCAGTCTGACTGGTTAGGGGGGCTTTTGGAAATCTCTGAAGTTCCAGTGTCGGTGGGGCCCCCAGGAGGCTCATGCTCCCATCAATGTACTGGAACTGAGGGCGATCAGGTTGGTTCTGTCTCAGCTGACCATACACCTTCAGGGTCGGACTGTTCCGCTCGGACAACCAGACGGCGGTTGCCTACATCAATCATCAGGGAGGGACTCGGAGCAAGCAAGCCCTCAAGGAAGTGTCCCTGATACTGTCTTGGGCGGAAGAGAATGTCCCCTGCATTTTGGCGGTTTACATTCCAGGTGTGGAGAACCTGGAGGCGGACTCCCTGAGCAGGGGAAAGTCTCGGCTGGGGGAATGGTCCCTCAGCAAGAGTATTTTGCTCCCTGTGCCATAGCTGGAGTCGGCCAGATGTGGATCTGTTTGCGTCCCGCCACAATCACAAGCTTCCCAGGTTTGTCTCCCTGTCACAGGACCTTCTGGCCTTCGCCACGGATGCGCTAGCAATGCCTTGGACGGAGTTTCTGTTCCCCTATGTGTTCCCTCTGCTGGGCAGGGTGCTGCGCAAGATAGCCCAGGAAGGGGTACCAGCCATTCTGGTGGCCCCCTGTTGGCCAAGGATGGTGTGGTTCGCAGACGTCGTGCAGTAGATCAGTATGTCTTGCCCAAGGATCCAGATCTGCTCACTCAGGGCCAACTGTGCCATCCCAATTTACAAACGCTGACTTTAATGGCTTGGCTGCTGAAACCTCCATCTTGAGGGATAAGGGTTTCCCGGCTTCTGTTGTTGATACCATTATTAGGGCTAGGAAGAAATCTTCGTCATTTATCTACTACAGCAGTGGTCCTCAACCTTGTCCTCAAGGCCCACCAACATGTCATGTTTTTTGGATCTCCAAATAGCCAGCTCTATTGCTCTGCAGCTGCACTAATTACTCCACCTGTGCATCTTTGTGGAGATCTGCAAAACCTGGCCTGTTGGTGGGCCTTGAGGACAGGGTTGGGGACCACTGTACTACAGGATCTGGCATGCTTACATTGCCTGGTGTGAGTCCAAGTCTTTTCCTTGCCAGGTGTTTTCTATCCCCAGGATTCTGGAATTTTTGCAACATGGTTTGGATTCGGGCCTTCAACTCAGTACCCTCAAGGGACAGGTGTCAACTCTCGCAATTTTTTTCCAAAGATCCTTTGCCAATCGACCGGTTGATTAAGACTTTTTTTCCAGGGAGTTACCCATGTGCGTCCGCCACGTAAGCCTATGCTACCTGTTTGGGACCTGAATCTGGTGTTGTCTGCTCTGCAGGGTCCTCCCTTTGAGCCTATCCGTGGGGCTGCCTTGCCCATTCTGACTCTTAAGGTGGCCTTTTTGGTGGCCATTACTTCTGTCAGGCGAGTTTCTGAGCTGGCGGCGCTTTCCATCAAACCTCCTTTGAGAGGCATCAGGATAAGGTGGTGTTTCGGCTTAAGCCGGATTTCTTCCTAAGGTTGTGTCTGCTTTTCATCTCAGTCAGTACATTGTTTTGCCTTCCTTGTGTCCTAACCCTGCTAATTCCAAGGAGCGGACCCTTCACTCTTTGGATGTGGTCAGGGCTCTGAAGTTTTATTTGGCTGCTACTGAGTCTTTCAGGAAGTCTGACACTCTTTTTGTTCTTCCTGCTGGACCTAGGAAGGGTTTGCCTCCTGCTAAATCCACTATTAGCAAGTGGATCAGTCAGGCGGTGGTACAAGCCTATTCTGCTCATTTTAGGATTACTGCTCATTCTACTCGTGCTATTGGTGCGTCTTGGGCCTTTCAGCACCAAGCTTCTGTTGAACAAGTTTGTAAGGCCGCAACTTGGTCTTCTGTTCATACTTTTTCCAAGTTTTACAAGGTTGATGTTAAGGCCTCAGCTGATGCTGCTTTTGGCTGCAAGGTACTTCAGGCGGTAGTTGTCACGGGGACCACGCACTCACCTGGCCTTCGGTCCCACGCCGGCTGCGCTCGGTCGGCCGGCAGGCGGCGGCTCGACGGCCTCTGTTCCCGGCCGCCGCTCGGCTATTTCCGTCGCGAGCAGCTGCTCGGCTGTTTCCGTCGCGAGCGGCTGCTCGGGCGGCTCCCTCTTCGCGCGCGAGCATTCTGTACTTATGCCCTCCGGCGGCGCTGCACACAGTGCGGCTGCCGGAGGTAATTAGTTCTGGGCCAATGAGCCCAAGGTTACTTAAGGCGGAACGCCTTTCTGGTTTGAATGGGACAATCAGCCCCAGGTTCCTAGTTACACCAATCATGTCCCTCTATCTACTCGGTCACTTCCTATAAAGGTGTTCCTATTGCAGTTGATCCTTGCCCGTGATAGCGTGCTGCTGGGTGTGAATTGGTGTCTGTTTCGTTACGTATCTTGCCGTGTATGACCATCCCTGATTGCTGCCTGGACCGACCTTTGCCTGTTTTTTGACCACGATTTCTGCCTGCTCCTCTGTACTGCGTATCTCTGATTCCCCGGTGTGACCTTTGGCTTGACCTGACCATTCTTCTGTCTCATCCACCTGTACCGTGCTTCCTTGGATTGATCTACCGTGTATGACCTTTGCCCGTTTGACCCTACCCAGTCTTGTTCCTGGTTCGTTTGCCTTCCCCTGCATAAGTCTGCATCCTTTGTGCTAAGAAGTCCTGGGGGCAACCGTGTCCGGTGAGGCGTGTCCTGCGTCCCGGCAAACGGGGGCTTGTCTATAGGCGAAGAAAGCAGCGGAGATTGGGGGTTGCAGACTTATTGGAAGGTGGGCGTCCCACGGGACCTGACATTATCACAGGCCCAAAAGACATTATTCTAGATGGAAGAATTAATGCAGCAGGTGCAAGCTATGGCTACCGCCATCAACCAGCTGGCCCAGCGAGTGGCTACACAGGAAAGTCGCCAACTTCCTGCGCCATTGGATCCTGGACCTACAATCGAGCCCAAGATTCCTCTTCCAGAGAAATTCTTCGGGGAACGGATGAAGTTTTCTAACTTTTTGAACTCTTGTGAGCTCTATTTCCGTCTACGGCCCCACTCATCTGGATCAGAAACCCAACGAGTGGGCCTAGTCATCTCACTTCTCCAGGGTGATCCTCAGACCTGGGCATTTGGATTGGCACCTTCTGATGAAGCCTTACAATCAGTTTCCTTCTTCTTTTCTGCCATGGAGCTATTATATGCAGACCCTGATCGAGCTTCAACGGCAGATTCCAAGTTACGGAACCTTAGACAGGCAAAACGCTCAGCGGAGGAGTATAGCGCAGAGTTCCGGCGATGGGCCATTGATTCCAAGTGGAATGACCCAGCTTTGTGCAGTCAATTTAGAATTGGACTCTCAGAAAACATTAAAGATGTTCTAGTAAATTATCCGCTACCTAAAAGCCTTGATGAGTATATGCAACTGGCAATTAGAGTGGATAGACGTCTCAGGGAAAGACGCCAAGAAAAAGGCAAGGATCAACCTTGGGGACCCTCACGCCAAGAGTCAAGCCCTAGGGGTGCAGTCGCCTCTTCTTCTATAACATCTGAAGAACCCATGCAACTTGGCGTAACCCATCTTTCACAGGCAGAGAAAGTTCGGCGTAGAACTCAAGGCCTTTGTCTTTATTGCGGAAATCCTGGCCACTTTGCAAAAAGTTGTCAAAACAAGGCTCCGGTGGCGGGAAACTGCAGCGCCTAGATCCTGCTGAGGGACTTCATCTAGGCGGTCAGGTATCATTCCCTCTTCTCAATCGGTTACTCCTACCTGTTATGGTATCTTGGGGTCTTTCCAAGACGCCTCCGCTTTCATAGACAGTGGAGCGGCTGGCAATTTCTTGGACAGGTCACTCGCCTCCACCCTTGATATCCCATTGATCCCGTTAGAAAATTCCCTTCGAGTCCTGGCGGTCAATAACAAGCCCATCATGGGAGGATTGGTCTCCTTTAAGACCCCCTTGGTGAATTTAATTGTGGGTTCTGCCCATTCTGAAGAATTAGAGTTTTTTTATTATTGAGAGTCCTGTTTCCCCTATTGTATTAGGGTTCCCATGGTTAAAAACCCATAATCCAGTTATTAATTGGGAATCTGGGGATCTTGTTAAATGGAGTCCCTTCTGTTATGAGCATTGCTTCTCTACATCCCTTAGATCCTCAAAGGTCATCCTTGATGGTTTACCACCAGCCTACGCAGATTGGGCAGATGTGTTCTCTGAAAAATCCGCTGACATTCTCCCCCCACATAGGACCTATGATTGTCCTATCGATTTGCTTCCAGGTACGATGCCCCCTAGGGGGAAGATATATAATCTCACACGGTCTGAAGAGTTGGCCATGAAAGATTATATTTCAGAGAACCTCAAGAAGGGATTCATCCGTCCTTCTACCTCACCTGCTGGTGCAGGATTTTTTTTCGTCGAGAAGGACGGTGGTTTACGCCCCTGTATTGACTACCGGGGGTTAAACAAAGTTACAGTCAAGAATAGATATCCGTTACCCTTAATCAACGACCTTTTTAATCAGGTATCTGGGGCTCAAATTTTCTCCAAACTTGATCTTAGAGGGGCATATAACCTTATTCGCATACGCCAGGGTGATGAATGGAAGACAGCCTTCAATGTCAAAGATGGTCACTATGAATACTTGGTGATGCCCTTTGGCCTATGTAATGCCCCTGCAGTGTTCCAAGATTTCGTGAACGACATATTTCGCGATTTCTTGGGTCGGTTTCTGGTGGTCTATTTAGACGACATACTCATTTTTTCCCGTTCCCTGTTGGAACACCGTCAGCATGTTAAAGCGGTGTTACAAAGGTTACGGGAGAATCGTCTGTATGCAAAAATCTCTAAATGTGTATTTGAAGTGTCTGAAATTCCGTTTCTGGGATATTTAATCTCCAAGCGTGGGTTGGTTATGGATCCCTCCAAGGTATCCGCAATAATGGAGTGGGAGCAACCTAGAACCCTTAAGGCGCTTCAGAGGTTTTTAGGATGTGCAAATTTTTATAGACAATTTATAAGGGGGTTCTCTTCTATTGTGAGTCCCTTAACTGATCTTACTTGGAAGGGCTCTTTTGTTGAGGAGTGGCCTCCCTCAGCAATAAGCGCCTTTCAACTACTGAAAGAGACCTTTACTTCAGCTCCGGTTTTGATACATCCCGATACTAATCACCCGTTCCTGTTGAGGTCGATGCCTCCGAACTTGGGGTGGGAGCAGTTCTCTCCCAGTATTCTGGCAATCTGGAGAGACTGCATCCCTGTGCGTTCTTCTCACGTAAATTTTCTCCTGCCGAACGTAATTATGATGTTGGTAATAGGGAACTGTTGGGTATTAAACTGGCCTTTGAAGAATGGCGTCACTGGCTAGAAGGCTCCCTACACCCCATTACCGTATATACCGATCACAAAAATCTAGAATATTTAGAGTCCGCCAAAAGGCTCAACTCCCGTCAGGCTCGCTGGGCACTCTTTTTCTCTCGTTTCAATTTCATTATCACCTATAAACCAGGGAAAAAGAATGCCAAAGCAGACGCCTTATCTCGAAACTTCGGGGATTGTAAAGACCGAGTTGATCCTGCTGAACCGATTCTGCCCTTAGGTTGTATAGTGGGCGCCCTTCTCCCTGATTTGTCTAATTCTTTGACGCCATTCCAGATTGATTCTCCTCCCGGTAAACCCTCTGAATGCTTATTTGTTCCACCTCATTTACGTCTCGCCGTTTTACAGGAACTTCATGATGCCAAGTCCGCCGGTCACTTAGGGATTCGGAAAACCTTGGCTGTCGCCAAACGTCATGTCTGGTGGCCCACCATCAGACGTGACATAACCGCCTTTGTCGAAGCATGCCCTGTATGTGCCCGGAGTAAGACAATCCATGGATCTCCAGCGGGATTATTAGTACCTCTGGAAATTCCTAATGAACCATGGTCTCACATATCCATGGATTTCATTGTCGATCTACCTCAATCGCAGGGGAATACTGTAATCTGGGTGGTGGTGGACCGCTTCAGTAAAATGGCACACTTTATCCCTTTAGTAAAACTCCCGTCGGCGCCAGACTTAGTACAATTATTCATTAAACATGTTTTCCGCCTCCATGGTATACCACAGAATATTGTTTCAGATCGGGGGGTTCAGTTTATATCCCGTTTCTGGAAAGCTTTTTGTAATCGCTTAGGTATTAAAGTTTCTCTTTCTACAGCTTATCACCCCCAGTCTTAACGGACAGACCGAGCGGGTGAATCAGAGTTTAGAACAATATTTACGCTGCTTTGTGTCTGACCGTCAAGAACAGTGGGCGGAATTTATCGAATTTGCAGAATTCGCCTTTAACAACGCGCCTAGCGAGTCGACTAAGTTTTCGCCATTTTTCTGTAACTATGGCAGGAATCCTAAGGCGTCATCCTTCTCTGGTCCTTCCTCCAACTTGCCGACCTTGGAGGAATGGCTACGGGAAAGGACTAAGGTGTGGTCTGAGATACAGATGAACCTTAAGAAGGCCTCTGGAAAATATAAAGTGTTTGCGGACCGACGTAGATCGCTAGAACCACCATTTCAGGTGGGAGACTGGGTCTGGGTGTCCACGAGAAATATTGCCCTTAGACAACCCTCGTCTAAGTTAGGCCCTAAGTACATCGGTCCTTTTCCCATCTCTAACAAACTTGAGTAATGTTACCTTTAAAGTCAAGTTACCTATGTCCATGAAGATTCCCTCGACCTTTCATGTTTCTTTGTTAAAATCTGCCAGAAATGTTCAGGTGTCATCTCCTCCTCCGGTCGTTATGGGAGATGAACCTGAATATGAAATTAACAGAATACTCGATGCTCGTATGGTTTAAAATTCATTACAGTATTTAATTGATTGGAAAGGTTTCGGTCCTGAGGAGAGGTGTTGGGTACTGGCCAAGGATGTTCATGCCAGAACCTTAGTCAATAGATTTCATCGTGAGAACCCTGATAAACCTGGTAAGGGTCCTGAGGCCCCTCGTGAAGGGGGGGTAGTGTCACGGGACCACGCACTCACCTGGCCTTCGGTCCCACACCGGCTGCGCTCGGTCGGCCGGCGCGCAGGCTGGGCGGCGTCTCCGGCAGGCGGCGGCTCGACGGCCTCTGTTCCCGGCCGCCGCTCGGCTATTTCCGCCGCGATCAGCCGCTCGGCTGTTTCCGTCGCGAGCGGCTGCTCGGGCGGCTCCCTCTTCGGCGGCGTCTGGAGCGGCCGCGCCCCTGACATCGCGGCGCGCACCTGACGCGCAGCATCGCGCTCACGAGCATTCTGTACTTATGCCCTCCGGCGGCGCTGCACACAGCGCGGCCGCCGGAGGTAATTAGTTCTGGGCCAATGAGCCCAAGGCTACTTAAGGCGGAATGCCTTTCTGGTTTGAATGGGACAATCAGCCCCAGGTTCCTAGTTACACCAATCATGTCCCTCTATCTACTCGGTCACTTCCTATAAAGGTGTTCCTATTGCAGTTGATCCTTGCCCGTGATAGCGTGCTGCTGGGTGTGAATTGGTGTCTGTTTCGTTACGTATCTTGCCGTGTATGACCATCCCTGATTGCTGCCTGGACCGACCTTTGCCTGTTTTTTGACCACGATTTCTGCCTGCTCCTCTGTACTGCGTATCTCTGATTCCCCGGTGTGACCTTTGGCTTGACCTGACCATTCTTCTGTCTCATCCACCTGTACCGTGCTTCCTTGGATTGATCTACCGTGTATGACCTTTGCCCGTTTGACCCTACCCAGTCTTGTTCCTGGTTCGTTTGCCTTCCCCTGCATAAGTCTGCATCCTTTGTGCTAAGAAGTCCTGGGGGCAACCGTGTCCGGTGAGGCGTGTCCTGCGTCCCGGCAAACGGGGGCTTGTCTATAGGCGAAGAAAGCAGCGGAGATTGGGGGTTGCAGACTTATTGGAAGGTGGGCGTCCCACGGGACCTGACAGTAGTGGTTTAAATTGCCTGTTGTTACTCTTTGGGGATCCCACCCTACTTTATGGACAGTGCTTTTGGATGTTCCAGATGTAATGACTTTGTGAAGCAGGCCGTGCCATGCAATGGGAAAAAGACAATTCTGTGAGTACTCACCTGTAGAATTGCTTTTGCCATGCATGGCACGGCCTGCTTCACCCCACCCTTGTTATCGTTGCTCTTGGTTGCCTCTGTATGGTGATTGTTCCAAGTTAGTTGGGGTTTTCTGTTACTTTTATTATCTCCTGGTTTCTTGAATAACTGCTTGTCAACACTGGATAAGTCTATGGTGATTCCGTTTTTATATGGTACCGGGAGGAGCCACAACTCTTCTGCAGTGCACTGCGCCACCTCGTGGCGGAATACCCAGATGTAATTACTTCGTGAAGCAGGCCGTGCCATGAATGGCAAAAGTTATTCTACAGGTGAGTACTCACAGAATTGTCTTCTTCCTGAATTAATTTGGAGTCTCTTCCCCCTGTGATGGACGTTCCAGTTTCAGGTCTCTCTAATACTACTGTTATGCCTTCCTCTGATAACGCCTGCTTAACCCTTTAAACGCCAGCCACGTAAATTTTACGTGGCTGCCTCTCCAACAGTTAAACGCCAGCCACGTAAAATTTACGTGCCTGACTTTCCCCAGTAAAAAAAAAAAAAGTAAAAATAAAAGACACTTACCTGACCCCTCGTTCGATCCGGTCGGGTCTCCTCTTCAGCCAGAGGGGCTCCGATCGCCCATCGGGGCTCCTCCGGCTGCAGGGGAGGGCCCGGAACAGGGTGCCCCCCCCCCCCGTTTCAGCAGCCGCCCGGTTTACTGTAAAAAAAAAAACAAAAAAAAAAAAAACAGTCACCTACCTTTGTCCCCGCCGGCTCCCGCAGGCTCTCCTCTTCACGGGGGGGGGGCTCCGATCCCCCCCCCCCGCTCTTCTGTCTTCTGGAGGGGGCATAACAGCCCTCCTCCCTTGCCTCTTCCGATGGCGGCCGCCATCTTGGTGACGTCACGGGGCGGGGCCACATGACGTCACCGCCGGGTGTCATCGGGGCACCCGGCAGTTCGTTTCTCAGATGCCGGTGACGGCTGGGCGGGGAAGGAGGGAGGTAGGCGATCCTCCGATCGCCTGCCTCCCCCCTTCTCTGCCCAGCCGTCACTGACAGCAGATCGCCGCGGGACACAGAAGATGAAGATCGGAGGTGAGTAAAGTAAAAGTTTTTTTTTTTTTTTAATAAACTTTTTTAAAAAACGTGTCTTGTCTTTTTTTTTTACCATTTAACCCTTTGTGAACTGGTAAGGGGTCCATGTGACCCCTTATACCAGTTCACAAGGCTGGGGAGATGGCAAGCCACCTGCGCTAGCGGGTGGCTTGCCATTAACCCCTGGCACCCCCATTACCTGCCTCCCCAAAGGCCAGGGGGGGGCAGAAGAGCCCGGGCCCACATGGGCTATGTGGGCTCGTAGGCTGCAGGGTGGGGGGGCCACATAAGCTGGCCCCACCACTCTGTGCCTACAAGCCCCCATAGCTGGTCCCGGGTTGGTTACTGTGGGTAAGGGGGACCCCACGTCAATTTTTTTTTTGATTTTTAAGGGTTTTTAACCCTTAAAAATAAAAAAAAAAATGGGGTCCACCCCCCCTGGGAGGGGGGACCCTATGTCATTTTTTTTTTTTGATTAACCCTTTGTGTTCTGTCATCCAGCAGCTATAAAAGGCTTCTAGCAAGTGAGCAGAAGCCAGTGATCGCCGAGGGACAGAGTGCTCCAGGATGGATGGGAGGTGAGTACAGTGTAAAAAAAAAAAAAAAAAAATTAATAAAATAATTTTTCTCTTTTGTGTGTCTGTGTCATTTTTTACTTTTAACCTCTTGTGAACTGGTAAGGGGTCCATGACCCCTATACCAGTTCACAAGGCTGGGGGGATGGCAAGCCACCTGCGCTAGCGGGTGGCTTGCCATTAACCCCCGGCACCCCCATTACCTGCCTCCCCAAAGGCCAGGGGGGGGCAGAAGAGCCCGGGCCCACATGGGCTATGTGGGCTCGTAGGCTGCAGGGTGGGGGGGGCCACAAAAGCTGGCCCCCCCACTCTGTGCCTACAAGCCCCCATAGCTGGTCCCGGGCTGGTTACTGTGGGTAAGGGGGACCCCACGTCATTTTTTTTTTTGATTTTTAAGGGTTTTTAACCCTTAAAAATCAAAAAAAAAATGGGGTCTCCCTCCCCTGGGAGGGGGGACCCTATGTCATTTTTTTTCTCGATTTAACCCTTTGTAGTGTGGATGGTTTTTGTGTTTTTTTTTGTGAATGTTATAAAATACTTGTTTCAGTTAGGGGGGGTCTCCTGGGCAGGAACGGGGGGCTACCGATAAATATGTGGTACCGTTCTAATCGGTAGAAATGGGGCTTTCACATGCAATATGATTTTCCTTAATAAAATACATTTTTTATTTAAAATAAAGGAGTCAATTTTCTTAAAAAAAAATTTTATTTATTTATTTTTTTTTTCACTTAATAATATTGTAAAAAAAAAAAAAAAAATTACAAACAAGACATTTCATGTTAAAGTCTAAACTCTGCTGCAAAAAAAAAAATATATAATTTTTCTGAAAGTTCCAGCAAAAATGGCGCAAAACATGTCGCAAAACATGACGCAAAATGGGGAAAAATGGCCTGTCAACAGAGGGTGACAAAATCTCAAGTAGGCTGGCAATTAAAAGGGTTAATAGTACCTATGCATGTTGGGTATTGTTCTGTTCGGGGGACCTTGCGCTTTCAGACTTAGCTTGTTTTTTCTGGTTTGCATATTTATATTTTAGGAAAAGGTGTTTTTTATTCAGCTTTTTTATAAATTTTTTAGGGAAACCCTGCGCAACCAAAGAATTCTTTGAGGAATTAATTCCAGAAAGATGAGCCCACTACAGCAAGCTGGGTACCCTTAGAAAGCTTAACGTGTGTACTTTCAGGGAATATATGGTTTATGGGGGATATTCCAAATGTAAAGGGTTGTTTTGGTTGAAAAATCGCAAGGTGCGCACTTTGTCTGCAGAGCTGAAATTTTCAAGTAAAATTACCGTTACGCACATGCTTTACTTTGGGGTGTTTGGCAACTCTTCCCTTGACAGAACCTATGCATGTTGGGTATCGTTCTGTTCGGGAGATGTTGCTTTTTCAGATTAAACTTGATTTTTCTTGTTTGTATATAGTTTTTTTAGGAAAATGTGGCTTTGATTCTGCTTTTTTATCCTTTTTTTAGGGAAACTCTTTGCAACCAAAGATTACGTTGAGGGATTACTTCCAGAAAACTATGGCCACATCCACAAGCCTGGTACGCCTAGAAAGCCTGAGGTGTGTACTTCCAGAGAATATATAGTTTGTTGGGGGTATTTTAAATGTAAAGGGTTGTTTTTCTGGAAAAACCGCAAGGTGCGCATATTGCATAGCATAGTTGTATTTTATCTGAAAATCTCCTAAAGCGCTGTTTCAGTTTGGGGGAGTCTCCTGGGCAGGAAAGGGTGTCTACCTATACATATGTGGTACCGCTGTAACCGGGAGAAATTGGGATTTCACACGCAATAAGATTTTATTGACAAACTTACATTTTTTATTCCAAAAAAAACTACAATATGTTAAAATTTTTTTTTTTTTTTTTTTTTTTGCACATATTTCACCCAAAAATATTAAGAATACACCTAACAAATGACAAACAAGACATTTCATGTTAAAGCCCAGACTATGCTGAAAAAAACAATATATCATTTTCCTGGGAAATCCCTGGAAATCCCCTCAAAAATCACAGTTGAACAAGGGGAGCGCAAAATAGTGCAAAATGGTCTGGCAACAAAGGGTGACAAAATCTCAAGGTAGGCTGGCGGTTAAAGGGTTAAAGGATCCAGCCGAGAAACACATAGATCAGGTGGCATGTCATCCTTCTCTATTGTAGGATAGGTTTTACGGCCAGCCTGTGTCACTTCCATAATATCTTTGGCGAGCAAAAGGTTGTTAAAACAACTGGATTCTAAGACCTGGTCTTGTAATCATTCACGGAATGCATGCTCCCAGTGAATTTAGAATGGTTTGAACATTAATAAGTATATCATATCTACTATGGATGATTTGGTTAGGCTAAGTGGCAGAGGCTTAGCCTTATTAGTGGCGTTAAGGTGTTCATTATGGCTAAAGCAATGGGCGGAGGATGTGGCCTCCAAGAAGTCCCTGACAGGTCTCCCCTTTCAGGGGGGGCGTTTGTGTGGGGAACATCTGGATGGTATGGTAAAGGAGGCTACTGGTGGTAAGTCTACTAAACTTCCACAAAAAAGGAAATCTACCCCCTTTTTTCGTACGTCCTCCAATTCCCAGCCATTTCATGAGTGTAGAGGTTCCAACTCTTTTGGAACAGACTAAAGTCCCAGAATAAGGATAGATCGTTTTGGCAGAATAAGACAAAGCCCCTATCTAAACCCTCTCTAAGCATGAAGGGACACACCCACCCTTTCAGATGAGGGGACGACTTTTGCAGTTTGCCCTCATTTGGAGGCTCTATGTATCAGATCTGTGGATACAGGAGGTGGTGTCCTCAGGTTACAAGATCGAATTGGTAGCCAGACCTCCCTGGAGGATACTTTGGTCAGGAGTGTCCTGAAATCTGGTGAAAGCAGAAGCGCTGCAGTGCACCTCTTACAGATTGGCGTAGTCCGTCAGGATCCCTTTTTCAGAGAGAGGCCATGGTTTTTACTCCAATTTGTTCACAATTCCTAAGAATGACGGTTCTGTGTGCCCAATATTAGATCTCAAGGGGCCTCAATAGGTTTGTCCGTCTGAAGCATGGAGTCTTTAAGATGCACAGTGATGTCGCTTCAGCCAGTAGAATTTATATCCACAGTGGATATATAGGATGCATAGCTACACATTCCGATTTTTCCGGGTTATCCAAAATATTAGTGCTTTGCAGTAGATGGCCTATATTTTCAGTTTGTGTCCCTGCCCTTCGTCCTGTCCTCATCCCCAAGGGGGTTTACCAAGGTTTTGGCACGCCTTATGGCTTTTTCTGTGAAGCCAGGGGATACACATAATCCCTTACCTAGACGATCTGCTGATCAGGGCCTCATCTTTTCAGGAGACCCAGAAGGATATACAGATAGTCTTGTCAACGCTGGAAAGGTTCGGCTGGATAGTCATCTATCCAAAGTTGCATATCATCCCTTCAACAGTGAGGTATCTCCTGAGGATGTCGTTAGAGACACAACTCAGGCCAAGGTTTTTCTTCTGGAACAGAAGAGACTTTTGCTTCAGGGCAGAATACATGCTCTCTTGTCCTGCCTTTGGCTGACGATTGGTCAGGGGATGCGACTGGTGGGCCTGATGGTTTCTTGCTTCAAGGCAGTGCCCTTTGCACAGTTTCACAGAAGGCAACTGCAGATGGAGTTGCTCTCTTTCTGGGATCTCTGGATCACCTCTTTTTTATGACACAATCACCCAGACAGTCCCCAACCTGGTGGCTGAATCCTCATCTGCTTCTGATGGGCAGGTCTTTTCTTCCGGTTCCTTGGGAGATAGTCACCATGGATGCCAGCCTAACGGGCTGGGGGGGGGGTGGGTGTCTGGAGGTCGCAGACTGGGGGAGATTCTCTTAGCCCTCACACTTTGGACCAACCTGTCCTGTCCTGTATGGATTCAGACAGACAAGCAGACGGCAGTGCCATACATCAATCACCAGGGGGCAACAGGAGCAAAAGAGCTCTCACTCATACTCAGCGTTTCACATACCAGGAGTGGCCAAATTGCAGGCCGATTGTTTGAGCAAAACAGTTCTGCATCAGGGAGAGTGGTCCCTTAGTCCGAGGGTTTTTTAGTCCCTTTGCATGAACTGGGGGCGTCCAGATGTAGATCTCTGAGTCTCGATACAATTGGAAGGTTCTGAATTTTGTGTTTCATCCCAGGGACCCTCGAGCAATAGCAACAGATGCACTGACCCTTCCTTGGTCAGCTTTCAGGCTTCTTAAATTAAACCTATTCTACCTGTTTGGGAGTTGAACTTGGTGATGTTTTTACCATGCAGGGCCCTCCCTTTGAACCTCTGGCAGAAGCGTCTCTAAGCTTGTTGATGCTTAAGGTCATTTTTCTAGTGGCAATTACTTTGGTTCGGTGGATTTCTGAATTAGCAGCTTTATTGGTTAAACCTTCTTATTTAGAGTTGCATAAATCTGTCTTCCGTTTAACGCAGTTGTTTCCCCTTTTCATCTTAATGAAGAGGTGATTTTGCCCTCCTTATGTCCTGTTACAGCTAGCCATAAGGAGAGGGCCCTTCATTCTTTGGATGTAGTAACAGAATTAAAATATATCTCAGCTATACAAGCCTTCCGTAAGTCGGACTCCTTATTAGGTATAGCTGACGGGCCACAGAGAATGGTCTTCCGCCAGCTAAATCTACCATCAGCCGATGGATTAGACAGGCAGTAATAATCCAGGCCCATACCTCCAAGTGGAAGAATTCTCCTTTTCGGGTTACAGCTCATTCTACACAAGATCTTGGAGCGTCATGGGCCTTTCAGCACCAGGTCCTGGTGGAACAGGTATGCAAAGCTGCTTCTTGGTCCTCAGTTCATACATTTATATAAGATAGATGTTAGAGCTTCGGAGGATGCCATATTCGGTAGGAAGGTATTACACATGGTAGTAAGCTAAGATGTTTTGGTTTTACAGTAGCTTACTCTTCATTAATTCTTGGGGTCCCACCTTGAAGTAAGGGCACTGCTTTTGGAGATCCCTTCAGTTACTGAATACTGACAGCCTGGAGTGGATTGAGAGAGAAAATACAATTTTGTGAATTGGTTTCACTTCCATATACACTCCAGGTCGTCAGAGCCTCCCTTTCTGCTAGGTTACTATATCTACTCTTCAGATGCCTAGTCCTAGTGGAACTTGTATATAGGTAAATAGTTGTTCAGCAGAGAAAAAAAATAAAGAAAATATGCACCCCTTCCCATGGCAGTTAGGATTGCTGCACATAAAACTTAATAAAAATCACTCCTGGATTTTATTCCTACCATATAAAGAAAACAACAAGCTTGGCCGGAGTTTTATTCAGTTCGGGTGTATAAACGACCCCTCCTCTCATTAGCCAAGGTGTTTATATGGATTTTTAATATTACACAATTTCATGATAGTGCCCCTTCAAAGTAGGCTTATTGATCATCTACCCTGCTTACTGCCACATAATCAATGTACCTATCCTGTAAAACAGCATATGCCGTTTGCCATTAAAAAAATGCTCACTGAAGCAAGCAACAGAGAAGATTGGCCCCAAGGGCCAACAACAGGCCAGGATTTGCACCTGATGCACAGGTGTAGTAATTAGTCCTCAGACAGAGCTATAGACTGACCACTAATTACTCCACCTATGCATCAGTGTGGAGAGATGCAGAACCTGACCTGTTGGTGGTGCTTGGGGGGGGGGGGGGGTTGAGCACCTATGCTTTAACCCTTTAACCCTTTTAGCTTTTGTCGCCCTCTGTTGCCAGACCATGTTTCACTATTTTGCGCTACACATGTTCAACTGTGATTTTTGAAAGGATTTCCAGGGATTTCCCAGGAAAATGATATATTGTTTTTTTCAAGAGAGTCTGGGCTTCAACATGAAATCTCTTGTTTGGCCTTTTTTTAGTGTATTCTCAATATTTTTTGGGTGAAATATGTGCAAAAAAATAAAAATCTATTTTTTGCAATTTGTAGTGTTTTTTTGTAATAAAAAATATAAGTTTGTCAATAAAATTTTATTGCGTGCGAAACCCTAATTTCTCCCAGTCACAGCGGTACCACATATGTATTGATAGACGCCCTTTCCTGCCCAGGAGACTCCCCCAAACTGAAACAGAGCTTTAGGAGATTTTCAGATAAAATACAACTGCGCTATGCGCTATACCCCCCACAAACTATATATTCTCTGGAAGTACACACCTCAAGCTTTCTAGGCGTACCAAGCTTGTTTATGTGGGCTTAGTTTTCTGGAAGTAATCCTTCAATGTATTCTTTGGTTGCACAAAGTTTCCCTAAAAAAGAATAAAAAGAATCAATCCACATTTTCCTAAAAAAAAACTATATGCAAACAAGAAAAAACAAGTAAAATCTCAAAAAGCAACATGCCCCAAACTGAACGATACCAAACATGCATAGTTACTGTCAAAGGAAGAGTTGGCAAACACCCCAAAGTAAAGCATGCGCATAACAGTAATTTTACTTGAAAATTTCAGCTCTGCAGACAAAATGCGCACCTTGCAATTTTTCAACCAAAACAACCCTTTACATTTGGAATATCCCCTATAAACCATATATTCCCTGAAAGTACACATGTTAAGCTTTCTAAGAGTACCCAGCTTGTTGTAGTAGGCTCACCTTTCTGGAAGTAATCCCTCAAAGAATTCTTAGGTTGCACAGGGTTTCCCTAAAAAAATTAATAAAAAAACTGAATAAATCACGTTTTCCTAAAATATAAATATGCAAACAAGAAAAAACAAGCTAAATCTGAAAGAGCAAGGTCCCCCGAGCAGAACAACACCCAACATGCATAGGTACTATTAACCCTTTTAATGGCCAGCCTACTTGAAGTTTTGTCCCCCTCTGTTGACAGGTCATTTTTCCCCATTCTGCGCCAGGTTTAACCGTGATTTTTGCCGGAATTTCCAGGAAAATGATAGATATATATATATTCTAAGTATGTCATACACCCCGCTTCAATACTATTATTACACTTGGGTTTACTCGCCTCTAGAGAGCGAACTTGCAGAGAAGTCAAGAAAAAAAGAGAGCCCCTCCCGGTCTATAAATACCTGGGACCTCCCACTATATCCCAGTGGTTCTTCTCTGCAGATCGGCGACAAGTCAGAAGAATGAAGTCTCCTGATTGCAGGCAGCCGGGGTAACTCCCGGCCCCCCTCTCGGTTCTATTTCTGCCCGGCACTTTTTTATTCCCCTTAGTGAAGCCTCCCAGCCTAGGCTGCGGGGCCGGGCGATGGTAGACGGCACCTTTATGGTGCCTAGGAGCCTTGCTCCACCGCAAGGCACCACACTATGGGGCAAGTGGTTGTCCGGTCTGGTGATCCCGGATTGGGATGCCCCGTCCCTGTTCCCACCCCCAGGGTGTTGGCACTTCTCCACCGCTCGGTCTCCATTTCTCCCTATGCTGGGGGGGGGGGGGGTCTGCCCTCATTGCTGTGTGGGACATGTGTGCTTGTGCTTTTACAGTGTGTGTGTGTGTGCTTGATTTTTTTCTGTTGGCCGATTGGTCCCGTGTGGGACATGCGGCGCTGTCTCGGAGATGGGGAACTTCCCCACCTCAGGCGGCCGCTTCCTCTTGGCGGCTCGGGGCCCGCGCTGTGCTGTGGTCCATTGTCAGGGACGTTGCCGGGCTCTGTTGGAGGGCGGGCTGCGCTTCGCGCGGCCCGTGCTGAGTGGCTGGTAGGGGGCAGGGCCAGGGCGCTTTGCGCGCGTTGGTCCGGCACGCCCCCCTTCTCCTTCCTTCTGCTGCGGCTGCTGTTGCCGTCACGTGCTCGTGAGCTGCCATCTTGTGAGTACTTCTTCCTTCTAGTTAAGTTTGATAGCGCTGCTGACACTTTGTGCATATCCTGTGTATACATGTATATGTATTATTTGCCTATGTATGTCTTTGCTGGGTGGGAAACCTTGCTCTGGAGTGACTGCTGTACTCTTGCTTTCCAGATCCCTGGTTGCAAGTTAAAGGGGTCCCCCGGTCTTAGATACCTGGGTAGGCTTAGGTTTCCCTATAAATTCTCCCACGCGGGACATTAAAGGGGCATCCTGGGTCGCTTATTGCGTAAATCCCTGGGTCATTGCGACTACCATAATTCACTATATGGAGGCTTCCAGCGATACCGGAAATGGCCCCTCGGGGTTATCCAGGGAATGTCTGGGGTGTGGGGCTCCCCTTCCAAGGGATGATGTCATACTGTGCATTCCATGTGCACAGCGGAACATTACGCGGCAGTCCGGTACGTCGGCCTCCGGCTACTCACCGCCCGTGTCATCTCCTACCCCTCCCCGCCTGTTCCGTACCCCATGTGACGTGGTCATGAGTGGGGAGTCGCAATCTGATGTGTGTGCCAGGTCGGCCATTCTTGAGAAAATGTTTTCTAATGTGGTTGCCCAGAAGGCCCCGGCTAAGCGGCAGCATCTGTCCCCGGCCGCACCGGCCTGTGATGTTGAAGAGTTTGAATCGTTAGACTGGTCCGATTGTCCCCCGCTTGAGGAGGGGGATTTGGACGAGGCTGACGCCTTGACACCCCTTCGATCCTGGCTCAGATGTTTGAAGTTTTGCCTATCGTTCCTCCTGAGGTGGCTCCTCCGCCAAAAGGGGAATTATTTGAGGTGGCCAAGCCACGCTTGGAGTTTCCCCATCAGAAGCATTTTGATGATGTCATTCTTACGGAATGGGAAAAGCCTACTCGCCTTCTTGGTGTTCCTCCGGGTTGGGATAAGAGATATCCCTTTCTGGCGGACCTGGTTATGCAATGGTCTTCCCCTTTTGAGGTTGATTCTCCGGGTTTGGGGTTGTCACCGCTGTTTTGCATTCTCCTGACTGTAATACCATCAAGGATGGTGTGGATAGACGTATTGACAAGTTGGCTTGCCATGGGTTTGCCAGTGTTGGGTCGGCCTTGAGGCCTGTTTGTGCTTCGGCGCTGTTGTTGTTGGCTTCCAGGTCCATTGTCAGGTATTTGTTGACTTTTTCCGACCTTGCCCCGGATTGTGAGGAGTTTATTGCTCTCAAACGTTGTGAGTCGTTTTTTGTCTTTTTGTGCTTGCCGCTCAGGATGACGCCATGGTGATGTGTAGTAGGACCACGGCCTTATTGGGGGTTATCCGGCGGTCGGTTTGGTTGAGCCAATGGGCTGCTGATTTTGTTTCTAAGAAGTCTCTTACGGCTCTCCCTTTTGTGGGTCTGCGCCTGTTTGGAGAAAAATTGGATTCTGTTGCCAAGGGAGGTAAGTTACCTCAGCGCAAGAAACAGCGCCGTTCCTTTCGGGGGTCGGCTGCCTTTAATCCATCCTTTCGGGGAGCCAGAGCTGGCAGGGGTTCGGCCTTCTCCTCCTCCAGAGGGGCCGCTTGGACTAGGGGCAGAGGTCGTGCCCGTCCTGGTCACTCCTGGGACTCTAAGCCCAAACCCGCTGCTAAGCCCGCTCAGCAATGAGGCTTAGCAGCGGGTAAAGCTTTTTCTTTATATGGTAAAGCTTTTTCAATTTTAAGGTTTACAGTTGGATCTTCCTGGTTCCTTTGCCTTACTGCTGTTTGAAAACTGGGATATAGTGGGAGATCCCAGGTATTTATAGACCGGGAGGGGCTCTCTTTTTTTCTTGACTTCTCTGCAATTTCGCCCTCTAGAGGTGAGTAAACCCAAGTGTAATAATAGTTCTGAAGCGGGGTGTGTGACATACTTATAATACCCATTTTACAGGTGAGTATTCACAAAATGGTATTTTTGCAGCAGAGTTTAGGCTTTAACCCTTCTAGTGCCAGCTACGTGACTCTCATGTAGCTGCCTCTCCAACCGTTAAGTGCCAGCTACGTGAGAGTCACGTAGCTGAATTTAGAGCCCCATAAAAAAAAAAAGTAAAAAGATTTTCGCCCCCGGGCTTCTGATCTTCAGGAGGGCGCCCGGAATAGGCCCCCCCCCCCCCCCCCCCCCCCCGCCGGCGCCGACATCTGAAAAAAAAAAAAGTAAATGTCATTTACTCACCTCGCAACGTGATGGCTCTCCCCGGGTCTTCTCTTCACCGGGCCCCCCCTGGGCTTTCCACGCTTCGGGTGAGGGCCCAGAAACAAGCCCTTACCATCCTCTTCGGCCGGTGCTGGCCACCCCCCCCCCCCCCCCCACGTCATTTTTTTTTTTTTAAGTTAACCCCTTACAACTATGCAATCATATTGCATAGTTGTATTCTATCTGAAATCTCCTAAACTGCTGTTTCAGTTTGGGGAGTTTCCTGGGCAGGAAATGGCGTCTACCAATGCATATGTGGTACCGTTGTAACCGGGAGAAATAGGGCTTTCACACGCAATAATATTTTATTAATAAACTTATTTTTTTGCACATATTTCACCCAAAAGTATTGAGATTACACAAAACAAGGCCAAACAAGACATTTCATGTTGAAGCCCAGACTCTGCTGAAAAAAACAATATATAATTTTCCTGGAAAATCCCTGGAAATCCCTTCAAAAATCCAGGTTGAACATGTGTAGCGCAAAAACGTGAAAAGTAGTCCGGCAACAGAGTGTGACAAAAAATCTCGGTAGGCTGGCACTCAAAGGGTTAACATGAAATGTCTTGTTTGTAATTTTTCTACTATTTTTAATATTTTTGTGTAAAAAAACAAAACAAAAAAAAAAAATTTTTTAGACAATTGTCTCCTAAACCATATTGCATGTGAAAGCATTTTTTTGGGAATTTTAAGGGTTAAAAACCCTTCAAAATAAAAAAAAAATATGAAATGGGGTCCCCCTTACCCAGCATTACCAGCCTGGGACCAGCTATGGGGGCTCGTAGGCACAGAGTGGGGGGCCAGCTTTTGTGGCCCCCCCACCCTGCAGCCTACGAGCCTGTGTGGGCCCGGGCTCTTCTGCCCCCCCCCCCCGGGTTTTGGGGAGGCAGGTAATTGGGGGTGCTGGGGGTTAATGGCAAGTCACCCGCTGCGGCAAGCGGGTGACTTGCCATCCCCCAGCCTTGTAAACTGGTATAAGGGGTCTCATGGACCCCTTACCAGTTCACAAGGGGTTAAATGTTAAATAAAAAGACACAGACACATAAGAAAAAAAAAAGATCTTTATTTTATTTTTTTTTAACTTTACTCACCTCCGATCCTGCGATGCACAGTCTGCTCGGGTGTTTGGAAGAGAGAGCCTGGGGGAGGGGGGGGGGGCAATCTCAGCCCTCTCCTCCTCCCCATCTGCTCCCCTCCAGACTGATTCTCTCTGTCGGGTGCCGGCATTAAGAGGGCTGTTGGTGACATCACAATGATGTCACCCGGCCCCGCCCCAGGGGGTGGGGCTAGCAGACCCGTTCCAGGAAGTGGGGGGGGAGGGCAATTTCTGCCCTCTCCTCGCCACGGAAGAGGCTGGGGGGGCGATCGAAGGCCCCCCCAGTGAAGAGGACACCCGTCGGGAGACAGCGCGGCCTCAGGTAAGTAAATGTCGTTTTTTTTTTTTTTTTTTCTTTACAGTTAGCTGCTGCTGGCGAAGCGGGGGGGGGGAGGGGGGGCTATTCCGGGGGATCGGATGGCACCAAATTAAAGAGGAGACCCGGCCGGATCCAACGAGGGGTCAGGTGAGTATTTTCATTTTTTATTTTTTAACTAGCAGGGGGGAAAGTCAAGCACGTAACACCTACGGGCTTGGCACTTAACGCCCAGCCAAGCCAGCACGTAGGTGTTACGGGCTTGGCAACAAAAGGGTTAAGTGCCAGCCTACCTAGATTTTTTGTCACACTCTGTTGCTAGACTACTTTTCTCGTTTTTGCGCTACACATGTTCAACCTTGATTTTTAAAGGGATTTCCAGGGATTTTCCAGGAAAATTATATATTGTTTTTTTCAGCAGAGTCTTTGGCCTTTTTTTTAGTGTATTCTCAATACTTTTGGGTGAAATATGTGCAAAAAAAATAAAAAAAAATCTATTTTTTACAATTTGTAGTGTTTTTTTGTGATAAAAAATGTAAGTTTGTTAATAAAATATTATTGCGTCTGAAAGCCCAATTTCTCCCGGTTACAACGGTACCACATATGTATTGGTATACACCCTTTTCCTGCCCAGGAAACTCCCCCAAACTGAAACAGCAGTTTAGGAGATTTCGGATAGGATACAACTATGCAATATGATTGCATAGTTGTAAGGGGTTAACTTAAAGTGGACCAACACCCAGGATTTTCACTATCCTGGGTGTTTGTCCCCTTCAGCGGCAGGATGCCCCGCTGTGTGAAACCCCCCCCAAAAGCCCCCAAAAAACGTACCTTTTTGGCGACGGACAAGCCGCCGCCTCCCGCGCGTCCCTCGTACAGGGCGCGTGCCGGCGCGGGCGCGCGCACTGCTAGAGGGGCGCGCGGGAGGCGGCGGCTGATCCGTCGAAGATAAGGTAAGGTTTTTTGGGGGGGGGGGGGGTTTCACCCCCGCGGGACATCCTCATCCCGATGAGGGAGGTGATCGGCCCGGGTATCTTATAGATTCCCGGGCCGATCACCCCTGGTGGTTGGTCCACTTAAAAAAAAAAAATGAAAAAAAAATGACATAGGGTCCCCCCTCCCGGGGGGCTGGGGGTTATGGCAAGTTACCTGCTAGCCGCAGGTGATTGCCAGCCTCAGAGCCTTGTGAACTGGTATAAGGGGTCTCATGGACCCTTTACCAGTTCACAAATAGTTAAAAGTAAAAACACAGACACAAAATATTTTATTACTCTTTTTTTACTTCTACTTATCTCCCATCCAGTGTCCCGCGTCGCTGCAGATGACACTTGTCGGTAGTGATCGGAGCCGGGAGGGTGGGAGGCAGGGAGATCAGAGCCTCCCTGCCTGCCACCCTTCCTGCTCCGATCGCTACCGGCAAGTGACAGTCGGAGCCCGGGTGCCGGTATACGAGGAGCGGGATGACGTCATCCCGCTCCTCCCACAAGTGGGTGGGGCTATGGGCGGGGCCAGTGCCGGACGAAGAGGACGGTGAGGGCCCGTTGCTGGGTCCTCACCCTAAGAGTGGTAAGTCCGGGGGGGGGGGATCGGAGCCCCCCCTGGTGAAGAGAAGACCCGGAGAGAGCGATCGTGCTGCGAGGTGAGTTTGTGTCATTATTATTTTTTTTCTTTCTTTCAGGTGGCGCAGGGGGTGGGCTTTTCAGAGGCCGGGCGGCGAAAATCAAGTTGCTGCTTATTGTAGGGAATCGCTGGCACTTTCAAACGAGGGGTCAGATAAGTCTGTATCTTTTTTACTTTTTATTTTATCGGGCTCTAAAGTCAGCTACGTGAGTCTCGCGTAGCTGGCACTAGAAGGGTTAAAAGCTGTTTCTGTACATATAATATCACAGGATTTGTCTCTGATGTCTGTTTGGTATTGTGATGGTTAATGTTTAATCTACCTATGTTTACCTGCCACTACCTACCTGTAGATACCGCTCTGCTGTGTAAAAGACAAGCCCCTTCTATACCCTCTTCCTTCATCAATAATTGTGAGCGATGTGATTGGATTTCTTGCTCTGTACTTTGAACTCCAGATACTGCCACTCATTGAGTACCGTATGGTTCCACCCTATAGGACACACCTAATATTTGGAGGAGGAAAATAAGAAAATAAATATTGCGAACCAAATGTTGTGCTAAAACACCACCCCTCCCCAAGTTGCAAATAATAGGAAAGGTACAGAATCCCACCATTACAGGCAGAGTGGCTCCCCCACATAGCCAATGTGGCATTCCCCCTCACTTTTCCAATTGGCAGTGTGGCATTCCCCCTCCCATAGGCAATGTGGCACCCCCCCCCCCATTTTCCGTATAGGCAGTGTGACATTCCCCCATCCCATTCCCATAGGCAGTGTGGCATTCCCCCCATCCCATTCCCATAGGCAGTGTGGCATTCCCCCCATCCCATTCCCATAGACACTCTGGCATTCCCCCTCCCATTCCCCATATAGTCAGTGTGGCATTCCCCCTCCCAATCCCCATATAGTCAGTGTGGCATTCCCCCTCCCAATCCCCATATAGGCAGTGTGGCATCCGCCCCTCCCAATCCCCATATAGGCAGTGTGGCATCCCCCCCTCCCAAGCCCATATAGGCAGTGTGACATCCCCCCTCCCAATCCCCATATAGGCAGTGTGACATCCCCCCTCCCAATCCCCATATAGGCAGTGTGGCATTCCCCATATAGTCAGTGTGGCATTCCCCCTCCCAATCCCCATATAGGCAGTGTGACATCCCCCCCTCCCAATCCCCATATAGGCAGTGTGACATCCCCCCTCCCAATCCCCATATAGGCAGTGTGGCGTTCCCCCCTTCCATTCCCCATATAGGCAGTGTGGCATTCCCCCTTCCAATCCCCATATAGACAGTGTGGCATTCCCTCCTCCCATTACCCATATAGGCAGTGTGGCATTCCCCCCTCCCAATCCCCATATAGGCAGTTTGGCATTCCCCTAGGCAGTGTGGCATTCCCCCCTCCCAATCCCCGTAGAGGCAGTGTGGCATTCCCCCCTCTCAATCCCCATAGACAGTGTGGCATTTCCCCCTCCCAATCTCCATATAGGCAGTTTGGCATTCCCCCCTCCCAATCCCCATATAAGCAGTGTGGCATTCCCCCCTCCCAATCCCCATATAGGCAGTAGCATTCCCCCCTCCCAATCCCCATATAGGCAGTGTGGCATTCCCCTAGGCAGTGTGACATCCCCCCTCCCAATCCCCATATAGGCAGTGTGGCATTCCCCCCTTCCATTCCCCATATAGGCAGTGTGGCATTTCCCCCTCCCAATCTCCATATAGGCAGTTTGGCATTCCCCCCTCCCAATCCCCATATAAGCAGTGTGGCATTCCCCCCTCCCAATCCCCATATAGGCAGAGTGGCATTCCCCCTTCCAATCCCCATATAGGCAGTGTGGCATTCCCACCTCCCAATCCCCATATAGGCAGTTTGGCATTCCCCTAGGCAGTGTGGCATTCCCCCCTCCCAATCCCCGTAGAGGCAGTGTGGCATTCCCCCCTCTCAATCCCCATAGACAGTGTGGCATTTCCCCCTCCCAATCTCCATATAGGCAGTTTGGCATTCCCCCCTCCCAATCCCCATATAGGCAGTGTGGCATCCCCCCCTCCCAATCCCCATATAAGCAGTGTGGCATTCCTCCTTCCCAATCCCCATATAGGCAGTGGCATTCCCCCCTCCCAATCCCCATATAGGCAGTTTGGCATTCCCCTAGGCAGTGTGGCATTCCCCCTCCCAATCCCCATATAGGCAGTGTGGCATTCCCCCCTCCCAATCCCCATATATGCAGTGTAGCATTTCCCCTCCCGTCTATGCCCAACCGCTCTATAGAGCCGGGTGTCTGTGTGTGCTGGCGCTGCGGAGAAGAAGCACCGGGGACAGCGTGAGCGGCAGATACAGCTGCCTCCACCGCTCCCGCTGTGCCCGTCGCTTCTTCTCCACGGAGCCTGCACACACAGACACCCGGCTTCATACAGTGGTGGCCGTGACCAATGATTGAGCATCAGCCACATCCACCTGCTGTACAGAGCCGGATGTGTGTGCAGGCAGATACAGCGAAGATGACGGAGAGAGCGTGGGCAGAAAGGATGAAAAGGTGAGTTGACTTTTTTTCCTTTTTTTTCCACATTCTGGGGAAAATAAGTTTGTCTTATAAGGGCGATAAATATGGTATTTTCCCTATATCCAGTCCAGGTCGTCCCAGTGATGACATGTGGGTATTCCGCCCCCAGGGGGCACTCGACTGCTAGATCAAAAGCTGCAGCTCCTCCCAGCCTATAAAGGCAGGGGTCCCTCTATCATTCTCCGGTTGGTCATCTTGCAGTCTTGGCTGCAGAAGATTGTTTTGGATACTCTCTCAGATATGGCAGCAGAGCGGGGCCACCTAGCCAGTCGGCCGCTGCAGGCCCTATTCCCATGGATCCCTTCTGAACCACTCCTGCCTCCCAGCCTCTGGCTGCTACGGGATCGTGACGGTAGGGTGAACGCCGGGGTCAGTGGCGTTCGGCAGAGCTTGGCTCTGGGCCGCAGACCCTATTTTAAACGGTAGTCGGCCGTAGGCTTATGGTGCGCCTAGGGCGGAACCACCTTTGTTGCTGTATATACCCTCCCTGCCCACAAGCTTTATTTGAGATTTGGACAATTGTGTTGTGTTTTTACTATGGTGTTTTCACTATTGGCTCCACGCTGGCTCAGCTGGATCTTATAGAGCTTTATGCAGACTTACCTCCCTCGCTCCCTCGTCGTTGCCTGCCTGGGGTTGCCATACCCCGCGGGCCTCCGCTTCGCCGCTGTGCGACGCTGTCTGTGACGGGGGGTGGAGGGGGGAGGTGCCGCTGGTGCGGCGCTGTGCTAGCTGCGCTTCGGCGCAGTGGGCCGAAGATCCCCGCGGCCATTTTCTAATGGCGGTGCAGGCCATGCAGCATGAGGGCATAGACGGTGGGCGGGGCGTCTCCTCACGCGCCACCGGAGGGGGTGGAGCCGGGCACTGACGTGTCCCGCGTCATCACGGCGCCGCCCGCCCCTCGAGGAGCGTTTTTCTTCTGGAAGGCTCTGTCCCGTGTGCTCTGCGCGCTCGTTTGCTGCTGCTTGGGGCCTGCTGATGCTGGAAGCCTGTTGCGTCCCTCCTACTGCTGCTGCTGGGGTATCCTTCCGTCATCGGAGGCTGCGCTGTCCCTCTGTTGGTGTCGTGAGTCCCTCTATTCTAAGTATGTCACACACCCCGCTTCAAGATATTCATTACCTGTGGGTGGTATGGTCCTGTAGAGGGCTTCTGCAGAGATGATTGGAGGAAAGAAAGCCCCTCCCAGTCCATAAGTACCTGGGACCTCCCACTCATTACCCAGTCTTCATCTCTGCAGACGGCGAGCAAGCAGCAGATGATATCTCCTCCTTGCACAGGGGGACTTTAAGGTAGCCGGGTCTACTCCCGGCCTATATATATTTTTATTTCCGTTCGGACTCTTTATTCCCTTTATTAATATATAGCTATTTAAATGCCTCCCAGTCTTGACTGCTGTCCGAGCGAGGGTATAACAGCACCTCAGGTGCTCAGGAGCTATGCTCCACCGCGAGACCCTATAAAGAGGGTAGGCGGTTATACCGGGTTGGTGACTCTGGTTTGGGATGCCCTGTCCAAGAGTTTAATTTTCCCCTTAAATGGCCTATTCCCCTTTTTTAGTTGTGTGGAGGCCTCTTATTCAGCTTCTGGTGTTTTTCTATGGGGGCGCCTGGAAAATAGATTTATTTGAAATGTTTGTTTTAAAATGTTTACTTTTCTGGTATGAATAGTTATAATGTAAACTTGTTGCAATCTTGCTATTGCCGCCGCGGTGCTGGATTTTTACCTCAGAGCTGAGGGGAGGATTTCTCCCCTCACGCTCTTCAGTGAGGGGGCGGGGCCGGGCCTTCGGTATGAGGCCGCAGCCCGCGCCCTTTAGGAGTTTGGAGCTGGTAGCGTGACCGAGCGGGGAGCAGCTCCGCTTGTTATGCGGGCTGCTACCGGCTCTATTATGCGCCCGGTGCCGCGGCTGCCTGCGGCACCGGTGCGCGAGTGTTAATGGAGGGAAGCTTCCCCTCACGTCTGACAGACACTGTGCTGGATTTTTACCTCAGAGCTGAGACAGGTGCTGGATTTTTACCTCAGAGCTGAGGGGAGGATTTCTCCCCTCACGCTCTTCAGTGAGGGGGCGGGGCCGGGCCTTCGGTATGAGGCCACAGCCCGCGCCCTTTAGGAGTTTGGAGCTGCTGGGCGGAGCCTTGCAGCGCGCGATCCACGCTGGCCACGCCCCCCTGCTGCGTCTCCCGCTCTGATCTGTGTTACCTCAGGCAGAGGACACAGTGTATTGGCGCCCAAAGACTCAGTGAGTGGCCCTGCGGCCGTTGCTTATCTGTACATATTTGCATATATATATGTATATATATATAGGTATAATAGATATAGGTTTATATAGGGAGAACCTCTTACTGTCTTTTTCTATGTTTTTCAGGCTGAACTGCCAGGAATTTTTTTAGGTTTCTCCTGGTCCTAGAGTACCTGGGTACTTTTGCTATTTATTACAAAACCTCCCACTTGGACAATATAAGGGCATCCCAGGTTGCTTAATAGCGTAATTCCCTCACTCATAGCGACTATTCAAGTTCACCTTATGGAGGCATCCCAAAATTCCGGGCTCCCCTCGGGACAATCCCGGAAGTGTATGGGTTGTGGGGTATCCCTAACAGGGGATGATTTTTTCCTATGTATATCATGTGCACAGCAGACTATTACACGGCAGGCCGGTCCCCAGGCATCTGGGTCAGCGCAGCCGGCTTCATCCTCTCCCCCTCCCACTTTGACCTGTGTCCCGTGTGAGATTGCCACGGGGGGGGGCAGTCGCAATCTGATGTGTGTGCCAGGTTGGCCAGTATTGAAAAATTCATTTCCTCCACGGTTACCAAGAAAGCACCGGCTAAGAGGAAGCATTTATCACCGGTTAATCATTTTGAATATGATGATGACGAGGACGGCCTGGATTGGTCAGATTATTCCCCTCTAGAAGAAGGGGAATTATTTGAGGATTCAGATATTTCTGATGATCAGCAATTTGTTGGTGCTAATTCCGATCGGAGCTCAGGGACTTCCTTGGATACTCCTAATGTTCTGACTCAGATGTTTGAGGTGCTTGCTATCTCGCCTCCGACGGAGGTTCCTCAACAGCAAGGGGAGTTTTATGACGAATCCAAGCCGCGGTTGGAATTCCCTAATCAAAAGCATTTTGATAATATTATTTCTAAGGAATGGGAAAGGCCTGCCCGGCTCCCAGGCATTCCCCAAAGTTGGGATAAGAGGTATCCTTTTCCAGTGGATACGGTTAAGCGCTGGGCGTCTCCCCCCGTGGTGGACGCCCCTATTTTGGGGTTATCCAACTCAGCCGTATTGAACAACCCTGATTGTTCCTCTCTTAAGGATGGTGAGGATAAACGCATTGACCAGATGGCTTGTCATGGTTTTGCCAGTATTGGGGCAGCAATAAGGCCTGTTTGTGCCTCATCGCTGTTGGCGGTGGCTACTAGAAAGGTGGTCAGGCACTTGTTATCCTCCTCCGGTTTGAATCCGGACAGTGAGGAATTTCGTGAACTAAAACAATGTGAGGTGTTTTTGTCCTTCATGGTGGCCGCTTTGGATGATTCCTTGATGATGAGTAGTAGAGCCTCTGCTCTAATGGTTACTATCAGGCGTTCAATTTGGTTGCGCCAGTGGGCGGCTGACTTTGGGTCAAAAAAGTCACTAACGGCTCTTCCCTTCGTTGGGTTACGGCTCTTTGGAGACAAGCTGGATGCCGTGGCCAAGGGGGGCAAACTACCTCAACGCAAGAAGCAACGTTGCCCCTTTCGAGGAGCGTCTTCCTTCACTCCTTCCTTTCGGGGATCTAGAGCAGGAAGAGGTTTCGCCTTCCCTTCTACAAGGGGAAATTCCTGGAATAGGGGCAGAGGACATGCCCGTTCAGGATACAATTGGGGCTCAAAACCCAAACCCGTGGCCAAGCCCGCTCAACAATGAGGGGGCGCCCTCACCCGTGCGGGTGGGGGGACGGCTACAGCACTTCTCCCAGGTCTGGAACCGAGAGGTCTCGGACAGGTGGATCAGGGAAGTGGTGTCTTCCGGCTACTAGCTGGAGTTCGAGTCCTACCCTCCCCCGCGTTTCCTCAGGTCTCGGGTGTCCCCGGAGGCACTGGCTGCGCAGCAGCTCCGGGCGGCAGTATCGAGTCTTCTGGAAATGGCAGTCATTTGCCCAGTTCCCTCATTAGACCGGGGTCGGGGTTTTTACTCAAATCTGTTCACGGTCCCCAAAAAGGTTGGCTCCGTCCGGCCCATACTGGACCTAAAGATTCTCAACAAGTTCGTCAGACTGCGAAGGTTTCGCATGGAAACGTTGCGCTCGGCTATTCATTCTCTTCGTCAGGGGGACTTCATGACGTCCATAGACATTCAGGACGCTTACCTCCATGTTCCCATTTTTCCCGCACACCAGAGGTTTCTGAGGTTCGCGGTGGAGGATCGGCACTTTCAGTTTGTAGCTCTTCCCTTCGGTCTCACCACAGCTCCAAGAGTTTTCACCAAGATGCTTGCTGGGGTGATGGCTCTCCTCAGAGCGCAGGGGATTCGCATTGTGCCATATCTGGACGATCTCCTCATCATTGCACCGTCATTCAGCCAGGCAGAATTGGACCCCAGGACGGTAATATCCATTCCGGAGAGGTTCGGCTGGGTGATCAACTACCCCAAGTCCTCCCTACACCCGTCCAGGACAGTATCCTTTCTGGGAATGTCTCTGGATACAGATCTGGCCAGAGTTTTCCTTCCTCAGTCCAAGGTTCTTCTGATTCAGGAGTTGGTTCGGTCGCTCATGTCCATGCCTCGACCGTCCATCCGTCTAGGGATGAGACTGGTGGGTTTGATGGTGGCCTCATTCGAGGCGGTTCCCTTTGCTCAGTTTCACACAAGGACACTACAGCTCCATCTGTTATCGGTCTGGAACAGGTCTCCTCAGTCGCTGGATCATCTTTTTCAGATGTCTCCCCGGGTTCGCCGCTCGCTTCGGTGGTGGCTGAACTCAACCAACCTACTGAGGGGCAGATCCTTTCGGCCTCCTCAGTGGGAGATAGTCACTACGGATGCCAGCCTCTCAGGATGGGGGGGCTTTTGGAAGGATCTGCAAGTTCAGGGTTTGTGGAGTCCCCTGGAAGCTCACGAGTCTATCAATGTTCTGGAATTGAGGGCCATCAGGTTGATTCTTTGTCATTTGACTCATCAACTGCGAGACTTGCCGGTCCAGGTCAGGTCGGACAATCGGACGGCGGTGGCCTACATCAATCACCAGGGAGGAACCCGCAGCAGGAATGCCCTCAAGGAAGTGTCTCTGATCCTGGACTGGGCAGAGAGACATGTCCCGTGTATCTCAGCAGTTTACATCCCAGGTGTGGAGAACACGGAGGCAGACTCTCTTAGCAGGATGTCAGCCCGCAAGGGGGAATGGTCTCTCAATCCCAGGGTCTTTCACTCAATTTGTCTCAGGTGGGGGTCACCGGCGGTGGACCTATTTGCCTCCCGTCACAATCACAAACTTCCGGCTTTTGTGTCTCTGGCGAAGGACCCACTGGCTCTCGCGACGGACGCCATGTCCCTGAACTGGAGGGATCTGGGGTTTCTGTACCTGTTCCCTCCGTTTCCCATGGTGGCCAGAGTAGTGCGCAAGCTTGCTCTGGAGAGAGCAACAGCAATTCTGGTAGCTCCAAGGTGGCCAAGACGGGTCTGGTTCGCAGACGTGGTAAGGTTGGCAGAAGATCAGTTCGTTCTGCCCCTGCTGCCAGATCTGCTCACACAGGGTCATTGTCAGCACCCACTTACCTGCACCCCGTTCCTCTCGCGCTCCCCGTCCCCCCGCGCGGCTTTCTGATCGGCGGCCGCGGCGGGCGGCGGCCTTCCTTCCTCCTGGCGCGCGCGCGCCTGGTACCTCTTCGGCCGGCGTCCCCGGCTCCAGCGCTCGTGCTCGCGCACACACGCGAGCACGTTGTTATTATACCCTCCGGCGCCGCTGTTCTCAGCGCGGCCGCCGGAGGTAAATCAATTAAAGGTACAGGTGTGGGTGGGGGGAGTGTTTTCACTGGCCAATCTCATTCTGTTTTATCTGCACGTCATTCCCTCACGGCTTCCCTCCTATCAGCCCTCTCTTACTCCTGGGCGGGCCGCCCTGTTCCGTCCTATCAGTTATCAGATCCTAGTTGCACCAATCATCAGAATCGTTCCCCTAGCCCAATCATACCAAGTTCCTTTATAACCGCCTTCTGCCAATTGCCGGTTGCCTGTTATAGCGCCTAGACCCTTGTAGCTGTTTATCCTCGATTTTGATCCTGATTCCTGTTGCCGACCTTGCCTGTTTTTGACTATCCTCGATCTCCGTTCCTGTTGCCGACCCTTGCCAGTTTGACCATCCTTGATCTCCGTTCCTGTTGCCGACCCTTGCCAGTTTGACCATCCTTGATCTCCGTTCCTGTTGCCGACCCTTGCCAGTTTGACCATCCTTGATCTCCGTTCCTGTTGCCGACCCTTGCCAGTTTGACCATCCTCGATCTCCACTCCTGTTGCCGACCGTTGCTTGCCTCTGACCATCCTCGATCTCCACTCCTGCTGCCGACCCTTGCCTCGAACCTAGACCACGATCTGTCCATTGCTATTGTCCTGTGGCCTCCTCAGGTCTCCTGTTACCAACCTCCTGCCTGTCCTTGGACTTCCTCCTTACGCTCAGTTATGGGCTACCCAATTCCACTTCCAGCCGCGGGCTCTCCAGTCCTCTGTACCGTAAGGTTTCATCCTTTGAGCCATAAAGTCCTGGGGGCAACCGATCCCGAGCAGGCGTGTTCTGCGTCTCGGCAAGCGGGGGCTCCTATAGGTGAAGCTGGCTGCGGAGATTGGGGGTTGAGGTCCTTACCAAGAGAGCTGGAGTTGTCTAAGTGGTTAATTGCGGTACCCGGAGCGTGACATTATAACAGGCCCAAAAATATTAATATGGAAGACCTGGTACAGCAAGTTCAGGCGATGGCCACCGCTATCAATCAACTTGCCCAGAGGGTGGCCAATCAAGAAACCCGCCAGACTTCAACACCCGCTGTATCACCTCATATTCCTGAGCCTAAGGTTCCTTTACCTGAAAAGTTCTTTGGAGACCGGGCCGGCTTTTCGAATTTCAAGAATTCGTGTGAACTCTACTTTAGGCTGCGGCCTTTATCTTCTGGCACAGAAACCCAACGGGTGGGTTTAATTATCTCTTTGCTACAAGGAGATCCCCAGTCATGGGCTTTCAGCTTGCTCCCTGAAGATCCTGCCTTACACTCCGTGACATCCTTTTTCTCAGCTATGGGAGTGTTGTATGCGGATGCAGATCGTCAGTCCACGGCGGAAAACAGGCTTCGGGCCCTGAAGCAGGGTCGGAATTCCGCCGAGGACTACAGCGCTGAGTTCCGGCGCTGGGCAATAGAATCTACCTGGAACGATCCAGCCCTATGTAGCCAATTCCGCATGGGGCTATCTGAAAATATTAAAGATGCCCTGGTCAACTTTCCCACTCCTAAAGATTTGGACCAGCTTATGCAGGTCTCCATCAGGATCGATAGGCGTCTTAGGGAGAGAGCCAGGGAAAGGGTTAGGGTTACTACTCCCTTTAGACCTTCACAAACTCCCAGCCCTTCAACTCCTGGTGGGGTAAACTCCTCCTCCCCCTCTCAAGAGGAGCCAATGCAGGTTGGCAGAGCCCGTCTTTCTCAGGACGAGAAACAACGAAGACGGTCTTTGGGTCTTTGTCTCTATTGTGGGTCCCCGGGGCATTTTGCCAGGTCTTGCCCTAATAAGGGATATCCGGCGGGAAACTTTCTCGCCTAGGTCAGGAAGAGGGTGCTGACCTAGGTGGATGGAAGCATTACTCTCACCATGATAAGATGTTAATCCCTACAGAGCTTTTCTGGGGTCTTTCCAAACAGGCAGTATCTGCTTTTGTCGATAGTGGAGCTGCAGGTAACTTCCTGGATCGGAACATAGTCTCCATCCTGGGGGTTCCACTGGTACCTCTTGTAAAGTCTCTCCAGGTGTTGGCAATAAATGGGAAGGCTATCCAGGGAGGACCGGTCAGTCACAAGACCCCTCCTCTCAAATTAGTGGTGGGCTCATCTCATTCTGAACTTATAGAATTTCTGGTGTTTGATTGTCCAGAAACACCTGTAGTTTTGGGATACCCATGGCTAAAGCTCCATAACCCCATATTTAATTGGCACTCTGGTGACCTGGTGAAATGGAGTAATTACTGCAAGGCACATTGCTTCTCCACTGTCCTTAGGAGTGTTCAGATTTTGCCCCAGGAATTACCTCTGCCTTATTCTGATTGGGCAGATGTCTTTTCTGAGCGATCCGCTGATAAACTTCCCCCACACAGATCCTATGATTGTCCCATCGACTTACTTCCGGGAACTATTCCTCCTAGGGGGAAAATTTATAATCTGAATCGGGCAGAAGAGCAGGCTATGAAGGAATATATTTCGGAAAATCTGAGTAAAGGCTTTATCCGCCCATCAACATCACCGGCTGGTGCCGGCTTCTTTTTTGTTGAGAAGAAGGATGGGGGTTTAAGGCCTTGCATAGATTATAGAGCATTGAATAAGATCACCGTTAAAAATCGTTATCCTCTTCCCTTAATAGGTGATTTATTCAATCAGGTGGTGGGGGCTCGGATTTTTTCTAAACTAGATCTAAAGGGGGCCTACAATCTAATCCGTATACGACAAGGGGATGAATGGAAGACGGCTTTCAATGTTAAAGATGGTCATTATGAATATTTAGTCATGCCTTTCGGCCTTTGCAATGCTCCTGCGGTCTTTCAAGACTTTGTTAATGACGTGTTTCGTGACTATTTGGGTATCTTCGTAGTGGTTTATTTGGATGACATCCTCATTTTCTCCAAGAACCTTTTTGAACACAGGCAACATGTAAAACTGGTCCTTCAGAAATTGAGGGAAAATAATCTATACGCTAAAATCTCTAAATGTATGTTTGAAGTTACCTCCGTTCCCTTCTTAGGGTATATTATTTCTAGTCAGGGGTTGGAGATGGATGCGGGAAAGGTTTCAGCGGTGCGGGATTGGGTACAACCCAAATCTTTAAAAGAATTACAACGTTTTCTTGGGTTTGCTAATTTCTATCGACGTTTTATCAAGGGATTTTCTAGTATCGTTGCTCCTCTCACCAATCTCACCCGTAAAGCCGCGTTCACTGTTAACTGGTCACCATCAGCTATTGAAGCTTTTGGTGTCTTGAAACAGGCTTTTACTTCGGCGCCAGTCTTAGTGCACCCTGATGTCAACAGACCTTTTATTGTTGAGGTTGATGCGTCTGAATTGGGTGTGGGGGCTGTTTTATCGCAATTCTCTGGATCTCCTGAACGTATGCATCCATGTGCCTATTTCTCTCGGAAATTTAATACCGCGGAACAAAATTATGACGTTGGCAATAGGGAACTATTAGCTATTAAACTGGCATTTGATGAATGGCGTCACTGGTTAGAGGGCTCTCTGCATCCTATCACTGTATATACCGATCATAAAAATCTTGAGTATATAGGCTCCGCCAAGAGGTTGAATTCTCGACAGGCCCGTTGGGCATTATTTTTTTCACGTTTCAATTTTATTATTACTTTTAAGCCGGGCGTAAAAAATACTAAAGCCGATGCTCTATCGCGTATGTTCGGTGAGTGTAAAGATCGAGGAGATTCTGGTGAACCTATTTTACCTGCAGGTTGTGTGGTCGGGGCCCTACTCCCCGATCTTTCTAATGTTTTGGCGCCATTCCAAGGTGATTCACCCGTAAATGTACCAGCAGGACGTCAATTTGTGCCACCGCATTTGCGTTCCGACGTAATCCGTGAATTCCACGACGCCAAAACTGCCGGGCATCTGGGAATTCGTAAAACTTTTATCTTAGCTCAACGTCATGTATGGTGGCCTTCTATGAGACGTGATATCACTACCCTTATCGACGCATGTCCTGTTTGTGCACGAAGTAAAGGGGTACACAAGGCCCCTAGTGGGTATCTGATTCCGCTTGAGATCCCTAAAGAACCATGGTCTCACATCTCGATGGATTTTATTGTTGATTTACCTCTCTCGCATGGGAACACTGTGATTTGGGTAGTCGTTGATAGATTTAGTAAGATGGCTCATTTTATTGCTTTACCCAAGCTACCCTCGGCTCCTGAACTTTCGTGCCTGTTCATCTCGCATATTTTTCGTCTTCATGGTATTCCAGTAAATATTGTTTCCGATCGGGGTGTGCAATTTATATCACGATTTTGGAAAAATTTTTGTTCACGTTTGGGGATTCAGGTTTCTTTTTCCTCCGCGTATCATCCCCAGTCTAATGGGCAGACCGAAAGAACGAATCAGAGCTTAGAACAATATTTAAGATGTTACATCTCTGACACTCAGGAGCAGTGGTCGGAATTTATTGACTTTGCGGAGTTCGCGTATAATAATGCGCCGAGTGATAGTACCAAAATATCCCCGTTCTTCTGTAATTATGGAAAGCATCCTAAAGCTTCTTCTTTTTCTGCAGCACCTTCTGATTTTCCGGTCTTAGAAGAGTGGCTTCAGAAACGGAAAGAGGTTTGGGCATGTGTCAAGAAAAATTTAGAAACTATGCGCGTTAAATATAAAAAGTTTGCTGATCGTCACAGGTCTCAGGAACCTATCCTTCAGTGTGGAGACCTTGTTTGGGTTTCCACTAGGAATATCGCTCTCCGTCAGCCTTCTTATAAATTGGGTCCTAAATTTATTGGTCCTTATCCTATTATCAGGAAACTTAATAATGTTACCTATAAAGTACGGCTTCCTTCTACTATGAAGATCTCCGACTCATTTCATGTTTCTCTGTTGAAACCTGCTAAAGACTCGTCTCCTGTTGGTCCTCCTCCGGTTTTAGTAGATAATGCACAAGAATATGAAGTAAACAAGATTTTGGATTCTCGTAGAGTGCGTAATACTATACAGTATTTAATTGATTGGGTTGGTTATGGTCCTGAGGAGAGATGCTGGGTTTCTTCTAGGGATGTTCACGCCAGGGCTCTGGTAAAGAAATTTCACCGTGACAATCCGGAAAAACCTGGTGAGGGTCCGGAGGCCCCTCGTGAGGGGGGGGGTAATGTCAGCACCCACTTACCTGCACCCCGTTCCTCTCGCGCTCCCCGTCCCGCCGCGCGGCTTTCTGATCGGCGGCCGCGGCGGGCGGCGGCCTTCCTTCCTCCTGGCGCGCGCGCGCCTGGTACCTCTTCGGCCGGCGTCCCCGGCTCCAGCGCTCGTGCTCGCGCACACACGCGAGCACGTTGTTATTATACCCTCCGGCGCCACTGTTCTCAGCGCGGCCGCCGGAGGTAAATCAATTAAAGGTACAGGTGTGGGTGGGGGGAGTGTTTTCACTGGCCAATCTCATTCTGTTTTATCTGCACGTCATTCCCTCACGGCTTCCCTCCTATCAGCCCTCTCTTACTCCTGGGCGGGCCGCCCTGTTCCGTCCTATCAGTTATCAGATCCTAGTTGCACCAATCATCAGAATCGTTCCCCTAGCCCAATCATACCAAGTTCCTTTATAACCGCCTTCTGCCAATTGCCGGTTGCCTGTTATAGCGCCTAGACCCTTGTAGCTGTTTATCCTCGATTTTGATCCTGATTCCTGTTGCCGACCTTGCCTGTTTTTGACTATCCTCGATCTCCGTTCCTGTTGCCGACCCTTGCCAGTTTGACCATCCTTGATCTCCGTTCCTGTTGCCGACCCTTGCCAGTTTGACCATCCTTGATCTCCGTTCCTGTTGCCGACCCTTGCCAGTTTGACCATCCTTGATCTCCGTTCCTGTTGCCGACCCTTGCCAGTTTGACCATCCTCGATCTCCACTCCTGTTGCCGACCGTTGCTTGCCTCTGACCATCCTCGATCTCCACTCCTGCTGCCGACCCTTGCCTCGAACCTAGACCACGATCTGTCCATTGCTATTGTCCTGTGGCCTCCTCAGGTCTCCTGTTACCAACCTCCTGCCTGTCCTTGGACTTCCTCCTTACGCTCAGTTATGGGCTACCCAATTCCACTTCCAGCCGCGGGCTCTCCAGTCCTCTGTACCGTAAGGTTTCATCCTTTGAGCCATAAAGTCCTGGGGGCAACCGATCCCGAGCAGGCGTGTTCTGCGTCTCGGCAAGCGGGGGCTCCTATAGGTGAAGCTGGCTGCGGAGATTGGGGGTTGAGGTCCTTACCAAGAGAGCTGGAGTTGTCTAAGTGGTTAATTGCGGTACCCGGAGCGTGACAGTCATCTTCGTTACCCCAATTTACCAACGCTGGTTTTGACGGCGTGGCTGCTGAAACCTCCATCTTGAAGGAGGAAGGTCTTTCTGACGCTGTTATTCAGACTCTCATTCGTGCTAGAAAGAAGTCTTCTTCATCCGTGTACTATAGGACTTGGAGGTCTTATATTGATTGGTGTGAGTCTAGGGCCTTCCCTTGTAGGGAATTCTCTGTTTCTAGAATTTTGGAGTTCTTGCAACATGGTCTGGACTTAGGGCTCCAACTCAGTACTCTGAAGGGGCAGGTGTCTGCCCTGGCGGTATTTTTCCAAAAGTCTTTTGCACTACATCCTTTGGTTAAGACCTTTTTCCAGGGGGTTACGCATGTGCGGCCTCCTAGGAAGCCTTTGATTCCGGTTTGGGATTTGAATTTGGTTCTTTCTGCGCTACAGGGTCCCCCCTTTGAGCCCTTGCATGCTATTCCTTTGTCTTCCCTTACGCAGAAGGTGGCATTTTTGGTAGCTATCACTTCAGTTAGACGTGTTTCTGAGTTGGCGGCTCTGTCTACTCAAGCTCCATATTTTGAAAGACATCAGGATAAAGTGGTTTTCCGTTTTAAGACGGACTTTCTTCCTAAGGTGGTTTCGTCCTTTCATTTAAATCAGGATATTGTTCTGCCCTCTCTCTGTCCTAACCCCAGCAATGACAAGGAGAGGGTCCTGCATTCTTTGGATGTGGTTCGTGTTGTGAAGTATTATTTGGTGGTAACGGCTGCCTTTCGCAAGACTGATGCATTCTTCGTGGTGCCTTTTGGGCCCAAGAAGGGTCTAGCACCCACAAAGTCTACCATCAGCAGATGGATCCGTCAGGCCATTGTAGGGGCCTATTCTGCTAAGGGGAGAGATCCTCCCTTTCGTGTTACAGCTCATTCTACTCGTGCGGTTGGGGCCTCCTGGGCTTTTCAGCACCAGGCCTCTGTTGAGCAAGTTTGCAAGGCCGCTACCTGGTCTTCTGTTCACACTTTTTCAAAGTTTTACAAGGTTGATGTGCGGGCTTCAGCGGATGCTGTTTTTGGCCGCAAAGTTCTGCAGGCTGCAGTAGTTTGAGTTGTGCTTTATACCTTGTTTTTGGATCCCCACCCTTTATGGACACTGCTATTGGATGTCCCACAGGTAATGAATATCTTGAAGCGGGGTGTGTGACATACTTAGAATAATACCATTTTGTGAATACTCACCTTGTAAAATGGGTATTATAAGTATGTCACACACCCCGCTTCAACCCGCCCTTTGGATTCTGCATCCTTCATATGGTGAACTTTGCGGCGTTATGACTGATATTTGGCTCTTCCTGGTCCTTTACCTTACTGCTTTCTTTATACTGGGTAATGAGTGGGAGGTCCCAGGTACTTATGGACTGGGAGGGGCTTTCTTTCCTCCAATCATCTCTGCAGAAGCCCTCTACAGGACCATACTACCCACAAGTAATGAATATCTTGAAGGGGGGTGTGTGACATACTTATAATACCCATTTTACAAGGTGAGTATTCACAAAGTGGTATTTTTTTTCTGACTGTGTATTATACCAAATGCTCTTTGCTTATTCTGATTGGGCATCTCTCCCCCTCTCTTGTATAGGTCGTGGGCTTGTGGTTGAGGGTTGTGTTTCCTCCCGGTCTCCCTTTTTATTATGAGGGATCATTTATAGGTTTGGGCCGTTAGTGTCTTGTAACCTTACATATTGACCATTTTTAATCACCATAATGGAGGCATCTGGGGATAGTGAGCTGGGGGCCCCATTAAAGTGGACCAACACCCAGGATTTTGACTATCCTGGGTCTTGGTCCACTTCGGTGGGGCACCCCCGATCGGGGTGCCCCGCTGTGTGAAACCCCCCCCGAACCCCCCGAAAAACTCACCTCTCCCCGCTCTCAGCGCTGACGGACAAGCCGCGGACAAGCGGCTCCTCCGCTGCCGCCTCCCGCGCGTCCCTCTTGACGCGCCCGCGCCGCAGCGATTGTCTCTTTAGCCATCAGAAAGAAGGTGAGACACCTTATGGATAGATCTAAGGATCGCAAGCGGGCGGAGGAGTATGCTTGGAATTCACTGGTTTTGTTGCTTTTGCCATGGACAATGGGGTCCGGCTTGGTGCCAGGATTTCGGCCCTGCTTGTTGCCCTTCGCCGCTCGCTCTGGCTGCGGCAATGGTCGGCTGATGCAGCTGCCAAGAAGTCGTTTACAAGTATTCCCTTTGTGGGGCACAGGCTGTTTGGGGAGCGCCTGGACCTCCTGGTCAAGGATGGTAGACACCCTCAGAGACGGAAGCCTGCTCGTTTTTTTTCGGAATCCCTCTGCCTATCGCTCCTTTCGAGGAGGAAGAGGCTCTTCCGACCCAATCCCTCCTGGGGAACCAAGTCCAAGCCCCCTGCCAAGTCCTCTCAGGCATGAGGGGGCGCCCTCAGCCATCCGGGTGGGGGGGGCGGCTTCTGCTGTTTGCTCAAGTCTGGAGGCGGCACGTCTCGTGGATCCAGGAGGTAGTGTCCTCTAGTTACAAGATAGTGCTGGCAGTCAGGCCGACCACAAAATTCCTCCGTTCTCCCAAGACCCGCTAATAGCGCAGGGTTTGAGAATGGCGTGAAACACCTCCTGCGGTTAGGTGTGATTTGCCCTGTACCTCGACAGGAGTGGGGGTAAGGTTTAACCCTTTAAATGCCAGCCACGTAAAATTCACCCTGCTAGCGAGCAAAAAATAAATAAATAAATACTCACCTAACCCCTCATTGGATCCGTCCGGGTCTCCTCTTTAATTTGGTGCCATCCGATCCCCCATGGGGGTCGGATGGCTCCAGGAGAGCCCCCGGAATAGCGCCCCCCCCCCCCCCGCTTCGGCAGCAGCAGCTGCTAACTGTAAAAACAAAAAATAAAAAAAATAAAAATGACATTTACTTACCTGCAGTCGCGCTGCCTCCCTCTGGGTCTCTTCTTCACTGGGGGGGCCTCCGATCGCCCCCCCCCCCCAGACTCTTCAGCTTCAGGGGAGAGCCTGAAAGGGCTCATAGGCTATGTGGGCTCGTAGGCTGCAGGGTGGGGGGGCCACAAAAGCTGGCCCCCCCCACTCTGTGCCTACAAGCTTCCATAGCTGGTCCCGGGCTGGTAATGCTGGGTACGTGGGGCCCCATTTCATTTTTTGGGGGGATTTTTAAGGGTTTTTAACCCTTTGGAGGGGGGACCCTATGTCATTTTTTTTTTTAAATTAACCCCTTATGTTCTTTCGCCCAGCAACTATAAAAGGCTTCCAGCAGGTGAGCGGAAGCCAGTGATTGCTGAGGGACACAGTGCTCCAGGATGGATGGGAGGTAAGTATTAAAAAAAAAATAAATAAATAAAATATTTTTTTCTCTTTGTGTGTCTGTGTTTTTTTTTTACATTTAACCCCTTGTGAACTGGTAAGGGGTCCATGATCCCTATACCAGTTCACAAGGCTGGGGGAGGTGGCAAGTCACCTGTGACTAGCGGGTGACTTGCCATTAACCCCTGGCACCCCCATTACCTGCCTCCCCAAAGCCCAGGGGGGGCAGAAGAGCCCGGGCCCACGGGCTATGCAGGCCTGTAGCCTGCAGGGCCAGGGGCCACAAAAGCTGGCCCCTGTGCCCTGTTTCTACAAGCCCTGCATAGCGGGTCCCGGGCTGGTTACTTTGGGTAAGGGGGGCCCCATGTTAATTTTTGGGGGGATTTTTAAGGGTTTTTAACCCTTAAAAATCCCCCCAAAAATGCCCCCTATGGGGACCCTATGTCATTTTTTTTCTCGATTTAACCCTTTGTAGTGTGGATGGTAGTTGTATTTTATCTGTAAATGTTATAAAGTACTTGTTTCAGTTTGGGGGGGTCTCCTGGGCAGGAACTGGGGGCTACCGATAAATAATTGGTACCGCTCTAATCGGTAGAAATGGGGCTTTCACATGCAATATGTTTTTTTAAATAAAATACATTTTTTTTTTTAAATAAAGGAGACAATTTTCTAAAAAAAAATGTATTTATTTTTTTTTACTTAATAATAATATTGTAAAAAACAGAATAAAATTTTGCAAACAAGACATTTCAAGTTAAAGCCTAAACTCTGCTGCAAAAAAATATATATATAAATTTTCCTAAAAATTCCAGCAAAACTGTTGCAAAACATGGCGCAAAATGGGGAAAAATTACCTGGCAACAGAGGGTGACAAAATCTCAAGTAGGCTGGCAATTAAAAAGGTTAAAAGTAGCTATGCATGTTGGGTATTGTTCTGCTCGGCGGACCTTGCACTTTCAGACTTAGCTTGTTTTTTATTGTTTGCATATTTATGTTTTAGGAAAAGGTGTTTTTTATTCAGCTTTTTTATACATTTTTTAGGGAAACCCTGCACAAACAAAGAATTCTTTGAGGGATTAATTTCAGAAAGATGAGCCCACTACAACAAGCTGGGTACGCTTAGAAAGCTTAACATGTGTACTTTCAGAGAATATATGGTTTATAAGGGATATTCCAAATGTAAAGGGTTGTTTTGGTTGAAAAATCGCAAGGTGCGCACTTTGCAGAGCTGACATTTTCAAGTAAAATTACTGTTACGCACATGCTTTACTTTGGGGTGTTTGGCAACTCTTCCCTTGACAGAACCTATGCATGTTAGGTATCGTTCTGTTCGGGACATGTTGCTTTTTCAGATTAAACTTTTTTTCTCTTGTTTGTAAATAGTTTTTTTTGGAAAATGGGGCTTTGATTCTGCTTTTTTATCCTTTTTTTAGGGAAACTCTTTGCAACCAAAGAATACATTGAGGGATTACTTCCAGAAAACTATGGCCACATCAACAAGCCTGGTACGCCTAGAAAGCTTGAGGTGTGTACTTCCAGAGAATATATAGTTTGTTGGGGGTATTTCAAATGTAAAGGGTTGTTTTTCTGGAAAAACTGCAAGGTGCGCATATCACAGTTGTATTTTTTCTGAAAATCCTCTAAAGCGCTGTTTCAGTTTGGGGGAGTCTCCTGGGCAGGAAAGGGTGTCTACCAATACATATGTGGTATCGCTGTATCCGGGAGGATTTGGGATTTCACACGCAATAAGATTTTATTGACAAACTTACATTTTTTATTACAGAAAAACGCTACAAATTGTAAAAAATAGATTTTTTTTTATTTTTTTGCACATATTTCACCCAAAAATATTGAGAATACACCTAAAAAATGACAAACAAGACATTTCATGTTAAAGCCCAGACTATGCTGGAAAAAACAATATATCATTTTCCTGGGAAATCCCTGGAAATCCCTTCAAAAATCACATTTGAACATGGGGAGTGCAAAATAGTGCAAAATGGTCTGGCAACAAAGGGTGACAAAAACTCCAGGTAGGCTGGCACTTAAAGGGTTAACCTGTTCACGGTTCCCAAGAAGGACGGAACGTTAAGACCAATCCTGGACCTGAAGGGTCTCAACAGGTTTGTAAGAGTCAGGTATTTCCGCGTGGAAACCTTATGATCGGCGGTGAGTTCGCTTCGGCCCGGCGGCTTCACGACCACGGTGGACATCAGGGATGCTTATCTGCACTTCCTGATTTTCCAGGGGCATCAGAAGTTCCTGAGGTTTGCTCTGGAGGATCAGCATTTCCAGTTTGTGGCACTTCCATTCAGGATTTCCTCAGCCCCCCGTGTCTTCACCAAGGTGCTGGCGGGCATCATGGCTATCTTGAGGAAACAGGGTATTCGTGTGCTGCCCTATCTGGATGACTTGCTGATTGCGGCCCAGTCCCTCCAGCAGGCCGAGAGCGATACTCGGACGGTGTTGTCAACCCTTGAGGCCTTCGGCTGGGTAGTCAATTGCCCAAAGTCATTTATCAATCCCTCAACAGTGAGATCCTCCCTGGGAATGTCGATAGACACTGCTCAGGTCAACGTTTTTCTGCCACAGCAGAAGGTTTTGGGTCTTCAGACGCAGGTGCAGGCCTTGCTGTCTTGCCAACAACCATCTGTACGTCTGGGGATGAGATTGGTGGGCCTAATGGTGTCATGCTTCGAGGCAGTGCCCTTCACCCAATTTCACATGAGACTTCTTCAATTGAACCTGCTGGCTGTCTAGAACCGGATGCAGGAGTCTCTGGAACAAGAATTGTCGCTGTCCCCCCTGGCCAGGCAGTCCCTCTTGTGGTGGTTGGACTCCCGGAACCTGTTGGTGGGCAAGTCCTTTCTGACTCCCCGGTGGGAGATAGTTACCACGGATGCCAGTTTGACCGGCTGGGGAGGTGTTTGGCAGACGCAGAAGATCCAGGGTAAGAGGGGTCCGCAGGAGAATCGCTTACCCATAAATCTCCTGGAGCTGAGAACGATCTGATTGGTGCTTCTTCGCTTGACTTCCCATTTAAGGGGTCGTGCGATCCAGGTTCGCTTGGACAATCAGACGGCTGTCGCCTACATCAATCACCAGGGCGGGACTCGGAGCAAGATATCCCTCAAGGAGGTGACCCAGATTCTGACTTGGGCAGAGAAGAATGTTCCCTGTATCTCGGCGGTCTACATTTCTGGGGTGGAAAACCTGGAGGCAGACTCCCTGAGCAGGAGCGCCTTGCGCCTGGGGGAATGGTCTCAGCAGCGAGACCTTTCACGCTCTGTGTCTCCGCTGGGGTCAGCCGGATGTGGACCTGTTTGCATCCAGACACAATCACAAGCTCCCAAGATTCGTCTCCCTCTCAAGAGATCCTCTGGCCATTGCCACGGACGCTCTGGCGATTCCCTGGACGTACCAACTGTCCTGGTTGCTCTTCGCTGGCCGAGAAAGAGTTGGTTTGCGGACATAGTTCAGATGTCAGTAGATCGCTACATCATGCCCGACAACTCAGGGCTTCTCACACAGGGGTCGCTGCGGCACCCCATTTTACGGAAGCTGGCTTTGACGGCCTGGCTATTGAACCTCAATCCTGACGGAAAAGGGGCTGTCGGCCACGGTTGTGCATACCATGATTCAGGCTCGGAAGAAGTCTTCATCCATGATATTGTTGGGCACGCTTATATTGCTTGGTGCGAGACCAAGAGTCTCCCTTGCCGCGCATTTTCTATTTCTAGAATTCTGGAGTTTTTGCAACACAGCTTAGACTTGGGTCTCCAGCTGAGCACTCTCAAGGGCCAGGTCTCGGCCTTAGCCATCTTCTTCTAGAGATCCATTGCCAACCATAGGTTGACCCATGTTCGGCCACTGCGTAAGTCAGTATTACCGATGTGGGACTTGAATTTAGTACTTTCTGCTCTTCAGGGTCCTCCCTTCGAACCATTGTGCGATGCTGCATTGTCTGTTGACTCTCAAAGTGGTCTTTTTGGTAGCAATCACCTCGGTACGTCGTGTATCAGAGCTGGCCGCACTTTGTATGAAACCACCCTATTTTGGACCAAAGAAAATTTTTTCCCAATGCACCACTAATTATTTCTTAATGATATATGAATGTAGGTGTGCCTTAAAGGAATCCCCAAAGAAAAGGGAATATATCCAAATATAAGTATACAATATGGGTGGCCCCAGCTACCACCAGGGACATCCCCAGGCACCACCAAATGAATTACTGAATCAAAAATATATCATGAGTATTCAATATTTATTAATGATTACAAAAGTATCATCACATATATATTAAAAACAAGATACTAATAGCAGAGACATAGATAATCATTCCTCTTCCTCCTTGTGAAAAATATATACATCCCTATCTCACAATATATGATACAATGTAAATAAAGTGACTGGTGCAATATAAAGGTGCTAAATGCTAATAAAGGTGCTAAGTGCTATAATATAACATTCAAAACCTATATGAATTTATCCCATATAGAAAGAGAGAACAAATAACCAATCAAATTGCCCCAAAACTGGAATAGAAATAATAAAAAAGTGCATAAGATATCACCAAATCAGGAGTTGAGAGGTGTCCCTGCTAGTAACTGGCGTCCTGATCCCCCACGCGTTCCGTGAGACAAGCTCACTTCTTCAAAGGTGCCAGCTAATATCCCTATTTTGAACGGCATAGGGATAAGGTGGTTTTTTTCGCTTTAAACCTGATTTTTTGCCTAAGGTCGTTTCTCCCTTTTACCTTAATGAAGAGGTTGTCTTACCTTCCTTGTGTCCAGCACCGACTAATTCTAAAGAAAGGACCCTCCACGCCTTGGATTTGGACAGAAAGTATTACCTGACTGTGACTGAATCCTTCAGAAAATCGGATTTGCTCTTTGTCCTGACAGAGGGCTCTAGGAAGGGTTTGCCACCAGCTAAGTCCACTGTCAGTAAGTGGATCAGACAGGCTGTGGTGCAAGCATATTCCGCCAAGGGGAAGGAACCCCCTTTTTGGATCACAGCTCATTCTACCAGAGCTATTGGTGCCTCTTGGGCTTTTCAGCACCAGGCAACGTTTGAACAAGTTTGTAAGGCCACCACTTGGTCTTCAGTTCATACTTTTACAAAGTTTTACAAGGTGGATGTTAGGGCCTCAGCTGATGCTGTCTTTGGCCGAAAGATGCTTCAGGCGGTAGTGAAATGAACTACATGCTGTTCCGCACTGGGGATCCCGCCCAAATGGACACTGCTTTTGGATGTCCCACATGTCATCACTGGGACGACCTGGACTGGATATAGGGAAAAAAACATTTCTGTGAAACTCACCTGTAGAATTGTTTTTGATTATATCCAGTCCAGGTCATCCCACCCTGCCCTTTTGTTCATTATCTCCTGTTTGTCTGTTATGGTGATTGCCATTTTTTATTCATGGACTTTGTATTTTTAAGTCTTGTTAGAGAGAGTACAAGCTGAAGCTATGTGAAGTAACATGGTTTCTTGGCCTCCCGGCCTGTCCTCTTTTTGTTTACTGCTTTTTAACCACTGGAGAATGATAGAGGGACACCTGCCTTTATAGGGTGCCGGGAGGAGCTGCAGCTTTTGATCTTGCAGTCGAGCGCCCCCTGGGGGCGGAATACCCACATGTCATCACTGGGACGACCTGGACTGGACATAATCAAAAACAATTCTACAGGTGAGTTTCACAAAATTGTATTATATCACACCTAATGATTTTGCAGTGCAGTGGCCTTGATGAACAAGGGTAGATACTGCAGGTGCCTATAGACACCATACCAAAATTAGCTGTGCTGATCTACAATTTTATGTCTGTTGGTATGAACGCATGGGCATTTTAAGTTCTCCATGGTGGCAGAGAATGTCTGCTTTCCTGCTGCCACCTCTCTAGCAGATGTAGGTCATGCAAAACTGACCCCTGCAGACATTTGAGGATGAACAGATTTCTAAATGCCTTCCCTACCTTTTGCTATTGCAGCCTTATTTGTATTGCTTAAGTAGAGATTTTTTTTTTTTAATTTTCTTTGTTATTTATTTCAGATCACATCGCTTGGTTTTCAAAAGTAATGCTTTATTATGTTGGTAATATATAAAATGTACTGTCCTAAATCCTATGCATGGCAACGGAACTTAGTGTTTTTAGTCCATAGAGAGCAATTAGATGTTTTCTTGCATTTATCCAGTTTGATGCATCAAAGCACATGCCCTTTGGGATGCAAAATGTACAGCTGGTTTCTATTTATTAGCCTTAGGAATGTACCATGTTAATGAAAGATTCTCCCTCAGAATACTAAAAAGATGGATAACAGATACAACAGCTCCCCAAAGAATACCAGAGTCTTTCTTGAGGCATTCTGTCAGTTGGTAAAGAGGCCCCTTGTTCAGTCAAGGCCTACCCCAAGCAAAGCTTAACAAAGTGCAGCCTCAGGAATTTGACATGGACAATTTTGCTACCATCATGTATAAATTTCTCACTGTTTTGATAGTTTAATAAATAAAAGTGGAATTTTCTTTTTTATTGTCTTTTTCAGCCAGCCTGCTATTATATTTATTGATGAATTAGATGCCCTTTGTCCAAAAAGAGAAGGGGCACAAAATGAAGTAGAGAAGCGGGTTGTGGCATCTTTACTTACACTGATGGATGGTATTGGCTCGGTAAGATGCGCTCTTAAATAATAAACTGATTCAGCACCGTGATAATATATTCTAAGTATACAGCACGTCCTGGACTGCAGAAAACAGCTTGTGGCTCCTCCCGGCTCTATATAAGTCAGGGACCTCCCACAAATTCCCCAGTTCTTTTCTGCAGTCTGCGCTGAGAAGATAGAGGACAGCTCTCTTGTGGCGCAGGTGAGCGGGGCTTATTGCCTGCGGCCCTGCAGGACTATTCCCACCCGTTCCGTCCCAGTTACTGCCTCCCAGCCTGGGCTGATAAGGTTCGGGTGAAGGTAGGCTATTGAAGCACTATGGTGCTCAGGAGCTAGGCTCCTACCACAGTCCCTGCTCTAACAGGGTAGGCGGTTTAGGCTAATGGTGAGCCTTTTGGGATGCCCCCACTGCCTCATGGGTTTTGCCAGGCTTATCCTGTGCAATTAAACCCTATGCCCATTTTCCCCCTCCACCCTCACTCCTCATCTTAGTCCCTGGGCGCCGTTTCTCCCTGGGAATTTTGCCGTTATACTCTCTCACTCTCCCCTTGGGAGATCTCCCGGGGGGGGGGGGTTTCTAGTGGTTTAAGACTGTATACATATGTTGTGCTTTGTCACTTTTATTAAAACGCGCCGCCGCGCGTTTCTACTGCGCTCCGCGGATGTCAGCCCCATTCACCTCAGAGATGCCGGGCCGCTACTGGCCGGCTTTGTGGATGATGCATTTTACCTCATATCTCCTGCTGCGTGCTGCTGGCTTTCTGCGGTCTGTGAGTAACCCCAGTGGGGTGATTTTTTTTCTGTTTTTTTCTTATGCCTTATTCTCATGGGAATGTTTGATTATGTCTTTCAGGCGGGTTAAAGCTTCGGTCCTGTGGTTTCTCCCGGCCTTCTCCCCTCATTATCTCCCACTTTCCTAGTGGTTTATTGGGGGCATCCCGAGTAGCTCTTTAGTGTTAACCCTTATTGGCCTAATGTGCCATTCAAATCACCATATGGAGGCTTCTAGGGATAATGGGCCTGAGGTTCCTTCTGGGCAAGCCCGGCTATGTGTTTCATGTTGGGTATCCCCAATCGGTGATGATGTCAGGGTATGTGTATCCTGCGCCCAGCAGGTACTTGCACTGCAGTCTGGGTTACCTGTTGCTGGGCCTGCGCCCCCTCGGGCTTCGCCTACCCCCCCACGCCTACATCTGACCCCCTGCGAGGAGCATACCAGAGTAATTTGGCTGCACGGGTGGCCAGCATTGAGAAACATATTGCTGGGTCTGCCTCACGTAAGGCTTCTTCTAAGAAGCGGCATTTATCTCCCGCCGTTTCCCTCTTTCCTGTGGAAGCTGAGGGAATTTTTGACACTACTGGTTATTCCCCCCTGGAGGAGGGGGAATTGTTCTCTGATTCATAATCATCTGAGGAGCAGCCTAGTGGTTATGGTGGTGCAGGGTCTCCATTTGGGGAAGATCCATGGTCCTCAGATGACACTGACAGACTTTTGGCTCATATTTTTGAAGTGCTCTGTATTTCCCCTCCTGCCGTGACTCCGCAGCAGCAGGGTGATCTTTTTCATACGGTTAAACCACTTTTGGAATTCCCAGAGCAGTCGCACTTCAATAATCTGGTGCTCAAAGAATGGGAGCGGCCTAGCAAGCTGCCAGGGGTGCCCAAGAGTTGGGACAAGAGGTATCCCTTTCCTGCTGATGTGATTAAGCGTTGGTCATGTCCTCCTGAGGTGGACGCGCCCGTTCTGGGGCTGTCCAATACATCTGTCATGCATTATCCTGACACTCCTACCCTGAGGGATGGTGAGGACCGGCGCATGGATCAATTGGCCTGCCATGCTTTTACCTGTGGGGGCTGGATTGCGTCCGACCTGTGCCGCTGCCATTACTGCTATTGCCTTCAAGAGGCTGCTCAAGCATCTCCTTGATGGTGCTACAGCTGGTAGCGGCGGGGGGGGGATGGACTATAGTACTCTCTTACTTTTGTTCTGATTTAGAGGCCATTTCAGGGGTCCTCCATCCTCCTCCATTCCTTTCGGCTCCCAGAGGAGGTCGTGGCTCCCTATTCTCTAGTGGCCGCAGAGATTCTTGGGGCCGTGGCAGATCCCGTGGTTGTCCCGGTCTCTCCTGGATACCAAGCCCAAACCTTCTCACAAGCCCCCTCAGGCATGAAGGGGCGCCCTCACCCATCCGGGTGGGGGGACAGTTTCGGCTCTTTGCTCACGTCTGGAGGCTTCACGTCTCAGACCGGTGGATACAGGAGGTATTGTCCTCCGGTTACAAGATCTGAAGGGACTTAACAAATTGTCAGATTCAACAGGATTTTACAGCATTACAGCATACAGCATTTTCGCATGGAGACGCTACGCCCTGCTTTCAGTGCCCTTCGCCCGGGCGACTTCATGACCACTGTGGACATCAAGGATGCTTATCTTCATGTGCTTATCTTTCCAGATCATCAGAGATTTCTAAGGTTCGCACTGGAGGATCAGCATTACCAGTCTGCGGCTCTGCCCTTTAGTATCACCTCGGCACCTCGGGTGTTCGCCAAGATACTGGCGGGAGTGATGGCTCTGCTACGGATCCAGGGCATCCGCATCATTCCTTACCTGGACGACATCCTGATTGTGGCTCAGTCCCTTCCTCAGGCCAAGCAGGACACTCAGATGGTGACCTCCACTCTGGATTCCTTCAGCTGGGTGTCTTCTCTGTCCCCATCCTTGATGAGGTCCTTTTTGTGCATGACTCTGGATACCTCTCAGGTCAGTCTGTTCCTTCCTCAGCAGAAGGCAGAGGAGCTTCAGATGCAGGCTCAGGCTCTGCTATCATGTCCTCATCCCTCCATCCGTCAGGGGATGCAGTTGGTGGGCCTGATGGTGCCCTGCTTCGAGGCAGTCCCCTTTGTTCGCTTTCACATGAGACATCTTTAGTTACTCCTCTTGTCAGTTTGGGATCGGGACCCTGTGTCCTTGGATCAAGAGTTTGCTCTGTCCCCTCTTGTCGTGGCTGGACTCAAGGAACCTTCTAGTGGGCAGGACCTTCCTGCCCCCGTGCTGAGAGAAGGTCACCACAGATGCCAGTCTGACCGGTTGGGGAGGCTTCTGGAAGTCCCTGAGGTTCCAGGGTAGGTGGAGCCCATAAGAGGCCCATGCTTCATCAAAGTCCTGGATCTGAGGGCGATCAGATTGGTTCTTTCTCGCTTGACCACTAACCTTCAAGGTTGGGCTGTTCAGATCCGCTCAGTCAACTAGACAGCGGTTGCCTACATCATTCATCAGGGAGGAACTCGGATCAAGCGAGCCTTCAAGGAAGTGTCCCTGATCCTGTCTTGGGCGGAACAGCATGTTCCCGGCATCTCATCGGTCTACATTCAGGGGGGTGGAGAACCAGGAGGCGGACTCCCTGACCAGGGGGACGTCTTGTATGGGGGAATGGTCCCTCAACAACCTGGTGTTCTCTCCCTGTGTCATCGCTGGAGCAGCCGGACGTGGACCTGTTTGCGTTTCGTCACAATCACAAACTTCCCAGATTTGTCTCTCTGTCTCAGGTTCCTCTGGCCTTCGCCACGGATGCATTGGCTATTCCTTGGAAGAAGTTTCGGCTTCTCTGTGTTCCCTCTGTTTCCTCTTCTGGGCAGGGTCATGCGCAAGATAGTCCAGGAGCAGGTATCTGCCATCCTGGTGGCCCCTTGTTGGCCAAGAAGGGTTTGGTTCGCAGACGTCGTGCAGTTGGCAGTAGACTGATACGTCTTGCCCAAGGATCCAGATCTCCTCACTCAGGGGAAGCTACGCCACCCCAATTTACAAACACTGGCTTTAACGGCTTGGCTGCTGAAACCTCCATCTTGAGGGAAAAGGATTTGCCGGCTTCTGTTGTTGATACCATGATTAGGACTAGGAAGAAGTGCTCGTCTTTTATCTATTACAGGGTCTGGCATGCTTACATTGCCTGGTGTGAGTCCAAGTCTCTTACCTGTAGGGTGTTTTCTTTTCCCAGAATTCTGGAATTCTTGTAACATGGTTTGAATTTGGGCCTTCAACTTAGTACCTTCAAAGGCCATGTTTCAGCTCTGGCAATTTTTTTCCTAAGATTTTTTGCCAATCACCAGCTGGTTAAAACTTTTTTCCAGGGTGTTTCTCATGTGCGTCCACCCTGTAAGCATTTGCTACTAGTCTGGGATCTGAATCTGGTGTTGTGTACTATGCAAGGGCCTCCATTTGAGCCTATCCGTAAGGCCGCCTTGTCCATTTTGATTCTTAAGGTAGCCTTTTTGGTGGCTATCACTTTTCTTTTTTTTATCACGTTTCCGAGCTAGCGGCGCTTTCCTTCAAACCTCCTTATTTTGAGCGGCATCAGATTAAGGTGGTGTTTCGGCTTAAGCCAGATTTCTTGCCTAAGGTTGTGTCTACCTTTCATCTCAATCAGGACATAGTCTTGCCTTCATTGTGTCCAAATCCTGCTAATTCTAAGGAGCGGACTCTGTAGTCTCTGGATGTGGTCAGGGCTCTGAAGTTCCCTTTGGTTGCTACTGAGACTTTTAGGAAGTCTGATGCTCTGTTTGTTCTCACTTCTGGGTCTAGGAAGGGTTTGCCTCCGGCTAAATCCACTATCAGCAAGTGGATCCGTCAGGCGATGGTGCAAGCCTATTCTGCTAAGGGGAAGGAACTTCCCTTCCGCCTTACTGCTCATTCCACTCATGCTATTGGTGCCTCTTGGGCTTTTTTCAGCACCAGGCTTCTGTTGAACAAGTTTGTAAGGCCGCTAATTGGTCTTCTGTTCATACTTTTTCCAAGTTTTACAAGGTTGATGTTAGGGCCTTAGCTGATGCTGCTTTTGGCCGCAAAGTTCTTCAGGCGGCAGTGGTTTAAACAGTGAAACAGGACGTGCTGTATACTTGGAAAAATACAATTCTGTGAGTACTCACCTGTAGAATTGATTTTGTAGTATACAGCACGTCTACGGGTGGGTACTCACAGAATTGTATTTTTTATTAAAAATCACCATAATAGAGGCATCAGGGGATAGTGAGCCGGCACCCCACTTGGCCAAGACAGGCTCTGCCCCTTGTGCAGACGGAATCCCTTGGGCGGATTCGGCACAATTTGTTCCACTTGCGCCAGAGGCATTGTTTTGGACCATGAGCGGGCGGTCGCTCCTGCCCCTAATCCTGCGTTACCTCCAGCCTCTCCGGATCCTCCGCTGCTGCAGTTAGCCCCCTAGTGAAGGGGGAGCCAGCAAGGGGACACACGCTGATTTTGCGCACAGGCTGGCTAGCCTTGAGAAACAGATCTCGGTGGGAGCCCCTAAAAAGGCCTCGATTAAGAAGCGGAATTAGGAGCCGGTTTACTCGGATGATGATTTTTATGATTCTTTTGGCTCTGCAGAGGAAGGTGAGTCGACAGATGACCCACTCACAGTGGCTGAGTTGCTCTCCTCTGGAGACGACAGAATCTCTGGTTCCTCCTCGGATGAGGATTCCTTCCTTCCGGACGATACGGAAAATTAGCTTTCTTCCGTTTTTGATACCTTGCACATTGTTCCTCCCAGTATGGCCAAGAGGAAAAAGGGTGATTTGTTTCGGCCTGAAAAACAGCGGCGGGTTTTTCCTGAGCAGCCACATTTTTCTAATATGATACTTAAGGAGTGGGAGAGGCCCAACAAGCTACTGTCAGTTCCTAAGGGCATGGATAGACTGTTTCCTTTCCCTGCCGAGTTGATTAGGTTGTGGTCTCATCCCCCCGAGGTGGACCCTCCGGTTTCAGGTCTGTCCAACACCACTGTTATGTCGTCACCTGACAATGCTTCTTTACGAGACCCTTCAGACAAACGCATGGATCAGTTGGCTTGCCATGCTTTTACCATTGTTGGTTCCCTCTTACGGCCTGCGTGTGCTATGGCAATTGTTTCCCTAGCAACGAGGAAAAAGGTTAAACAGCTTGTGGCTAAGGCCTGTTTGGATTTCATCAGCTTTGTTGTTGCTGCCATGGATGATGTGGTCAGGCACAGTGCCAGAATTTCGGCCTTGCTTGTAGCATTACGCCGTTCGCTGTGGTTGAAGCAGTGGTTGGCCGATGCAGCTGCAAAAAAGTCCCTCACAAGTTTGCCCTTTGTGGGGGGTCGGCTGTTCGGGGAGCGACTGGACCATTTAGTCAAGGATGGTAAGCTCCCTCAGAGAAGAAAGCCTACCCGGCCCTTTCGGCACTCCTCTTCTTACCAGCCCTTTCAGGGGGGAAGAGGTGCTTCATTCTACGGTGCCTGCAGAGATACCTAGGGCAGAGGTAGGTCCTGCAGCTGGCCCAACCCCTCCCAGGGAGCTAAGTCCAAACCCCCAACCAAGCCTACTCAGGCATGAGGGGGCGCCCTCACCCGTACGGGTGGGGGAACGGCTTCTGCTGTTTGCTCCAAACTGGAGACGTCACGTCTCGGATCTTTTGGATTCAGGAGGTGGTGTCAGGTTACAAGATCGAGCTGGCAGCCAGACCACCCACAACATTTCTGTGTTCAAGGACATCCCGAAATCCGCTAAAAGCAGAGGCTTTGAGAGCAGCTGTTCAGCACCTCCTGCGGATAGGGGTGATTTGCCATGTGCCCAGCAGGGTCGGGGATTCTACTCCAACCTGTTCACGGTCCCCAAGAAGGACGGATCGCTGCGGCCGATCTTGGACCTAAAGGGTCTCAACAAATTTATAAGAGTCAGACATTTCTGCATGGATACATTGCGGTCGGCGGTGAGGTCGCTTCGGCCCGGCGACTTTGACTATGGTGGACATCAGGGACGCGTATCTGCACATCCCGATTTTTCAGGGACATCAAAAGTTTTTGAGGTTTGCACTGGAAGATCAGCATTACCAGTTTGTGGCTCTCCCCTTCGACATATCCTCAGCTCCCCGAGTGTTCACCAAGGTTCTGGTGGGCATCATGGCTATCCTGAGGGCTCAAGGTATTCGTATATTACCCTATTTAGACAACCTTCTGAACTTGGCCCTGTCCCTTCAGGAGGCCGAGAGCGACACCCGGACTGTACTTTTAACCCTGGAAGCCTTCGGTTGGGCAATCAACTACCCCAAGTCACATATCACGCCTTCAACAGTGATCCTTCCTGGGGATGACTCTAGACACCGGTCAAGTTGAGGTCTTTCTGCCGCAGCAGAAAGTCTTAGGACTCCAGACGAAGGTACAGGCCTTGCTGGCTTGTCAACAGCCATCGGTGCGTCTAGGGATGAGATTGGTGGGCCTAATGGTGGTTTTCTTCGAGGCAGTGCCCTTCGCCCAATTCCACATGAGACCTCTACAGCTGAACCTGCTAACAAGCTGGGATCGGTCGCCGGAATCCCTGGAACAAGGATTTTTGCTGTCCCCCCCCCCCCCGGCCAGGCAATCCCTCTTGTGGTGGTTGGATTCTCGGAACCTGCTGGTAGGCAAGTCCTTTCGGACTCCCCAATGGGAGATAGTTACCACGGATGCCAGTCTTACAGGATGGGGAGGCATTTGGCAGACCCAGAAGATCCAGGGTCAGTGGGGTCCGAAAGAGAACTGGTTACCCATAAATCTCTTGGAACTGAGAGCAATTTGGTTGGTTCTACTGTGTCTGACCCTGTATTTAAGAGGCCATGCGGTTCAGGTCGGACAATCAGACAGCTGTAGCCTACATCAACCACTAGGGCGGTACTCCGAGCAAGAGATCCCTCAAGGAGATAAGCCGGATTCTGAATTGGACAGAGGAGAATGTTCCCTGAATCTCGGCGGTTTACATCCCGGGGGTGGAGGACCAGGAGGCAGACTCCCTGAGCAGGAGGTCCTTGCGCCTGGGGGAATGGTCCCTCAGCAGGAAGGTCTTTCAAGCTCTGTGCCTCCGCGGGGGTCAACCGGACGTGGATCTTTTTGCATCCAGACACAATCACAAGCTTCCAAGGTTCGTGTCTTTCTCAAGGGACCCTCTGGCCATAGCAACAGACGCCCTGGCGATTCCTTGGACGGAGTTCAATCTTCTGTATGCATTCCCTCCGTTTCCACTCCTGGACCGAGTGCTACACAAGATAGTTCAGGAGGGGGTACTTCCTTGTGGCTCCTCGTTGACCAAGGAGGAGTTGGTTTGCGGACATAGTAAAGATGTCAATAGATCAATACATCATGCCCAACGATCCAGAGCTTCTCACACAGGGGTCGCTACGGCACCCGAATTTACAGACGCTGGCTTAGACGGCCTGGCTATTGAAACCTCCATCCTGACGGAGAAGGGGTTATCGGCTGCGGTTATTCACACAATGATTCAGGCACGGAAGAGGTCTTCTTTCATAATATACTACAGAGTTTGGCAGGCCTATATCACTTGGTGGGAGGCCAGGAGCCTTCGATGTCGGAAATATTCTGTTTATTCTGTTTCTAGAGTCCTTGAGTTTCTACAAAATGGTCTAGACTTGGGCCTCCAGCTGAGCACCCTCAAGGGTCAGGTCTCGGCCTTATCCATTTTTTTTCCAGGGGGTCACCCATGTCCGTCCACCAAGTAAATCAGTCTTACCGGTGTGGGACCTAAATATGGTCTTATCTGCTCTCCAGGGTGCCCCCTTCGAGCTATTGAATGACGCTACATTGACTAAACTGACACTCAAATTGGTTTTTCTGGTGGCGATTACCTCGGTGCATCGAGTATCTGAGCTGGCCGCGCTATGTATGATACCACCCTATTTTGAGATGCACAGAGATAAGGTGGTTTTTCGTTTTAAGCCGGATTTTTTGCCTAAGGTCGTTTCTCCTTTTCATCTTAATGAGGAATTTGTGTTACCTTCCTTGTGTCCAGCACCGGCTAATCCCAAAGAACGAACTCTCCATGCTTTGGATGTGGTCAGAGCCATAAGGTATTACCTGGCTGCGACTGAATCCTTCAGGAAATCTGATTCGCTTTTTGTATTAACAGAGGGTTCTAGGAAGGGATTGCCACCAGCCAAGTCCACATTCAGTAAGTGGATTAGACAGGCGGTGGTACAAGCCTATTCTGCCAGGGGGAAGGAACGCCCTTTTCGGATCACAGCTCATTCTACTAGAGCCATTGGTGCTTCTTGGGTTTTTCAGCACCAGGCCTTGGTGGAACAAGTTTGCAAGGTTGCTACTTGGTCTTCAGTTCATACTTTCACAAAGTTTTACAAGGTGGATGTCAGGGCCTCAGCTGACGCTGTTTTTGGCCGAAAGGTTCTTCAGGCGGTAGTGAATTGAACTACCTGCTGTTCCGCACTGGGGATCCCGCCCATATGGACACTGCTTTTGGATGTCCCAATCGTGATGACTTCTGGACGGGCAGAAATAGATTGGAAAGAAAAAGGCAATTCTGTGATACTCGCCTGTAGAATTGCTTTTATTTCCGATCCATTCCAGCCCGTCCACCCCGCCCTTGAGGTTTATTATGTCCTACATGCCTGTTTATGGTGACTGAACCATTATGGTCATAGGACACTAGTTATACAAGTTTTAGATTTTATGTTTTTGGTTCGAGAGAGTAAAGCGGAGGCTTTGTGAAGTAACATGGTCTCCTTTTTTTTTTATTTTTTATTTTTTTTGACCTCCCGGCCTGCCTCTTCTTTTGAGTACTGCTTTTAAATAACTGGGATCTGGGTTGAGAGGCAGCTGCCTTTATAGGGGGCTGGGAGGGGCCACATCTCTAATCTTGCAATCAATGCCCCCTTGGGGGCGGAGCTACCCAATTGTGATGACTTCTGGACTGGCTGGAATGGATCTGAAATAAAAGCAATTCTACAGGTGAGTATCACAGAATTGCCTTATTGACACTCACTACAGTGGCAATGAATGGAGGAGGCAGGACATTACAGCTAAAACAAGCAAGGAAAATCGCCAAAAGATTCTCCTAATGGGTGGAGCAATTCAGGGAATGCTAGTTAAAAATGTGGGTTGTGGTTTGCTTTTCACTCTATAAGACACACTTTCTCCCCCAGAAGTGAGTGGGGGTGGGGGTTAGGGTGTCTTTATGTTGTGAATGCTAAAAAAAAAAAGTTTTCACCCTTTACTCATAGGGGGACTATATGCCCAATTAATTATTTTAAGTGTAGCCAAAAACAGATTGCTCCTGATTAATACATAAATATTAAGTATTTTAATAATGCATACACTTTCATCAGATTGAACAGGAAATACTAGTTTAAAATCAATCAGGGCACTCTATTACATTTATCTACAGCAGGGGTACTCAACCACTTTTTGTATAGGTCCATTAACAGGCATCCCATGAGAGGTGAAGGTCCGGACGGGGGGCTGTCGCGCGGGGGGGGTGGGGGTGGATAGAGTGCAGTGCAGTACTTCATATAACAATGCTAGGTGCCAGGGAGACTAAGCACTACTTCGCTTATCAAGGGGCAGCTGATCAGGGGCAGCTCTGAGCATGGCAACACATAAGCAACTGAGTGCATGGCTGGCATGGAAGGGGTCCAAAAATTTGGCACTGAGGTCCGCCAGTTGAGTACCGCTGATGTACAGCAAAATGTATCAATGTTGCAGAATGTATCCACTGTCGGTGTGAACATAGTATATACATAGTTACATAGTTAATTCGGTTGAAAAAATACATATATGTCCATCAAGTTCAACCAAGTATACACATGTAACAAAGAGTAATAAACAAGGAGACTGCCTGAAATGTGTCTCTTAAAGTGCTGACATTATACCCTGGGTTATGAGGAGCCCTAGATGGTCTTTTTGAACAGCTGCAACTTACTGCAGGGGTGGTCACCAAAGCAGTCCTGCCTTCGCCCCTTTTGGGTAGAGTGGCAAAGCTAGGGCCCCAGTGGGTTCCAGAGATAAACTCATGTGTTAATGGGTTGGCTCTGAAGGCTTCTTTAGAGCCTCAAGGGATTCAGGAAGGACCCTCGGTAAGATAATTGGACTTGTGGTAATGGAGGGGTCCCTTAGACTTAGGACCCACTCTAGAGACTTTGAGCTATATAATGCAATAGCATCCTTTCTCTTTTGGGTAAGACCCCTGTAAAGGTCATAAAATGTGCTGAAGAATGTATGTTACTCTCCAGCTTCAGCTGGCTCATGTCCTCTGTGACTTACTTACTCACAAGCTTGGGTACGATGGGGTAGTGTCTAGCATTCACTGTATGAATATTTTTTAATCTACAGTTGCACCAAGTGACTACTCCTTAGCTCCAAACTATAAAGACCAGGAGCTATCTGGCCCAGCTCCTCCAGCAGAGACCCCTTCTCTGTCCTTCAACGCAGACTGGTGCATTGGCGTGAACCAGTTAAGCCCCAGCTGGGTCACCGGTAAACTCGCCTTTACCGACGGCTGCCACAATTCTGTGTTCGCCAGCGGCCACATCCCTGTAGCTATAGTGCGCTCCCCCGTCCAGCCATTTAGCCACTGAACAGGGAGCCGGGATGCAGCCAGCCGGCTAATGGACTTCACCCAGCACTCTTAAATACCAGCTAATCTGCAACCACAAAAGTGCCTTGGGGCGTGGCCCCAGCGGTGGAAAATCCAGTTTGTTTTAAGCCAGTCCACCGCTGAGCCGGCTGCATCCCTACAGGTACCTGGCTGGGGAGGCTGGGTGGGGGTCGCGGGGAGACGAGGAAAGGGTTTTATTCCACTCTAATATTCCCACCCCAGCAATGCACTGCTTGGGGCATCCCAATAATATCTCAGTCAGAAGAAATGAAGAGGACCCAGTTCCTCACGCTTGCCTGTGGTAGCCTTGTCTGTGGCAGGCTCCCTCTTGGAACAAGGCATGCATCAACTAGAGGCGCATCAAGACCATGCCTTGTAGGAAGCAGAAGAAATGGACCAGGGCTTTGGGAAAATAATTTTTCAGTAAGTACCCAAATCCAGTAATTTATTTGTCCTTCTTGTAGGAAGAAAGTCAGGGACAGCTCTTGGTGTTGGGAGCAACCAATCGACCTAATTCATTGGACCCTGCATTGCGTAGACCTGGAAGATTTGACAAAGAAATAGAAATTGGCGTTCCCAGTGCTCAGGGACGTCTAGATATCCTGAAGCGTATACTTCTCAAAGTGCCACATCGGCTTTCTATGGAGGAGCTTACACACCTAGCAGACAGTGCTCATGGCTATGTGGGGGCAGATCTAGCATCTCTTTGTAAGGAAGCAGGTAAGCTACAACTTGATACTGTGCATCTGTCTGATCTATTGTTTTTAATGGGCTCTATACAATTTTCTGCTTTAGTGAAATCTGGACAGCAAATTACATATTATACATACAATGTAATACAAAACTATGAGTTTTGCATCAGAAATCCAGCTCATATTTTGATCCAATGAGATGCATTGTATCAGAATTTGAAACGTATGATTTTAAAGTCTTTAGTTTTGAGTACATTTGCATTGCGGTTTAGAAAAAAAGGATTTTTGCACAATATGTAAATGCTTAAAGTGCCTCTGTGTCGCTAATACAAGTGTGACACAGGTAATGTGCAGTACGTTGGACCTGCGTTATGCTTGTATTGCCATAGAATTCTATTGGCCAGTGCTAGTGCTGCATACCCTATGTATTATCACTATGCACAATGAAGAGAATGCAGTCTAATGATTAATACTATAATTATATTTGCATATTAACTGCTATGGCAGTTCTATCATGGTTTATGGTTATGTTTTTACTAGTTATTTAGCTGTCGTTTGTGTTTTTTTTCTTTCTGGGCCCACTAAATACAGACCTAATCCCTCTGTGGAAACTCTGTGCCAGGACGTTTAGATCACAGGGACATTTTCACAGGTATTTTGTGTTCCTAAATGATTTCTTCAAGGTGCCAAGCTGATTTAGTATTTTTTACATTTTTGCAATCGGTTACTATTGACAGCGTACACCAAGTCTGTACACTAAGAAGAGAGAACTGACTCCTGTGCGCACAGAACACTGCTGCTGAGCATGTTTAAGGATGCCTAAGGTCCCTCAACTCAGCAGCAGACAGATTGCAGGTAGTGAAAACTCATTCCATAAAACATACATTTTCCAAGTACAGCACGTCCTGTTCCAGTAATTCCTTACGTCTGGGTTATTCCGCCACAAGGTGGCGCAGTGGACTGCAGAAAGGCTTGTGGCCACTCCTGGCCCCATAAATAGCCAGGAACCTCCCACCAATTCCCAGTGTTTCTCTGCAGTCTGGACTGCAAAGATAGAAGATGGCTCTCTATTGTGCAGGGATAGGGCTTTCAAGCCTAGGGCCCTGCAGGCTTATTTCCACCCGTTCTGGACCCACTGCCTCCCAGCCTCGGCTGACGGTTCGGGTGAAGGTAGGACAGCACCAGGGTCAGGTGCTGAAGGAGCGCTGCTCCGACCTTCTATGGTGAGCCTCATTGGGATGCCCCAGCCTCGAATCTTGGGTCCTTGTTCCCTCTCCCTGTCCCCCCTCCCCTTTAGTAGGTTTAGTAGGCCCCCGTTGTTGTGGCCGCTCAGCTGGCAGGGGGTGCCCGGGGGGTCCGTGATTTGTGTGTGTTATTTTTTATTATTGCTGTGTGTGCGGGCCGTTGTACGGCGCTCCGCGGTGGTTGGCACTATGTATTTTTGGTTCTGTTATGGCGCCGGCGCCTCACGTGATCACAGTTTTGTGCTCCTCGGGGGGGGGGGGGGGGACCGCTGTTTGACGCGTTCTGCGTCATGCGATCGCGGTCCACCCCTCTAGGTGCTGCTGCCGGCGCCATTTTGTGGCCTCGTCCTTGCGGTGCTGCGACGTGGTCTGGGTGTGTTTTACCTCTCTGGACGATCTGTCCGCCTAGTCCGTGAGTCCCTTACTGGGTTTTTATATTGCTTTACTTTGTATGCGCTGGTGATGTTTATTTTGTACCTTTGTGTCTTGCAGGCGGGTCACCTTTGATTGTGATTCTCCCGGCCCTGCCCCTTACCAATCTCCCACCTTCCCTAGCGGGCTTTGGGGGGCATCCCAAAAAGGGTGGCTATTGCTAGCTGTGTCCCTGTACTGGCTGTTGCGCCTGTATTTAAAATCACCATATGGAGGCTGCCGGGGGCAATGTGCGAGTTCCTTCGGGACAAGCCCAGCTGTGTGTTGAGTGTGGGGTATCCCCTGTTAGTGACGGTGTCAGAGTATGTTTGTGTCCAGCATGTACTTGCACTGCAGCCTGAGTCTTCTGCTTCGGGTCCCGGTGCTGGCGCCCCCTTCTGCTTCGCCTACCCCCACGCTTGCATCTGACTCCCAGTGAGGGGCACACTAGCGGGGAGTCTCAGTATGACTTGGCTTCACGGGTGGCCAGCATTGAAAAGCATATTGCTGGGTCAGCCCTGCGTAAGATTTCTGCCAAGAAGCGGCATTTATCTCCCGCTGCTTCCCTTTTTCCTGTCGAGGATGAGGGACTTTACTCCTTTTCTGGCCTTTACCCCCTCGAGGAGGGGGAATTATTCTCTGATTCAGAATCCTCTGAGGAACAATCTAAGTTATATGGTGGTACCGGGTCTCCTTTTGGAGAAGACCCATGGTCCTCAGATGCAGGTTACTGACTCACATTTTCGAAGTGCTTTGTATTTCCCCTCCTGCCGTGGCTCCACAGCAGCAGGGTGAGCTTTTCCATACTGTTAAACCACGCTTGGAGTTCCCTGAGCAGAATCACTTTAATAATCTGGTGCTCAAAGAGTGGGAATGGCCTAGTAAGCTACCTGGGGTGCCCAAGAGTTGGGACAGGAGGTATCCCTTTCCTGCTAATGTGGTTAAGCGTTGGTCCTGTCCTCCTGATGTGGACGTGCCTGTCCTAGGGTTGTCTAATACATCAGTCATGCACTCACCTGACACTACTACACTGCGGGATGGTGAGGACCGGCGCATGGATCAGCTGTCCTGTCATGACTTTGCCTGTGTGGGGACTGCACTGCGCCCGGTTTGTGCTTCTGCCATAACGGCTATTGCTATTAAAGGGCTGCTTAAGTGTCTCTTAGATGGGGCCTCTGATGACGCGGGAGGGGAGGAGTATAGATCTCTCCTACTTTGCTATGAATTTGTTGCATATGTTCTTTCTGCCATGGACGATGCCATTAGAATGTGTGGTAGGACTTCTGCCCTTTTGGTGGCTATACGACGCTCTGTCTGGCTATGTCAGTGGGTAGCAGATAATGCTGCTAAGAAGGCTCTCACTGGTTTTCCTTTTAAGGGGCTACGGCTCTTTGGTGAACGCTTGGACCAGGGGCGGTAGGCTGCCTCAACGTAGAAGGCCGTCTCGGCACTTTCGGGGGACTGGTGCCTCTCTCCCTTCCTTCCACGCTTCCAGGGCTGGTCGAGAGGTGTCTTTTGTTGGGGCACGTGGAGACTATTGGGGCAGGGGTAGAGGACGTGGACGTCCCGGTCTCTCATGGGGTCCCCCTCAGGCATGAGGAGGCACCCTCACCCATCCGAGTGGGGGGACGGCTTCGGCTCTTTGCTCACGTCTGGAGGCTACGTGTAACAGACGGGTGGATTCAAGAGGTGGTTTCCTCCGGTTACAAGATAGAGTATGCAGCCTGGCCGCCCCCAAGATTCGTCAGGTCCCGGATTGTTCAAAACCCCCTGTCAGTTTAGGGCTTGCGCCTTGCAGTCCGAAACCTTCTGGAGTTGGGGGTCATCTGCCCGGTGCCTCTCAGGGAAAGGGGCAGAGGCTTCTACTCCAATCTATTCACGGTTCCCAAAAAGGATGGCTCCCTCAGGCCCATTCTGGATTTAAAGAGCCTCAACAAGTTTGTCAGAATTATCAGTGTGGGATCGGGACCCTGTGTCCCTGGATCAGGTATTTGTTCTGTCCCCCCTGGTCAAATGGTCCCTCTCGTGATGGCTGGAACCTCTGGGTGGGCAGAACCTTTCTGTCCCCTTGCTGGGAGACTGTCACCACAGATGCCAGTCTGACAGGTTGGGGGGGCTTCTGGAAGTCCTTGAAATTCCAGGGTCAGTGGGGCCCCCAGGAGGCCAATACTCCTATCAACATTCTGGAACTGAGGGCGGTATGATTGATTCTCGCCCAATTGACCCCACACCTTTGGGGTCGGGCTGTTCAGATCCGCTCGGACAACCAGGCGGCGGTTGCCTACATCAATCATCAGGGAGGGACTCGGAGCAAGCGAGCCCTCAAGGAAGTGTCCCTGATACTGTCCTGGGCGGAAGAGAATGTCCCCTGTATATCGGCAGTTTACATCCCGGGAGTGGAAAACCTGGAGGCAGACTCCTTGAGCAGGGGGCTGTCTCGGCTGGGGGAGTGGTCCCTCAGCAACAGGATGTTTCACTCCCTGTGCCACCGCTGGGGTCTGCCAGATGTGGACCTGTTTGCTTCACGTCACAATCACAAGCTTCCCAGATTTGTCTCTCTGTCACAGGACCCTCTGGCCTTCGCCACGGATGCGCTAGCAATGCCTTGGAAGGGGTTTCGGCTCCTCTATGTGTTCCCTCCGTTTCCTCTGTTGGGCAGGGTGCTGCGCAAGATAGCCCAGGAAGGGGTGCCAACCATTCTGGTGGCACCCTGTTGGCCAAGAAGGGTGTGGTTCGCAGACATTGTGCAATTTGCAGTAGATCAGTACGTCCTGTCCAAGGATCCAGACCTGCTCACTCAGGGGCAGCTGCGCCATCCCAATTTACAAATGTTGGCTTTGACGGCTTGGCTGTTAAAACCTCCATCTTGAGGGAAAAGGGGTTTCCTTCCTCTGTTGTTACCATGATTAGGGCTAGGAAGAAATCCTCGTCCTTTATCTATTACAGGGTCTGGCATGCTTACATTGCCTGGTGTGAGTCCAAATCTCTTTTTCTGTTTTTGCAACATGATTTGTATTTGGGCCTTCAACTTAGTACCCTCAAAGGTCATGTTTCAGCTCTGTTTCAGATCTTTTGCCAATCACCGTTTGGTTAAGACTTTTTTCCAGGGGGTTTCTCACGTGCGTCCGCCACGTAAGCCTATGTTACCAGTTTGGGATCTGAATCCGGTATTATGTGCTCTGCATGGTCGTCCTTTTGAGCCTCTCCGTGAGGCCGCTTTGCCCATTTTGACTCTTAAGGTAGCCTTTTTGGTGGCTATCACTTCTGTCAGGCGTGTTTCTGAGTTGGTGGCGCTTTCCATCAAACCTCCTTATTTTGAGCGACACCAGGACAAGGTGGTGTTTCGGTTCAAGCTAGATTTCTTGCCTAAAGTTGTGTCTGCTTTTCATCTCAATCAGGACACTGTCTTGCCTTCCTTGTGTCCTAATCCTGCTAATTCCAAGGAGAGAACTCTGCATTCTTTAGATGTGATCAGGGTTCTGAAGTTTTACTTGGTAGCTACTAAATCTTTCAGGAAGACTGATGCTCTTTTTGTTCTTCCTTCTGGTCCTAGAAAGGGTTTGCCTCCGGCTAAGTCCACTATCAGCAAGTGGATTCGTCAGGCGGTGGTTCAAGCCTATTCTGCTAAGGGGAAGGAACCTCCCTTCCGCCTTACTGCTCATTCCACTTGTGCTATTGGTGCCTCTTGGGCTTTTCAGCACCAGGCTTCTGTTGAACAAGTTTGTAAGGCCACAACTTGGTCTTCTGTTCATACTTTTTCCAAGTTTTACAAGGTTGATGTTTGGGCCTCAGCTGACGCTGCTTTTGGCCACAAAGTTCTACAGGCGGCAGTCCTGGTCCATCCCTCCCTTGTCATCATTTTTCTTGTTTACCTCTGTATGGTGATTTTTCTAAAGTTCTTTTTGGGTTCTTATCCATTTTTTGATTCTCCCGGCTTCTTGTATAACTGCTTGTCCACACTGGGAATTGGTGGGAGGTTCCTGGCTATTTATGGGGTCGGGAGTGGCCACAAGTCTTTCTGCAGTCCACTGCGCCACCTTGTGGCAGAATAATCCAGACGTAAGGAATTACTGGAACAGGACGTGCTGTATACTACAAAATTAATTCTACAGGTGAGTACTCACAGAATTGTATTTTTCTAATAGAGAAACATATAAAATAACTACCAGATCAGCTCAGTTATTGAGGACATCATTTTTGCACAAACACTTAAAAATTCCATCAAAAGCGGACTTGCCCTTTAACCCTTTAAGATTAACTGTGATTTTTGAAGGGATTTCCCAGAAAAATTATATATTGTTTTTTCATCAGTCTGGGCTTTAATATGAAATGTCTTGTTTGTCATTTTTAACTGTATTCTCAATATTTATGGGTGAAATATGTGCAAAAAAAAATCTATTTCACCCGGTTACAGTGGTACCACATATGTATTGGTAGACACCTTTTCCTGCACAGGAAGCACCCCAAACTGAAACGGCACTTTAGGAGATTTTCAGATAAAATACGACTGGTATGTGCACCTTGCAGTTTTGCAAGAAAACAACCCTTTACATTTGAAATACCCCCAACAAACTGTATTTTTCTTCTGATCCATTCCAGACCCTCCTAATCCTTACACTTGGGATTACTTCCTGCCCGAAGGGTATGACTGCAAGACAAAAAGGTGTGGCCCCTCCCGGCCTATAAGTTGCAGCTGCCTCTTAACTAAACCAGTTTCGTTCTTGCAGTTGAGTTGACTGTGAAGGTTGCTTAAAGTTATCTCTTAAGGATTGGCAGCAAGCGGGGGAATGCACCCTGTCGGCTTCCTGCACAGCCTTATTCCCACGGTTGCCCCGGACCCATTTGCCTCCCACAGCTTTGCTGTTCAGGGGTCCGTGAAGGTAAGGTGAAGCGCCGGGGTCTTGGGCGCTTGCAGAGTGTATACGCTCTGGGCTGCAGGCTTTCCTTGAAAAGCACGTCAGCCGCAGGTTTTTGTCTGGTGTACCTGCTGAGGAACTGTGTGTAATTTATATACTACCCACCCTTCTTCCCACATGTTTTTAGGTTTATTTTTAAAATTTTCAAATTTCGCGCCTTCGGCTTTAAGGGGCATGTTATTCTGTGGTGACATCATGTCGGGGGGCAGAGCCGGGTGCGGAAGCACGATGCGGCTTTCCGACTTTCATTTCGCGCTCTCTCCGGCATTAAAGGAGGAGAGAGCGTGCTCTCCGCCGCCGAGACCTCAGGGAGACCTCGCTGCATACCCCTGCATGGAGGGGCAGGTTGGTGGCATCGGACCCCCGACATACGGCAGCAGCAGCGGGGGAGTGACCATTTGCCGGGCTCCTCCGCAGACCACGCTGCGGCTTCTTGCTGCCCTTAGGCTTAGCAGCAGCTGCTCTCCTAGTTAGTTTAGTTAGTAGTGGGGGCAGGGTACAGCTATGGTCGGGCTCCTCCGCAGACCCCACTGCTGTATCTTGCCCTAAGGGGATCTATGGGGGGGCTCTTGAGCACTAGGCTGCTCCAACCCGAGGGTGCGGTATAGGTGTGTGCCCCTAAAGCATTTAACTCCTGCTCCACCTTTTTTACTCTGGGTCTAGAATGCATTGTGAGGAGTTCCTGGTGCATGTGTGGTCGCCAGTTCTGAGGTCATTGGGCTGCTGCAGGGGTAAGTGGACATCGATTGTATTATTATTATGATGTCTTTTTGTATTATAATCATTATGGCTGGTATTATGCTATTTAAAAAAAAATGACATTTTTTAATACGTTTTTCTCCAGTTTATTTTTTAGATTGGGAAGAAGGATAATAGGGTTGTGGTTCCTCCCAGTCCTCCTGGGGATTGGTATAGGCTTAGGACCTTAGGTCTTTTTTGCAAAATTAAAAAAACCATGACGGAGGCATCGGCGGATAGTGAGTCGGGCATCCCACTTGAGCAAGGCAGGCTCTGCCCTTTATGTAAGTAAAATCCCCTCGGTGGTTTCAGCACGGTCTGTTCCGCTTGCGCCAGGAGAATTGGTTCAGACCATAATAGGACGGTTGCTCCTGTATCCAGTACAGCATTACATTTTGTTTCTTCTGAAGCTCAGCCTCCTCAGGTAGCCCTTAGAGAAGGGGAATGCAGTGGAGCGCAGGCTGATTTGGCACACAGGTTGGATAACCTGGAAAGACAGCTCTCTTTGGTCGTCCCTAAAAGGCTATCATAAGCAGGCTCCAAATGCCTCTTCTTATTGGCGAAGAGGATTTATTTGCCTCTTTTGGTCTGAGGAGGAGGAAGAGATTGATGAACCACTCTCAGAAGGTGAGTTACGCTCCGGTGAGGAGGACTGTAATTCTATCTTATTTTCTTCTGATGAAGATCCCTTACTCTCAGACGAAACAGAGAGTTTACTTTCTTCTGTTTTCGAAACTTTAAACATTACCCCTCCTAAAGTGGCGAATAGGGTAAGGGTGACCTATTTAGGCCTGTGAGACAGAGGCAGGTGTTTCCGGAGCAATCGCATTTCTCCAGGATGGTGTTAAAGAAATGGGAAAATCCTAACAAGTTGCCGGCTGTCCCTAGGATCTTAGATTCAATGTATCCTTTCCTTCTGATATGATAAAGTTATGGTCATTTCCACCTGAGGTGGACTCTCCTGTGTCAGGACTGTCCAACACTACTATCATGCCGTCTGCTACTAACGCTTCTTTATGAGATCCTACAGAGAGATGAATGGATCAGCTGGCTCGCCATGCTTTTGCCATGGCAGGTTCAATATTACGCCCTGTTTTTGCCACGGCTATCGTTTCTTTGGCTTCAAGGAAGAAGGTAAAGCAGCTTATGGCCAGGGCTACGTCTCTCAGACATGCTCAAGAGTCCAAGGCATTTAGAGCTTGCTTGGATTTTAACACCTTTGCTATCACTGCTATGGATGATGTGGTCAGGCTAGGTGCAAGAACCTCTGCTCTTCTTATTGCCTTGCGTCGCTCTTTATGGCTAAAACAATGGTCGGCTGATGCTGCCGCTAAAAAATCTCTTATAGATTTGCCCTTTTTGGGGAGCAGACTCTTTGGGGAACTGCTTGACCTTATGGTCAAGGATGGCAAGCTTCCTCAGAGAAGAAGGTCGGCTTGTCCTTTTCAGAGGCCCTCATCATATCAGCCCTTTCGGAGCAGTAGAGGCTCCTTCATATCTCCCGCAAGGATTTTTGGGGCAGAGACAGGGTCCGTAATAGAGCCGGTGGCGCTTGGAGAAGCAGGCCTAAGCCTCCAGCCAAGTCCACCCAGGCATGACGTGGCGCCCTCACGCGGGCGGGTGGGGGTACGGCTCTTGCAGTTTGCTCCAATCTGGAGACACCACGTGGCGGATCTTTGGATTCAGGAAGTGGCGTCGTCAGGCTACAAGATCGAGTTTGTAGCCAGACCGCCCAAAAGGTTCCTTTGGTCAGGGGCATCCCGGAGCCAGTTAAAGGCAGATGCCCTGAGAGCCTCTGTTCTGCATCTTCTTCAGAAAGGGGTAATTTGTCAGGTACCCCTTCAGGAAGAAGGTCAGGGGTTTTACTCCGACTTGTTCACGATCCCCAAGAAGGATGGATCGGTGCGTCCTATTTTAGACCTAAAGTGTCTCAACAAGTTCATCCGGGTGAGACATTTCCGCATGGAAACTTTGAGATCAGCAGTAAGATCGATTCATCTTATGACCACCGTAGACATAAGGGACGCATATCTGCACATCCCGATTTTTCCGGGACATCAGAATTTTTTAAGGTTTGCCCTGGAAGGCCAACATTTCCAGTTTGTGGCTCTTACCTTCGGCATATCCTCGGCTCCAAGGGTGTTCACCAAGGTTTTGGCAGGTCTCATGGCCATCCTGAGGGGCCAGGGGATTTGCATAATCCCATACCTGGACGATCTGTTGATCTCTGCCCGGTCCCTTCAGGAGATCGAGAAAGACACGCAGACTGCGTTGTCAACCCTAGAGAGGTTTGGCTGGGTGATCAATTATCCAAAGTCGCATATCACCCCATTGTCAGTAAGGTCTTTTTTGGGAATGACTCTGGACGCGGTTCATGTCAGAGTTTTTCTGTCAGAGCAGAAAGTTCTGCTACTCCGGAGCCAGATAGAGACCTTGCTAGCTTGTCAGCAGCCAACAATTCGGCTAGGGATGAGACTAGTAGGCCTTATGGTGGCCTGCTTCGAAGCAGTGCCCTTTGCTCAGTTTCACATGAGGCCTCTTCAGTTAAATCTGTTTTCAAGCTGGGATCAAGCCCCGCAATCTCTGGATCAGTCGTTTGTTCTGACTCCCTCAGCCCGGCAATCTCTCCTGTGGTGGTTGGATCCTCTACACCTATTAGTAGGCAGGTCCTTTCTGACACCTCAGTGGCAAATCGTTTCCACGGATGCCAGTCTTACAGGCTGGGGGGGCATCTGACAGACCCAGAAGCTCCAGGGGCAGTGGGGTCCGAAGGAGAATCGGCTTTCCATAAATCTCTTGGAGTTAAGAGCAGTTTTGCTAGTACTCCAGCATCTGACCCCCAGTTTAAAGGGGCAGGCTGTCCAGTACCAGCCAGACAATCGGACGGCGGTAGCCTATATCAACCATCAGGGGGGTACTCGGAGCAAGAGGGCCCTAAGGGAAGTAAGCCGGATTCTGGTTTAGGCAGAGGAGAATGTTCCCTGCATCTCGGCGGTTTACATCCCGGGGGTAGAGAACCAGGAGGCAGACTCCTTGAGCAGGGGGTCTCTGCGTCGGGAAGAATGGTCTTTCAGTCAGAAGATCTTTCAAGCCCTTTGCCTTCGCTGGGGTTGTCCAGAGGGGGATCTCTTTGCGTCCAGACACAATCACAAATGGCCGAGTTTTATGTCTCTTTCGAGAGACCCTCTGGCCATAGCAACGGACGCTCTGACAACCCCATGGACAAGGATCAATCTCCTGTATGCATTTCCTCCGCTCCCACTCCTGAGTCGTGTACTAAGGAAAGTAGCTCAAGAGGGGGTACCAACCATCCTGGTGGCTCCTCGCTGGCCAAGGAGAAGCTGGTTTTCAGACATAGTAAGGATGTCAGTAGACCATTGGCGCCTTCCAGACGATTCAGAGCTTCTCACACATGGGTCTCTTCGACACCCGAATTTACAGATGCTAGCTTTGACGGCCTGACTATTGAAACCTCGATCTTGTCAGAGAGGGGTTTATCGGCCAAGGTTATTTATACCATGATTCAGGCCCGGAAGACGACATCTTCCAAGATATACTACAGGGTCTGGCGGGCTTTCGTCTCCTGGTGTGATTCCAGGAAGTTTTAATGCAGAAGATATTCTGTTTCTAGAATTTTAGAATTTCTGCAGAATGGTTTAGAGTTGGGTCTCCAATTAAGCGCCCTCAAGGGGCATGTTTCGGCCTTATCTATTTTTTTCCAGAAGTCTATCGCTAACAATAGACTCATTAGAACTTTATTTCAGGGAGTCACTCATGTCCGACCACCGCGCAAGCCTATTTTACCGGTGTGGGACTTAAATCTGGTGCTATCTGCTCTCCAGGGGGCTCCCTTTGAACCTTTGACGCTCCATTGAGCATTTTGACGCTCAAGGTGATATTCTTGGTGGCAATCACCTCTGTGCGGCGAGTTTCCGAATTAGCCGCCTTATGTATGAAGTCTCCTTATTTTGAGTTACACAGAGACAAGGTAGTTTTTCGGTTTAAGCCTGATTTTCTACCTAAAGTTGTTTCTCCTTTTCACCTTAATGAGGAGATAGTTCTACTTTCCTTATGCCCAGTTCCGGCTAATGCTAAGGAAAGGGCTCTTCATTCATTGGATGTAGTCAGAGCCATAAGATATTACATGGCGGCTACAGAATCCTTCCGGAAGTCGGATTTTCTTTTTGTTATATCAGAAGGCGCTAGAATGGGGCTTCCACCTGCTAAATCCACTGTCAGTAAGTGGATTAGACAGGCAGTGGTAAGAACTTGCTTGGCCAAGGGGAAGGATCCCCCTTTTCAGATCACGGCCCATTCCACTAGGCCATTGGTGCTTCTTGGGCTTTTCCGCATCAGGCTTCGGTTCATACATTTACCAAATTCTACAAGGTAGATGTTAGGGCCTCAGCTGACGCTGTGGTTGCTCGAAAGGTTCTTGATAATAAGGTTGAAATAAACTACCTGCTGTTCCGCGCTGGGGATCCCACACATAGATGGCACTGCTTTTGGAGATCCCAAGTGTAAGGATTAGGAGGGTCTGGAATGGATCCCCAGAAAAAACAATTCTACAGGTGAGTATCACAGAATTGTGTTATTCTCTGGTAGTGCACACTTCAAGCTGTCTAGGCATACCAGGATTGTTGACATGGACACCGTTTCTGGAAGTAATCCCTTAATGAATTCTTGCATGTAGTTAACCTAAAAAAAGAATGAAAAAGCAGAATTTTCCTAAAAAACAATTTGCAAACAAGAAGAAACAAGTTAAATCTGTAAAAACAAGGTCCCTTGAACAGAACAATTTCCAGCATGCATAGGTACTGTCAAGGGAAGAGTTGCCAAACACCCCAAAGTAAAGCATGTGTGTCAGCTCTGCAGACAAAGTGAAAACCTTGCACTTTTTTTAACCAAAACAACCCTTTACATTATAATTACCCCCAACATACTATAATCCCTGAAAGTATACACGTTAAGCCTCCTAGGCGCACCTAGCTGGTTGTAGTTGGCTCGTCTTTCTCGAAGTAATCCCTCAAAGAATTATTTTTCCCTAAAATAATTTATAAAAAACAAATTTTCCTAAAATATCAATATGCAAACAAGTAAAAACAAGCTGAATCTGAAAGTGCAAGGTCCCCTGAACAGAACAATACCCAACATGCATAGGTACTTTTAACTGCGAGCCTACTTGAGACTTTGTCGTCCTCTGCTGACAGGTCATTTTTTACCATTTTGTGCTATGTTTAACTGTGATTTTTTTTTTTGAAATTTCCAGTAAAATTATATACCGTATTTTTCGCCATATAAGACGCACCTAGGATTTGGGGGAGAAAAATAAGAAAAAAAAATATTTTAAACCAAAAACGCACCATTACAGACAGTGTGGCATTCCCCTTTCCCATTAGCCGTGTGGGATGCCCCCATTCCATAGACAGTGTAGCATGCCCCCATCCCATTCCCCGTATACCCAGTGTGGCATTCTCCCCCCTCCCATTCCCATATAGGCAGTGTACACCCCATTATCATAAGCAGTGTGGCATTCCCCCCTCCTATTCTCCATATAGGCAGTGTGCCCCCCCATTCCCATTGGCTGTGTGGCATCCCCCTCCCCCCATTAGTATAGGCTGTGTGGCATCCCCCTCTCCCCCCATTTGTATAGGGTGTGTGGCATCCCCCTCTCCCCCCATAGGCTGTGTGGCATCCCCCTCTCCCCCCATAGGCTGTGTGGCATCCCCCTCTCCCCCATTAGTATAGGCTGTGTGGCATCCCCCTCTCCCCCCATAGGCTGTGTGGCATCCCCTCTCCCCCCATTTGTATAGGCTGCGTGGCATCCCCCTCTCCCCCCATAGGCTGTGTGGCATCCCCTCTCCCCCCATTTGTATAGGCTGTGTGGCATCCCCCTCTCTCATCATAGGCTTTGTGGCATCCCCCCCTCCCCCCAATTCCCATAGGCTGTGTGGCATCACCCTCTTCCCTCATAGGCTGTGTGGCATCCCCCCAATTCCCATAGGCTGTGCGGCATCCCCCTCTACTCATAGGCTGTGTGGCATCCCCCCCAATTCCCATAGTCTGTGTGGCACCCCTCTTTCCCCCCAGTCGGCTTAAGTTAAAAAAAAAAGTTAAACTCACCTCTCCACTGACACCGCTCCGTGAATGGGGCGTAAGAAGCAGCGGCGGGCTCTGTCCCGGCCCCGCCGCTGCGATCGCTGTCTTTTACCGCCCACCCGCTGCCCTGACCTGGGTGCTCACATGTGGCCCAGGTGGAAGAAGCAGCAGATGGAGGAGCGGCGGGGGCGCTGTATCTGGCCCCACCGCTGTCATCGCTGCCGGTAAAAGACAGCGATCGCAGCGGCGGGGCCGGGACAGAGCCCCCGCCTCTCCTCTGGGCTCCCGCAGTGTGACAGGCAACGCGGGAGCGCCGGGAACGGGTGAGTTTTTTTTTTTTTTTTTTTTTTTTTTACATTTTCCCCCCACTTTTGGGGAAAAATAAGTGCGTCTTATAGGGCGAAAAATACTGTATTTTTATTTGCGATTGAAATGTCTTGTTTGTAATATTTCCACTGTTTTTTTTTTTTTTTTTTTATATTTCTGAGTAAAAAAAAGTTAAAAAAAATGTTTTTCTTTTTTAAAATTGTCTGGTTTGTTTTAAATAAAACTTTGATTTTATTAAATAAAACCATATTGCATGTGAAATCCCTATATCTATTTCTACTGATTACAGTACCACATATGTACCGGTACCCCCCCTCCCCCCGTAGACCCCCCCAAGCTGAAAAGAGAACATTTACAAATAAAATACAACTACTATCCATACTATAAAAGGTAAATTAAAAAAAAAAATGGTGGGGTTCCCTTTCCCGGGATGAGGTTAAAAACCCTTTAAAAGTAAAAAAAAAAAATGATGTGGTGTCCCCCTACCCAGCATAACCAGCCCAGGGACCAGCTATGCAGGGCTTGTAGGGCGCAAGGGCCATCTTTGGTGAATTGGTTTATGGGTCTCATGGATCCCTTACCAGTTAACAAAGGGTTAAATGTAAGAGAAAAAAATGTTTTTTTTTTTTGTTTTTTTTTTTGTTTTTTTTTTTGTTTTTTTTTAATACTTTCAACCGATCCATTCCCGAGCACTGTGTCCCAAGCCAAGAACCATCAACGTCCTATCCAAAAAGTGTGGACACTGGTCCCCTAAACAGACTGTGGGGCCAATTGCTCTAGGTGCTTCAAGGAGATCCCCCCGGGACATGAGAGCTCTCTCCCATGAATAAGCCCAGAGGGTCAGAGGATTACCCATGGTTACTCAGGGGAAAAAAGGCTTTTAGTTGGACCTGGGCAGATGGAGGCTGCAGCTTCTTGTGTGATGGAATTAATTTAATGGTCAGACAAGGTTATGTCTTGCCTTGCAAATTACTGCATTATACATTTAAGTTCATTGTTTGTTTCATTGATATTAAAGTAACTGCCCATTTCCTTTAACAGATAAATCGTCATTTTGTTGAGCAGCTGTAAAACGGTTCAAATGCGTAAGATTTTTTAGCTAATTATTTATTAGGCCCCTTTCACACCGGGCCATTTCTGTCATAAGCGCAGTGGTCCCCAACCTTTTTAACCCCAAGAGCCACATTTAGCACCAGGAGCCCGTCGCGAGCAACATGCAGTACAAAGAGAACGTAGAAGCCATATAAACAATGCAGAACAGGAACTAACAGGAATTCCAATGTAACCACTAGCAGCTTGGCTGCTGGCAAACGTGGATATCCAGTGATGGCTGCAGCACTCTCGGGGTACCACAGCCACATGGCCTTTTTAAAGAGAAACTACAACCTCCCTGGATTCTAAATGAAAACAGGGAAGCTGATTTCATCATCCTTCTCTTTGGTGTGCCACACTGTGTGAACCTTGCAATTGTTATATTGATGCTTTCTTAGACGCTTTGTCTGGGAGGGCAAAAACACAATTTTAGGAAGGCCAACTTCCCCAGGCTCCGAGCTGCCCTCAAGGACATAGACTAAGAGCATCTGTTGAGGAATAAGTATACAAATGCCAAATGAGAGTGCTTTTAATCAATTGTGAGTACCAACATTGCAAAATTTATTCCTATAGATAACAAATATAAGTGGCTAAAATTAATACCCTCATAGCTAACACCTGCAGTTAAAAGGGCAATAAAGAACAAGAAAATGGCATTTAAACAATAACATACACATTCTCAGCTGTAATCCTTGAAAAGTATAAATTAGTAAATATAGCATGTAAGAAAGAAATAAGTTTGGCAAAAGCACAAAATGAAAGGGATGTGGTCAAAGAAAGCAAAACAAACCCTAAAACTTATTTCTTCTTATTTCTTTCTTACATTTTTTTTTAAATATATAAATTCAAAGAAAACTAAACCAGAAAAGTTAGGTGTCCTAATTAATGATAATGGGGAAATGGTCACTGGGGATGAAGAGAAGGCATAGCTGTTAAATGAATTCTTTAGCTCTGTGTACAGTGAGAGGAGCAAGGAGCCAACGCAGGGGATGCCACTGATAGCATTAGCACAGGCTTAATACTCAACAAGCTAAACATGGATATCAGCCAAGAAAAACTAAATCAATTAAATGTGAATAACACTACAGTACCAAATAGACTTCACCCAATAGTTATCTCATCACCCCTGTTCTTGATCTTTAAGGCCTCACTAAGAACTGGTATAGTGCCAAGAGCTTGGCGCAAGGCAAATGTGGTGCCCATTTTTAAAAATGTTTCTAGGTCTTCTCTGTGCAGATCTATAAGTTTAACTTTTATTGTGGAAAAATTGCTTGAGGGGCTATTATAGAACTACATTTATGTAACTATGCACAATATTATAAGTGACAACCAGCACGGTTTTACTAAGGGCAGAAGTTGCCAGACTAACCTGATTGGCTTCTATGAGGAGGTGAGTAGAAGAGGAAGCTGTGGATATAATAACTGTATTGAAAACTGGCTGAAGGATCATGTGCAAAGAGTTGTGGAGGTGAGTAGAAGAGGAAGCTGTGGATATAACTGTATTGAAAACTGGCTGAAGGATCATGTGCAAAGAGTTGTGGTTAATGATACCTACTCAGAATGTTTACCAGTTGTAAATGGTGTTCCCCAGGGTTCAGTGCTGGGCCCACTATTACTCAATTTGTTTATAAACGACGTAGAAAATGGGAATTCAATACACTGTCTGTATTTTTGTAGATGACACAAAGGTATGTAGCACAGTTCAGTCTATTGAAGATGTTCACAAGCTTCAAGCTGACCTGGACACTCTTGGTGACTGGGCATCCACTTGGCAAATGAAGCTCAATGTGGAGAAATGTAGTTATGTGCTTGGGGTCTGATAACCTGAAGGCCACATATGTACTCTGATGAGTAAAGCTGGGAGAATCACTTGTTGAGAAGGATCAGGGGTTACTGGTAGATCACAGGCTAGATAACAGCATGCAATGTCAAGCAGCTGCTTCCAAGGCCACAATATTATATAGATATTATCATGCATTAAAAGAGGCATGGAATCACGGGATAGGGATGTAATTTTGTCTGTTAACAAGGCACTGATGCGCCCTCAACTGGAATATGCCATCCAGTTCTGTGCACCTGTTTATAGAAAGGACGCTTTGACTATGGAAATCGTGCAGAAGAAAGCCACCGGGTGATGGTAGGCAGCACCGCTGTCAGGTGCTTAGGAGCTCTGCTCCACCGCTATCCCCCACCAAAGGGTAGGCGGTATAGGCATATGGTGAGCCTCTATGGGATGCCCCTCCCGCCCTATTGCCCCTTGCCCCTGTCTATCGGTGGGTCCCATGTTAAGTGGGCGCTGTCCTCCCTCGCTCTCCCTTTAAGCTCTCGGGGGGGCGCCGCCGCGCGCGCTTTCACTGTGCTCTGCGCGCGGCGGGGTTGCCTCAGGCGCTGGTGCGCCGTTATTGGCTGCTTGTCATGTGTGCTGCTTTGCGCTATTGGGAGGGGGCGGGACCCGCTGTTGGCGCATTCCGCGTCATTGTCTCCGCTGCCCGCCCCTCGAGGTATACCCGGCGCCATTTTCTCTGGATTCGGCTGCTGCGTGACTGGCGTCTACCTGCCGCGGTCCGTGAGTGCCCTCGCGGGCGGCTTTATTACCCTATGTCATTAAAGTGGACCAACACCCAGGATTTTCACTATCCTGGTTGTTGGTCCACTTCTGCGGGGCACCCCGATAGTGTGAAACCCCCTAGAAAGACCCTAAAAACTTACCTTTGTAGGTGACGGACAATCGACGGGTAAGCCGCCGCCGCCTCTCGCGCGTCCCTCTCACAGGGCGCGCGCCCGCGCCAGCCATTCACAAACTGCTGGCGCGGGGAGCGCGCCCTGCTAGAGGGACGCGTGGCGGCGGAAGCTTATCCGTCGCCTAAAAGGTAAGATTTTAGGGCCTTTCTGGAGGGAGCTGATCAGGGGTGGGTGTTGGTCCACTTTATACATGTCACTTACAGGGTTTCTCTTCGCTTATGTCTTTCAGATGGGCCGACCTCTATTGGTTTCTCCCGGCCCTACTCCCTCTATTTAGTTCTTAAACTTGTGAGGCCTAGTGTGTAAATTACTCCCACTTCCCTAGCGGGCTACTGGGGCATCCCGGGTTGCTTTTATAGCGTGAATCCCTATGGGCCTATTGTGTCGCTATAATCACCATATGGAGGCGTCTCAGGATAATGTGCTCAGGGTTCTGTCCCTCCAACAGGCAGAGTTGGATACTCAGCTGGTAGTGTCCACCCTGGAGTCATTTGGCTGGGTGATCAACCATCCCAAGTCTTCCCTGTCTCCCTCCTTGGTGACACCCTTCCTGGGAATGAATCTGGATACAGTTCAGGCAAGGATTTTTCTTCCTCAGCAGAAGGTGGACAGTCTGCTAGCGCAGGTTCAGTTCCTGCTATCTTACCCTCATTCCTCCATCAGGCAGGGAATGCAGCTGGTGGGCCTGATGGTGTCGTGCTTCGAGGTGGTCCCTTATGCCCAGTTCCACATGAGGCCTCTGCAACTCCACCTCTTGTCACTATGGGACAAGGATCCTGCGTCCCTGGACCAGGTCCTTGTGCTTTCCCCCCTGGTCAGGCGGTCCCTCTCGTGGTGGCTGGACTCCAGGAACCTGTTGGTGGGCAGATCCTTTCTGGCCCCTTGCTGGGAGACGGTCACCACAGATGCCAGTCTGACAGGTTGGGGGGGTTTCTGGAAGTCCCTACAGTTCCAAGGGCGGTGGGGCCCTCAGGAGGCCCACACACCTATCAACATTCTGGAACTGCGGGCGATCAGGTTGGTTCTGACTCATTTGACTCATCACCTTCGGGGCCTGCCTGTTCAGGTACGCTCGGACAACCAGACGGCGGTTGCCTACATGAATCATCAGGGAGGGACCCGGAGCAAGAGGGCCCTCCAGGAAGTGTCTCTGATCCTGGCCTGGGCGGAGGACAGTGTTCCCTGCATATCAGCTGTGTACATTCCAGGAGTGGAGAATCTGCAGGCAGACTCTCTGAGCAGGGGGACCACTCGCCTGGGAGAATGGTCGCTCTGCAGCAGGGTGCTTCAATCTCTGTGTCACTGTTGGGGCCAACCAGATGTGGATCTGTTTGCGTCCCGTCACAATCACAAGCTCCTGGTCTTTGTCTCCCTGTCCCAGGATCCTCTGGCCTTGGCCACGGATGCCCTAGCAATGTCATGGCAGGACTTTCAGCTCCTGTATGTCTTTCCTCCATTCCCCCCTGTTGGGCAGGGTTCTGCGCAAGATAGCTCAGGAGGGGGTGCCAGCAATACTGGTGGCCCCCAGGTGGCCAAAAAGTGTGTAGTTCGCAGACATGGTGCAGCTGGCAGTAGATCAGTACGCTCTGCCCAGGGTGCCAGACCTGCTCACTCAGGGTCACTTACGCCATCCCAATTTAGAAACTCTGGCTTTGATGGCCTGGCTGTTAAAACCTCCATCTTGATGGAGAAGGGGCTGTCTGTCTCTGCTGTTGATACCATGATAAAGGCTTCTTCAGTTTACTATAGGGTTTGGCGTGCCTACATTGACTGGTGTGAGTCTCTTCCCTGTAATGTGTTCTCTATTCCCAGGATCCTGGAGTTCCTGCAGCATGGGTTGGAGCTGGGGCTCCAACTCAGTACTCTGAAGGGTCATGTCTCTGCCCTGGCTGTTTTCAGAGGTCCTTTGCCCAGCATTCTCTGATCAGGACTTTTTTCCAGGGGGTTACTCATGTGCGTCCCCCACGTAAGCCTATGTTGCCTGTTTGGGATTTGAACTTGGTCTTGTCTGCCTTGCAGGGTGCTCCCTTTTAACCTGTGCAGGAGGCTGCCCTGGCCATTCTTACTCTCAAGGTTGTCTTTTTGGTGACTATCACCTCTATTAGGCGTGTGTCTGAATTGGCGGTGCTTTCCATCCAGCCCCCCTACTTTGAGAGACACTAGGACAAGGTGGTGTTTCGCTTCAAGCCAGATTTTCTGCCTAAGGTTGTGTCTGCCTTTCATTTGAATCAGGACTGTCAGGGGTCGCCGGACACCCCTCTTTCATAAGCCAACAATCCCCTATCTCCACCGCCTCTTGTGCCTATAGACAAGCCCCCGCTTGCTGGAGACACGGGTTATGCCTCTCCAGACTCGGTTGCCCCCAGGACTTACTGGCGCAAAAATTGCTGGCTTATGGTGAAGACAGGTGAACAGCAGGGTATCCCAAATTGGAAGTTCAAGCGGGCTGAGACCGAAACGTCGAGTCCAGCAGGTTTAGGCAAGAATGGTCGAGACGGACAGGGGTCAATGCCGGGTGGTCACAGGGCACGGTATCCAAGGGGTTTGACTGAGAATGGTCGAGACAGGCAGGGGTCAAAGCCAAATGGTCACCAAAGCGCGGTATCAAAGGGATAAAGCAGAGACGAGGTCAGACAGGCAGATGGTCGGTGCGGGCAGCGGACAGGAGTGGTCAAAGACGGAGCCGGATCAAAACACACTAAACGCAATTCCAACAGCACACCCAAGCTAATAATGGCTATAACGGGCCCTGGTGGATCGGGCAGGAATGTATTTAAAGGGGAACTGGCCAATGGGAAGGGGAATGTGGTGATTGATGTAACTGTGAGGGTGATTGGTGCAAACTACAACCTGGTTCCCTATAGGAGCAGCCCCAGGGACTGGACCGCCCTGGCCAGTCAGGCTGTCCAGTCCCTGGGTTCATCCCCACCCAGGTTTAGGACCTATCTGGTCCATTTAAACTGGCATATAGAGAACGTGACTGGCCGGGCGCGCTCCCCGAGAGGAGAGGGGGCGCCGCGCCGGTTGAAGAGGCGGAGGAGCCGCCAGCAGCAGAAAAGGGGAACCCCGTGACGGCGGCGGAGGCTGAGGCCCCAGCGCAGGATGCGCGGCCGCCGGAAGACCGGAGCCGGGCGCCGCCGTGGAGAGGCGTCGCGGGACAGGACCACGGGAGTAGGTAAGGACCTTACATTACCCCCCCCCCCCCCCCCCCCCCCCGAGGAGGGGCCACTGGACCCTCCAAACTGGGTTTCTGAGGGTTCTCCCTGTGGAACCTCCTAACCAACCTCCCCGCATGAACCTCTCTGGCAGGGACCCAAGATCTCTCTTCCGGGCCATAACCCTTCCAATCAACTTTAATACTGGAGAGAGTTTCGGAAGAGATGTGAATCTAGAATCCGAGCAACTTCGAATTCTTGTTGCCCATCAACTAAAATGGGTGCCGGGAAAACATCAGGCTCAATATCTTTAGCAGACTTCAACAGGAACACATGGAACGAGTTACAAATTTTCATAGACGGCGGAAGATGTAGACGGTAAGTAACCCGATTAATTTTCTGCAGTATAGGAAAAGGACCAATAAACCTCGGACCTAGCTTGGCAGAAGGTTGACGTAAAGCCAAATTTTTGATGGAAAGCCAAACTAGCTCCCCAACCACATAATCAGGATTACTGGACCGACTACGATCGGCAAAAGTTTTCTGTTGGCCGACGGCCCTGGTCAAATTTTGCTGAATTTTTGCCCAAAGACCCGGCCACTGGGACACCCATTCTTCAAGTGAGGGCACGGTAGAGGGCGAGTCTGACAAAGCAGAAAATTTTAGATCTCTACCAAAAACACAGCGGAACGGCGATACCCCGGTGGAAGAGTGGCATTGTTCAGAGCGAATTCTGCAAATGGGAGGAACAACAACCAATCATTCTGGACATCCGAAACAAAACAACGAAGGTATTGCTCCAACGATTGGTTAGTCCTCTCTGTCTGCCCATTAGACTGGGGGTGAAATGCTGAGGACAAAGAGACAGTGAATCCCAACTTGGCACAAAAAGCCCTCCAAAACCGAGAGACAAACTGAACCCCCCTGTCGGACACCACATCCTCTGGGATCCCATGGAACTTAAATATATTTAAGTTAAAAAAAGTTGAGCAAGACCTTGAGCGGTGGGTAACCTTTTTAACGGGACAAAATGAGCCATCTTGCTGAACTGGCCGACCACCACCCAGATGACGGTAAACCCTTGGGATGGTGGAAGATCGGTGATGAAATCCATGGCAAGATGAGTCCATGGACGGGAAGGAATAGGCAAAGGCAACAGGGAACCTTCAGGAGAGTGTCTCAGGGTCTTACTCCGGGCTCAGACTTTACAGGCCCGCACATACACTCGAGCATCTTTCCTAAAAGACGGCCACCAAACATGACGGGACAACATGGAAATGGTCTTCCTAACTCCTGGATGACCTACAGTCTTGGAAGCATGAAATTGCTGTAGGATGGCAGCACGGTGAGACATGGGCACAAACTGGGCATGAGCTGGTTTACCAGGCGGAGCCTCAGACTGAAACTGATTCAGGTCGGAAAGCTCCGGCTGGATAGCAGCTACCACCAAGTGTTGAGGCAGAATGGGTAAGTTTCTCCTTTCAGGTAAGCTAGTCGAGGAAAATCTTTGAGATAAAGCATCAGCTTTCACATTCTTTGGTCCAGGTTTGTAGGTAATGGTGAAATTAAATCCGGAAAAGAACAGAGACCAATGAGCTTGTCTAGGGGTTAACCTTTTGGCAGACTGAATATACTCCAAATTTTTATGGTCGGTGAAGACCGTAACTGGAAACTGAGCCCCTTCTAACCAGTGCCTCCACTCCTGAAAGGCCAATTTAACCGCCAAGAGCTCACGATTACCGATATCGTAGTTACGTTCAGCAGAAGTGAATTTTTTTGAGAAAAAAGCACAGGGGGGAAGTCGTTCTGGGGAACCGCTATATTGTGAGAGGACTGCCCCGACGCCAAGCTCGGAGGCATCGACCTCCACAATAAAGTCTAATTGACATTCTGGATGTACTAGTACGGGAGCTGAGCTAAAGACTTCCTTCAACCTTTTGAAGGCCTGGAAGGACTGTTCTGCGTTCTGGCCAGATAGATGGGAAACCCCCTTCTTGGTGAGGTCAGTGAGAGGTGCTACTAATGTAGAGAAATTCTTGATAAATCTCCTGTAAAAGTTAGCGAACCCCAGGAATCTCTGTAACCCCTTCAAATCCCTGGGTTGCTCCCATTTTAATACTGCTGCTACCTTGGTCTGGTCCATTGACAGACCCGTGTTGGAGACAATATACCCTAAAAAAGGGACCTCTGCAACTTCGAACATGCTTTTTTTATATATATATAATAAAACAAGTGATTTTCTCTGAGTTTTTGCAAGACAAGACGAACATGTCTACAATGTTCTGCTAATGAAGAGGAGAAAATCAAAATATCGTCTAAGTACACTACTACAAAGCGACCCAGAAAGTCCCTAAAAATCTCGTTGACAAAGTCCTGGAAGACTGCCGGGGCGTTACATAGGCCAAAGGGCATCACAAGATACTCGTAATGCCCATCTTGGGTGTTGAAGGCGGTCTTCCATTCATCCCCCTGCCGGATTCTTATCAGGTTATAGGCCCCACGAAGGTCTAACTTAGTAAAGACTTGGGCCCCAATTACCTGTGTAAACAACCCATCAATCAGAGGAAGGGGGTATTTGTTTTTTATGGTAATTTTGTTCAAACCCCGGTAATCTATGCCCGGACGGAGGCCCTTTCTTTTCAACAAAGAAAAACCCCGCCCCCGCTGGAGAAGTGGATGCCCTTATGAACCCTTTTTTTAAAATTTTCAGCGATGTACTCCTGCATGACTTTAATCTCTGCCCAGGTCATGTTAAAGATTTTCCCTCTGGGTGGCATGGTTCCCGGAAGAAGCTCAATGGGGCAGTCAAAGGATCTGTGAGGAGGAAGGACATCCGCCACTTTCTCAGAAAATACATCGAGAAAGTCGAAGTAGGGGCCTGGAACCGCTTCAGAGGAGAGCTGTGTGACACGCACTGGGAGTTCCAAGCAAGAGTGAAAACATTGTGGGCCCCATTTAACAATCTGCTTTGCTACCCAAGCAACTTGAGGGTTATGTTTTTGTAACCAGGGCAAACCGAGTATTAAAGGGGTTGAGGGCATCTTTAGAACTAGGAAACTGATCAGCTCAGAGTGCCCTGCTTCCACTCTGAGTAACACAGGTGGAGTCTTAAAATGAATAAGACCCCCAGCAATAGGCGTGTCATCGATGGCGGACACCCGAATTAATTTAGGCAGAGGTTGGAGAGGAATTCCCAGACTTAAAGTCTAACTTTAAAGTCAAGAAAATTCCCCGCCGCTCCACAATCTAGAAGGGCCTCCAAATTCTTAAACTCAAGGTCCACTTTAACCTGGACTGGAACCATAAATTGTGAAAAAACTTGAGGAAATACCTTGCGAGGTTCCCTCGACCCCACCTAGGCTCTGAAGTTTTCCGGCTGCTTCTTGGGACAGACTCTGACCAGGTGGCCGGTCCTCCCACAGTAGAGACACAGCCCTTCCGATAATCGCCGACGCCTCTCAGCTTCGGAAAGCTTGGTAGCTCCCAGCTGCATAGGTTCCTCGGTAGGACACGTGACTGGAGCTCCCGCTTTCCAGCTGGTGTCCGGATGCACCCCTCTTTCAAGGTGTCTCTCCCGCAAGCGTCGGTCGATCCGGATAGCGAGTTGCATAGTTTCATCCAGAGAATGGGGTACGGGATGGTTCACAAAAATGTCCTTAATGGCATCGGACAAGCCCAGACGAAATTGACCACATAAGGCCGGGTCGTTCCATCGAGAGTCCATGGCCCACCGACGGAACTCGGAGCAATACTCTTCAGCCTGCCGACGACCTTGACGCAAGGTACGGAGTTTAGCATCTACGGTGGCACCTCTGTCCGGATCATCATATAAGATTTCCATTGCGGAGAAGAAAACTTCCACAGACTGCCGTGCTGGATCCTGAGGTGACAAGCTGAATGCCCAGGATTGAGGGTCTCTTTGCAGGAGGGAGATGACCAGGCCCACCCGCTGGTCTTGGGACCCTGAGGAGTACGGACGGAGCTGGAAATAGAGTTTACAAGCATCCCGGAAATTGGAGAACTTCTATCCCCGGAAAATTTGTCAGGGAGTGGAATCTTGGGTTCCACTGGGTGAGCGGCCGGTGCCCCCTGAGGGCCGGGGTTGATAGGAGTTGGACGGTTCTCCTGGGCCGCCCCATTATGGGCCAGGTGCTCCACGGCCGCAGTTAAGGCCTGCACCTGCTCCAAAATTTGGTCCATGGGTTTGCTGGCCCGTTATACTGTCAGGGATTGCCGGACACCCCTCTTTCATAAGCCAACAATCCCCTATCTCCACTGCCTCTTGTGCCTATAGACAAGCCCCCGCTTGCTGGAGACACGGGTTATGCCTCTCCAGACTCGGTTTCCCCCAGGACTTACTGGCGCAAAGATTGCTGGCTTATGGTGAAGAAAGGTGAACAGCAGGGTATCCCAAATCGGAAGTTCAAGCGGGTTGAGACCGAAACGTCGAGTCCAGCATGTTTAGGCAAGAATGGTCGATACGGGCAGGGGTCAAAGCCGGGTGGTCACAGGGCACGTTATCCAAGGGGTTTGAAGGAGAATGGTCGAAACAGGCATGGGTCAAAGCCAAATGGTCACCAAAGCGCGCTATCAAAGGGGTAAAGCAGAGACGAGGTCAGACAGGCAGATGGTAGGTGCGGGCAGCGGACAGGAGTGGTCAAAGACGGAGCCGGATCAAAACACACTATAACGGCTATAACGGGCCCTGGTGGATCGGGCAGGAATGTATTTAAAGGGGAACTGGCCAATGGGAAGGGAATGTGGTGATTGATGTAACTGTGAGGGTGATTGGTGCAAACTACAACCTGGTTCCTATAGGAGCAGCCCCAGGGACTGGACCGCCCTGGCCAGTCAGGCTGTCCAGTCCCTGGGTTCATCCCCACCCAGGCTTAGGACCTAACTGGTCCATTTAAACTTGTCCCCGGCGAATGCGCTGCGCCGCCGGGGGGCACTTAGAGAACGGGCTCGCTCCCCGAGAGGAGAGGGGACGCCGCGCCGGTTGAAGAGGCGGAGGAGCCGCCAGCAGCAGAGGAGGGGACCCCCGTGACGCCGCCGGCCCCAGGCTGAGGCCCCAGCGCAGGAGGCGGAGGCGGCCGCCGGAAGACCGGAGCCGGACGCCGCCGCGGAGAGGCGCCGCGGGACACGACCACGGGAGCAGGTAAGGACTTTACAAGGACATTGTTCTTCCTTCCTTGTGCCCTAATCCTAGTAATGCTAAGGAGAGGGTCTTGAATTCCTTCGATGTGGTTAGGTGTCTAAAGTACTATCTGGTGGCTACTTCCCCATTCAGAAAAACTGATGCTCTTTTTGTGGTCCCTTCTGGTCCTAGGAAGGGTCTGGCTCCTGCTAAATCTACCGTCAGCAAATGGATCCGTCAGGCTGTGATTCAGGCCTACTCTGCTAAGGGGAAGAATCCTCCCTTCCGTCTTACTACTCATTCTACTCGTGCTATTGGTGCCTCTTGGGCTTTTCAGCACCATGCTTCTGTTGAACAAGTTTGCAAAGCCGCTACTTGGTCTTCTGTTCATACTTTTTCAAAGTTTTACAAGGTTGATGTTAGGGCCTCAGCTGATGCTGCTTTTGGCCGCAAGGTTCTGCAGGCGGCAGTGGTCTGACCTGTCTGTTGTTACCTTTGGGGATCCCACCCTACTTTATGGACACTGCTATTGGATGTCCCAAGTGTAAGGATTCTTTTCTGGAGCAGGATGTACTGTATACTAAGAATAATACAATTCTGTGATTACTCACCTGTAGAATTGGTATTATGAGTATATAGTACGTCCTGCTCCACCCCACCCTTTGGTTTTGCATTATCCTGGATCCCCTGTATGGTGATTGTTATCATTGTTATAGTTACTGGTTGGTTCTGTTTTAATTCCCCCGGCTTCTCGTTAACTGCTTTTCAATGCTGGGGATTTGTAGGAAGTCCCGGGTATTTGAGGGGCCGGGAGGAGCCAATTTCGCTGTCTCTGGAGTCCAGCGCCATCTGGCGGAGTAATAACCAAGTGTAATGATTCTTATGTGGCGCAGACACCCTACCTTACAGACACTGCTATTGGATGTCCCATGTGTAAGGAATATTCTGGAACAGGATGTGCTGTATACTTAGAATAATACAATTCTGTGATTACTCACCTGTAGAATTGGTATTATACGTATACAGCTCTGTATGGTGATTGTTCATATGTTCATTTTTGAGATTATTCTTCTCCCGGCTTCTTGGTAACTGCTTGTAAATACTGGGGAATTTGTGGGAGGTTCCTGACTTATATAAGGAGCCACAAGACGTTTTCTGCAGTTCAGCGCCATCTTGTGGATGTATTACCCATGTGTAAGGAATATTCTGGAACAGGATGTGCTGTATACATATAATACAAATTCTACAGGTGAGTAATCACAGAATTATATTTTTTGAAATTTTGCACATTGCTCCCTCTGAGGTAGCTAAAAGAAAGCAGGGGGAGCTTTTTCGCCCTGGTAAACAGCGTCTAGAGTTCCCTGAGCAGGAACATTTTACCACCTTGGTGCTTAAAGAATGGGAACGTCCTAACAAGTTGCCTGCGGTGCCCAAGAGTTTGGATAAAAGGTATCCCTTTCCCGTTGATCTTGTTAAGAGGTGGTCATTTCCCCCTGAAGTGATAGGCTTTTCCAATACTCCGGTCATGCCTTCCCCTGACACTACCACTGAGGGACGGAGAGGACCAGCGCATGGATCAAGTGGCCTGCCATGCTTTTACCTGTGTGGGGGCTGGCTTGCGCCCTGTATGTGCTGCCGCCATTACTGCTATTGCCCTTAAGAAACTGCTTAAGCGTCTCATTGATGGCACAACAGCCGGTAGTGTGGGGGAGGAATATAGGACTCTCTTACTTTGCACTGATTTTGTGGCCTTTATCCTTACTGCTATGGATGATGCTGTGTGGCAGGACCTCTGCGCTCTTGGTGGCTATGCGCTGTTCTGGTTGCGCCAGTGGGCAGCTGACGCTGCTGCTAAGAAAGCTCTCCCTGGCCTCCCCTTCGTGGGGCTGTGGCTGTTTGGAGAATGTCTTGATGTTCTAGCCAAGGATGGAAGGCTGCCTCAGCCCTTTTGGGGGTCCTCTGTTCCCCTCCCTTTCGCATTCCCAGAGGGGGCCGTGGCTCCCTCCTCTCCAGTGGTCGCAGAGATTCTTGGGGCCGTGGCAGAACCCGCGGTCGTCCCAGTCTCTCCTGGAATCCAAACCCTCTCCAAAGCCCCCTCAGGCATGAAGGGGCGCCCTCACCCATCCGGCTGGGGGGACGGCTTCGGCTCTTTGCTCACGTCTGGAGCCTTCATGTCTCAGACCGGTGGATTCAGGAGGTAGTGTCTTCCGGTTACAAGATAGAGTTTGCAGCCTGCCCCCCCCCCCCTCCCAAGATTCATCAGATCCCGGATGTCTTTAAACCCCCTGTCCGCTCAGGGATTGCTTCTGGCTGTTCATTGCCTGTTAGAGTCCGGAGTAATTTGTTTGGTGCCTCATCAGGAAAGAGGTCAGGGGTAATATTCCAATCTTTTCACGGTCCCCAAAAAGGACGGCTCTCTGAGGCCCATTCTGGATCTGAAGGGCCTCAACAAATTTGTCAGATTCAAGCACTTTCGCATGGAGACGCTGCGCTCTGCTGTCAGTACCCTTCGCCCATGCGACTTCATGACCACTGTGGAAATCAAGGATATCTTCATGTGCCTATCTTCCCAGGTCATCAGAGATCTCGAAGGTTCGAGCTGCAGGGTCAGCATTACCAGTTTGTGGCTCTACCCTTCAGTATCACCTCGGGTGTTCCCTAAGGTGCTGACGGGAGTGATGGCTCTGCTAAGGAACCAGGGCATCCGCATCATTCCTTACCTGGACGACATCCTGATTGTGGCCGAGTCCTTTCCTTAGGCCGAGCGGGACACTCAAATGGTGGCATACACTCTGGAGTCTTTCAGCTGTGTGATCAACTATCCCAAGTCTTCTCTGTCCCCATCATTGGTGAGGACCTTTCTGGGCATGACGCTGGATACCTCTCAGGTCAAGGTGTTCCTTCCTCAGCAGAAGGTGGAAGGTCTTCAGCTGCAGGCTCGGGCTCTGCTGTCGTGTCCTCATCCCTCCATCCGTCAGGGGATGCAGTTGGTGGGCCTGATGGTGTCCTGCTTTGAGGCAGTCCCCTTTGCTCAATTTCACATGAGACCTCTTCAGTTGCACCTCTTGTCAGTTTGGGATCGGGACCCTGTGTCCCTGGATCAGGAATTTGTTCTGTCTCCCCTGGCCAGACAGTCTCTCTCGTGGTGGCTGGACTCAAGGAACCTTCTGGGGGCAGGTCCTTCCTGCCCCCGTGCAGGGAAACGGTCACCACGGATGCCAGTCTGACCGGCTGGGGAGGCTTCTGGAAGTCCCTGAGGTTCCAGGGTCGGTGGGGCCCACAAGAGGCCCATGCTTCCATCCACGTCCTGGAACTGAGGGCGATCAGGTTGGTTCTTTCTTGCCTATCCACTCACCTCCGGGGTCGGGCTGTTCAGATTCGCTTAGACAACCAGACGGCGGTTGCCTACATCAACCATCAGGGAGGGACTCGGAGCAAGCGAGCCTTCAAGGAAGTGTCCCTGATTCTGTCTTGGGCGGAACAGCATGTTCCCTGCATCTCAGCGGTCTACATCCCAGGGGTGGAGAGCCAGGTGGCGGACTCCCTGAGCAGGGGGACGTCTCGTCTGGGAGAGTGGTCTCTCAACAACCAGGTGTTTCTCTCCCTCTGTCACCGTTGGGGTAAGCCAGATGTGGACCTGTTTGCGTCCCGTCACAATCACAAACTTCCCAGATTTGTCTCTCTGTCTCAGGATCCTCTGGCCTTCGCCACAGATGCCTTGGCGATACCTTGGACGGAGTTCCAGCTTCTCTATGTGTTCCCTCCGTTTCTTCTCCTGGGCAGAGTCATGCGCAAGATAGCCCAGGAGCGGGTACCAGCCATACTAGTGGCCCCTTGTTGGCCAAGAAGAGTTTGGTTCGCAGATGTCGTGCAGTTGGCAGTAGACCGGCACGTCTTGCCCAAGGAACCAGAGCTTCTCACCCAGGGGCAGCTACGCCATCCCAATTTACAAACTCTGGCTTTAACGGCTTGGCTGCTGAAACCTCCATATTGATGGAAAAGGGGTTGCCTGCTTCTGTTGTTGATACCATGATTCGGGCTACGAAGAAGTTCTCGTCCTTTATTTATTACAGGGTCTGGCATGCTTACATTGCCTGGTGTGAGTCCAAGTCTCTTCCCTGTCGGGTGTTTTCTATTCCCAGGATTCTGGAATTCTTGCAACATGGTTTGGATCAGGGCCTTCAACTTAGTACCCTAAAAGGCCATGTTTCAGCTCTGGCAATTTTTTTCCAAAGATCCTTTGCCAATCACCGGTTGGTTAAAACCTTTTTTCAGGGTGTTTCTCATGTGCGTCCACCCCGTAAGCCTTTGCTACCAGTCTGGGATTTGAATCTGGTTTTGTCTGCACTGCAAGGGCTTCCCTTTGAGCCTTTCCGTGATGCTACCTTGTCTATTATGACCCTTAAGGTAGTCTTTCTGGTGGCTATCACTTCTGTTTCTGAACAGAAAGAGTTTCTGAACTAGTGGCACTTTCCATCAAACCTCCTTATTTTGAGAGGCATCAGGATAAGGTGGTGTTTCTGCTCAAGCCGGACTGTTTGCCTTTCATCTAAATCAGGACATTGTCTTGCCTTCATTGTGTCCTAATCCTGCTAATTCCAAGGAGCGGACTCTGCATTCCCTAGATGTGGTTAGGGCTCTGAAGTTTTATTTGGTCGCCACTGAGCCTTTCAGGAAGTCTGATGCTCTTTTTGTTCTCACTTCTGGACCTAGAAAGGGTTTGCCTCCGGCTAAATCCACTATCAGCAAGTGGATCCGTCAGGCGGTGGTTCAAGCCTATTCTGCTAAGGGAAAGGAACCTCCCTTTAGGATTACTGCTCATTCTACTTGTGCTATTGGTGCCTCTTGGGCTTTTTAGCACCAAGCTTCTGTTGAACAAGTTTGCAAGGCTGCTACTTGGTCTTCTGTTCATACTTTTTCTAAGTTTTACAAGGTTTATGTTAAGGCCTCAGCGGATGCTGCTTTTGGCCGCAAGGTGCTTCAGGCGGTAGTGACTTGAACTACTGGCCGTTACTCTTTGGGGATCCCACCCTACTCTGGACCCTGCTTTTGGATGTCCCAACTGTTATGAATACCGAAGCGGGCTGTGCCATGCAATAAAGAAAAAAGCAATTCTGTGAGTACTGACCTGTAGAATTGTTTTTGTTCTTGCATGGCACGGCCCCACCCTTGTTATCGTTTGTTCTTGGTTGCTTCTTTATGGTGATTGTTCCAAGTCAATTGGAGTCTTTTACCTTTTTCACATTTTTTACTCTCCTGGCTTCTTGTCTCACTGCTTGTGTACGCTGGGGAACTCTATGGTTAAGCCCATTTTTATAGGGAGCCGGGACAAGCCACAGCTTTTCTGCAGTACCACTGCGCCACCTTGTGGCGGAATAACCCAACTGTTATGAATACCGAAGCGGGCCGTGCCATGCAAGAACAAAAACAATTCTACAGGTGAGTACTCACAGAATTGCTTTTTTACAGGCAATCCCCAGGAAAACACACAGCAGGGCATCACAAATCGGGATGCCCTTCTGAAGGGGAACACCCAGAAGAATGAAAATGCCAGCTGTTGTTGCTCTTTTAAAGAGGAACATTGGGGAGGTTAAAACCTCCCCCAAACCTCATCGGACTGCTGCGCCCCCTCCAGTTTTACTTTTGGGCAATTTTCACTCGCCTCTCTAGGGCATCAACCTTCTGGGTCCCTCTGATTCCAGATGGCCTTCCAACAGGCAGCATGATCTTGCATCTCACCAGGCACTGTGCACGTCCCTCAATCTTGCACCTGTGATGCAAGGAAGGCGCAGAAAAGCCACGAGACTTCGCTGAACTGCGCTAGACTTTGACTTTGTCATTTAGAGACAGCTAAGCCTGTGGCGGGGGGAGAATTAGGTCCTGAAGCAGCCAGATATCGCCACATCAGGCGGCAGTGACATCCAAAAGGTAAATAGGACCTGCTGGGGGGGGGTGGTTCAGCCACAATCTTTAGGTCAGATGTTCCTCTTTAAGCAGAAATATTTGCTTCTCTGGCATTGAGTTGGAAAGCAAATACAGAACACTGGCCATGTTTGGGTACCTGCAGCGCCCTGCTGCCAATTCTTCCTAGAAAAAAACAATAAAAAAAAAATCCCTTTGATACATGGTTCAAAGACATAACACACTATATCACACTGCAGCCCTTTTCTGCAGATACCCCTCTTTTTCCAAAGGAAAAGAAAGGCTGGTGCCTCATACAGAATTCTCACTGTAATCAAGCTTCTGCCAGCCAGAAACACAGGAGGTGCTGAGCCCATCCTTCAGTGTCTCCTAAACACAAGCTACAGGCTACAGAGACATTTATGGCTCCTTTCACGTCTAACTCTGCTCGCACATTACTGTTTAATTAACAAGAACATGCAAATTAGTATTAGTAGACAAAGGGGAGGGTTGTTTAGAACTGTGCAGTATTTCCTCCTGACCATGTTTTCCAGGGGGAAAACAGTTCTGTGCAATTGTGATTTCCTGAGAAATTTGAGCGGGCTTAAACCAGAGTGGCACCAATCTGGAATGACTCATAATTGCTCAGGAACCTTATAGAAACAACAGCAACATCAACTGTTTCAAAGCTGCCCTATAGAGTTACATACTTTGTATTCTTCTTCTCCACCAGCTGTTGAGTGTGTGCGCATGCGCGTGACATGACAGAAATGCTGCCCTGTTTTTCTGAGGCATATCTCCCTCTCAGTTTGGTGTTGGGTGCATAAACCCAAGCTAAATTAACCCAGGCCAAAATTAAGTTAGAGCACATTTGACAAACTATATACATACAGTGAATAGATATATATACAGGCCAGGAGGGCAAATATTACTGAGTCAGTTACAATCAGAGTTAGCAGAGAAAATATCAGTTAGAAAGGTATATCAGTTACCTTTTGCAAATGGATATTATGCATTGTTGCAGACACCATTGAGCATTGTTGAGCCTGCTGGATTCCTGGTCCCCCCTCCCTCCACACGTAACCCCCAGAAAAAAAGGTGTCTGGAATCTCCAGACCTTAACAATGCTAGCTAAAAAGTAATGGTCTTATAACTTTCAGTTGGAAAGTCGTAGGGCACTGGTTCTGGTACAAACAGACTTAGGTGCTGCACTCCATATGAGACTAAACACAGCTGTATTCTATGGGTCCTAACATGAGTTTTGCGGATCTCAGTCCCTGAACATCTGGGAACGACGGGAGTGCCTGCTTTTTTTATCTCCAGGTTCCAAAAATATATTTTATTTATAATTAATGTGCACAGCAGCTTCCTTAATCTTTATTAACTTTTGGCCCCTTGTTCTAGACTGTCTGTCTCCATTCCTGCTTAGCTGTGTCAGTGGAGGAGCCTTTAAAGTGGACCAAAAGTCTAAAAAGAAAGTTTAATAAATGTCTTACCTAATGCCCCCCTCTGGCAAAAACTATTTGAGAGGGCTTAACTCCATGCAGATGTTCTGGAATAACAGATTGATTCTTTGCTGTAAAACTGCATGGAAGCGCCCATCTTGTCACACACATAAGCACGAGGAGAGAGCTGTGCCAGCAGCAGCCCACACCAAACTGAGAGAAATAAATGCCTCAGAAACACTGTCAGCTTGTGTATTATGTTATATAAACACACACTGAAACACCAGCTGCTAGAAGGCTTAAAGGAGCAGTATCACAAATTTTTCTTGGTGACTTATATTTAAATGGTACTTTGAATGTAGGTAAGTGTTGGAGTAAGAATTACAAATGTAGAAAAAAAATGATGTGTGTGTTGAGCAGCTGGAGACTAATAGCTCATGTTTATGTCTTCTGAGTGTCGGACCCGACACTCTGGCCTGTTCCATGCTGAGGAGAGGGGGAGAACAATGTATCAAAGTCTCAGCTGTTCAGTGCTGGCAGCCGTCCAGCATCAGATAACATTGCAACATTGCCTGGCCAGAACTTACGGTATATATCTAAAACAGAGAGAAAAGCTCTAGAAGTCATTTAGCTGATTTTGACAGCTTTCCCTTCGTGTTGGCTCTGCTGCAGAATCTTTCAGTTTACCATTTTCTCTTTCATATTATTATATTCTTGGTGTGCCACACACCCCGTTTCACTTCTTAAATATTCATCCATTAATGGGTTAATCCACCGCCAGGTGACGTAGTGCAGAGAGGAAGTCTTGTAACGAGCCCCCTTCCGGCCTATATATACCTGGTACCTCCCTTCAATCACCAGTATTTTTTCTCTCTGCTTGCTGACAAGTCAGAAGATGGAAGTCTCCTGCTTACAGTTAGGCCGGGGTATTCTTACCCCGCCACCCCCCTTTTGGTCTATTTCTGCCCGGTTTGAGTTTGTATACCTTTATGGTGAAATGGAAGCCTCCCAGCCTAGGCTGCTCACCGGGCAAATGGTAGATGGCACTTTAAGTGCCTAGGAGCTTATCTCCTACCGCTCGACCTCATGCGTGGGGCAATGCGGCTATCCGGCATGGTGATCCGGAAATGGGATGCCCCTGTCCCGAGGGTCCCCGTAGCCCCTTTCTCTCCCGTTACGGTCCCTTCTCCCTTCACTATGGGGGGGGGGGGGGTGTGAGGGTGTGCTTTAAGTATGTGTGTTTCACTTGTATCACTTCATTTCAACATGTGTATGTGTTCATGATTATGCATTCACTGTATTCAGCATGTGTATACTTTTGGTCTGCTTTAAGGGCAGGCTGCGCTGGGTAGGGGCTGGCCACTTCTCTTTGCAGACTGTTGCTTTATGGCCCCCTACCCCCTCCCCTCTCCCTTTTCTCCCCGCCTGGCATTTTATGTTTTCCTTAGGCTGCGCCATGCGGTCTTTATCCTCCCCCCTCCGCCGCCTGGGCGCACGTGTAGTGGCCCAGCTGAGAGTGATTTCCAGCTGATCGGCGTAGGGGGGGGGCGGGTCCCGCTGACACGGTGTCGGGGGCGCGGCGCCGACGTCATGCGGCGTCTTGCGGCGGGCCCATCGTTTACTTCCTTTTAAAAGCAGGAAGTCGCGTGGGCGCGCGGCCGCACTCAGTCTTCCGTGCTGGCTGCAGTCTTGCTCCGGCTGCTGCCTTCGCTGACCAGGTAAGCGGCCCCACCCGTTGGGGCAGTTAAGTGGGGAATGCATTTACTTGCAGTGATATAGTGGGGAGTCGCTTTGTATTAAGGGGGCGTGATTTGGCTCTTATTTAAAGGCACTTTGGTGCCATGCTTATATGTTTTTTTATACACATGTGAGGATCTGATGGTTTTTCTTTTCCTTGCAGATCCTGGGATCCCTGCTTATGGTGGCCCTCCGGCTCTATGTGCCTGGCTAATTATTGGGATATCTATTTAATGTATATATACATAGACTATATATAAATATATATATATATAGTTTATTAAAGGGGACCTTAACTTAAAAAAAAAAAATCCTCCCTTCCGGGACAAGGGGCATCCCGGGTTGGCTTATGCCTTAAAAGTCCCAGTATTGCAAATACCATAAATCACCATATGGAGGCTTCCGTAATTTCCGGAAACGGTTCTGCTGAGCCGTTCGGGGGGTGCGTAGGTTGTGGGGTTCCATTACCAGCTGATGATGTCTTTATTTGCATCCCTTGTGCAAAACAGACTATTGCGCGCCAGTCCGTTGCTTCGGCTGCGGGTCCATCGCATCCTTCATCATCTCCTACCTCTCCCTCCCTATTCCGGACCCCGCATGACACTGTCAAAAGTGGGGATTCGCATTCCGAGGCGGCAGCACAGCCCAGCCCCCGGAAAGTAATGCCCGTTAAAGCAGCGTTAAAGGCCGCTGCATAACGAAGGCACCTGACTCCGGTACCTTCGGCTCCACAGGACGAGTTTTGTGAACCTGTGGAATGGTCCGATGGATCCCCGGACGAGGATGATTTCCCGTCGGAGTCAGCTTGTGGCTGATGAGATTGGCGATTGGTCAGAGGGGGTTGTTTTTGACACCCCCTCTATTCTGGCTCAAATGTTTAAAATTTTGAGTTTAGATACGCCTGAGGCGGCCACCCCGCCAAAGGGTCAGTTGTTTAAAGAGCCTCAGCCGCGTTTGTTTTTTCCCAGACAACACCACTTTGAGAGGGTGGTTCTTAAGGAATGGAAACATCCCACGCGGTTATCTGGAATTCCTTCCAGTTGGGAAAAGCGTTATCCTTTTCCACCAGAATTGGTGAAGCTTTGGTCTGTCCCTCCTGACGTCGATACCCCTGTACTAGGGCTCTCCAGCTCGGCTATGGTACAATCTGCTGAGACCACTGTCCCTAAAGATGGGGAAGATCGTCGGATTGACCAATACGCTCGTTGCGCCCGGTATGTGCTTCAGCCCTTCTTCTATTGGCAATTAAGTCCTTAATTCAGGGGCTATATGAGGATCTTAATCCCGCTTGCAAACAGTTCACTGCGCTTAAGCAGTGTGAATCTTTTGTGGCTTATGTCCTGGCTGCTCAGGACGATGCGCTGACTATGAGTAGCAAGGCAGCAGCTATGCTGGTGGCTATTCGCAGGTCAGTATGGCTGCGTCAGTGGTCAGCGGACACAGCTTCCAAAAAGGTGCTCACAGCTCTCCCCTTTTTGGGGTTGCGTCTGTTCGGTGAGAAAATTGATTCAGTCGCAAAGGGTGGTAAGATGCCACAACGCAAGAGGCCTCGTGGTCCCTTCAGGGGGGCAAGTTCTGTTAGACCTTCCTTTCGAGGATTCAGAGCGGGCAGGGGTGCGTCCTCTCCCGCTACCAGTGGCGCAGGTTGGACTCGGGGGAGGGGCCGTGGCCGGCCCACTCAGTCCTGGGGCACCAAGCCCAAACCTGCTGATAAGCTCACTCAGCAATGAGGGGCTGCCCTCACCCGTGCGGGTGGGGGGACTATTGCGACACTTCTACCGTTGGAACCAAGTGGTTCCAGGCAGATGGATCCAGGAGGTAGTGTCGCCCGGTTACGACCTGGAATTCGAGTCTCACCCTCCTTCACGGTCCATTCATGGGTCGGTTCGTCCCGGCCTGAACTCTCATCAAGACGGAGTGTGTCTTTCCTTTGCCCAAATTCACACGAGAACGCTTCAGCTATTTCTGTTAGCGTATTAGGACCAGCAACCTCAGTCGCTGGATCAGTCCTTCCAGTTGTCCTCCCGTGTACGGCAGTCCCTCCTGTGGTGCTTGGTCTCGACCAATCTTGTGTAGGGCAGGCCTTTCCTGACCCCCCTTTGGAAAATTGTCACCACGGACGCCAGTCTGTCGGGATGGGGCAGATTCTGGAAGGAGCTGCGGTTTCAGGGGCAGTGGAGAACTTAAAGGCCCCACTTACCCATCAATATTCTGAATCTGAGAACCATCCGTCAGGTGCTTACTCTCCTGACTCAGTACGTTCTGGGCCTTCTGGTCCAGATGTGTTCAGACAATCGATCAGTTGCTTACGTCGGTCTTCAGGGAAGGACGCGCAGTCTGAGTTCTCTCAGAGAAGTGTCCCTGATCCGGACCTGGGCAGTGTTCCATGTTCCCTGTCTCTCGGCGGTTTACGTTCCAGAGGTGATTAAACAGGTAGCGGGCCGGTTGAGCAAGGGCTCTCCCCGTCTGGAAGAATAGGCTCTCCATCCTCGGGTGGTTCGCTTACTGTGTCTCCAATGGGAGACCCCGGAGGTGGACCTGTTGGCCCCTCATCACTATCACAGGCTCCCGAACTTCGTGTCGCTCTCCCAGGATCCTCTGGCTCTGGCAGTAGACGCTATGTCCCTGAACTGGCGAGCTCTGGGATTTCTATACCTGTTTCCTCCGATGCCCATGCTGGGCAGGGTTCTTCAGACGTTGGCTCTGGAAAAGGTGTACGCCGTTCTCGTGGCCCCAAGGTGGCCAAGACGAGTAAGGTTCGCAGGCATCGTTCGGCTGGCAGTGGACCAGTTCGTTCTGCCTCTTCGGCCCGATCTGCTCACTCAGGGTCAATTGTGTTACCCCAATTTACCAGCGCTGGGTTTGATGGCCTGGCTGCTGAAACCTCCATCCTGAAGGAGGAGGGTCTTTCTGATTCAGTCATTAAGACTCTGATCAGTGCCCGGAAGAAGTCTTCTTCCATCACCTACTATAGGACTTGGAAAGCCTATATCGCTTGGTGTGAGATAAGATCTTTTCCTTGTAGGGTCTTTTCGGTCTCCAGGATTCTGGAGTTTTTACAATCAGGGCTGGACTCTGGTCTCCAGCTAAGTACGTTGAAAGGGCAGGTCTCTGCCTTATCTATCTTTTTTCCAAAGCGTGTTGCGCTTAAACCTTTAGTTAAAACTTTTTTCCAGGGGGTTACGCATGTGCGTCCTCCCAGGAAACCATTACTCCCAGTTTGGGATTTGAATTTGGTTCTTTCGGCTCTTCAGGCTCCTCCTTTTGAGCCTTTGCAAGATATTGCTTTGTCTACCCTGACTCAGAAGATTGTCTTCTTGGTAGCTATCACTTCTGTCCGGCGTGTCTCAGAGTTGGCGGCCTTAACTATCCAGGCGCCTTACTTTGAGAGGCATCAGGATAAAGTGGTCTTTCGGTTCGAACCAGACTTTCTTCCTAAGGTTGTTTCTGCTTTTCATTTGAACCAAGATATTGTTCTTCCCTCCTTGTGTCCTAATCCTAAGAATGACAAAGAGAGGGTTTTGCATTGTTTGGATATAGTACGCTGTGTTAAGTACTACTTGATTATCACGTCTCCTTTTCCTAGGACGGATTCCTTTTTTGTTGTGCCCCATGGGCCTAAGAAGGGTTTGGCACCAGCCAAATCTGCCATTAGCAAGTGGATACGTCAGGCCGTTACTGCGGCCTATTCGGCTAAGGGAAGAGTTCCCCCTTTTCGTATCACTGCTCATTCCACTCGCGCTGTTGGGGCGTCTTGGGCATTTCAGCACCAAGCTTCTGTTGAACAGGTTTGTAAGGCCGCCACTTGGTCTTCTGTTCACACTTTTTCTAAGTTTTACAAAGTTGATATGCGGGCCTCAGCGGATGCTGTTTTTGGCCGCAAAGTTCTGCAGACTGCAGTCATTTAAGTTTTGCTTCACCTGGCCTTGAGATGCCCTTCCCTTGTGGACACTGCTTTTGGATGTCCCATTAATGGATGAATATTTAATAAGTGAAGCGGGGTGTGTGGCACACCAAGAATAATACCATTTTGTGAGTACTCACCTGAAAAATGGATATTGTTGGTGTGCCACACACCCCACTTCACCCCCACCCTTTTCGGTATTGCCAAAGCATTTATATGGTGAAGCCCTTTTTTATTTATATATCAAAATTGATTTTTGAGGTTACCGGTGGAATACTGGTACCTTGTCTTTCTGCTTTTTAAATATACTGGTGATTGAAGGGAGGTACCAGGTATATATAGGCCGGAAGGGGGCTCGTTACAAGACTTCCTCTCTGCACTACGTCACCTGGCGGTGGATTAACCCATTAATGGATGAATATTTAAGAAGTGAAGCGGGGTGTGTGGCACACCAACAATATCCATTTTTCAGGTGAGTACTCACAAAATGGTATTTTTTCATTTTTCCATATGATCTTTCTTTCAGCTTTGTGTGTTTTGAGCAAAGCCCAACCCAGGATTTTCACTATCTGGAGTTTTGTTTTGTGCCCCTGGGGGCATCCCGACCTGGGATGCCCTGATATGTGAAATCCCCAAGTTCGCCTGTGAAAACGTACCTTTCCCTGTCCCACAGCGCTCTCATCCAATCAGCTCTGTTTGCACGCAGATGGGGAGCCTGAGCAGTAACCTTCCTGGCCGCCCGGCCTGTCTAAATGACTATCTGCGTGAGCGCGCCAGAAAAATGGGGGGGTCTGTGGTTATCCAGGGGTCGTTTCACACAGTGGGCATCCTGATTTAGAATGCCCAAGGGGCAAGGTCAATGGCCGGGTCTTATAGACTTCAGGGTCGGCCACTCAGGGTTTTGTTCCACTTTAATACCTTTAGATTTTCCTGCACAGTTATTCAAAGAACAATTTCAGTCGTTTTCAGTCAGTTTAGTTTATTTTGTATAGATTTTACACATTTGAGTCACCTGGTCTCATAACAAAAGCAGCACCTCACACACACACACACACAGCCGTTACCACTGATTACAGTGTCAGCCTCTGAGGTAAAGTGTTGCTAGGAGACCAGTGGGCTAAATGAAGCAGCTCACTAAATACAACCCAGCAGATCCCCCTATTCAGCAAGTGGACTGAGCCATTGTCATTATACAATTTAAAAGAAAGGCATATATTTTTTTCTTTTTCTATCGCCAGATTATTTAGACACATGTTATAAGCTATTGTGTGGCTATTTAATTATTTATCTTTTTTAATGCAAATTTCGCGATACTGCTCCTTTAAGTGTGTTTGTCATGAAAGCTGCAACAATTTTTTTTTATCACTGTTCACTGCAAAAAATCTGGATTTACCACACCATTCAGTCAGTGTAAACATACGTATCTTCTAAAATCTTACAATTCTTTCAGCTGGGCAGAAGAGCAATGAGTTCAGCTGTTGGCTTTCTACTAGAAATAAAGATAGATTGCATTGATGTGTGAGGCAAATTTGACCGTGGGATTCATTTTTTTATATAAGCTGGACTCAAGTATGTGGCAAGATGGCCACTCCCAAGCAGTTATACAGCATAGAATTTTCCTGCTATTCATAACATTCGCATGGCATTAAACCCTCTCACATAGTTTATGTCACTGAATAGGGAACTTTAGGGGTGCAATTTACTGAACTTTTTTTCTAAGAATACAGCACGTCCTGCTCCCGAATAGTAATAACATGTGGGTAATCCTCTGCCTCAGGCGCCGTGCACTGCAGACATGTAGAAAACAAGCTCCTCCCGGCCCTACATATACCGAGGGACCTCCCACAAATCCCCAGATTTCTCTGCAGTGCTGGAACTGCGAAGACATGAAGTATCACGCTGTCGCAGGCGAGCGGGCCTTACGGCCCAAGGTCCTGTGGGACTATTTCCACCCGTCCCCTTCAGAAGAAATATGCCTCCCAGCCTAGGCTGCGTGGGTCGGGTGAAGATAGGTAGCACCTGGTGTGCTGAACGGAGCCATGCTCCACCGCAATCCCCCTCCATAGGGTAGGCGGTCAGGCCGTTGGTGAGCCTCTAGAGGATGCCCCTCCCACAATTTTGCCCGTGCCCCTCACAGACTTAGTCCATGGACACCGTCAGCTTCCCCCTCGCTTCCTCCCGTAACTCGGGGGAAAAGAAGGGGGGGGGGTGTGGCAGCCCTAGTGCTAATTCGCCTTAGACCTTGGTTCTTTAATTATGGGGTCAGTGTCGCGCCTCGCTATACAGCGCGAGCTGTCTTTTTTACTAACAATCTGTTTGTTCGGCAGATTCATTCCAGCGTGTCAGCATTAGAGGTTGCTTATTCTCCGCTGTTCTACCTTGGCCGTTGGTTAGAGCTTCGCGTTCTTGGGGGGAGACTCGGCATGACGTGCCTCGCGTCACAGCCCGGCCTGGCCCACCCCTCGAGGTTCGCTGGCGCCATTTTCTCTATCTTCACGCGCGTGGTGTGGTTCGCCTCCTCCCTCGGTCATGTAAGTGCCCTCCGGGGCGGCATGGTTCTATGTTTTTCAGACAACGCATGGCACTGACTCCACCCTCCTTGTCTCTTTATGTCTTTCAGACGCCAAGACTTTGTTGCCTTTCCCCGGCCTAACATATATTACAGCGGGTCCTCTTTACAAATTCTCCCACATTACTAGCGGGTTTTGGGGCATCCAGGGTTGCCTATTGCATAAATCCCTGCGTCATACTGCTTAATAATCACCATATGGAGGCATTTCAGAATTATGGAACCTGGGTCCCTCCGGGACGTGACCGGCTGTGTGCAGTGTGTGGCCAGCCCCTGGCTGAGGCTGACAGGGCACAGGTCTGCAGACAGTGTGCAGAACAGGCAGGTTTGCTAACAGAGGAACCTCCCTTCCTTACTCCCGTCTCCCCGCTCCCAAATATCACTCATGACGAGTCCCACTCCAGCGGGGATGACCTGCAATCGATGCCGCGAGTGTTGCCCACGGCGGAGCAGGTGCTTTCTGGATTAGCGGAGCGTATGGGCCCTGGTAAAAAGCGGTCCCTGACGCCTCCAGGCTCCCCGGTTCCTGACGATACCGATGACTCTGAGGAAGGTGAGCTATTTTCAGACTCGGGCTCCTCCCATGGGATGCCCGGGGGCCGTGATGATTCTGAGCCTGGTTCCTGGGGTCTGTGTGACACAGATGAAATCCTTATCAAGATTTTTGAGGTTTTGTCAATCTCCCCTCGTGGGAAGATCCTCAAGCCGAAAAGGGAGAGTTTCCATACAGCGCCGCCGCGCTTGGAGTTCCTAGAACAGGAACATTTCCAGAATCTTATATCCCAAGAATGGGAATCGCCTTGTAAGCTTAAAGGGACTCCAGGGGCCTGGGAATGGAAGTACCCTTTCCCTCCTGATGTGGTTAATTTATGGTCAGCCCCCCTGGTGGTGGATGAACCGGTTATAGGGGTCACAAACCCCCCTTTTATGACTGCTCCCTTTTACCGTACCCTTCGGGATGCTGAGGATCTGCGCACTGACAGACTGGCTTCACACGCCTTCTCGTGTGCTGGGACGGCCCTGTGCCCGTTTTGTGCCACGGCCATCACTGCGGTGGCCGCCAGGACTCTTGTCAGAAAGATACTAGATCACCGCCCTGAGGACCCTTGGGGGGTGTTTAATGCGCTATCAGACTGCGAAGCGTTTGTGAAGTTTATTCTATCGGCACTGGATGACACCATTAAGATGTGTGCTAGGAACTCGGCACTTGCGGTAGCCATTCGCCGCCTGGTCTGGCTGCGACAGTGGGGTGCCGATGGAGCTACGAAAAAGGCTCTCACTTGCCTTCCATTCAGAGGACGGCGGTTATTTGGGGCCCGCTTGGACCTTTTTGGGAAAAAGGGTAAAGCACCCTTCCGCAGAAGGCCGCTCCGGCCTCCACGAGGCAGGGTCACCCCTCCACCTCCCTACGTTAGTGTCAAACGCGAATCTGAGGTGTGTTTCCAGCTGTTCGGTGTGGATTTCCAACATGGGGCGGGCAGGCAGCGCCCTGGGCCTTCTGGCAGGACCAAGTCCAAATCTGCCAAAACCTCTCAAGCATGAAGGGGCGCCCTCGCCCGTCTGGGCGAGGGGATGACTGCCACAGCTGTCTCACATCCAGGAATATGCCTTCTCCTTCTGGTGGTTCCGGGATTTAATCCCCCTGGGCTCAGGATGGGTTTTTGCTGGGCGGTCCCCCCTCAGTGATTGTCAGGGTGCTTCCAGTCCCTGCTTTTCCTTCTGAAATTGGCGCAGGCCAGACTGGGCCTACAGTGTTGGGCGCACTTGCTGATTGCCTTAACGGTATGGGGCTATGGCCCCTATATTATCCTTCCTCCCCCCTCAACAGTATGAGGTAGTCTGGACCGCGTTGGCCTATGGCAGGCTTAGCAATTCTACCTTCACAGGTAGTCCATATGACAACCCTGTCTTAGGTCACGGGCCCCCTGCGCGGGGGGGGGGGGGCTTTCGGCCTCCTGCGAAGCACTAGATCTTCTTAGTCTCCCTGGGGTCTGCTGGACGCCAAGACTATTTCTAGACAGTGTCGCAGGATCAACCCTGGGAATTGAGGCATTACTTGGGGCCTCTCTTTCGTGCCCAGGCTACTAGCCTGGCGCGACTGGGGACACGGCTGAGGGGGGAGGCATCTGCGTTGGGACCTACCGGGTCGTCTTCCTTACTCCCCAGTCTCTGCATCAGACCGAAGTGGGTCGGTTGCCCGGCAGTGTCCCCTGGGAGCTACTGGATGGTTACTCAGTCACCTCATTCCCTCAGGGTCACTTATCCGCGATCCCCCATCCCTGGGAATCGGTTCGGGCTTGCAGCCTTCTTCTCTGGTAATAGGGGACACCTGGTTTCGGAGGCTCTGCCCCCCTTTACTGACGCCTTGCCTTCACCAGGCGGGATGGCAACTGGTGGGCCCGTTGGCGGCACATCAAGATGATGTCACGTATATACCGAGCCCTTGGGCTCTTCGGCGCAGTAGGTTACTGAACCTACACATGTCCCAGCACCCTGGTGCTTGGTCTGTGCTCATGCCTTCTTGGTAAGGTGGTTCCTCTTGAGCTTCCCATATGCAAGGGCCCCGTCAGGGGGGCACTCCCCTTCCTTACTAGCATCTCCTAGCGAATGGTCACCCTGGGTACCAAGTCTCGCAGGTTTGGCGGGGGAAAGGAAAAATCCTTCCACAACCCCCGTGGTTCTAGGTAGGGCCCCCTAGAGGGTCCATCTTACCTGCTGGGCTTGTGAAACGATGGGCCCCCGTTGACTCTGTATGGCTGGCCTTCTCCTCCTTCAGGATCGGTCGGTTTATGGGGGACCCCTGGTCTGTTGAAAGACAATGGCCGTTTTTAATACTGGTCTAAAGATTGTGACAGGTTGCTACCTCTGGAGGGTCCCTGATCCTGTCTTGGGCGGGGGTCTACTTCCCCTGCTCTCAGCGGTATTCGCTTCAATAGATGCCCTTAGCGGCAGGTTATGCTATCCCGGTGTTGCCCGGGGAGCCTAGCGTGGCTCTGAGGGGTCTCCCTCCTGAGACAGGGCCTCTGCCCTTGTTCCTGCTGTCCCAGAATATTCTGACTCCGGTCAGGGGGGCTGAGTATTTAGGCATAGCCTTGTTTTTTTCATATGCCTTCTCTTCATCACCCTACTTGTGGGTTCTGCGCACGGTTGGCCTGATAGAGAGTCCCATGGGATCTATGGCCTGGGTGGCCTTGGGAGTAGTGGTTCGCAGATGCCTCTGCTGAAGGCTGCTGAATTGTGATATCTCTTTCAGGAGTGCGGTTCTGCCCTTATCAGGTCTCTTCCTGTTCCAATATAAGGTCTCCTGTCTGGGGATTGACAGCTGATTCATTCAGAGGAAGGGGAAGCTGGGGAGATAGCTCCCAACCCCCTCTCATACTAAGTCACCCAGAAGATAAGGCCCGTCCCCCATCTCCCCAGCTTCCCCTTCCTCTGTCTATAACAGCTTTGTGGTATCCCATATTGAATGGCACTGGCCTTAGTCTCTTCCCTGTTAGACGTTCTCGGTTCCCAGGGCCTTTAAAGTCATTACAGCGTAAGTTGGGGTTGGCTCCCCATCTGGGGACTCTGAAGGTGTAGGTTTTGCCCTGGCCTTCCTGCAGGAGTCTGGTTCTGTCGCCCTTGTAGGGAATTCTTTTGGGGATTGCTTAGCTGCATCTCCCCAGTAGTTCCATGGTCCCTGTGGGGATCAATTTTCATTGCCTGGATGCTGTCTCAGCTGCCCTGTAGTCCAGCCCGCTTCTCTGGGGCCTCCTGACTCCGTCAGACATGGGCCTGAGATGATGGATCTGGTTGCTTAACCCTGACATATATATATGTACAGATATATACGGCTACAGGCACCACATGCCTGGGGGGGTTTCCTTTTATGCTGGGCCTCCGGTCCAGGTGGTCTGTAGGATCTTGCTTGAGTCCCTTAGTCTAGCCATGGGCTTATTCTTAATAATACTGATATGAGGGCCTACATCCCTCTACAGGTTTTGCACTTCTCCCCATGCGGGCCTTCTTGGCCTTTAGGGGGACTGCTGTTCTTGGAGTCTACAGGCACCTCCTTAGGTATGCGCCTGATATCTATTCCAGCGCCATCGCGCCTTCGGATCAATCCTTCTCGATGTCCCCTGATCCTGAGGAAGCCTGAGTCTGTATTCCCGCCTTGGTCGGGTGACCTGTTTCTGTTTCCCTTTGGGGGTGTTACAAGTGTTGCCACAAGGCTTCCTTGCCTGTGAGCTGGTTGGGTCACTACACTGACCTATGTTCCTTTCGGGGGAGTGAATCTTCCCTTTTGCTGTTTACTCCGTTATATGGGTGCTTGGGTACCTGGCTCTTCAGCACCAGGGTTTTTTTCTCTGATTAGTTCAGTTACTAGACTTCTGGCCTGTCTCTGTTCATACCTTCATGGTCCTGTTATGAGACTGACTTTAGAGCCTTTGCTCATGTCATGCCTGTTGCAAGTTTTGCAGGTGACAGCGCCTTTACTGTCCGCTGTGCCTTGTTTTTTTCTGGGGATCCCACCCTGCTTATGGACACTGCTATTGGATGTCCCACATGTTATTACTATTCGGGAGCAGGACGTGCTGTATGCTTAGAATAATACAACTCTGTGAAATACTCACCTGTAGAGTTGGTATTATACGCATACAGCACGTCCTGCTCCACCCCACCCTGGTTTCACTTATTCTGGATCCCCTGTATGGTGATTGTTATCATTAGATATTGTTACCAGTTATTCTGGGTGGTTTGTTCCTCCCGGCTTCTCTTCTCACTGCTTTTCAATGCTGGGGATTTGTGGGAGGTTCCTCGGTATATGTAAGGCCGGGAGGAGCTTTTTTTCTAGATGTCTGCAGTGCACGGCGCCTGAGGTGGAGGATTACCCACATGTTATTACTATTCGGGAGCAGGACGTGCTGTATGCGTATAATACCAACTCTACAGGTGAGTATTTCACAGAGTTGTATTTTTTCACTTTTGGTCTGCTTTAATACCAAGGCCCCCAGTGTGGGGGCACTGGCAGGCATGAGATATGCATTTCAAATAAGAACTTTTGTTTGAAGACATGAGCAAGCCCCCACATGCACAATGATTTTGGCACCCCCTTTCAGAAAAAGCTCTGTTTATATATTAGTTCCTGTAAATGTGGTGCTTTTCTTATCTTTGGAAGTGTCTTTAATAATACTGCTATCACATATGTATTCCTGGACACTCTCCTGGCTTTTTCCACCAATAATAGCATTGCACTGGTAGACACAGCTACTCCCCTCTTCTGAGTTTAAAAGTGTAGAGTAAGTTAATCAAGCTCAATAAAGTATTCTGGCAATATGGGTGGCAGGGATTGAAAGGAATACTCGGTCTAGAGAAGGCTTTTAAACTTGAACCAAAAGCCTTGCTGACCAGTTGTGACCACAACCATCCTGTCCCTATGTCCCTGATTATTATCTTAGTACAGGGGTTGTGCCTTCTGTATAGTGATATCAATTACCTTTCTCTCTCTTCTTACTGTCTCGGGATGTTTTTTGAGACCATATTACTCTGCTTAGTATACACATACTATAGCAAGCCCCATCTGTCCTTTCTCAGAGTAGTATTAATTTAACAGACTGCTGAACTCCAAGATCTTAAGCTGGACATTATTAATCTCTTAAAGCGTGCATGAATTTGTAATGTCTTGAGGAAGATAAGCCTTTTTTTTTCAGTACTAGGAGGAAACATTAATAATTGAGCAGAGAACACGCTGCACAGATCACTGCCTGGCAATCTAGCTTTCCTAATATAGGGATTTATTTTGTCCGTGGCCTTCTAAGGCAGCCTGCTTAGCAGCATCAGGGTGAATGTAAATAAATCCTGATTTCTTCAAGAATGGGATTCATGTGATTTGTTTAGAGTGGAAGGAAGTATTTAGTTTGTAATGCTTAAAATTAATCTTCAATATCCGCACAATCTGCACACCATTTTGGCATGCTGTTATGAAACACTGGGCTCTGATGTGATAGCATCACGGAGGCCACTGAGGTTTCAGATCATTGTTTGGAGAGTAAGACTAGACAGTGAAAGTCTAATTGAAACCAGACAGAACTGTTTTATTTGAAAGTTTATTATCATTCGAAGGAAGGGCGCAACAGGAAAATTAATTATTAAAGCATGCCTTTTCCCTCCTGCCTCTATATCCTGAAGGTTTGAGCTTTTATCTTAAAGGAATTCCAGCACTGCCTTTTCAAACAAGGCCTCTTCCACATAGGGGCTTTATACATTAATTGCTTTTGCGCTGTGTAGTTTAATCCTATGTAGCCAGATAATTACATTGCTTGATTTAATCATTGATTTACAACAACATGGCAGTTCATAAAGTATGCACACCCTGACATAAAATGCAGCCCATGACTATCCCATGGAATGATATGCGTTGAACTTTCTATGTTTCAACCTTGCTTGTTCCCCCGCATTCACCTTTGCCATGTGTCTGCATAAGGTTGCCTTCATCTAGGAGAATATGTCTCTTCAAACAGCGCCTTTACTGACATACACCAGTGCAGACCTACTGTGATAATGTATATGTAAATGTTACTATGAAAAATATACAGCACTGTTTCCTTCTTGTCTCTAAATGGTCGCCTTTTTGTACTACTAAAATATAAAACCATATGATACAGGACGGCTCATTAATTAACCCTTGTTTCATCAATAAAAGTTCAGATGCCTGCCAAAATATTTAGAATTGTGTTTAGCAATCCTGAAAGATGTACAAACCTTGCACATTGATTAGTCAGTACAAAGCCAAGCTGGTGGCACCACTATTTTCTGCAGCTTGCTTGTTTTAATATTCTGGAGATGCTCAAAAGCCTACAAAATGGGTGTTGGTGTGATTTTACACGTGATTCAGCAACCTTGAAAGCTGTTTTTTTTTTCGTTTTTGCTAATTCAATTGGAGTGCAGCATTCAAAAATCAATTTTCAAAAAAAAAATTGTGTGGATTTGTAAAATAATTCTAATGATTTAGGTGCCACGGTGGCACACACAGGACAGTTAACATATCATGGCGAGGAACAAAATGGATGAGGCTCAATGTGCTTTCTGTATGACGAGTGTGAGTGATTTGGGGTGAACGGCAGTGACACGGACGACAGTTCTTCAACAGCAAAGGCAGTTTTATTGAAAAAATAAAATGTTCATCAGGAAAACAAAACTTATCTCTTTAAGTCAGAAAACGTTGCAGCACAAATGCAGTACAAAAGGGTTACTTCACCAGCTCCGTGAAAGTCCTTGGTTTAATAGTCCAGTAAACTATAAGTCCAAGTTACAGGGGCATACCAGCCCACGCTGCTCATCCAGAAGTCCAAGTGCAGAGACACAAGCAAAGTCCTTCAACTGCATGCAGTTCTGTTGTTCACTTGGAGCAGGTATGGCCTGGGCTCCTTCCTCCAGGCTGTTCAAACAGCCAACTGACAGGCTCGGTGGCTCCTTTTATTCAGGCTTCCCCTGCAATCAGCCTTATCACCTGTGCAAGGCCTGAGATCAGGGAACAAACCTGTAAAGGACTGGGGAATGTGGCCTGGGTCCTGAAAACCCGGCATGGATCGTGCCTGATACAGCATAGCAGGGGAAAAATACACACCATTCAGGACTTTTTCATACACTTTACCACACGAGGTTAAAACTATCCTGGGGCACCATGAGCAAGACACATGAGCCAATCACAAAACGAGGACAGTAATATGTGCAATATTTTATTTACCGTTTTGCATGCAGCTGCTAAACAATACAGAATGCCATGACAACATAATTATACCAGACAGAAAAATGACCATGCCAAAATATATTTAATCAAAGTGGACCAAAACCCGTGATTTTTATCCTCGCCCCGGGCATCTAAATTTGGGATGGCCCTGTAGAAACCCCCAGGAACCCCAACAAACACCCACCATAGTTTTTACGGCCTTACGACCTTAGGTCTTACGGCCTATTCTCAGTGCTCCCCAACATCTTTGAGGCTGAGGCGTGCTCCTGCACCCAGCCCTTTAGTAGGAGCCCACCACAGACCACAAGGAGACCAGGGATATGCCGAGACCCGTGAATATGGCGTTGTGCCTCGGAAAGGTGGGGCTTCCCAGGGTGTTTCACACAGCAGAGCTTCCCCTAATAGGGAAGCACCAGGGGTTGTAAGTTTCCTGTCTGTATTTTAAGTGATCTTTTAGACCCCTTGGCTGCCCATAAAGGCAAATCTTCCTCTTTAATGTGGACCAATCACCGCCACGGAAGGCGCTGGAGTCTGAAAGGCTCTCCAGTATCCCTGCTGATGTGCATGCTCCCACACCCATCCATTTAGATAGTCTACTTGCAGGGTGGTGTGCACTCCACAGGGAAACCTGGGATGTGGCTGACACTGACACTGCTCCCCATGCTGACACCAAATCTAAAACAATGGCTTTATGCCCTACATAAGTATTCATTGTATAAAGCAGTGATTGGAAAGGTGACTGGAGTGTGAAATCTGGGGGATCTCAAACAGCAGGGCATAAGGATGCCCATAGGGCAAGAATAGTGAAAATCCTTGTGACTGGTCAATTTTAAAGCGAAACAAAACCCATAATGCCCCGTGGGAGAACCCCCCCCCCCCCCCCCCCCAGAATGCTGCTATTCAATTACCTCTTCCTTGTTCCAGTGGCACATGCTTTTGTCCAATGGGAGCTGTCTGCCATGACTATGTAATTCGGCAGGCAGCTCTAATTGACTTCAATGGGGAGCGCGCCTGAGTTACCCCAGCGGCGCACGTCCCAGCCTATATGAATGGCTAGGGCGGGAGCAAGCACACGCCGCCGTGAGAGCTACCTGATGCATTACATAGTCACGGCAGATGTCTTGCACTGTTGGAACGAAAAAGAGGTGAGTGAATTCTGGGGGGGGGGGGTTTACACAGCTGGACATTCCAACTCAGCATGGGGGAAAGCCAGTCTACGGCCCTGGAATATTTGAGACATGGGTGGGGTTCTGTGTTAAAGTTGACCCAAACCCATTTTACCTGGCTGGAGTCTAACAAATTCCTAATCCAGCCAAACCCCGATCCATTGGCCATTTCACTGTGTAAGACCCTCAGGGATCACCTGAATACTCACCTTGCATGTGCTTAGCCAGACAGCCTGGGTGTGGCAGCACACACATCATTCAGAGGAAAATGGGATGCTTTCTGCTTCCTGCTCTCTATGCCGTGCTCTGTGGACAACTGAATTCTATGCCCTGCATTATAGTGGACCAAAAGTCTTTTAGACTCTGCTGCCTGATTCCCTCTCCTCCCAATTAAGGATTTGTGAATAGCTGGCACAGGCATGTCCCCAGTTGGAGGCTAACAGGGATGCAGTCATCGGGGCACTCTGCTTCATTGGAGGCCATAGCTGATGAGTCCTTTCGACGGCTAAGCAAATTAGAATGGAGCCAAGTGCACTGACTTCCTGCGCATGCTCCGTTGGGTTGGCAGTCATGTATGTTTTAAGGCAAACCGGGGGGGTTCACATAGTGGGTCATCCCAAATCAAGTACTAAAACCCAGGGTTTTGGTGCACTTTAATATGTGTGGTGAGTATGCTGGTCATCCGAGGGGGATACACAGAGCCATGCAAGTGACATGACACAAGGGGCCCACTGGGACGCTGTTGCCCAGGGGCCCATAAAACCCTGGAGCTAGCCCTGGATGCAACAGCTAAGAAATCTTTAAAAAACCCAGAACAAATGGCAACAAGGGCTCATACATCTCTGCTACAAATTTGGAAGCAGAAGAAAAAAAATCGCACACACAGCATTTCGGTATGGATAATTTGTGCACTTTTTCTCTGAGTTTTCCAGTCGTAAAGTGATTTTCAACTGCACATGCAAAACATTTACCTGCAAATTCAAGTGCATTCGAACACAAGAATTTAATTCAACTGCCTTTGTAAATCACTCCTCCATTTGAAAAATTACCACCTGCGATCCAATTTTCCAACCGTTACATTTTTTTTTCTACCTTTAATAAATTAAGGCCAATGTATTTTATGGAATCTGTTTTCATCACATTCAAACTGTTGCTGTTAGCAGCTGTACACCAAGAAGAGAGTAGTTTTCTGAGGCGGAGACCTTTGTGGTGGGGATGTGATTATGGCTTGGATTGTGGTAGTATAATGGACATTTATATATCATTTATTGATATGGCAATTCATTTTTATAATTTGAGAATTCACATATTATCCAGATCATAGGTAGGGCACATATCATCATATATATATATATATATATATAATGTATATGTATGTTTCAAAGAGGAACAACACACATTAGTTTGACTTTCCTGTGTGTTGTTCCTGTCTGCCACGGCATCTCGAATTGGGATTCTCCGCTGTGTGTACCCGCCCAGGTCGTCCCAATTCACTCGCCTTCCTTCTGCTCCCAGCGAGTGCGCTAACTGGCTGAACGGCTCGGTTATAGCCTGTTTTGCTTTACTGGATCCTGCCATGTTGCAGAAGCTTACAATACCGTTACTGGTGCAATTAATAGATTTGACGGAGTTACTGGAGTATTGTGCACCATGTTGCAGGAGCCAGGCAGGACCCATGTTTTAAGATAGGGTTAGAATTTCCATGTACCTTTATATGCATGTAAGCCTAGGAATGTTTCAAAAATGACCATAGTTCCTCTGTACTATGTAGCAGCGGGGCACCCTCTGTTGCCAGACCATGTTCAACATTTTGCGCTATACATGTTTAGCTGTGATTTTTCAGGGATTTGCAGGAAAATTATATATTGTTTTTTTTTTGGGCAAAGTTTGGACTTTAACATGAAATGTCTAATTTTTTTCAGTGCTTTCACAATATTTTTGGAAATATGTGAAAAAAATATTTATATATTTTTAAAAAGTTGTATTTTTTTAAATAAAAAGGTATGTAGGTTTTGAAGAAAATTATATAACGTGTAAAAGCCCCTTTCTGCCCAGAAGACACCCCAAACTGAAAAGATCTCTTCATGAGTTTTTCAATTCAAATAACACTTGCCGCACTATCAAGGGTTAATCCTTTAAAAGTAAAAAATTGGCGTGGGATTCCCTCTCTGGGACACACACACACTTCTTAAAAGAATGTTAAGGTTAAACTCTTGATGATTTTAAAAAACAGTGCCCCCCTTCCCAGTAAAACCAGCCCTGGCACGAGCTTTGTGGGTTGGTGGATCAGCTCTAAAGCCTACCAGCCCCTATAGCCCGTGTGGGACCTCCATTGAAAAATGCAAAGTTTAGTAAATTGTCATCTGAACCCCCTCTTTTGCAACCAGTAAGCTATTTGAGAGGGCAAATCTCCCTTATGTTGTGGAATAGCAGTCAGATTCTATACTTATAAACTACACGGGGCCGGGCATCTTTTTTCAGCCCTGCTGCTGAAAAAAAAAACAGTCCTACAGTCAAAATTTACCTAAATCTCAGCCATCATCTGTAATGACTCTGCACTGCTCAGAAAGCTCTTGAAAAATTGTGTCAACATTGTAAACAACTCTGCAGCAGCCAAGACCTCTGACACATATTTACATTCATCCCCAGCTAGTGATTCAGTGTGTGAGTGTGTGTAACATGACAGACATGCTGATACCTTTTCTAAGGTAAATCTTTCTCTGCTTGGAGTTGGCTGCTTATTGCACAATCCCAAGCTCCAGACAGCCTGCACTGTGTGGAGAAACAAAATCACACACACACATACTGCAGCCATGCTGAATCAATGCTGCCTGCTAGAGAACAATGTTATCTCCTTCTTACATCCTGCGTGGAAACAGATAAAATATCTCTCTGGCTGTTTGGGATGATCATAAGGAAGTTCCTAGCTCATCTTTAGTGTGTGTATGTGCTAGAAAAGTTCTCCCCAACAATTCATGCTTATGTGCAAGCAGGACCCTCAGATGCATGGGGTTAAAGTGCTACAGCAGGCAAAGGCAATTGTTACACCATTGCATTGTGCTACGTTTGGCACTGTCCTAAACTGTTTCAGTTTAAAATAAATGGCCTAGATATCAAGGTTTACAGTCTCAACTCATGATTTCTATTCTGAAGCAAGTGGGCGTGCCCTTGGATCTTTGATGCTGCATAATAATGAGCATAATGGGCAGGGTCTGTAACATTCCTAGAATTTGCTTCAGACAACCTGGCTGTGGTCCTCCCCTCCCTCCCGTTGCTAGGCAACATTGGAGCCTAGACCAGCACTCCCAGACACACTTGGCTGCAATCCTAATTGCCATTGCCAATCACCATCGTTAATTGCATGCATGCAATTCCATGCATTCCCAAATGTGTATGTGCACAACTCTCATAGTGCACGTGCACCCTCCCAAAGTGCATGTTACTTTAGTTACTTTGGACGAGCAAATTATGAAGCGCATAATACCATAAAAGCAGCACAAAAGCCTGCCTGACGCCATTGATGACGTCATTGATGATGTCAGCCACCTTGCCTGCCTGAATAAAAATGTGCAAAACAGCATCTAAATGATAATTAATACCATAAATTGAAAACAAATGCGATTCCCCAGAGTGGGGTGCAAGATTGCCTGTCCCGTGGTCCCGCCGGGCATTATGTAAGACGGGCCGCCTCACTGCCACTGCTGTGCGCTCGGTTTCCCGCGCACTGTGTCTTGGTTGCACAGGTTACACGTTTTCCTGAAATATCCAATATGCAAACAAGAAAAAACAAGCTATATCTGAAAGCACAAGGTCCCATGAGCAGAACAACTCGCTACTTTTACCTCTTTTAACTTTTAACCATTTCTCCCAATTTTAACGGTACCACATATGTATAGGTATCCCCCCATTCCTGCCCAGGAGACCCCCCAAACTGAAAAGAGCACTTTATAACATTTACAAACAAAATACACCTACTATCCACGCTAAAGAGGGTTAAATAAAAGGTGGCAAGGTTCATCAATCATTTTCTTTCCACCACTTGTGATCTAAGGTCACTTTCTCAAACACTAAAAGTAATGCTAGGCATGCAAAGCGGGAGAGCAGAGATGCCACTCCCATCTGCTTCTGTCAAATGTGATCTCCACGGGAGCCTGGAAGAGGAATATGATGGGTGCCCCTGGCTTTTCAGAACTATTACATTTCAGTCCAGTCATGGGGTAACCATGGACCGTACGTGAGGTAAGTAGTTTCTTTCTTTGCAACCCTGTGAATAGAATTCTACTTTAATGATGTGGAGGGATACTTTTTTGTGTTTTTGAACATTTTAAGGGGTTAGGGAGATATAAGGGGTGAGGAGATATAAGAAGGTTTGGATAATGTTGAGTGTCAAATATGTGGATGCAAATTAATTTCTACAGGTTATAATCACTAAGAGCGATGGGTGCAACTAATAATACAGCTTCTTTGAATTAGACTTGTCCCTTTTGTACATTCAAGCAGCTAATTTAGTGTAAAGGCTTATTATGCCATTATAACTCAGTATGATTGGACAGACTTGTGGAATATTACATAAAGCTGTAACATATCACAAAACTGCAAGCCCCATTTTAAGTATGCTACCCCAAAAATGACTCCATTATGACAGGTCCACTTTAGAAGAAAGATGAATCAATGCTTCTAATGCACTTGGCAAAACTTTTCCACTTATTTATTTTTAACTGAGAGCTCAGCATAAACAAGGTAATGAAGAACAGATACATTGTTCTTAGTTAATGGAAATTGAATAAAGCTTGTCCCAGTTTGCAAATGAATAAACGGCTAGTTTTGGCTGCCCGGAAAAGGATTGCACACTTGAGTCGTTCAACAGCAAAGCAAAAAAAAAGAGGTGCATGTTCTGCCAGTTCCTCATCCTTGTATAAATGTTTTGTCGCACATTTTAATTAGTTACAAGTTTATTGAAAAATTGATAGCCGTAACCCTTCAGTTGCTGTATGGCCCTGGTTAGTTTGTTTGCTTATGTACAGAATGGAGGCAGATATGAAAAAATGACTACAGGTGTGTTATCAAGTATCCATGTATTCCTGGGGCTTCTTTCCTAGACAGCCATGAAAGCTAGGTAAATAATAAAAAGGGTCCTGGCCCGCTTCACAGCAAAAAAAAATCAGGGTACATTGATCTTGTTAACAGGCAGTGTAAGAATGAGCATTAGGATATTGGGGGGCATGTCCTAGGTATGGAGCCGTGAGGAGCTTTTCCTTTGAGCTCCCACATCGGTGGCCCTTTGAACCACTTTTGCAGGCAGCAGACCGGTTCTGAAAGGACATGGCAAAAAGGAGAAATCCCCGGGGACATGGTGGGGGACAGCAGAGGGGACCCCAGCACCCCCAGTTCGCCGAACACAGGAGACCCAGGGACAAGTGCCGGCGAGACAAGATGGCGAGGAGTGAGCTGGGAGTCGGGGAGGCCGAGGACCCTGTGATGATGGGGACGCCCACTCGAGTGACTGCGGCGGGGAACGTGCCCGAGGGTCGGCACATAACTGGCGACGGGATGGCGGAGGGCAGCCCTGGCGGTGTGACTCCCGGAGCCGCCGAGGAGCGACAGGCAGCGGCGGAGCGGGAAAGCGGGGAGGAGCAGCACTTACCTGCAACACACCTGGAGACTGATCGGGGGAGGGCTGCAGGAGCGGCGTCGCGGGAGCCGGCCGAGGTGCAGACGTTAGACGGCGGCCCGCTGAAGAGTGCGGAGGCGGGGCCGAAGCGGCGATTACCGGTGGGTGCAGCAAGATGGCGGCGCTGATAGATGGAGGAGCTGGAGAGAGCTCCAAGATGGCAGCCGCCAGCGCTGGGACTCACGCGGTCATGGCGTGGGGGGGCGGGGCCTCAGCTGTCAGCCAGGACTCCCCGGACCAAATGAGAGGGCGGAGGGAGCCCAGCCACAGCAGCGCCGCTACTGAACCTAATGCACAGGGGGGACAGAAGGGAGAGATGCTGCAAGGGGGGACAACCAGTGGCACCGGGAGTCGGGCAGGCCATATATGCCCGGATTCACCTGCCACCCCTCGCTCCCCGGTCAGCAGAGAGGAGGCCACACGCCAGGTTGAGACTGGATGCATGCCCCCTCATAACCTCCAAACAGGAGGGTCCCGGGTCGCCAATGGAGGGCCCCCGGGGGATCAATCAGGCGTGCTGTCCCTGGGCAGGTTTGCCTATTTGCCCAGAAAGGGGGAAGACGGAGGCAGGGGGGCACTGACAGACAGCCAACTGGGGAGTGAGCCGTTCCCCCCTCTGGGACTGCCACAAGGGACCCCAAAGCCTCGGCACCCCCTCCCCCTGGAGCCGGAAATTTTGGTCCAGCGTCGAGGGCCTACACCCCCAGCCCGTTTACCCCTCCTCTGTTGCCCTCGCCAGAGATGGTTTGCGAGTCAGTATAGCCCGGCCCTGATGACCCCACACCAACCTTGTTTTTCCCCTGAGCGGGGGCCGGAGCCGTGGGTCCCATGGATGCCTGACCCCTCCAAGGAGAAGGTGCAGCCGTGTCTTTCCCTCCAGCCGCCTGAGAAGTCAGGAGATCCCGGGTCCTCCCGAGGCACCGACATTCACCAGGAAACGATTTCGATCCTGCGGAGCCTGCCCTCAAGAGCCGACATTGAGGGTCTTATTGCGAAGTACAAGGAAGCCCATAGACGCGAGTTGGGAGTGGTCAAGCAGCGAGTCTCCGCGGTTGAGGAGAGGGTGGTGGTGCTTGAGTCGGAGGGCCCTTCGACAGCGAACCGCCTCAGAGCACTGGAGGAGAGGTGTGATCGGCAAGAATCTTTGATCCAGGCCCAAATGTTACATATTGACGATATTGAAAACCGCAGCCGCAGGAATAACCTTCGGTTGCGGGGCATCCCGGAGGCTACGTCAGGTGAGGACCTGAAACGTATAACTACAGTCATATTCAATACGGTGTTGGATAGAGTCCCGGCCACTCCAATCGAATTAGAGTCCATAGAGCACTTTGCCCCCCCAGCCCGGACCCGTCTAGACCAAGAGGTGCACCGCTACTCGCTGAAGGAAGAAATCGCCCGTGGCGCTTGGCGGAAAGGGGACATCGACTTCGATGGAGCCAGCATCCAGATTCTGCAGGATCTCTCGCGCAGAACTTTGCTTATGCGCCGAGCTTTGAAGCCTTTGCTGGAGACGGTGACGTGTGTAGGAGCAACATACAGCAACATACCCCTTTCACCTAATCATTAGGAGAAACCGGGACACCTTCCTACTGAAATCGCCAGGAGACCTGGCGGGTTTATTTGCCTTCTTTCAATGTGATCCAGTTGAGGTCCCAGACTGGCTGGCGACAAGGGTGGTGCTTCCCCCTCCCCACCCCGGGAGAGAGTTCAGAAGAGGCCCTAGAGGCCCCAGAAGGCAACGCCAGGCAAGAAGGCAGGCCAGGCCGTACGCCGTGGAGACGTGAGCTTGCGGGCTATGCCCATGGTGGAAACTTTGTTTCTTATTACTGTTATACTTACTGTATTGTTGATACTGGTTTGCTGTTCATTTCTCATGTTCACACTGACCAGCTGGCTGGCCCGATGTGGGAGGGAGTAGTTTGGCTTGCGGCAAGTCCCGACAGGCACCCTTCCCCACATTAGGGCCAACTCGCGGGTTTATCTGACCCGTTTGGGTTTTGACTTTCTCCCTAGAGCAAATTTAGAGTAGAATTTTGTGCTTATCATTGTTTTGTTTGTCCCTTGTTGTTCCTTGAAGAGGGGACTAACCCCCCTCCTCTCCCCCCCCCCCCATAGTTTTTCTCTTCCCCTCCCTGGTTGCCTTCCAGAAAGGGGGAACCTATCTCTCATTGATCACCCCGCCCCGTCCCCCCTCTCTCCCCCTCCCCCCCCCCTCTCCCCCTCCCCATTGTTGCGCTCCCTGAAGATCACTTGGGATGGCGGGTACCAAAATAGTCTCACTGAACGCCAAGGGGTTGAACAGTCCCGAGAAGCGGTCCATGATTTTGCGGAACCTGAGGGGCCTTGGAGCGCGAGTGGGCTTCCTGCAAGAGACACATTTTAAAGCTTCAAACCCTCCATCACTAGGCATTTTTCCCTAGGTCCTATAGCAGCTACTCGCCCGCCTCCAGGTCCAGAAGGGTCAGTATTGTGATAGCGAAATCCCTCATGTGGGAGCTAGAAGACTTTAAAGCAGACACAGAGGGTAGATGGTTGTTTGTCAATGGGAGGATGCTTGATGAAAAGGTCATGCTGGTTAATCTATATGCCCCGAACACTGGGCAGGCTTCTTTTATAGAGAACCTGTTAGAGGCCCTTGGTGACTTCCGGGAGGGAGAACTGATAATGGGTGGAGATTTCTATCTGGCGCTGGAACCATTGCTGGACACCTCTAGAGGGGGGCCCCATATTGCATACGTGAAACTAAAACGAATTAGGAAGCTCCTCCACCTGTACCAACTGGTAGACCCATGGAGAGTCCAGCACCCTGAGATGCGAGACTACACTTTCTTCTCACACCCCCATAATTCCTACTCCAGGATCGACCTGTTCCTGGTTCCACATTCCCTGCTGCCCCGTGTAGAGGACTCAACAATCGGTAGCATTATTCTGTCTGACCACGCCCCTATAACTCTTACAGTTAAGGGCCGTTCCCCCGCCCCCAAGAGCTGGTCCTGGCTCCTTAACGACTCACTTTTAGATGACCAGAGGGTGATGGAGGATGTTCAGAGGGAACTTAAAAGTTTCTTCGAGATAAATTCCACTCCGGGGATGGTGCATGGGACTCTTTGGGAGACCCATAAGTGCTTCATTAGGGGGTTGCTCATAGGTCACGGTTAGAATAAAAAATGAAAAGATGGAATGTACCTTGAATCTGCTTAGGGAGATAGGCAAGCTTGAAGCGCTTCACAAAAAATCCCTGTCTGCTGCCTACTTGCCCACCCTGACTCTGCTAGGGAAGTAACTAAAAATGGTCTGTTGCGACAAAGTCAAAGCGCAGCTGGTGCAATGCAGGCGCGCATTCTATGAGTCTGGGGACAAGTGCAGCAAACTGTTGGCCAGAGCCCTACGTACAGAACGGGCTAGGACCTTTGTCCCTAAAATAGCAGTCCACGGGGGTAGGTCCACACATCTTGTGGAAGACATAGCAGAGGCGTTCCGTGTATTTTATGAGAGCCTCTATAACTTGCCAGAGACTCGGGAGCTTGGGCAGGAGCAGAGATGCGGGGACTACATTAGGAGTTCAGGGATGCCGACCCTCCCGGAGCAGGTGATCGCAGAACTAGAGGAGCCGATCTCTATGTTGGAACTGCAAGGGGCGATAGCAAACATGGCCAGGGGGAAGGCGCTGGGGCCGGACGGGTTCCACCTACATTATTACAAGAAATTGTTCCCTGTCCTGGGCTCAAAACTCTTATCCATGATGAATGCCATAATGGAGGGGGCCTCCCTTCCCAGGGATACACTCAGAGCACATATCGCTGTGATCCCCAAAGAGGGTAAAGATCCTGCTCTCTGTGCTAGTTACCGGCCCATTTCCCTCCTGAACACCGATATCAAGCTCTTCGCTAAGATTCTGGCGTTCAGGATTGCCCCCCACCTGCACCTGGTGATTGGTCCTGATCAGGCTTCATGCCCCTGAGAGAGGCCCTGGACAACACCACCAAAGTGTTGAACGTGATTCATCTGGCACAGAAACAAGACACCTGTCCTTCTGCTCTCTACCGACGCCGAAAAAGCGTTTGACAGGGTCAACTGGAAGTTCATGAGCTCGGTCCTAAGACATATTGGTCTTGGTCTGAACATGCTGAGCTGGATCGAAAGTCTATATAGTTGCCCTTCGGCGTGGGTGAGAGTAAACGGTCTATCGTCTGGATCCTTTGAGATCGCTAATGGGATGAGACAGGGTTGCCCGCTGTCTCCATTAATTTTTATATTGGTATTGGAGCCCTTCTTGTGCAAGGTGAGGGGGAACCCGGATGTTAGAGGGGTGGAGAACGGGTTGGGGCACTATAAAGTCGCGACTTACGCCGACGACCTGATTTTCTTCTTGTCTTGCCCGGAGGTGGCCTTGCCGAACCTCATGAAGGATCTGAGGGAGTTTGGGAACTTATCGGGGTACAAAATAAACTAATCAGAAATCTGAGGCTCTAAATGTCGGTATCCCCGCACTGAGATTTGAGAAACTACAGGGTTCCTTTATGTTTAGATGGGCAGAGGGCAGCGTCAATTATTTGGGTACAAAGATCAGTAGCGGCCTCTCTAAAATATTTGTTCTAAACTTCCCCCCGCTGCTGAAGCATTTTGAAGAAGAAACTTCCAGGTGGGCTAAAGGAAAACTTTCGTGGTTTGGAAAATGTAACGCGATCAAGATGACTCTTTTACCCCACCTGCTTTATCTTATGCAGGCACTGCCAGTAACGATCCCACGCGCCTATCTTCAGAAGGTGCGGGCTGTTTTTATTACATTTATTTGGGACGGAAGGAGGCCGAGGGTGAGAGGGAGCCTTCTGATGAGGACGAAGGAAAGAGGTGGAGTCGGTGTCCCAGACTTGGCGTTGTACCATGCGTCAGTCCACCTAAATAGGGTGGTTGATTGGTGCACCCATGGACTCCACAAACAATGGGTTGGCTTGGAGCAGAGCTTCCTGACGTATCCGATTGGGGGAGCCCCTTGGCTAATTGGAGAGGGAATGATGCAGGCAAAACAACACCCTACTATTGGCCCGACGTTGAACATGTGCAAGATTGCGCTGCAACGGGAGGGGATTTCACCCTCCCCTTCCCCCATGTATCCTATTTTAGGAAACCCGAGTTTCACGCCGGGATGCAGTGGGCCAACAGCTGCGGCATGGACCAAAGCGAGAGCATACAGGGCAGGTCACTTCAGGACGCAGGATGGGTGGGCCCCATTAGCGGAGCTGGCACGGAGATACGGGGTCTCCGAGTGGTCTCGTTGGCAAGGCATGCAGATTGGTAGCTTTTTGGCCTCCCTGAGGGATTTTGGAGAGGGTAGGTGTGCTCTCACAGCATTTGAGGAACTGTGCCAGAGTAAGGAGGTGGAGAGACACACCCTCTCTAGAATATATACAAGTGGCTGATAGACCCCCCAGATGATGAAGTCCCCTCTTATCTGGTAAAATGAGAAAGGGACCTTAAGGAAACGTGGTCACCCGAGCAGCGCAGAAAACTCTTGCAACTCCCGCACAAGTCGTCAATTTGCACCAGACACCAGGAATGCGGATATAAACTGCTAACCAGGTGGTACAGGGTCCCAGCGGCCTTAAATAAGTGGTCGCTGGAGACCCCCGCGGAGTGCTGGAGGTGTGGAGAGAGGAGGGGAGACTTGTTGCATGTTTTTTGGTCCTGCCCCGGGTTGAGGGAATTCTGGAATAGGGTGAGACTGGTGGCAGAAAAGGTCTCGGGCACGGAGGTCCCCGACGACCCTGCTTTGTGTCTCCTTCATAGGTCAGAGGTTCCAACTAAAAGGTACCGCAAGTCCATTACATGTCATCTATTGAATGCCGCAAAGGCCTGCATCCCTCAGATGTGGAAAAGAAAAGATCCCCCAAGCAACGGTTTTCAACGGGTGAATGACATGATGAGGTTTGAGAACATGATGGCTTCCCGGGATGGCACCTACGAGAAGTTCGCTATCACATGGTAAGGCTGGATGGCCTTTTCTGAGTCGGCTGAAGGGAAGAGCCTTTTGGGCCTAACCTAGGTGATCCCCCGACCCATCCCGGAGCTTCTTCTCTCCCCTTCCCCCCCCCCCTTCACCTCTCTTTTCCTGAACCCTTCTTTCTCTGAGAGTTTTGCGGCACATTAGACGCTGTTTTATTGCCACGCTCAGTGCTCCATGTCACAGATACTTGGAAAGTATTGAAAATATTGAGATAAGATTTGTCGGTACTAGAGCTTATTAATCCGCTATGCTTGACTTGTTACGTACTTCCATTGAGCGATTTTTGTATGTATTATCAAGCTGCTGTGTCGCTGGATACATTATTTTTATTTCTCTTGTTGTATGTTATACTTGTATAAAAATCTTTCAATAAATAAAGAATATATAAAGAATGAGCATTTGTAGAGATTTAGTGTGGGACCTTATCTGTCATGAATCCCACCAATCAATGAAACAGTATTTGCACAGGCAGAAGGTAGGACTATTACCTGCAACAAAAAAACTTGTGTGAGACTCTTGGCCAAGAGAGATTTAAATTGGAAACAAGGGGGGCGTGGCCTGAGCATGGTCGGGTAAGGAGCGTTTGTGCAGAGCTCCGTTAAGCCCTACTCTAAACAGCTGATTTGTGCAATAGGACTGATCGGGACTCCCCAACAATGGGGTCCCAGAAGAAGAGGAAAGGAGCGAGGAGGCTGACAGCGGCGCCGTGAGCAGGGATCGCACGATTCCTGGCCCCCCCCTGTTGAACGGGAACTGCGGGAAGCGGCGAGCAAGAGCTGGATCGCGATGTGGATGGGAAGAGAGGAGATGCAGCCGGTCCCTCCAACAACGTGGCAGTGACTGACGGAGGTGGAGGGCGAAGATCAGCAGCGGAGCAGCGGCAGTCAGAGCAGCTGCAGAGCGGAGTCGACGGAGGAGAGGAGGGGGACTGGAGGAGAAGCACGTGGGTGAGAAGCCGGGCCAAGACGGCGGTGAAGGTGGCGGGAGCGATCATGCGGCCACGGTGGATACAAACACTGAAGGGGGCACTGACAGGCATAATGATGAGGCGTCCAGCAGCCCAGACAGTCCCAGGAGTCTGAGAGGCAGCACACCTGTTGGCCCCATGAGCCCAAGAGATGAGGGGCAGGTAGCACACCATAAGGGGATCCCCTCCAGCAGCATAAGGGAGGAGGCCAGCTCCCCTATTGAAAGCCCAGACATGCGCCTAGATCTGGTTGTCAGCAGCAGTGGCAGCCTAAGTGACATGAGGCTCGATCCCCCGGAATCCCCAGCAGATTGGAGCATCCACAGTGAGGGTAGCCCCAGCCCCCGTAGGAAAATCCGGACATCATCTTCCTCATCAACATGGCAGCTTGGTTCAGCAACGGAAATGCAGCATGCTCAGAAAGGAGAGGGGTTCATACCCCCATCAGTGACCCCCCGCAGGAATCAATCACTGCAAGCTGAGGGGGATCTAGGGGGGGGGGGTGGCTTTGAGGAATCCCATGTGGTCCCTGGCTACTAAAGAAGACCTGCAGGCCCTCTCCTCCAAGGCAGACCTGAAGTCTATGGCGGTTCGGAGTGAAAAGGCAGTAAGGAAAGATATTGAAGATCTGCAGCAACAGACGGCTACGTTAGACGTAAGAACAGTTGCGATGGAGAGAAATCAGGAAGAGATGACCAGGGAATTGTCAGAACTAGCCCGCCTGCAGTGGGAAGTCCGGCGGCAACAGCTGGAAATGCAGTTACATATTGATGACATAGAAAATAGAGGAAGAAGGAACAACGTAAAATTAAGGGGGATACCCAAGGAAGTCGGAGGTGATAGATTACGGGCATCGGCACAAGCGATCTTCAATTCTCTGCTCGGCAGGCCACCGGAGGCGGCGTTCCGGATTGAACGGATCCATAGAGTCATGAGCAGACCTGTGGGAGGTCATGTTCTGTGCAGGTTGTTGTCCTTTGAGGACAGAGAAGAAATAGTGAAGGCGGCTTGGGAGAGGGGTCCGGTGAGTTGGAGTGGCACCAGGATCACACTTTTGCCAGATTTTTCCAGGCGAACACTGCATATGAGGCGGATTTTGTGTCCGCTTCTAGATAAGATTAAAACCGTGGGTGCCTCTTACAAGTGGGGGCATCCTTTCCATTTAATAGTGAGGAAGAATGATACTTCGTTTTTTCTCAGATCGCATGAGGAACTACCGCGCTGTTTGAATTTTTATCGACTGACGTGATCCAGGTGCCTGATTGGCTAGCGGAGGCTTTGCCGGTTCTGCCCCAACCCTTGCCACAGAGGGTTCGGAGACTTTGCCAGGGAGGGGGGGGTAGGATAGATCGTGCATGACTGCGTCTGGAGGGCCTGATAGGACACCAGGAGGGGGGAGGGATTTAGAATGATGGAAGGAATAAAATGTTAATGCTTCATATGATCAGGGCTTTTGCGGCACCAATCTGGGCCGGTTTGGCGATGGCGAGGGAATCCGGATGTCGTGGGCCTCTCCAGGCGCGGTCACAGATATGGTTATTGTCCCTGTTATGCTTTTCTCTCTTATCTGAAATAACTGCTGGAATTAGAGGTATCACTTACATTTAAGGGGATACATGTGTTTGTTGGTTGATATTGATGGGGTTTCCCCCCCTCGCCTGGGAGCTGTGCGATTTTGATGGGATCGACTGTGGTCGTAGATGGACCTGCTCTCCGGGTCTGGGGGGTCCGGGGGGACGGTGGTGGGGGTGGTTATGTTTAAAAGTTGTGACTAAATTTACCTGTATTGTATTATGGTGGGTGGGAAACGGTCTCTGAGGACCTGGGGTCTCCCTTGTGCCGCCCCCCATGCTTGCATTCTGTTCCGGAGACCGGGTGACGCAGAGGAGGCCCTGGGGGGCTGTGGGTCGGCTTGTCCCGGGGGGAGGAGGGGTCTTCTCTGGAGTGAATATGGTGCACCTGCTTGCCCTGGTCGCTGAGGGACGGGGACTTTTATGTTCAACGGTTATGACTGATAGAGGTACTTGCAAGGTATTGGGATATGGAGGCTGTCTCGGGCCCTCCCGGCTTGCTCTTCGTCCCAGGAATTGGGCGACCCGGACGGGAGGCCCGGTTTCTTTCTTGTTGGTTGGTCTCCAGGGTGGGGGGGGATCCCCGGGAGGGTTGGGGCACGCAGGCTGACTTGTGATGGTATTGGGGGGGGGGGGAATGGGGCTGGGACTTTCTCTGGGCGGGAGCAGCCGGGTTGCTTTCTCCTACTTCATTTTATATTATAATTACTCGCTGCGTTGTTAGATTGTTTACCATAGTTAAGAGGTTTGCTGCTATAAACTGAAAATGTACAGTATATCTGCACTAAAAGTTTACTGTTATTATGGGCTGTGCGGACCTCGCCACGGCTGTGTTTAACCAGGTTCCCCAAATAGGTGGCTGACTACCTAGGCAGAGCTTGCTTTGCGGACGGTGGTTGTAATTTTTTTGGGGAGTAATTCCCAGAACAAATAGTTTAGTTTTAGGGGGGTAGCCTTCCCTGAAACCTCCGGATACCGGGGATGACCAGTGTGGAGTTTGTGTGTAGTGTGTGTTAGTGTGTCCAGTCGCGTATCCCCTTCACCTAGTGTTTCTTTCCTATGTCTGAGGGGGCTTTGGGGCGGACAGGGGGGGTCATTGCTTTACATTTTGCTCGTTCAATGTGAAGGGCCTGAACAGCCCTTCGAAGAGGTCTCAGATTTTGTATTCACTACATAAGAGGGGGGTGTCAGATCCTCTTCCTACAGGAAACTCATTTTAAAGAGGGGAAGGTGCCAAAATGTAAGGATAGGAATTTCCCCACTTGGTTCCATGCGCCAAACCCTGAAGCTAAAACCAAAGGGGTGTCAATAGCGATCCATAAAAATGCACAATTTGAGTTGCTAGATAAGTTGACAGATCCTGAGGGATGATTCATATTTCTTAAAGCCCAAATAGGAGGGAAAAAGTTTACACTGGCCACCCTATACTTACCAAATGTAGACCAGGTGAAAGCAGCTCAGGATATTCCGGGCTTTGGATGACTTTGCCGAGGGGGGGGGGGTCAACAGGACGATCAGTCATATCTTATACAAAACTGAGAGCATTTTAGAAGCTACTCTACGATAGACAACTTATTGATGTATGGTGGATATGTAATCCAGGGGTCAAAGACTTTACCTTTTACTCAAACATTCATTCATCTTATAGCAGGATCGATTATTTCTTTGTGAGTCATCATGCACTCCAATGGTCCCCGGTGGCAAACATTGGTACCAGAATCTGGTCAGATCATGCTCCCTTGCTGATGTCCTTGGAGTTGCCGGGGCTAACCGAAAGGCCTTGGCAATGGAGACTTAATGAAGGTCTTCTACGGGATGAGGTATGCTCTAGAGCAATAGCGGAGGGAATTGGGGATTTTCTAAGAAATCACGAACTCGATACAACTAGGCTCCCCATGCAGTGGGAGGCATTAAAATGTAGCCTGCAGGGGAATCTCATCCAGCATGCAGCGAGGTTAAAAAGGGAGAGGGGAATGAGGGTGGCGGGACTATTGGGCAGAATTTCCAAATTAGAGACCTCACATAAGCAGAGCCCGAGCTCATCAGTTATGTTGGAGTTGACGGAATTAAGGAGTCTGTAGACGCCGAAAAGGCGTTTGACAGGGTTAACTGGAAGTTCCTTGAATGTACTCTGAGGCAGGCAGGATTGGGCCCGACCCTGAGGGGGAAGATGCAGTCTCTATATAGCAGCCCTACAGCGAAGGTGAGAACGAATGGGCTCCTGTCTCCGGCCTTCCGGATAGGTAACGGGACAAGACAGGGTTGCCCCTTGTCACCCTTGCTATTTGTACTTGTAATGGAGCATCTGGCGGTGGCACTACGGAGGCATCCTGACATTAAGGGGATAGAGGTGGGGGGTAAGTCGCATAAACTGGCACTGTACGCAGACGATTTGCTAATGTATATTACGTGGGGGGAGCTGGTCTGCCAGACATTGAAACCTACCATAGAGCAGCTGTAATGGTTAGGATGGTGGATTGGTATCATGGGGAAGGGTCTAAACAATGGGTCACAATTGAACAGGATAGGCAGCCATGGAGGGTGTCATCTCTCCCATGGGTGGACCCGAGGGTGTTGCCAAAAGAAAAGTTTCCATTTCTGACGGTACAACTCCTCCTGACGTGGGAAGATTGTCTTAGGAACTTAAAAATAGCAACAAGGCCGGGTCCAATGTCACCTTTGTTTGATAATCCAGAGTTTGAGCCGGGAGTGGGGGTCCAGAAATTTCTGATTTGGAATGCTTCTTCACAAATCAAGTTGAAACATACACTGATGCTGGGCAGACCCCCTTCGATGAGAGAGTTGGACGTTCAGGGGGGAGGGGGGGTCCTGGTTGGCAATCAACTGCGGAATTATTTGGGCTCGTTGGGAGATTTGAGGGAAATCACCAGGGAGTGCTACCAGTTTGAGAGTTTGCTGGAGGCAACGGAAAGACCAGAAAAAACAATCTCAGTCCTGTATGGAATTATGTCGGGGGGAGGGGACGCGAAGTTAGACTTTATGGCTGAGTTGGAGAGGGAGATTGGAAGGACCTTTGAGAGGGAGGAATGGGAGAAGGCTTTTTTTCTCACTCATAAAATGGCAAAACCCTGTAAAGCCCAAGAGAAGAATTTCAAATTGATTTCACGATGGTACAGAAGTCCGTCTCGCATTCATCAGATTTTCCCCGCAGTGCCAGATACATGTTGGAGATGCAATGCAGCACGGGGGACTCTTCTGCATGTCTGGTGGGAGTGCCCCAGCATAAACAGCTTGTGGGCAAAGATCCTCCAGTTGTACCAGGAGGTATACGGCTCTCCGATACCGAACACTCCTGAAATAACGCTGCTGTCCATGCTACCGGGAAGTAGGCAGTCAGGTAGGAGGGGAGTCTTGAGGCACTTCTTAACAGCTGCCAGATTGGTAATTCCACGGTATTGGAAGAGAACGTTTGTCCCCTCCTTGCTGGAGTGGAGTGAGGAGCTCAACGGTATAATGAGAATGGGGGAATTGACAGCTGATATAGAGGGAGAGGCTGAAAAATTCAGGATTGTGTGGACAGCCTGGATGATAATTAAGGGCTTGGACCAGGGGCTTAAGAGGATGTTGGAGCTACAATAGGTGCGGGGAGGGGCTCTGGGTTCCCAGCCTAGAACTTCTGAAGTGTTGCCCCTTTATCTTTTGAACCTTACCAACAAAGAAAAGCCAGAGCACTGCCCTAGAGGATATCCATGAGGCTCTGGGATGCGGCGTCTTTTGTGCAGGATACTTTAATAGTGTCAACTTCAAATGTGGAACTTTTATCAACAGATCAACATCCCTACCGGGGTGACAATATACTCGAAAAAGTTTAGAAAATTTAGGATGGTTATATTGCTTCCGCAATTGGTAAAATCTTTCTCCTCTGGTCCAAATATAAGCAAAGGCTGAAAAGCCCCCAGACCAGTGAGGAGTGACACCTGGCCTGATAATTCCGTAGCCACAGTGGAAAATGCCCTGGACATTATGGATTGGCATATGTTTGCTTTGTATTCAGATGACATAAGCACATTTCTAGAAACCATAGTGAATACTAGTGTGAATTGAGTTTCTTGCTGTGTATCTTGTATATATTTTGTGGACTTTTATTTTGAAACTGTTAGAACATGCATCCCCCACCCAAATTTATCATCATGACGTTTCCCAACCAGAAACCATGGATGGATTAAAGTATTAAGGCCACATAAACACGGTGACTCTACATTAAGGTTTTCCCATACAGGCCTGCCCCCAATAATTGGGCGCCTTGTGCTGGAAAGACGGACTACTGTGTTGCACTGCTGCTGAACTGATAGTAGTCAAATTCAGGGAGGCAGCTTTAAATGCAGAAGTGTATTTCCCGGGAGGACAATAGGCGCTGGCACTGGTCAGGTGAGTCCTGTATTTTGTTAATTCAGAATAACACATTCCAAATAAGTGTTCACCTCATTTGTAGTTAATTCTGTTTTATTTCAATAATAATTTGACATGGGGGCTCTGTGGCTGGCCAAAGCAGTAGTCGTTTTGGCCAGCAATTTGGAAGAGCTGTCTGTAAAAAGGCCCATTGAGAGGGCATGCGCGCAGGTCTACCCCCTTCTAACTGTGGGTGTTATTCTGGTTTAACTAGTAGACAGATCTTGCTTAGCACCGGGTGGGGTGGCAGGTAAATGGGCCTGTGTGGTAACATAAAAGTCTGGTTCTGATGCATACAATCAAGAGTTCACCACTAGAAGTATGGATTCATACAAAATTGCATCAAAGTGTAGGTTAGCCTTTACAGGAAGAATCTTGCGCTACAGTTCCAGTTCTATGAGGCTACGATACCCGAGTCTGGGCCCACTCAATATATGTGATGGATTGGCCATTAGTTTGAAATGGGCCTCTGGCTCCAAGGCAACCAGGCTTACCTTAATTCAAAAATAAAGTTTGAACAAGGGACCCTGCTATCACATTGTAGGAGAACCTAGACACAGTATAAGCTGTACAGAGCCTGGGCCCCTCTTTAACCTATATGTGGTGACTGGGCCTTATTTTGAAATGGGACCCAGTTTGCATGTGTTCCTTTCTTTTCATCATGCATTTTGGTCATGAAATAGGAGAGGAGAGCGGGATAAAGTACAGGGGGGAAGGGTTATAGCTGTGCTTTGTACAGACAGCAGAGCAGGGCTCAGGGAAAAGACAGCAATCCCAGAATGCAGAGCAACACAGTTAGAAGTTGCTTCCTGCAAGGCTGCCTGATGTTCCATGAGCCACCATCTTGGATGTTTAAAGGCTCATAACATGTAGGATATGCAGGTAGGATGATTTTTAATGTGAGCAATCTGTATGTACAGGGTGTGGGAAACGTATAAGATATGCTCTTATTCAGGGTGAAGTTCCGCTTTAAAGGGTTACTGGCAGCGTTCTTTCCTGGAGAGGTCATTACTGCTGTATGATTTAGACAAAGCTGTTGATGAGCTCACATGTTACAGTAGGATTCTGGGTCATGTAGTCAGTAGTTTTTACACAAGGCCAGGAAAGCCACGCCTACTATAGCAACACATCTAAGCATTTGGATGTGTATTACGGTAATTCTTCATTCAATATTTCTTCACTGTGTTGAGCTACATTAACTATATTTTGAGGTTGTATGTTTGTATTGTCTGTGACTTTATTGTCTACTGAGAGCAACACATTAATGTGCTTAGGGTGTTGGCAGTCCTGCTTTTTCACTGTACAAATTGTAGAGCTTCCTCCCCTATAAAGAATTGTGAAATGACTGCGCATCTGCCAACAGAGGTTTTGTTTAGCCAAAAAAATGTCCCAATTTTTAAGGCCTTGACTAAGCTGTCTAGGGCCACATTCATATTTAATACAAAGGGTAATTGCATTTTAGGAACCGGGAATAGTTAGAAAAAGAATCACTCAGCCTTACAAAATGTATAACACATAACAAGCATCCAAATAAATCTGAGGCTACCAGGAAAGAAAATGAACTAACCACAAAACCACATCCTTATTCAGTATTGTATCCTAGGGCAAATGGACAAGTAGTAAAGGAAAGAACAGATTTTAGTCATTGTAGCTAGAAAATATTAAATCCAGACATGAAATAAAATCTGCAGGGAGACTGCATATTTTCCCGTCAGCTAATAGTGCTCTGCTTCCTTGGTAACGGTGTTCATTTAAACAGAGCAAAAAGATCCGTATGATGCTTTGAATTTTTTTACGGCTTGAATTAAAAGAAAAAGTAATCATTTCTTATCTTTACTTGTCCTCCAGTTCGTCATTTGTTCACTTAGTTACTGTAGACCTGGATTACCTAGGCAAATGTTTTTTTGTGATTTATGTTTAATTAAAAAATCAGGGAAAATCTGTGGACCATCAAAAATACATTCAAAATGTGTATACTGTCCAAAGGTGTATATAGTAGATCAGTTACATTAACTCTATAATATAATTTAACCCTTTCGCTGCCAGCCTATCTGGAGATTTTGTCACCCTTGTTGCCAGACCATTTTGCACTATTTTGCGCTCCATATGTTGAACTGTGATTTTTGAAGGGATTCTGGGCTTTAACAGGAAATTTCTTGTTTGTCATAGGTGTATTCCCAATATTTTTGGGTAAAATATGTGCAAAAAATATATATATATTTTTTTTTCAATTTGAAGTGTTTTGTTGTAATAAAAAATGTAAGTTTGTCAATAAAATCTTATTGCATGTAAAAGCCCCATTTCTTCTGGTTACAGCGGTACCACATATGTATTGGTAGACACCCTTTCCTGCCCAGGAGACTCCCCCCAAACAGCGCTTTAGGAGTTTTTCAGATAAAATACACCTGTGCTAGGCGCTATGCGCACATTGCAGTTTTTCAAGAAAAACAAACTTTACATTTGAAATACCCCCACAAACTATATATTTTCTGGAAGTACACACCTCAAGCTTTCTAGGTGTACCAGGCTTGTTGACATGTGCTGCACATGGGTGCAGTTTTCTGGAAGTAATCCCTCAATGAATTATTTGGTTGAACAGGGTTTCCCTAAAAAAAAAAAGAATAAAAAAAACTATATGCAAACAAGAAAAAACAAGTTAAATTTAAAAAAAAAGCAACACCCCCGAACAGAACAATACCCAACATGCATAGCTACAGTCAAGGGAAGAGTTGGCACCCCAAAGTAAAGCGCGTGCGTAAGAATAATTTTACTTGAAAATTTCAGCTCCGCAGACAAAGTGCTCACCTTGAGCTTTTTCTATTAAAACAACCCTTTACATTTGGAATACCCCCCACAAACCATATATTCCCTGAAAGTACACCTGTTAAGCTTTCTAAGTGTACACAGCTTGTAGTGGGCTCATCTTTCTGGAAGTAATCCCTCAAAGAATTTTTTGGTTGCACAGGGTTTCCCTAAAAATGTATACAAAAGCAGAATAAAAAACACCTTTTCCTAAAATATCAATATACAAACAAGAAAGAACAAGGTAAATCTGAAAGCGCAAGGTTCTCCGAGCAGAACATTACCCAACATGCATAGGTACTTTCAATCCTTTTATTTACCAGCTTACTTGAAATTTTGTCACCCTTTGTTGACAGGTCATTTTTCACCATTTTTCCCTATGTTTAACCAGGATTTTTTCAGGAGTTTCCAGGAAAATTCTATATATTTTTTTTGCGGCAGAGTTTAGGCTTTAACATGAAATGTCTTGTTTGTAATTTTTTTACTGTTTTGAAAAATATTTTAAGTCAAAAAACTAAAAAAATATTTCTTTTAAATTGTCTCCTTTATTTTAAATAAACAATTTATTTTACTAAAGAAAACCATATTGCATGTGAAAGCCCCATTTTTTCTAATTACAACGGTACCGCATATGTATCGGTAGCCCCCCGTTACTGTCCAGGAGACCCCCCCCCCAAACTAAAAAGAGCACTTTATAACATTTACAAATAAAATACAACTACTATCCACACTATAAAGGGTTAAATTAAAAAAAATTGTTGTGGGGGAATTCTAAGGGTTAAAACCCTTAAAAATCCCCCCAAAAAATGGCGTGAGGTCCCCACTACCCAGCATAACCAGCCCTGGGACCAGCTATGGGGGCTTGTATAAGGCGCAGGGGCCAACTTTGGTGGCCCCTGGCCCTGCAGGCTGCAAGCCAGCATAGCCTATGGCCACGGACTCTTCTGCCCCCCCTGGGCTTTGGGGAGGCAGGTAGTGGGGGGGGGCTCAGAGTTAATGGCAAGGCACCCGCTAGCCGCAGGTGACTTGCCAGACCCAGAGCCTTGTGAACTGGTATAGGGGTCATATAGAGCCCTTACAGTTCACGAAGGGTTAAATGTAAACAAAACACACACACACACAGAGTAAAAAAAAAAATATTTTTTTAATACTTACCTCCCATCCATCCCGGAGCACCGTGTCCCACGCTGATATCACTTTGGCTTCAGCGCTCCTGCTGCTGCTGGAAGCCTTTTTTACCTACTGGGTGACAGATAACATAGGGTTAATTAAAAAAAAAATGACATAGGGTCCCCCCTCCCGGGGTGGGGGAACACCATTTTTGGGGGAATTTTAAGGGTTAAAAACCCTTACAAATCTCCCCCAAAATGGTGTAAGGCCCCCCCTACCCAGCATAACCGGCCCAGGACCAGCTATGCGGGCTTGTAGAACAGGGCGCAGGGGCCAGCTTTGGCGGCCCCTGGCCCTGCAGGCCACAAGCCCACATAGCCTCTGTGATGCCCGGGCCCTTCTGCCCCCCCCCTTTGGGGAGGCAGGTAATTTGAGGTGCCAGGTGACTTGCCAGCCCCCAGCCTTGTGAACTGGTATAGGGATCTCATGGATCCCTTACCAGTTCACAAAGGGTTAACAGTAAAAAAAAAAAACACACACACACACATAATTAAAAATGACTTTATTAAAAAATATATATTTTTTTTACTTTACTCACCTCTGATCGTCAGCTCCTGTGTCCCTCGATGCGATGACAGATGCGATCATGCTGGCTACATTAGCAGAGGGCAGGCGATGATCTGATCACCTGCCCCTCTGCTCCTGTGGCCAGCATGATCGCATCTGAAAGAACAACAGCCGGGAGCCAGGACGACACCCGGTGAGTGACGTCATATGCCCTGCCCCCAAATGGGTGGGGCTTAGCGGCAAAATGGCGGCGTCCGTCGGGAGAGGAGGGGGAGAGCCCTGTCAGGCTCTCCCCTGAAGCTGAAGAGCCAGGGGGGCTGATCGGAGGCCCCCCTGGTGAAGAAGAGACCCGGCGGGAGCGATCGGACACTGAGGTGAGTAAATGTCATTTTTATCTATTTATTTTTTTTACAGGTAATTCCGGGGGGGGGGGGGGGGGGGGGCTATTCCAGGCACTCCCCTGCAGCCGGGGGGGCCTGGGTGGGGGATCGAAGCCCCCCCAGATGAAGAGGAAACCCAGCCGGATAGAACAAGGGGTCAGGTGAGTGTTTGTTTTTTTTACTTATTTTTACTGTAGCGGGGGGAAAGGATTCTACGTGCTTGGCATTTAAGTGAAGTTGAAGCGAGCACGTAGAATTTACGTGCTTGGCACTGAAAGGGTTAAAGGGGATCAAATCCCCCCGACCCAGGGTATCCTATAGCATCCCCGCTGTGTGAAACCCCTGTGGTCACCGCTAAACTCACCTTTACCGGTGCCACCAACAATAATGTGATTGCTGCCCTTGCATACTTGTAGGTCTACGCACCCAACTATTCAGGCTGTGCTTTTTTGAATATGTCATATGGAATTTTTGAGATTAGCCAATCGACAATCTCAAAATTGCTGGGGGGGTGGCCTCTGCGGTAGAAAAACATTTTTTTCAAATTGTCCACTGCCGGTACATAGGTGGGGAGGATAAGTGTGGGGAGGGGGTGCAGTGCTTAAAATTGGTTTTGTTCCACTTTAAAGCCCAACTGCGGGCAAAAATGTTTTTTTCATATTTACACTGCATGGAAGGAGCAATTTCATTTTGAAAAAGCTCTATCTTAGGTAGAGGCTAACAGACTCAGCTCACCACTCAACCTGGAACCCTGAGTCCTCAAGGCCCACCAACAGGTCATGTTTTGTGGCTCTCCATGTAGCTGACTCTATAGCTCTGCTCTGCTGCTGCACTGATTAATTACACCTGTGTGTCTGTATGGAGATCCACAAAACATGGCCCCTTGGTGGGCTTTGAGGAGAGGGTTGAGGAACACTGTCCTATAGCACCTACAGATCTAGTATTGTGTTTCAAAGATTTTTTAATGTTGGGACATGTACTATGTTGGGTAAGTTAGTTACCCAGGGCAGGAATTCTAAAGTTAACATCAAGTATTCTTTTCTAAATACAAAACGTATGTAACAAATATTTTGAAAATGGTGCTCTTTTATTCAAATATTACTACTCTGTGTAACTTTGCAAGGACTTTCCACCTAATGATTTTTCCATTTCTTTATTGAACGTTGTATCAGGCTTTTTAAGCATTTTTCCTTTGTTACCATTGTCCAAACATTTTTCAGTTCAAATATGCATCAGGGCCAGAGCTTTTCATTTTTTTTTCTTTTAAATATAGTTTTGCAGCCATCATATACTCTTATTGGATAACATATTGGGTGCCTTCAGCAACCAGTTATATCTTTCATATAAGTAAAGTAATGTTTCTGCATTAGTTAAAAATGTCGGTCTTTCTGCCACTGGTTAGAGTTTATATGTAAGTTTGGCCATTTTCTGAAATACCAAAAATATCCATGGTTGAGTTCAAACCTGAATATATTATTTGGTAGGACTACAGAGCTTTCAATTGGCTTGTGTGTTTGCAGTAGCTTTCTGAAAAAGAAAATAAAACTGTACCCACATTGGAGATTTGCTGTGGGTTGTTGTGGTATGTCAGCCAAGCATAATGCTTATTACGTTTGTGGTCAGATTAAACCACTGGGGTAATGTGGGACGAGAAACTGAAATGGGAAAATACATGATCATATTCCATGTCTGCTTTTCATTATCACTCAGTGTATAAAAAAACAATTCCCCAGTATACTGATGACCCCATAAGCAGTTTCAGGATGAATATTTAACTCAAGTGACTTGAGACTTGATCTCTCATACAATTATTTGCTAGGGGGAAATAGATTTTAAAGGCCCCCCCGCCAAAAAGACATTACAAGGTCCTAAAAGAGTACTTACATCTGCGTCATTCTTCTAGTGTCTAATGATCTTAAACTCCTAGGAGCCATTTTGGTCCACCCCACAGGGTCTTCTGTGGTGAGGAGAGGGCAAAATAGGCCCTTTTCAGCACTTCCACCGACGCTTGGCCACTAACCCGCCTTTTGTGGGCAGGACGTATGACGTCACCCCACACCCGACCCAAGACGCTCAGTAGCGCCAGATGATCAGAGGTAAGAGGGTTGGAGGGGCTGTGATCCCTTGCACCCCAGCCCCCCTTAACCGATCACCCGTCAGCTGTCATAGGAGCTCCGTGGGACATGATCTCCGAGGGGACAGTGGAGGATTGGAGATGAGTAAAGACAAATAAATAAATGTCATTTTTGATCTGTGTGGTGTCTTTTCTTTTTTTACTGTTAATCCTTTGTGAACTAGTAAGGGATCCATGAGACCCCTATACCAGTTCACATGGCTCAGAGGCTGACAAGTCACCTGCTACTTGCCTACCCAATTACCTGCCTCCCCTAGGCTTTGCAGGCTTGTAGCCAGCAGGGCGGGGGCCATCAAGGCTGGCCCTTGCTCCCTGTTCTACAAGCCCTGCATAGCTGGTCCCCGGGCTGGTTATGCTGGATAAGGGGGAACCCACGTCAATGGTTTGGGGATTGTTAAGGGTTTTTAATCCTTAAAATTCCAAAAAAGGAGGGGGGGCCCTATGTCATTTTTTGAAAAAATTAAACCCCATATGTTCTGTCACTCTGCAGTTATAAAAGGCTTCCAGCAGCAGGAGCAAGAGTGATAGTCGAGGGACACATTGCAAGATGGAAGGTAGGTAAGTATTTAAAAAAAAAAAAGTCAGTGTGTTTTTCTACATTTAAGCAATTTTGAACTGGTAAGGGGTCCATGAGACCCCTACACCAGTTCACAAGGCTTAGGGGCTGGCAAGTAACCCCCAGCCCCCCGATTACCTGACTCCCCAAAGCCCAGGGGAGCAGAAGAGCCTTGGGCCATTTATGCTTTGCGGACAGTGTGGGGACCGCCTACAGGCTCTGCATAGCTGGTCCCCAGGATGGTTATGCTGGGTAGGAAGGACCCCATGTTATTTTTTTGTGGATGTTTAACCCTTAAAATTTCCCATAATATGGGGCCCCCTCCCCTGGGGAGGGGGGGCACACCAATTTGTTTTGTTTAACCTTTTGTAGTGTGGATAGTAGTTGTAATTTATTTGTAAATGTTATGAAGTGCACTTTTAAGTTTGTAATCGGGAGAATGGGGCTTTAATAAAATACATTTTTTTTTTAAATATTGAGGAATTTTACTCAATATTTTACTCAAAAATATTTTTAAAAAAGAGCACAAAATTACAAACAAGACATTTCATGATAAAGCCTAAACTCTTGCGCAAAAAAATATATATCTTTTTGCTGGAAATTCCAGCAAAAATCGCAGTTAAACATAGCGCAAAATGGTGAAAAATGACCAGTCAACAGAAGGTGACAGTTTCAAGTAGACTGGAAATTACCATATTTTCCGCCCTATAAAAGTGGGGAAAATGTCAGTGCGTCTTATCGGGTGAATGTTAAAAAAAAAAAAAAAAAAGTCCCCGTCACTGCTATCACTGTCTTTTCCGGCAGCGACAGCATCGTTGGGGATGCGTCCTTCTGCCGGGGCACATGCGAAAACCTGGGTCTGTGCAGCAGGTAGGCGTAACCTGCACAGAGTGATATTTTTGTAAATGTAAACGGTTGTTTTTCTTGAAAAAACTGCAAGGTGCGCATAGCATAGTTGTATTTTATCTGGAAACTCCTAAACGCTGTTTAAGTTTGAGGGGGGGGGGGGGGAGTCTCCTGGGCAGTGTGTCTACCAATAGATATGTGGTACCGTAGTAACTGGGAGAAATGGGATTTCACACGCAATGAGATTTTATTGACAAACCTACATTTTTTATTACAAAGAAACACTAGAAATTGTAAAAAAAAAAAAATGTTTTATATCTTTTTGCACATATTTCACCCAACAATATTGAAAATACACTTAATGATGTATTCAGACTCTAGGTAGGCTCTAAATTAGAAAAAACTTTAGGTAGGCTGGCACTGAAAGGGTTAAAGTGGACCTCTAGTCAAAAAATCACTTAGTAAATTTCTCCCCTAAAGCCTCCCTCTGGCAATCAGTGCCATAAGTTTAATGAGAGGAATTACCCCATGCAGATTTGGAATATCAGACAGATTCTGCACTCTTAAGCATGCACGGCAGTGGCCATGTTGCCACACACATGAGAGGCCTGCTTCTGAGACCCTCATTTAAAACTGCCTCATAGCTCTGTGCAATCATTTCTTATTTCTAGCCTGTTGGGGTGATATACCCCCAATATCACTCCCTCACTAAAGGGTTGCACAAGTAAAGTATTAAAAAGTGTATTCAATTTTATTGATACATCAAAACATACAATAGACAAAGGATGCTTTAAAAAGTATAGACAGGAGGGGTCAAATGCCAAAATGATCACAATCAAATAGCAATAAAAAGTACCATGTAGATAATATATAAAAACAGCCCTGGTCCAAAAATACAAAAAAAGTATTGCACAATAAACAGCAATATACAAGTGTGCCCCAATAGTCAATCATTCACAATAAATCCTAAAGTCATAAAGCGCAATAATAATTCAATCTATCTAAGTGCTAACACATATAAATTCACTTGTCATATGAAAAACTACCCTAATTTCATACATCAAAGAAAATGCCAGAAGTGCACACAAAATCCCCAGTAAAAAAGTGAGATATCCCCCAAAAACAGGAAAAAAGGTGGAATAAGCAGCTAATACTGACCAAAAAGTTGAGGAAATGCACCCCTGTGGCGGACCACCACTCCACAGCAGCCTGTTATTTATATAGACCCCTCGAGACAATCACCTGCAACGTATTGGAGTTATTTATAGCCAGCAGTAGTAAGCCTTCAGCTTTGCTTACCTGCTGTTGAAATCTTCTAAATACATTGTATCCCCTGACCGAACGATTTTGTGGCAGCCACCACCATACAGATACATTGTAACAGCTTCCCTTACACAGGTTTCCTTTGCTAGATTAGCTCTTTATACACTGTTTGCCTGTGTGACAAATGACCGGCAAGCTTCTCCTTGTTTCTGAGGCATATGTTTCTCTCAATTTGGCATGAATTACTGCTGGCACAGCACCCTCCCTAATTCCTATATGTAAGCAGGACTATCAGGTGTGTGTCTAGATGGGCTCTAGGGGAGGGATCTACTGTATGCCTAGAAAGTACTACATCTATAAAACCTGCATTGATTTTGAAACCGGACAGGCTGGGTTGCCTAAATGGTTAGTCCGAACAATTGCCTCTCTGTGGCATACAATTGGAATTACCTGACCTTATTGTTTTATCGGGAAATGACCCTTTAACTTTCATAATTCATATATTCCTGCTAAAAGGGCTTGTTTGAGGGAATTTCAGAAAAATCTACCTGGCCAAGGTGTAATGCCCCAGGGACAGATACGTATCATTTATTGTGAGACTGCCCTTCCATCAAGCCCCTTTTGGCAAACAGTTTCCTCGTTTTCCAGTAAACTATGTACTTCACACCCCTGACTGGGCCATATTACGGATGTTCCAACTTCAAGTCAGCAGAATCTATTGTGTGTCACATTATAAACTTAAAGTGGACCAAAACCCAGGATTTTGACTATCATGGGTTTTGATCCTTGCCCCCGGGGCACACCAATCGGGGGGCCCCACTGTGTGAAACCCCCCAGGTTGCCCGAACAAACTCACCTCTTCCCCGTACCAGGACGCATGTACGACCAGTGGTCCAATCAGCACGCTCAGATCTGCTGGAGCACCTTCGTCCAGGAGCTTGTCTATTATGAGGGGATCTGAGCACGCTGGCGGCGGTATCCCCCCGCGCCCTGCTAAAAGGATAGCAAGGGTGCGGCCCCAGCTCGCACATGTGCCATTAGACCGGGAAAGAAGGTGCGTTTCATTTTTTCAAATGGACATTTTCGGATGCCACGGCTGGGGATGACCCTACCCAGTTAGACTAGGTGGGTAGGCACTTTGAAAAGGTGGAAAGGAGCAAAAACAGAGATGTACCTGGTAGCACAAATCGGGGTCACATATGTTAAACTCAAACAGCGCAATAATTAAGAATTGGAAATGGTCATGGAGGACTAATTTCCTTTATTTCATAATTATTGTGCGCATAAAACGATGACTGAATTTGAGCCCATACATGCGTTGTGGAACCATCGGAAAAGAAGTTTATCAGGAAGACCCTGGAGGATTCATGTAAATCCCTAGATGCCCTAGGGATAAGGACTTATCACCCAGATAGTAAAAAGCCCTGTGATAGGTCCACTTTAAATTCCTTAAATGTCAAATCAAACTGATACACTGATGTAATTTCTTGTTCCAATGGGAATGCTAATAAGGGCAGAGGTTGGTCATCTTGTAATTCCATCCTTTTATTCCCCTCCTCCGTGACCGCAGTGAAGCTGACACCTCTAACTGTGGTTTATGCTCTGTATATGCTGCTCAACTCAAAGTGGACTGATCAGCTTTTTTGCTGGCTCAGGAGCCGAAAGAACCCAGTGCCGGCAGATTTACTCACCTACCCGACTATTCCATACCACATCACCGAATGATGACCAGGGAAGCTGCCAATCCCCTTTCATTATGCCAGGCTTTCTGTGTAAACAGAGTGGTTGAGCTCTAATTGGACAAGAGCATATGTATGTGCTCTGGGACTGGCATAATGGTGAGTTCTGAGGGCAATCTGGTGGGGAGAGGTTTACACAGTGGGGGATCCCAAATCGAAATGCCACAAGGACAAGGACCTATCACCATGATAGTAATAATCCTGGTGATAGGTCCACTTTACGATTATTTTCCTAGTGCACAGCACGGCCTGTTTCATGTAGTCCTTACATCTGGGTATTCCGCCACAAGTGGCGCAGTGGACTGCAGAAGATTTGTGGCTCCTCCTGGCCCCATATGAAAACAGGAATCACCCATAGACCTCCAGTGTTTTCCTCTGCAGTCAGACTGCGAAGCGGGGCAACCAAGCCTGTGGCCCTGCAAGTCTATTTCCACCCGCTTCCGGACCCTTTTGCCTCCCAGCCTCGGCTGTCGGATCGGGTGATGGTAGAGGAGCACTGGGGTCGGGTGCTCGGGGAGCGCTGTTCCAAGCCGCAGACCCTGTACCACAAAGGGTAGCCGGCCATAGGCTTTTTATGGTGAGCCTGCTGGGATACAGATCTGCACTGCCTTTGTTCCTGTGTAGGGGGTGAGTTGTGTTTGGGGACTTGTGTTGGTCTTCCCTGTTTTTGGCTTGCTCTTTCCCTGGTAGGTTGTCCCCCTTCCCTTCCCTCTGGTCCCGTTAGACTGTGCGGCTTCGCCGCTGCCAGCCCTCTCCTCCACTCCCCCTCTCCCCGACGGGTGTGTTTGGGAGGGGTGGCGGTGGTGGTGTGTTTTCCCCCTGCGGTTGTTTCTTGCCGCCGTGGGCGTCGCTTTTCTGCTGCTTTCTACTACAGACTGTTCGTGGGGGCGGTGCCGGGGGATGACGCGTATTGCGTCATTTTCCCGCGGCCCCCCCTCGAGGTGCTCGATCGCGGCGCCATCTTGTCTGCATGCTGCGTGCTGGAGAACAGAGTTTCCAGAGGCTCCCCTTTTCAGCATGGGCTGTGGCAGTGACTCTATCCTCCTGATCTACCCTCCGCGGATCTTGGCTTGTATTCCGGTCACCTGTCCGTGAGTATTCTATTGTTTTTTTTTGCTTGTTTGGGCATGTGCTGCGGGATACTTATGGTGTTTTCTTGATTATGTCTTTCAGGCGGGATAACAGTGTGTTGTGGTTTCTCCCGGTCCTATCCCCCCCTTTTTCCCCTTTTTACCTCCTGGCCCTTCTGTGGGCATCCCTGGGGGGGCATCCCGGGTGGCTTTTATTAGCTCTTACCCTATACTGGCCTATTGTGCCTGTGTTAATCACCATATGGAGGCTTCTGGGGACAGCGTGCTTGGGGGTCCTCAGGGGCTACCTCGGCTATGTGTCATGTGCGGGGCATCCCCTTTGAATGGTGGTGGCGTGGTTTGTGTGCCGTGGGCCCAAGGTATAATTGCGGACCAGGCTGGGATGGGTGTTTCTCTTCCCAGTTCTGCGCTCCCTCCGGCATCTCCTACTCCCCTGTGCCTGCATTTAGTCCCCAGTTAGGGGGATACTAGCAGGGGGTCCCAATCTGATCTGGCTCTACATGTGGCCAGCATTGAAAGGTAGCTGGCCCGGCCTGTGACGGGCAAGGCCACTGGCAAGAAGCGGCATCTTGACGCCGCACCTTCCCCCTTTGCCGAGGAGGATGAGGGCCATGATGTGTATGGCGGCTGTGACTCCCTAGAGGAGGGGGAGCTTTTCCATGATTCAGATTCCTCTGGGGGCCAGCAGGAAGGTTATGACAGTGACCTGGGGTCCGCCTCTGATGAGGATACCTGGCTCCCTGATGACACTGATAGTCTGTTGTCGGCCATCTTTGAGACATTACACATCGCCTCTCCTAAGGGGGCGAAGAGGCAGCAGGGTGAGCTCTTTCGCCCTGGCAAACAATGCTTGGAGTTCCCGGAGCAGGGCCATATCTCCAATATGGTACTCAAGGAGTGGGAACATCCTAACAGATTTCTCACGGTGCCCAAGGGATTGGACAAAAGGTATTCCTTTTCGGCTGATCTGGTCAAGCGCTGTTCGTGTCCCCCTGAGGTGGACGCTCCTGTTCTAGGATTGTCTTACACGTCGGTCATGCCGTCCCCTGACACTACTACACTGCGTGACAGCGCGGACTGGCGTATGGATCAGCTGGCTTGTCATGCTTTCACCTTTGTAGGGGCAGGCCTGCGTCCGGTCTGCGCCGCAGCCATTACGACCATTGCCCTTAAGAGGAAGCTCAAGCGTCTCGCTGATGGCGCCATGTCTGGTAGGAGAAGGGAGGATTATAGGGACCTCTTGCTTTGCTCTGGTTTTGTTGCCTTTGTGCTGGCTGCCATGGATGATGCCGTCCGGCTGGGCGGTAGGGCTTCGCCCTCTTGGTGGCTATGCGCCGGTCTGTTTGGTTGCTCCAGTGGGCAGCTGACTCTGCAGCTAAGAAGTCCCTCACTGGGCTTCCCTTCACGGGGCTTCGTCTTTTTGGTGAGCGTCTGGATGTTCTGGCGAAGGATGGTAGGCTCCCTCAGCGTAGGAAGCAGCCTCGGCCCTTTCGGGGGTCCTCCTCCTCCTTTCGTGCCTCCAGAGGAGGTCGTGGCTCCTTCTTCTCGGGTAGCCGCAGAGATTCTTGGGGCCGTGGCAGATCCCGTGGTCGTCCCCGTCTCTCATGGGCATCCAAGCTCAAACCCCCTCCCAAGGCCCCTCAGGCATGAGGAGGCGCCCTCACCAGTCCGGATGGGGGGGACGGCTTCGGCTCTTTGCTCGCGTCTGGAGGCTTCGTGTCTCAGACCGGTGGATTCAGGAGGTAGTGTCCTCTGGTTACAAGATAGAGTTTGCAGCCTGGCCGCCCCCAAGATTTCTCAGATCCCGGATATCTCATAGAAACATAGAAGGTTGACGGCAGAAGGAGACCATACGGTCCATCTAGTCTGCCCTTATGTGTATACTGTATGTACTCTTTAAGGATCTCAAGATCCTCTGTCAGCTCAGGGTTTGCGCCTAGCAGTTCAACACCTGTTGGATTCAGGAGTCATCTGTCTGGTACCTTACCTAGAACAGGGTCAGGGGTACTACTTCAATCTTTTCACGGTTCCCAAAAAGGACGGTTCTCTGAGCCCCATTCTGAAGGGTCTCAACAGGTTTGTCCGGTTCAAGCACTTTCGCATGGAGACGCTGCGCTTGGCTGTTAGTACCCTTTAGCCGGGCGACTTCATGACCACTGTGGGCATCAAGAATGCCTATCTTCACGTACCAATCTTTCCAGGTCATCAGAGATTTCTGAGGTTTGCTCTGGAGGATCAGCACTACCAGTTTGTGGCCTTACCGTTCGGTATCACCTCGGCTCCTCGGGTGTTCACCAAGGTGCTGGCGGGCGTAATGGCCCTTCTGAGGAACCAGGGCATTCACATCCTTCCTTACCTGGACGACATTCTGATTGTTGCTCAGTCTCTTTATCAGGCCGAGAAGGATACTCAGGTGGTGACCTCCACTCTCGAGTCCTTTGGCTGGGTCATCAACTATCACAAGTCTTCACTGTCTCCGTCTTTGGTGAGGTCCTTTCTGGGCATGACTCTGGATACCTCTCAGGTCAACGTATTTCTCCCTCAGCAGAAAGTGGAGGGCCTTCAGATGCAGGCACGGGCCCTGCTCTTGTGTCCTCATCCCTCCATTCTGCAGGGGATGCAGTTAGTGGTCCTGATGGTGTCCTGCTTCAAGGCGGTTCCCTTTGCTCAGTTTCACATGAGGTCTCTTCAGTTGCATCTCCTGTCAGTTTGGGATCGGGACCCTGTGTCCCTGGATCAGGAATTTGTTCTTTTCCCTCTGGCCAGGCAGTCCCTCTCGTGGTGGTTGGACTCGAGGAATCTTCTAGTGGGCTGGACCTTCCTGGCTCCGTGCTGGGAGATTGTCACCACAGATGCCAGTCTGACCGGTTGGGGGGGGGAGTTTGGAAGTCTCTAAAATTCCAGGGTCAGTGGGGTCCCCAGGAGGCCCATGCACCTATCAACATTCTAGAACTGCAGGCAATCAGGTTGGTTCTCTTCCAGTTAACTCCACACCTTCAGGGTCGGGCGGTTCAGATCCGCTCGGACAACCAGGCGGCGGTAGCCTACATCAATCATCAGGGAGAGACTCGGAGAAAGCGAGGCCTCAAGAAAGTGCTCCTGATACTGTCTTGGGCGGAAGAGAATGTTCCCTGCATCTCGGCAGTCTACATTCCGGGGGTGGAGAACCAGGAGGCAGACTCCCTGAGCAGGAGGACGTCTCGGCTGGGGGAATGGTCTCTCAGCAACAAGGTATTTCACTCCCAGTGTCGCCGCTGGGGTCAGCCGGATGTGGACCTGTTTGCGTCCTGTCACAATCACAAACTTCCCAGATTTGTCTCTCTGTCTCAGTATCCTCTGGCCTTCGCCACGGATGCGCTAGCAATTCCTTGGACGGAGTTTCGACTCCTCTATGTATTCCCTCCCTTTCCTCTGCTGGGCCGTGTGCTGCGCAAGATAGCCCAGGAGGGAGTGCCGGCCATTCTGGTGGCCCCCTGTTGGCCGAGGAGGGTGTGGTTCGCAGACATCGTGCAGTTTGCGGTAGATCGGTGCGTTTTGCCCAAAGACCCAGAACTTCTCACTCAGGGACAGCTGCGCCATCCCAACTTCCTCTTTTATCTACTACAGGGTCTGGCATGCTTACATTGCTTGGTGTGAGTCCCAGTCTCTTCCTTGTCGGGTGTTTTCTATCCCCAGGATCCTGGAGTTTTTACAACATGGTTTGGATTCGGGCCTTCAACTTAGTACTCTCAAGGGACAGGTGTCAGCTCTGGCAAATTTTTCCAAAGATACTTTGCCAATCACCGGCTGGTTAAGACTTTCTTCCAGGGAGTTACTCATGTGCGTCCGCCACGTAAGCCTATGCTACCGGTTTGGGACTTAAATTTGGTGTTGTCTGCTCTACAGGGTCCTCCCTTTGAACCTATGCGTGGGGCTGCGTTGCCCATCCTGACTTTTAAGGTGGCCTTTTTGGTGGCCATTACTTCGGTCAGGTGAGTTTCTGAGCTGGCAGCGCTCTCCATGAAACCGCGTTATTTTGAGCGGCATCAGGATAAGGTAGTGTTTTGGCTTAAACCGGATTTCTTGCCCAAGGTTGTGTCTGCTTTCCATCTCAATCAGGATATTGTCTTACCTTCCTTGTGTCCTAACCCTGCTAATTCCAAGGAACGGACCCTTCATTCTCTGGATGTTGTCAGGGCACTGAAGTTTTATTTGGTTGCTACTGAGTCTTTCAGGAAATCTGATGCTCTTTTTGTATTTCCTGCTGGACCTAGGAAGGGTTTGCCTCCGGCTAAATCTATTATTAGCAAGTGGATCCATCAGGCGGTGGTACAAGCCTATTCTATTAAAGGGAAGGAACCTCCTTTCCTGGTTACTGCTCATTCCACTCGGGCTATTGGTGCTTCTTGTGCTTTTCAGCACCAAGCTTCTGTTGAACAAGTTTGTAAGGCTGCTACTTGGTCTTCTGTTCATACTTTTTCCAAGTTTCACAAGGTTGATGTTAAGGCCTCAACTGATGCTGCTTTTGGCCGCAAGGTACTTCAGGCGGTGGTTTGAACTACCTGCTGTTACTCTTTGCGGATTCCACCCTACCTTACGGGCACTGCTTTTGGATGTCCCAGATCTAAGGACTACATGAAACAGGCCGTGCTGTGCACTAGGAAAAATACAATTCTGTGAGTACTCACCTGTAGAATTGTTTTTACTATGCACTGCACGGCCTGTTTCATCCCTCCCTTGTTATCGTTATTCTTGGTTGCCTCTTTATGGTGATTTGTTCCAAAGTTAGTTGTGAGGGTTGTTACCTTTTTTCTTTTACCTTTATTACCTCCCGGGTTCATGTATAACTGCTTTTCAACACTGGAGATCTATGGGTGATTCCTGTTTTTATATGGGGCCTGGAGGGGCCACAAATCTTCTGCAGTCCACTTCGCCACCTTGTAGCGGAATACCCAGATGTAAGGACTACATGAAACAGGCCGTGCTGTGCATAGTAAAAACAATTCTACAGGTGAGTACTCACAGAATTGTATTATTAAAGGCAAGCCTGTTTATTGTCCCATTGTCTCAGGCTGCACTGTCCCAAACTTCAATCTGTTTTCAAAAAGCGACCTGGAGAGCCTCTCACAGCGGGGCATTCAAAACCGGGGGGAGGGAATTAGGTGGCTATCGAATCTTATAGAATTTAGGACCATTGGGCCGTGGGTTTTAGTCTACTTTAAGGACTTCAGGTGGTCCAGTTCCCACCCTAACCTCAGCAGTCTCCTTTGTCATTTCTTACAGGCTCCCTCTTCGGAGGCAACAATATGTCCAATGAGGTTGGTGGATAGGGCCACCTCTGTTATCAAAAGCACTCTGTGCTGCACCTTGTATATAAGGTGGAAGGGTAGATCATTTGGAAGAGGTCTGTCTCCTTGTCGGAGTCATAATAGGTTGTTTTTTTTCTCTTAAATGGCCTGGCCACGTTAATAAAAGAAAAAAATAGCAACCAATAGGTTAAAAAGTTTATTAAGTGTAGAGTCATGGACCTGTTAATAATTGGGATCCATCTGGTAACTTTGATGGGCCATGTGCTGTTAGAACTTGTCTGCCATTGCCACTGGGCTTTTTTAGATAATTAGCTTTAAAATATGATCCATGCTCACAATAGGGAAGATATTTGCAGCATTTCCTTTGCCTGCAGCTTGTAGCTCTTTCTCTCTTCTCCAGCTGGCCTCCTGGAATGTTTTATTGATATTGTAGCGTATCCTGTTCATTATGAATGTGCCACATTACAGGAAGTCTGTACTGCAAATATTTGTGATTCTATTACATAGCCTGCGGAGTTGAGGCAGGTGTGCATGCCCTTTTATAGCTTGCCCTGCTTTGTCTCTCTAGGTACCAGATGCTGCAAAGCACGGTTTTATTTCCAGCCAAAAAATATCAGGTCTCATTAACATAATTTAGGATTGTGTTAACAAACATTGTATTTGCCATATTCACTTTTTTTTTTTTTGCGAAACATAAAAAGCTGTTTGCCTTTCTGCTAAGACAACCATATGGATCATTTGTCTTGGAGCTGTGATGTGAAAGGGTCCATAGGTTATTATATTTAGCACAATCTTAACAACTGAATGGCGATCTCAAATGGATCACGATTGTCCCACAATTGCCCCAGTGGGAGCCTTAAATGTTTTAATGGCATTTTTAAAAGTGTGAATTTTTGTGGCAAAAGGATGCCCTCAAGGTCCTCTGCGTATATAGTATATTCTTAGTATACAGTACGTCCTGCTCCAGATTAGATTACTTACACTTGGGGTATTACTCCGCCAGATGGCGCTGGACTGCAGAGACATCGAAAAACTGTGAAGGACAAGAAGATGGCTCTCTTTCTTCTCGCAGGTGAGCGGGGCTATTAGCCTGCGGCCCTGTAGGACTATTCCCACCCGTTCCATTATTAATGTGCCTCCCAGACTTGGCTGCGCTGGTCGGGTGATGGTAGGCAGCACTGCTGTCAGGTGCTTAGGAGCGCTCCTCCACCGCAATCTCCCACCAAAGGGTAGGCTGTATAGGCATATGGTGAGCCTCTATGGGATGCCCCTCCCACCCTATTGCCCCTTGCCCTTGTCTATCGGTGGGTCCTGTTAAGTGGCCGCTGTCCTCCCTCGCTCTCGCTTGTAGCTCTCGGGGGGTGTGTTATGTGAATTGCCTTGGTGCTTCACTGTATTATGTACTTATGGTTGGTGTCCGTCGCCGCGCTGACTTGGTTGCACTGGTTCCCCCTTTAAATTTGACGCCGCCTGGCGGCGGCGCTACCTCAGGCGCTGGTGCGCCGTTATTGGCTGCTTGTCACGTGTACGGCTTCGCGCTCTTTGGGGGGACGGGGCCCGCGGTTGGCGCGTTCCGCGTCACTGTCCCCGCGGCCCGCCCCTCGAGGTATACCCGGCGACATTTTTACTTGGACCAGGCTGCTACGGGACTGGCATCGACCTACCGCGGTCCGTGAGTGCCCTCGCGGGCAGCTTTATTTACCATTTGTCATTCACATGTCACTTACGGTTCCCCTTGCTTATGTCTTTCAGATGGGCCGAACCCTATTGGCTTCTCCCGGCCCTACTCCCTCTATTTTGTTATTTAACTTGTGAGGCCTAGTGTGTAATTTACTCCCACTTCCCTAGCGGGCTATTGGGGCATCCCGGGTTGCTTTTATAGCGTCAATCCCTATCGGCCTATTGTGCCGCTATAATCACCATATGGAGGCATCTCAGGATAATGTGCTCGGGGTTCCTTCGGGACAAGCCCGGCTGTGTGTAGATTGTGGGGTGTCCCCTACTAGCGCTGACAATGTGCGGGTCTGTGTACCTTGTGCCCAGCAGGTGCTTGTGCTGCAGCCTGGTTTACCAGTGGCTGGGCCGGCGCCTCGCATGGCTTCACCTACTCCCCCAAGCTTAAATCTCGCTCCCATTGAGTTGCATACTAGTGGGGATTCTCAGCCTGATGTGTCTTCCAGACTGACTAGTGTTGAGAAGTTGCTTGCTAATACCTTGGCGCGTAAGGCCTCTGCAAAAAAGCGGCACTTAACGCCTGATGTCACTCTTTTCCCTATGGAGGCTGATGAGTTTTTGGAACTGTCTGGCTATACCCCTTTGGAAAAAGGGGAGTTTTTCTCTGACTCAGAGTCATCTGATGAGAGGCCCAGGAGTCATGATGATTCTGGCCCTGGGCCCCAGATGATACTGATAGGCTGTTGGCTCAGATTTTTGAGGTTCTGTCTGTGACATCCAATGTCTTAATTTATGTCATGATTCCCCCCTCTGCCTCATCCCCAGCATTCCTACACATGTTCTATAACCAAAATAAACAGTCCTTCAAAGACTTCCTGGACACAGGGGCAATAAATCCTTATCTAGGAACAGAAAGCACCACTGCTGTGGGGGGAGCGCAGGCAGCTTGGAGCAAGAAATTTACAATTTGTCCCCCCAGCCCCCACCCAGGGGGGGGGTGGCATCTGCCCTTCCAGCCCCCTTGGAATTGAGAATAAATCCAGGGAAGAAATGTTTTTTGTGGTCAGATACAGAGGGTCCGATCTTCAATTGTGGGGTGTCTGATCCATTGCTCCTTCTAAACCTCAGAAAACTGTTGTGTTTACTCCTTTTATTTTTCTGCACATTTGTTTATTGTCCTTTTTTTTGTTTGTTTATTATTTGAATGTTTGTCTTTTTATTAAAATTGTAAAATTTCCATTTTGCACGGGCCTACCTTCTTGGCAATTAGAAATCCTCTAACCTGGTTTCCTCGAAGCTCTAAAAACGACCCTGGTTTCTGAAGATTGTATGACCGCTCATAATTGTGTATTAACCCATAGACTGTAAGATCGATTGTAACTAATCCATTGTATGATTGGTAAAGTGTAACTAATCATATAGTGTTACAAGGTTGAATGACTCACAGTTAACTTGGAGTGCTGCATGGTGACTGTGTGTGAGCCAGCAGATTGCAAGCTGATTGTATCTGATCGTTTGACAGCAGAACTGATCAGACTCTCCACAGGATAAGTGTGGGACAGAATCAGTGTGTATTGCCTGTGCCCTGCTTGTATGTGGAGAGGGGTGTGTAAGTGTGTGTGGTGACTGTCTCGATTACTCGCCAGCAGAGTTTGATCGGATGGTGATTGAGGAGGGTTCCACCGGCCAGATTTAATCGTTTAAAGTGTAGTTGCAGTGGTGGTGGCAGTGTGTTGTAATTGGTGTGTGGGGTGTTTTTGGTGTGATTGCTTTCTGTGCTGGAAGCAGCCCACACACACGTCGCAGATCGCTTGATCAAACAGACGTTGAACGATCGATTTCGTGACACTGTCTATTTCTCCCCTGGTTGCAGCTCCCAGGCAACAGGGGGAATTGTTTCATACTGCTAAGCCACATTTGGAATTTCCTGAGCAAGCCCATTTTAATAATCTTGGGCTCAAGGAATGGGAGCGCCTCAGCAGGCTTCCCGGTGTACCTAAGAGTTGGGATAAGAGGTATCCCTTTCCTTCTGATGTGGTGAAGTGTTGGTCATACCCTCCTGAAGTGGATGCCCCGGTCCTAGAGTTATCTAACACCTCTGTCTTGCACTCCCCTGACTCTACTATGCTGTGGGATGCTGAGGACCGGCGCATTGATCAGCTGGCGTCCCATGCCTTTGCATGTGTGGGGACGGCGCTGCGCCCGGTCTGTGCCTCTGCCATTACGGCTGTGGCTATCAGGACTGTGCTCAGAAGTATCCTTAATTGTGCCCCTGATGATGTGTCTAGTGAGGAGTTTAATGCGCACTCTCGTTGTGATGTTTTTGTGACTTATGTCCTCTCTGCCTTGGATGATACCATTAGAATGTGTGGCAGAACCTCTGCCCTGGTGGTGCCTATACGCCGCTCGGTTTGGCTGCGCCAGTGGGCTGCTGCCAACACTGCCAAGAAAGCCCTCACTGGTTTTCCCTTCAAAGGACTACACCTGTTTGGGGACCACCTGGACCTGTTTGTTAAGGGAGGCAGGTTCCCCCAGCGCAGGCGGCAGTCTCGGCCCTTTCGGGTTCAGGGCTCCTTTTCCTCCCCCTACCGTGGTGCTAGACAAGGGAGGGGGGTTTCCCTTACTCGGGTCCGAGGAGACTTCTGGGGTAGGGGCAGAGGACGTGGACACCCTGGCTCCTCCTGGGGCTCCAAGCTTAAGTCCTCTCCTAAGCCCCCTCAGGCATGAAGGGGCGCCCTCACACATCCGTGTGGGGGGACGGCTTCGGCACTTTGCTCACGTCTGGAGGCTTCATGTCTCAGACCGGTGGATTCAGGAGGTAGTGTCCTCCGGTTACAAGTTGGAGTTTGCTGCCTGTACCCCCCCCCCCCCCGAGGAGACTTCTGGGGTAGGGGCAGAGGACGTGGACACCCTGGCTCCTCCTGGGGCTCCAAGCTTAAGTCCTCTCCTAAGCCCCCTCAGGCATGAAGGGGCGCCCTCACCCATCCGTGTGGGGGGACGGCTTCAGCACTTTGCTCACGTCTGGAGGCTTCATGTCTCAGACCGGTGGATTCAGGAGGTAGTGTCCTCCGGTTACAAGTTGGAGTTTGCTGCCTGCCCCCCCCCCCCCCCCCCAAGATTCATCAGATCCCAGATTCCTCAGGACCCTGTGTCAGCTCAGGCTCTAGTGCAGGCAGTGAAAAGCCTTCTGGAGCTGGGGGTCATCTGCCAGGTCCTTTTAAGAGAAAAGGGCAAGGGCTTATATTCCAACCTCTTCACAGTGCCCAAAAGAGATGGGTCAGTCAGGCCCATCCTGGACTTGAAGATCCTCAACAAATTTGTCAGGTGCAGGCGCTTTCGCATGGAAACTCTGCGCTCTGCCATCAGTTCCCTGCGTCCAGGGGACTAAATGACGTCTGTGGACATCAAAGATGCTTACCTTCATATTTCTGTGTTTCCAGGTCATCAAAGGTTCCTCAGGTTCGCTCTGGAGGATCAGCACTACCAATTTGTGGCATTGCCTTTTGGTCTCACGTCAGCTCCCAGAGTGTTAACCAAGGTGCTGGCAGGAGTAATGTCTCTGCTCAGGTCTCAGGGCATCCACATTGCTACCCTACCTGGACGACATTCTCATCACTTCCCAGTCCCTACATCAGGCAGAGTTGGATACTCAGCTGGTAGTGTCCACTCTGGAGTCATTTGGCTGGGTGATCAACCATCCCAAGTCTTCTCTGTCTCCCTCCTTGGTGACTCCCTTCCTGGGAATGACTCTGGATACAGTTCAGGCAAGGATTTTTCTTCCTCAGCAGGAGGTGGACAGTCTGATTGCGCAGGTTCAGTTCCTGCTATCTTGTCATCATCCCTCCATCAGGCAGGGAATGCAGCTGGTGGGCCTGATGGTGGCGTGCTTCGAGGCGGTCCCTTATGCTCAGTTCCACTTCAGGCCTCTGCAACTCAACCTCTTGCCAGTATGGGACAAGGATCCTGCGTCCCTGGACCAGGTCTTTGTGCTTTCCCCCCTGATCAGGCGGTCCCGCTTGTGGTGGCTGGACTCCAGGAACCTGTTGGGGGGCAGATCCTTTCTGGTCACCACGGATGCCAGTCCGACAGGTTGGGGGGGTTTCTAGAAGTCCCTGCAGTTCCAAGGGAGGTGGGGCCCTCAGGAGGCCCACACACCTATCAACATTCTGGAACTGCAGGTGATCAGGTTGGTTCTGACTCAGTTGACTCATGACCTTCGGGGCCTGCCTGTTCAGGTACGCTCGGACAACCAGATGGCAGTTGCCTACATCAATAATCAGGGAGGGACCCGGAGCAAGAGGGCCCTCCAGGAAGTGTCTCTGATCCTGGCCTGGGTGGAGGCCAATGTTCCCTGCATCTCAGCTGTGTACATCCCGGGGGTGGAGAATCTGCAGGCAGACTCTCTGAGCAGGGGTACCTCTCGCCTGGGAGAATGATCCCTCTGCAACAGGGTGTTTCAATCTCTGTCACACCGTTGGGGGCAACCAGATGTGGATCTGTTTGCGTCCCGTCACAATCACAAGCTCCCGGCCTTTGTCTCCCTGTCCCAGGATCCTCTGGCCTTGGCCACGGTTGCTCTAGCAATGTCATGGCAGGACTTTCAGCTCCTGTATGTCTTTCCTTCATTTTCCCTCTTGGGCAGGGTTCTGCGCAAGATAGCTCTGGAGGGGGTGCCAGCAATACTGGTGGCCCCCAGGTGGCCAAGAAGAGTGTGGTTCGCAGACGTGGTGCAGCTGGCGGTAGATCAGTACGCTCTGCCCAGGGTGCCAGACCTGCTCACTCAGGGTCACTTACGCCATCCCAATTTACAAACTCTGGCTTTGACGGCCTGGCTGCTGAAACCTCCATCTTGATGGAGAAGGGGCTGTCTACCTCTGTTGTTGATACCATGATAAAGGCTAGGAAGAAGTCTTCGTCTTCCATTTACTATAGGGTTTGGCGTGCCTACATTGACTGGTGTGAGTCTTAGTCTCTTCCCTGTCATGTGTTCTCTATTCCCAGGATCCTGGAGTTCCTGCAGCATGGGTTGGAGATGGGGCTCCAACTCAGTACTCTAAAGGGTCATGTTTCTGCCCTGGCTGTTTTCTTCCAGAAGTCCTTTGGCCAGCATTCTCTGATCAGGACTTTTTTCCAGGGGGTTACTCATGTGTGTCCCCCCACGTAAGCCCATGTTGCCTGTTTGGGATTTGAACTTGGTCTTGTCTGCCTTGCAGGGTGCTCCCTTTGAACCTGTGCAGGATGCTGCCCTGGCCATTCTTACTCTCAAGGTTGTCTTTTTGGTGGCTATCACCTCTGTTAGGCGTGTTTCTGAGTTGGCGGCGTATTCCATCCAGCCCCCCTACTTTGAGAGACACCAAGGTGGTGTTTCGCTTCAAGCCAGAATTTCTGCCTAAGGTAGTGTTTGCCTTTCATTTGAATCAGGGCATTGTTCTTCCTTCCTTGTGCCCTAATCCTAGTAATGCTAAGGAGAGGGTCTTGCATTCTTTGGATGTGGTTAGGTGTCTGAAGTACTATCTGGTGGCTACTGCACATTTCAGAAAATGCTCTTTTTGTGGTCCCTTCTGGTCCTAGGAAGGGTTTGGCACTTGCCAAGTCTACTATCAGCAAATGGATCCGTCAGGCTGTGTTTCAGGCCTATTCTGCTAAGGGGAAGAATCCTCCCTTCTGCCTTACTTGTTCTCGTTTTTATAGTTACCAGTTTGGTTCTGTTTAATTCTCCCGGCTTCTTGTTAACTGCTTTTCAATGCTGGGGATTTTGTGGGAGGTCCCTGGTATTTGACGGGCTGGGAGGAGCCTGTTTTTCGATGTCTCTGCAGTCCAGCGGCATCTGGGGGAGTAATACTGCAAGTGTAAGTAATCTAATCTGGAGCAGGACGTACTGTATACTCATAATACCAATTCTACAGGTGAGTAATCACAGAAATTTTTTTCTTATGCTAGCAAAGGTGGTATTTATGGAAGCAGTTTTTTCTTCCTGCAATCTGTTGCTATGGGCAACCGTACACGTCTGAACACCAAGATCCACACACAGAACAATGCTGCTATGGCCGCTGCTGAGGTGAGGTAGCTCATTCAAACTTACACATGCATAGCAGCAGTGTTCTGTGTGTACAGGGCTGTACAGGCTTGCTGTATGTCATCATCTTAAGTGAATCCTCTTGGCACAAAAAATGTACACTTTCACATATGGCATTTAGAGTGGACTTTCCCTTTTAACAATACCCTAATATTCTAAGCATACAGCACGTCCTGCTCCAGATGTAGTAATTACATGTGGGTAATCCTCCGCCTCCGGCGCCGTGCACTGCAAACATGCAGAAAACAAGCTCCTCCCGGCCCTACATATACCGAAGGACCTCCCACAAATCCCCTGATTTCTCTGCAGTGCTGGAACTGCGAGGACATGAAGTATCACGCTCTCGCAGACGAGCGGGGCTTTACAGCCCGAGGCCCTGCGGGACTATTTCCACCCGTCCTCTTTGTGAAGAATATGCCTCCCAGCCTGGGCTGCGTTGGTCGGGTGAAGGTAGGCAGCACCTAGTGTGCTTACGGAGCTAGACTCCACCGCAATCCCCTACCATAGGGTAGGCGGTTAAGGCAAATGGTGAGCCTTCAGTGGATGCCCCTCCCGCATCAGTGCCCCCACGCCCCGTGTAATGGTGAACCCCGATTTTTGGGTCACCTTCCTCCCTAGATCCCCCCGTTAGTGGGGGGAAAAAGAGGGGGGGGGGTTGTGTGTACGTTGGCCTAACCTTGCCCTAATTACACTAGAGACTTATAGCCTTTAACGGTTACCGAGTGTCAGAGCTGCGCTTCACACTTATGTTTAAGTTAGCCGCAGCGCCTTATTGTTTTTTACTTGGCACGGACGGCGGCTCTGTTCGTGGGCGCTAAGGCGTTTTATTCCCGTATTCACCCTGTCAGTTTTCTCTCTGAGGTGATTTTCTACAGCGGTTGTCAGTTGCATAGCTACTGTTTTTTCTGATTGGCTGCGCGCCTTCGAGCTGCGCGCTCTCCGGGGGGGGCGTGGTTTGGTTTGGCGCGTTCCGCGTCCTCTCCCGCTCTGGCCCGCCCTTCGAGGTTCACTTGGCGCCATTTCTTAGATTTCTAAAAAATCACTCCCACTTCCCAGCGGATCATTGGGGCATCCAGGGTTGCTTTATAGCGTCAATCCCTACTGGCATATTGTATATAATAATCACCATATGGAGGCATCTCAGGATATTGTGAACGGGGTTCCTTTGGGACAAGCCCGTCTGTGTGTAGCTTGTGGGGGTCTTGCCTAGCAGCGGTGACAATGCACGGGTCTGCGTCCCGTGTGCTCAGCAGGCGCTAGCCGGTATTCCCACCTCTTCCGAGGCTGGGCCCGCACCTCGCCTTGCTTCCCTTCTCCCCCAAGCCTGAGCCTAACCCCCAATACTAGTGGGGATTCTCATACTGATTTGGCCACTAGACTGGCTAGTGTAGCAAACTTACTTGCAGGCTCCTTGGCGCGCAAGGCCACTGCCAAGAGGCGTCATTTGAATCCTGAATCTACTATACTTCCTATCGAATCTGATGATTTATTGCTTTCCTATGCACATTCCGCCTCCGAGGAAGGGGAACTGTTCTCTGACTCAGGGTCATACGACGACGAGTCCAGGGGACAGGAAGAGTCTGGTTCTGATCATTGGTCCTCGGACGACATTGATAGACTGCTGACCCAGATCTTTGATGTGTTATCCCTCTCTCCCCCTGCCGCGGCTCCCCGGCAAAGGGGTGATCTGTTTCACACCGCTAGGGCGCGGTTGGAGTTTCCCGAACAAACTCATTTCAATAGCCTTGTGCTGAAAGAATGAGAACATCCCAGCAAACTCCATGGGGTTCCTAAAGCTGTGGATAAGAAATATCTCTTTCCTGCCGACCTGGTCAAGTGTTGGACATCGCCACCCGAGGTCGATGCCCCAATTCTAAGTCTGTCCAACACCTCTATTATGCACTCCCCCGACACTACATGCCATGCCTTTGCATTTGGGGGAGCGTCGCTCCGCCCAGTTTGCACCTTAGCCATTACGGCGGTGGCGCTCAGGACGGTGGTTAAGACTGCTCTTGAAGGGGCGGATGACTTGCCCTCTGATGCTGCCAATGCTCTGGCCACCTGTGAGACTTTCGTGAACTATATCCTATCCGCATCGGACGATGCTATTAAGCTGAGCGCTAGATCTTCTGCTCTGGTGGTAGCCATACACCGAGCGATCTGGTTGCGCCAGTGGGCCGCTGATAACGTCGCTAAGAAGGCCCTTATGGGGCTGTTTGGAGAAAGGTTAGATATTTTTGCCAAGGGTGGCAAGTTACCTCAGCGCAAGCGTCAGATTCGGCCCTTTCGTGGCCCAAGCTCCCACTCGACCCCCTACCGTGGGGCTAAGCAAGGTAGAGGAGTGTCCTTTGCTGGGTCTCGCGCAGAGCCCTGGAACAAGAACAGAGGACGCCATCCCAGTTCCTCCTGGGGGCCCAAGCCCAAAGCCCCTCCCAAGACTCCCCAGGCATGAAGGGGCGCCCTCGCCCGTCAGGGTGGGGGGACGTCTACAGCACTTCGAGCATGTCTGGAGACGCCACGTCTCAGACCGGTGGATTCAGGAGGTAGTGTCCTCCGGTTACAAGATAGAGTTTGCTGTACGGCCCCCTACCAGGTTCGTCGGGTCCCGGATCCCACAGGACCCTGCCTCAGCTTGGGTCTTGATGCTGGCTGTGCAGGACCTTCTAGATCTAGGGGTCATTTGCAAGGTCCCCTTAAGAGACAGGGGCAGGGGGTTCTATTCCAACCTTTTCACAGTGCCCAAGAAGGACGGGTCAGTCAGACCCATTCTGGATTTAAAAATCCTAAACAGATTTGTCAGAAACAAACATTTTCGTATGGAAACACTGCACTCGGCCATTGCCTCGTTGCGCCCAGGGGACTTCATGACATCTGTGGACATCAAGTACGCTTAATTACACGCTCCGGTGTTTCCAGGACATCAAAGGTTTCTCAGATTTGCGCTGCTGGATCAGCATTACCAGTTTGTGGCCCTGCCATTCGGCCTTACGTCGGCTCCCAGGGTGTTCACCAAGGTGCTGGCAGGGGTGATGTCACTGTTAAGACTTAGGGGGCATACGAGTGTTGCCCTACCTGGACGATATACTCATCACCTCTCGGTCTCTGTGGCAAGCAGAGCTAGACACTCGGTTGGTAGTGTCCACACTGGAGTCATTCGGCTGGGTGATCAATTACCCAAAGTCCTCTCTGTCCCCCTCCTCAATGACCCCGTTCCTGGGGGTGATTCTGGATACAGTTCGGTCAAGGATATTCCTTCCTCCGCAGAAGGTGGAAGCTCTGACAACGCAGGCGAGGTCCCTGCTTTCGAGCCCTCATCCCTCCTTCCGGCAGGGAATGCAGCTGGTGGGCTCGATGGTGGCAAGCTTCGAGGCGGTGCCCTTTGCCCAGTTCCATTTGAGAACTCTGCAGCTTCACCTTCTGTCAGTTTGGAACAAGGACCCAGCGTCCTTGGACGAGATCTGGGTGCTCCCCCCCTCGGTCAGGCAATCCCTTGCGTGGTGGCTGGGCCACAGGAACTTGACAAGGGGCAGATCCTTCCCGGCTCCCTCCTGGGAGACGGTCACAACGGATGCCAGTCTGTCGGGCTGGAGGGGATTCTGGAAGTCCCTGCGCTTCCAGGGGAGGTGGGGCCCTCAGGAGGCCCATCTACCCATCAATGTCCTGGAACTCAGGGCAGTGAGATTGGTGCTGGAACAATTGACCCAGCACCTGAAGGGTCTGGCGGTTCAGGTACGCTCAGACAACAGAACGGCGGTTGCCTACATCAATCATCAGGGAGGGACCCAGAGCAAGGGAGCTCTCCAGGAAGTGTCTCTGATTCTAACATGGGCGGAAGCCAATGTCCAATGCATCTCGGCTGTCTACATTCCGGGCGCGGAGAACCTGCTGGCAGATGCTCTGAGCGGGGTATCGTCTCGTCAGGGGGAATGGTCCCTCTGCAACAAGGTTTTTCAGGCCCTGTGTCTCCGTTGGGGAGTGCCAGACGTGGATCTGTTTGCGTCCCGTCACAATCACAAGCTCCCGAGCTTTGTATCTCTGTCTCAGGATCCTCTGGCTCTGGCCACGGATGCCCTGTCAATGTCTTGGAGGGAGTTTCAGCTCCTGTATGTGTTTCCACCAATTCCCCTTCTGGGCAGAGTTCTGCGCAAGATTGCTCTGGAAGGGGTACCCGTGATTCTGGTGGCCCCAAGGGGGCCAAGAAGAGTGTGGTTCGCAGACGTGGTTCAAATGGCAGTAGATCAGTACGATCTGCCAAGGTTGCCAGACCTTCTAACTCAGGGGTCTCTACGCCATCCCAATTTACTAACTCTGGCTTTGACGGCTTGGCTATTGAAACCTCCATCCTGGCTACTATGGTGCAAGCCAGGAAAAAGACTTCTTCTGCTATCTACTATAGAGTTTGGCGTTCTTACATTGACTGGTGTGAATCCAGGTCTCTTCCCTGCCGGGAATTCTTAGTCTCCAGGGTGCTGGAGTTCTTACAACATGGTCTAGACTTAGGTCTTAAGCTTAGTACCCTGAAGGGCCAGGTTTCGGCCCTGTCTATCTTCTTTCAGAAGACCTTTGCCCAGCACCCTCTTATCAAGACTTTCTTTCAGGGGGTCACTCATGTGCGGCCTCCTCGGAAACCTATGGTTCCTGTTTGGGATTTAAACTTGGTGTTATCGGCCCTGCAGGGTGCTCCTTTTGAGCCTATTCAGGAGGCTGCTCTCGCTGTTCTCACGCTCAAGGTTGTATTCCTGGTAGCTATCACTTCTGTTAGACGTGTATCTGAGTTGGCGGCTCTATCTATTCAGCCTCCCTACTATGAGAGACACCAGGATAAGGTGGCGTTTCGCTTCAAGCCAGACTTTCTGCCTAAGGTTGTGTCTGTATTTCATTTGAATCAAGATATTGTACATCCTTCCTTGTGCCCTAATCCTAGTAACCCTAAGGAAAGGGTTTTGCATTCCTTGGATGTGGTTAGGTGTGTCAAGTATTACCTGGTTATCACTAAGGCTTTCAGGAAGACGGATGCCCTCTTCGTTGTGCCTCACGGGCCTAGGAAGGGTTTGGCTCCCGCCAAGTCTACTATCAGTAAATGGATTCGTCAGGCTGTGGTTCAAGCCTATACTACTAAGGGGAAGTCTCCCCCCTTTGGTCTTACTGCTCATTCTACTCGAGCTGTTGGGGCTTCTTGGGCTTTTCAGCACCAGGCCTCTGTGGAACAAGTTTGCAAGGCTGCTACTTGGTCTTCTGTTCATACCTTTACAAAGTTTTACAAGGTTGATGTTAGGGCCTCAGCTGATGCTGTGTTTGGCCGCAAGGTTTTGCAGGCGGTAGTAGTTTAAACTGCTTGCTGTTGCCTTTACTGTTGGGGATCCCACCCTACTTTACGGACACTGCTATTGGATGTCCCTCATGTATTTACTACATCTGGAGCAGGACGTGCTGTATGCATATAATACCAATTCTACAGGTGAGTACTTCACAGAATTGTATTTTATATCCCTGCTCCCTGCCATAGCTGTCTAACCCCATTCATGCTCTGTCATTTTCAAAAAGTTTATATTGAGCATGCTGCCTGGGCATCATTAACCAGTGGCATGCCCAATTCCAAGTTCACCAGTTCAAAGTAACTAAACAGACCAGACTTCCCCATTGCGATCTATCTTATACCCAGAGCTATCCACACAGTACAGCCGCTTTATACCGGCAAGTCCATCTACCTTTTCCCTTCCTTTTACCCCTTCATATCTCTGTGCTTATGAATGAATCTCTTAAACCAAAGCAGTCTTTCTACTCTCAACAACCCATAACAAACGTCCTGCCACTGTTAAATCTCAAACCCACCTCCTCTCTCTTACTGTTCATTCTTGCTACAGACGACATCTCATCCAACCCTAGCCTCTATCTCTCCTCAGCCTCCCTGCAAATTCATCTGCACACTTGGGGCGTGCGTAAAAATACTGCTTTCTACCAGCTGTGGCTTGTCCTGTCCTGGGAGTCTATTCCATCTCTTTTAACCCAATATATTAAACCAAACATGAATATTTCCTTAAAGTCCCTTGTCCAGGCACACAATAACTTCCTCCACATCTCAATGTGGACCAAAACCGAGCCGAAAAAAGCCATTTTAACCCAGGCATGTATAATTTACAGGGCTGCCTCTCCAACCATTAAGTACCAGCCCTGTATATTTTACATGGCTGGCATTTTCCTCCATATAAAACAAAAAAAAAACTCAACTCTGTCCAGGTTTTCAGCACGTGGGTGTCCTGATCTCCCAGTGGGCTTCCGATCATCAAGCCGTGGTCTTCAGCAGGCCAGAGAACAACGACTCTCTGCTCCGGTTGCAGCTTCTGACATCTTGCTTGCCGCTGCAGGTAGGGGCACTTTATACTGGCAAGTGAGCTGTCAGCATATTTCCCTGATATAAAAGGCCCCCTCCTGCAGTGGGAGTGAGTGCAAAGCCGGGATCAGGGCAGAGAACACCAATCATCTGCCTTGCACTCTGCTTCCGCTGCACACTTCCAGCTAAATATTGGATGGCGTGGGACAACAGCTAGCGATGAAAGGAGGTAAGTAGGCAGGGAGGGGAGTAATAAAGGACTATTAAAGGAAGTGTGTGTGTTTACTCTTAACCGTTTGTGAACTAATAAGGGGTCCCTGAGACCCCTATGGTTCTCAGTGTTGCCCGTTGTTCCTTTAGAGCCACAATTTGGCCTTCCAAATGTGTAATGCTCTGTGTGCATTTAATTTTGGCAATCGCCTAGAAAAATAATCCCTTCAACTGCCATTATGGATGCTCATAAGCTGTGTTGATTGTGTTGTGATTGAATACCTCAGTCTATACATGTTAACAGCCAATATAAAGCCCAGCTCTCAGTTCACATGTTGTTTACTCACACACCATGAAATGTACCCTAGAAAGGCTGAAACGTTTCCTAGGCATGTCTCACTGAAGGGCAGAAAGCACTTTGGGTCCACAACTGCCTTGTGGTTGTCCTGGAGGGAGATCAGATGGGAAATATCCTATTTTGAATGTGTGCCTTTTAAGGTACATTATAATTGGCATTTCATTGTGTTAATTTTGATTCCAACAGCAGAATGTGTAATCCCAGCATTCTTTTACAGGCTTGCATGCGCTGCGGAGAAAGCTGGGTGAGCTGAACAACCCATCAGACTCTGAAGTAGCTGGTTCTGTAGTTGTCATTCTGAATGATTTCCTGCAGGCAGTGAAAGATGTCAGGCCCAGTGCCATGAGAGAGGTTGCAGTGGATGTGCCAAAGGTACGTAACCCTTGTGGTATCCTAGAAATAACTGAATTGCCACTGAGCTAGTTTTTTAATATTTGTTGTCACTCATGCCATTTAATACACCATGGGGGTATGGGCTACCATTGCTAATTTTCTCTTAGTTCATTATCATGTCTAATTTCCTAGTCTAAAGGCTTTCCCATCCAAAGTAATTTGTGGTGAGCTACTGACCTTGAATAATTGTGAAAATAGGAAACCCAGATGTTTTAGCTGTCTGCTTGATTCATCTAGTACTGCAGCTAGTTGGGCATCTTAGCAGCCAGAAAACTACTATTGCTCAAAAGGGGATATGCACTGTTAGCCAATGGCATTTTAATCTTCCCCTGATCTGAAAATGATGTATCAATGCTGCAGAATGCTGTTTCTACTAGCGGCATACACAATCTGAGTTTTTGGTTTTGTTCCTAATAAAGCCAAGTCACATGTGCTCATGGTCTATCATGTTCTTTTCCTACCTGAGAGCTGTACACAAGTATGTGGGTCACACCGCCCAGTTGGGGAGCACTTAGACCTACTACCGTAGCAAAAAGAACACTATCTGCATGGTGTTTGTTGGTTCTTTCGGTGTCTGCTTGGGTTTATTCTGTATGTTCCAGTTTCCCTCTACACTCCTAAAACATACTATTAAAACAGGTTAATTATATCCCATTGTAGTGTTTTGTCCAGCCTCACATTAAAATTTAACTTTTAATCCATCCAATTAAAAATAAACCTATGTGTGGAAAAGAAAAACAGAAGTTGTAACAACAAAATGGCCCAGCCGCCACAAAAATGGCCAGGCACCTGTGACGCGTTTCAAGCCTCAAGGGCTCTTAGTCATACATAGTATCCCATTAACTAAGCTATCGCGAAAAATGGCCCAATAATTAAAATCCATATAAATATGCTGGATGGCAAGTGGAGGGGCCACTTTTACATCCGGCATCAGGAAATATCCAGTCAGGCTTGTTTTTTTTATTTTGATGGAAGGAAGAGGACATCTGGGGTGACAGGTGCTGTCACCCCCTCATAGACTAAACCTGTCACCCCTGGATTTTATTCCAACCAGTAGAAGAAAAACACAAGCTTGGTGGTAGTTGTATTCAGTTCGGTTGTATAAGTTACTCCTCTTCTCATTAGCCAAGTAGTTTATGAGGATTTTTAATATTACACAATTTCGCGATAGTGCTCCTTTGAGTACATTAGATTGTAAACTGCATTGAGCGAAAGTTGTATTCCAAGTGTGACATACACTCCGCTTCAATTCTTCTTGACAGTTGGGTTATTCTCCAGTAGAGGGCGAACTTCTGCAGAGATGAATGCACAAAAAGGAAGCCCCTCCCGGTCCATAACTGCCTGGGACCTCCCACCAATTCCCCAGTTCCTTCTCTGCAGGGAAGGCGACAAGACAGAAGATGAAGACTTCTTTTCTTACAGGTAAGCCGGGTCCCGGCCTTCTATTGTCCCTATTACTGCCAGGACCCTTCTAAATTGGCCCTATATTGAGTTTCCCAGCTTCGGCTGCGGGCCCTGGTGAAGGTAGGAGCACCGTATGGGTGCAGCAGGAGCAACGCTCCACCGTGAGACCTCACTATGGGGTAGGCGGTTATCCAGGTTTTGGTGATCCTGGTGTGGGATGCCCCGTCCCGCTAGGCTTAGGGCCGGATTCTGGCAGGTTCCCCCCCTTCTGGGTCCCTTACTCTCCTCCGGGGGGGGGGCTGGCCGGCTGGCCTTTTTTTCTTATGTGTGTGTGTGTGTCTGATTTTACATCTTGTGTGTGTGTTGTAGCACTATACTTGGCCCGCACTCACGCTCTCGTGCGGCTGCGGGCCGGTTCTCTCAGGGCCGGCTCCGCGGCCATGTTGGCCGGGGAGCGCGACCCTCTTGCTTCTCTCAGTGAAGGGGGGCGGGGCCTGGCGCTCTCCCGCGTTGGAAGACCGTGCCGGTATCCGCCCGCCCCCCTCGGCTTCGTCGGCCGGCTTCCTGCCCTATCGGCTGAAAGCGCGGCTTGGTGTGCTGCCCGCACGGAAGGGGGCGGGGCCATGTGCCTGCCGCGATCCGCGCCGGCCCGCCTCCTTAATCCTTCTCCTACAGGACGCCATCTTCTTTACTGCGGCCCGTGAGTGCCCCATATGGGGCTCCTTATGCTGAGTATATTGGGATATATATATATATATATATATGTTTATGGGTGTCTATGCACAGTATATGCTTTTTATTTACACTGTATGACTGGTGGTATATATATATAATTTATATATCTATATATAGAAATACACCTGTATATATATATATTTTCTGTTGTGTGGCTGTAGGATCAAATGCTATGGCATTTTTTTGCACTGCTCTGCTCTTATGTGGCTTATTTTGTGTGTTACAGGTGGTCCTGTATATGTGCATTTTAAGGGGTCCCTCCTGGTCCTGGGGTCCTTAGATATAAAAATTAGCCACCTAAAAATCCTCCCACCGGGACTTTTAAGGGGCATCCCGGGTTGCTTATGCATAATTCCCTGAGGTCTTGCGACTGACCACAAAAATTCACCATATGGAGGCTCTGCAGGATACTGGGCCCGGGATCCCTTTGGGACAATCCGGGCCATGTGTGGGGTATCCCTTACGACGGAGAATATGCTGATTTGTATACCATGCGCCCAAAAGGCCATAACACGGCAGTCTGGTACCCAGCCTTCTGGGTCGGCTCCTCCCGCTTCATCGCCTTCCCCTCCCCACCTGATCCGTACCCCAAGTGACATTGGTACCAGTGGGGAGTCGCTTTCTCATGTTTGGGCTAGGTTGGCCAGCATAGAGAAAATGGTTGCTAGCACGGTGGGCAAGAAGCCCAGGCTAAAAAGAGACGGTTGTCGTCGGCCCAGCCTTTGTGGGACACTGACGATGAGTCTGGTGAATTGTCCGATTATTCCCAGTTAGAGGGGGAATTGTATCAGGATTCAGAGGCTGACTATGGTCAGCCTGGGAATTCCAATGTCGGGCAGGCGCTGGGGGATGCCGTTGAGAAGGCCACTGTTTTGTCACATTTATTGGAGGTGTTGGATATTGATCCACCTGAGGCGCCCCCTCTTAAGAAGGGGGGATTTTTTGGGGCCTACATGCCCCGTCTGGAGTTCCCTACCCAGGGTCATTTTGAGGCGGTGATACTTAGGGAATGGGAGAGGCCCAGTCGGCTTCCTGGTGTGCCTCAGGGATGGGATAAGAAGTATCCTTTTCCGGTGGAGGCGGTCAAGCGCTGGTCTTCTCCCCCCGAGGTCGACGCTCCTGTTTTAGGTTTGACCAACTTTTCTGTACTGAACACCCCTGACGCCTCCTACCTTAAGGATGGCGAGGATAAGCGTCTTGATCATATGGCGTGCAACGCATTTGCCAACCTGGGCTCGGCCCTGTGGCCGGTTAGTGCGTCTGCCCTGGTGTCACTTGCTACCAGGTCTCTTATCAGGGACTGGCTGAATAACGCTCAGCTGGATCCAGCTGGCGCTGAGTTCGCTATACTTAAGAATTGCGAATTGTTCATGGATTTTGTTATGGCTGCGATGGAAGACTCCATTGTCGTGTGTAGTAGGACGTCAACTTTACTGGTGGCGGCTCCGTCAGTAGGCAGCGGACGTTGGAGCCAAGAAGTCGCTCACAGCCCTCCCCTTCTTGTGTGCGGGGCTGTTTGGAGATAAATTGGATGCTGTTGCTAAAGGCATTAAGTTACCTCAGCGGAGGAAGCAGTGCCGTCGCTTTCGGGGGGCGGGCTCGTTCACTCCTTCCTTTCGAGGGGCCAGAGCGACTAGGGGTCTGGCCTTCTCAGGTGTCAGGGGCTCGTCCTGGAACAGAGGCAGAGGTCGGGCATGTCCCGCGGCTGCCTGGGGTTCCAAGCCCAAGCCTGCCGTTAAAATGGCTCAGCAATGAAGGGGCGCCCTCACCCGTAAGGGTGGGGGGACGCCTGCGGCTCTTCTTCCAGGTCTGGGCCCTTGAAGTCACAGACAATTGGATCTTGGAAGTGGTCTCCTCCGGGTACAAACTGGAGTTCGAGTTCTGGCCGCCCCCAAGATTCTTAAGGTCTCGGGTGCCCTTGGACCCTCAGGCTGCACAGGGGCTCCTGTTAGCAGTGAAAAGCCTTCTGGACATGGGGGTTATATGCCCGGTGCCTCCGTTGGAAAGAGGCAGGGGTTACTACTCCAACCTTTTCACGGTTTCCAAAAAGGAGGGTTCGGTGAGACCCATTCTAGATCTCAAGGTTCTCAACAGGTTCATCAGAGCCAAAAGGTTTCGCATGGAGACTCTGCTCTCGGCTATCAATTCCCTTCGCCAAGGGGATTTTATGACATCCGTAGACATCAAGGATGCGTATCTGCATGTTCCGATCTTTCAGGCACATCAGAGATTCCTCCGGTTTGCGGTGGAGGATCAACATTATCAATTCGTAGCTCTTCCCTTCGGTCTGACCTCGGCACCGAGGGTCTTCACCAAGGCTTTGGCGGGCGTAATGGCTCTGCTCAGATCGCAGGGCATTCGCATTGTGCCTTATCTGGGCGATCTGTTGATTTCAGCTTTTTCCCTTCAGCAGGCAGAACTGGACACCCACCTGGTGGTGTCGACCCTGGAGAAGTTCGGGTGGGTGATCAACCACACCAAGTCTTCTCTCTCCCTGTCTCGAGTGATTTCATTTCTGGGCATGAATCTGGATACCAGTCGGGCCAGAGTGTTTCTGCCCCAGACCAAGGTGCAGGGGATTCAGGACCTGATCCGTCTTCTTCTGGCCAGTCCTTGTCCCTCTATCTGACAGGGGATGAAACTGGTGGGTCTGATGGTGTCCTCCTTGGAGGCGGTGCCGTTTGCACAATTTCACATGAGATCTCTTCAACTTCTCCTGTTGGCGTATTGGGACAGAAGCCCACTGTCATTGGATCAACCTTTCAAGGTGTCTCCCAGGGTTCGGCAGTCATTTCGGTGGTGGCTGGACTTGCGCAATCTGGTGAAGGGCAGATCCTTTCTGGTCCCTTGTTGGGAGACGGTTACCACGGATGCCAGCCTGTCGGGCTGGGGAGGTTATTGGAAGAGTCATCAGTTCAGCGGGGTTTGGGGTCCCCAGGAGGCTCACACCCCCATCAATGTATTGGAGCTCAGAGCCATTCGTCTGGTTCTGGCTCGGTTGACCCCACAGTTACGGGGTCTTCCGGTTCAGGTGCATTTGGACAACCGAACGGCAGTGGCCTACATAAATCACCAAGGAGGGACCCGCAGCAGGAGTGCCCTCAGGGAAGTCTCTCTGATCCTGCACTGGGCGGAGAGCAATGTTCCTTGCCTTTTGGCAGTCTACATTCCGGGAGTGGAGAACACGGAGGCGGATTCCCTGAGCAGGGGGTCCTCTCGCCACGGAGAGTGGTCTCTCAACCTCGAGGTCTTTCTGGATCTTTGCCGCAAGTGGGGGACTCTGGAGGTGGATCTCTTTGCCTCGAGGCACAATCACAAACTTCCGGCATTTGTGTCTCTTTCTCAGATCCCATGGCATTGGCAGTGGATGCCTTGTCACTGGCTTGGAAGGACCTGGGTTTTCTGTACCTGTTTCCACGTGTCTCCATGCTGGGCAAGGTAGTTCGCAAACTGGTTCTAGAAGGGGCACCAGCGATTCTGGTGGCTCCACGGTGGCCAAGAAGGGTTTGGTACGCAGACGTCGTAAGGATGGCTGTAGACCAGTGCCAGCTTCCCTTGCTGCCGGACCTGCTATCCCAGGGTCATCTACTCTACCCCAATTTACAAACGCTGGCTTTGACGGCTTGGCTGCTGAAACCTTCATCTTGAAAGAGGAAGGTTTGTCTGAGGCTGTAGTTCAGAGCTTGATTAGGTCTAGGAAGCGGTCCTCTTCTGGCAATTACTATAGGACTTGGAGGTCCTATATTGATTGGTGTGAGGCTAGGGCCTTACCTTGCAGGGTTTTTGCTGTACCCAGGATTTTGTAGTTTCTTCAGAATAATCTGGATCTTGGCTTCCAACTTAGTACTCTGAAAGGACAGGTTCTGCTCGGTTGGTTTTCTTCCAGAAGTCTTTTGCTTTACACCCGCTGGTTAAGACCTTTTTCCAAGGGGTGGCACATGTGCGGCCCCCTCGGAAGGCTGTAGTTCCTGTTTGGGATTTGAATTTGGTTCTTTCGGCTCTGCAGGGTCCTCCTTTTGAGCCGCTACAGGATATTGCTCTTTTGGTTCTCACTCAGAAGGTTGCCTTTTTGGTAGCTATTACCTCTGTGCGCCGTGTCTCTGAGTTGGCGGCCCTGTCGATTCAGGCCCCTTATTTTGAGAGACACCAGGATAAGGTGGTTTTTCGTTTTCAGCCGGATTTCCTTCCTAAGGTGGTGTCTGCTTTCCATCTCAATCAGGATATTGTTCTTCCTTCCTTGTGTCCTAAGCCTAACAATGACAAGGAGAGGGTTCTGCACAATTTGGACGTTGTTCGCTGTGTGAAGTACTATTTGGTGACTACTTCTTACTTCCGTAGGACGAATGCTTTTTTTCGTGGTGCCCTGCGGGCCCAGGAAAGGTTTGGCACCTGCTAAGTCTACGATTAGCAAATGGATTCATCAGGCCGCTGTTGGGGCCTATTCTGCTAAGGGGAGGACTCCCCCTTTTAGGGTCACTGCGCACTCTACTCGTGCTGTGGGTGCATCCTGGGCTTTTCAGCACCAGGCTTCTGTTGAACAAGTTTGTAAGGCTGCTACTTGGTCTTCTGTTTATACTTTTTCCAAGTTTTACAAGGTTGATGTGCGGGCTTCAGCGGATGCTGTTTTTGGCCGCAAGGTTCTGCAAGCTGCAGTGGTTTGAGTTGGCGCATTCTTTACTGTTTATGGTTCCCACCCTTGACCGACACTGCTATTGGATGTCCCAATTGTCAAGAAGAATTTAAGCGAAGTGTATGTCACACTTGGAATAATACCGTTTTGTGATTACTCACCTTTAAAACGGATATTATAAGTGTGACATACACTCCGCTTCACCCACCCTGTTTGGTATTTTGGATCCTTTATATGGTGAACCATTGTTTTTTGTTAGTATTGTTATATTTGGTCCTTCCTGGTCCCTTTACTGCTATCTTACACTGGGGAATTGGTGGGAGGTCCCAGGTAGTTATGGACCGGGAGGGGCTTCTTTTTTTGCATTCATCTCTGCAGAAGAGTGGATGAATGGAGAATAACCCAACTGTCAAGAAGAATTGAAGCGGAGTGTATGTCACACTTATAATATCCGTTTTAAAGGTGAGTAATCACAAAACTGTATTTTTAGGAAAAAGGTGGTGGTAGTCCAGCTATACTAGCTTGACAGTCAAGTGGAGCAGCCAGGAACGGAATTAGGATGCAGGAGCGTGTTTTTATAGATTTTAGTTAGCTTGTCTTTAATTTAAGGTTGCTTTAATTCACTGGATTCACTGGTTAGCGAATTGTATCTTATGGCTGTGCATAGATCAGCAGCGCTTGGCCTTTTCTTGTGCTGCGATTTATAAAGACAGTGATATAATCACCATATGTAGCCCCTGCTATCATTCTGAAAATATTGCAAAAGGGAAAACAATTTCCTCCCCTGCAATAAAATCCACTTTCCTGTATAGTTTCAGATTCCAGTAACTGGTCGTCTCAAAGTTAAACCACTTGGCTTTCCAACCTGTACATCTGGAGATGTTGTTGCATGTCTAGTCTTTTCTGAACAATTAATCCCTGCAGATTTTGCTCCAGTAAAATCCTGTTCAGGAAAGACTTTTAAAGCTATTTAAATAAGCAGGTGATTCCAATGTGTTGCCTTTAGGTAAAATTGGGATTGTATTTCCTTTGTGGAAGTGTGTGTGTTATTTAGTTTGACACATTCAACACCCAGTGTGCAATTACCCCACAAGATCACATATGGTCTTGAAGATTCACATTACAAAACGACTCTTAAACTGGTTTTATATAAGATACATGGCATCAAGGGAAATTACCGTCCTAATGATTAACTTGAAAAATGAGAAAGAGTATACAGATTGATTCGACATATGCACAAAATGTTAAATATTCCTGTGGTTATTTGCACTTTGCTGATTGTTTCCTGTCACTGCTTAGGGTTATTTGTATGTGCATGTCAATTGTCAGTATCTGAGAGTTGGCTCTAGGAAACTGACTATTTGCCTAGTATGTTTGAAACATATATTTAAAGCGCTGTATAGATGCAAGTAAAGATTAAAGTTGATAGACAGTCAAGCAAAACATTATTTAATTTAAACTAATGCAAACTAATGGAGTTTGCAGGCGTCTGCAGGGACCACATGGTTGATGCCTAAATTAAAGAGGTGTTCTCATATACTTTACAAGATAGAGTTGAAGACCAGTCCTCGGAACCTTTCCTCTCTTTGCTGAGGGACTTCAAGCAATATGGCTCTTACTTCAACAGGTTGTAGTTCTAAAGAAGGATGTTGTGGTCAGACCATTTTAAATCTGAGATGTGTCAACTGCTATGTGTGCGCCAGGCAGTTGCTCAGATGGGTCCTGGCTACCTTGGATCAGAGAGATTCATGGCAAAACTGGAAGTTTGCCTCTGATTGCCTATTTCTTGCACTTTTTACTACAGTATTAGTTTGGTCTTTCCGTTTTGTCTCTTCAAAGAGATTGTAATCTCCATGCTGGATAGTCAGCCGTCGAAAGTCCTCCCTGGTGATGTCCAGGATAATCTCCTTTCTGGAAATAAGGAGAACGCGGAGGTAGCCAAGGTGTTTCGGGGGTGGAGTAGCATCTCTGTCACCCAGGCTACTTTTTAAACAGCTGCCTCGACAACTCCACCATGTTTTTTTAAGACACATCATTCAAAGCTTTAATCATATGACAAGTTTCCTATAAATCGGCCTTCTCGTGTGAAATTCGCAATAGTGCTCCTTTAAAAAGTGCAAATGCATACTTCATCAACTATCCTACCTCATACCATGTAAAGCGCTACGGAAGTTGATGGCGCTATATAAATAAACAATAATAATAATAATAACTATATCCAAAGAGCACTGTGGGGAAAAATATGGTCTATTACTTCTTTCGGATGTTTTGCACCCCTGCTGAAGCACGTTGTTAATGGGACTTTTTTATGTAACTGTGGAACATTTTTATTTGGGGTATACCTTATAATTTAAAGTCTTCTGTCTTCATGTTATGTATTTTTATAGGGTATATAATAAATGTGATTTTATGTAGATATTCTGAGGGAGCGGACCCGATTATGCACCGTTTTAATTTTCAAATTCTACAGTTTCAAACAGACAAAACAACAATGCAAACTGCATACAATGCACATAAATTGTATTCTAAGTATACAGCACATCATGTTCCAGAATATTCCTTACACATGGGTAATACATCCACACGATGGCGCTGGACTGCAGAAAACAACTTGTGGCCCCTCCCGGCCCTATATAAGTCCCACAAATTCCCCAGTTTTAATCTGCAGTCTGGACTGCGAAGATAGAAGATGTCTCTCTATATACGCAGGTGAGCGGGGCTTACCAGCCTGCGGCCCTGCAGGACTATTATCACCCATTCTGGACCCACTGCCTCCCAACCTCGGCTGACTGGTTCGGGTGAAGGTAGGACAGCACCCGGGTTAGGTGCTTGAGGAGCGCTGCTCTGTCCGCAGTCCCTGCTTTGACAGGGTAGGCGGTATAGGCCGGTGGTGAGCCTTGTGGGATGCCCCCTCCCGCTCCTGGGGTTTCCCTTTAGTCCCTGCCCCCCTTAGGTTTCTGCCCCCTCAGGTTTCTGCCCCCTCCACTCATTTTGTTTCATGTGTACCCCCCTTCCTTCGCTCATCCCTGGGGAGATCTGAGGGGGGGAGCATGTGTGCGGTATGTCACGTACAGCCTGAATGTTCACTTGCTTGTGCCAGAATTGATTTTGTTGTATCCTGCATGTCTTGCTTAATGTGTTTTTTTACTGGCAGCCGCCGCCGTGCGTTCGTACAGCGCTCCGCGGACAGCGGCGACATTACCTCAGGCTCTTCCGCGCCTTCATTGGACGGCGGGTTCATGTGGGCACGATTCGCGCTCTTCGGGGGGGGCGGATGATGTTTTCAGCATCACTTCTCTAATGGCCCGCCCCTCGAGGTATATGCGGACGCTATTTTTAGTGGCCCTGCGGGGTGGATCGAATATCTGTATATATTTTTTACTGTATTTCTTACGGGGATGTCTTCTTATGTCTTTCAGGCAGGTAGACCTCATTGTGGTTTCTCCCGGTCCTCTCCCTTTTAGTTTTGGGCTATTACTATATATCTCCCACATCCCTAGTGGGCTCTTGGGGCATCCCGGGTTGCTATCATTAGCGTTAAGCCCGGCAATGTGTTGTGTGTGAAATATCCCCTATAAGTGATGATGTCAGGGTGTGCCCAGCAGGTATTTGCGATGCAGCCTGGGCTGCCTGTTACTGGTGCGGTGCCCACTCTGGCTTCGCCTACCCCCCCAAGCTTACATCTGACCCCCACCGAGGGGCCTAATAGTGGGGAGTCTCAACCTGATTTAGCTGCACGGGTGGCCAGCATTGAAAAACATCTTGCTGGGTCTGCCCCCCGTAAGGCTTCTGCTAAGAAGCGGCATTTATCACCCGCGGTTTCCCTCTTCCCTTTAGAAGATGAGGGCCCTTATTCACTCTCAGGTCCTTACCCCCTTGAGGAGGGGGAATTATTTTCTGATTCAGAATCCTCTGAGGAACAACCTAAGATTTACGGCAGTACTGGGACTCCCTTTGGGGAAGACCCATGGTCCCCTGATGACACTGACAGATTGCTGAGTCATATATTCTAAGCAGACAGCACGTCCTGCTCCAGACATAGTCCTTACATGTGGGTATACCCCCGCCTTCAGCGCCGTGCACTGCAGAATCATGAAGAAAACAAGCTCCTCCCGGCCCTACATATACCGAGGGGCCTCCCACAAATCCCCAGATTCCTCTGCAGTGCTGAAACTGCGAAGACATGAAGTATCACGCTCTCGCAGGCGAGCGGGGCTTGACAGCCCGAGGCCCTGCGGGACTATTTCCACCCGTCCTCTTTGTGAGTAACATAGAAACATAGAAGGTTGACGGCAGAAGGAGACCATACGGTCCATCTAGTCTGCCCTTATGTGTATACTGTATGTACTCTTTATCTTAGGATAGATGTGTGCTTATCCCAGGCATGTTTAAATTCAGTGACTGTTGATTTCTCAACTACCTCTGCTGGAAGTTTGTTCCAAGCATCTACTACTCTTTCTGTAAAATAATATTTTCTAACATTGCTCCTGATCTTCCCCCCGACTAGCTTCAGGTTGTGCCCCCTTGTTCTATCAGTAAGTTTCTTCTTAAAAACAATTCCCTCCTGAACCTTATTCAATCCCTTCACATGTTTAAAGGTCTCAATCATGTCCCCCCTCTCCCTTCTTTCCTCCAGACTGTACAAATTAAGTTCTTTAAGTCTTTCCTGATAAGTTTTAAGTTTAAGTCCTTCCACCATTTTCGTTGCCCGCCTTTGGACACGTTCTATTTGAATAATGTATTTTTGCAGGTAAGGTCTCCAGAACTGCACACAGTATTCTAGCTGTGGCCTCACCAGGGCTCTATACAACGGCATCACAACCTCCCTCTTCCTACTGGTGATGCCTCGAGCTATGCAGCCAAGCATCCTGCTTGCTTTTCCCACTGCCTGGCTACACTGTCCACTCATCTTGCAGCTATCAGTAATCAATACCCCTAAATCTCTCTCCTCCGAGGTCCTGGCTAACACAGTGCTGCCCATATGGTACTCAGAGCAGGGATTCCTTCTACCCAAGTGCATGATTTCACATTTAGAGACATTAAACTCTAGTTTCCACAGTTTTGACCATCTATCCAGTAAAGCTAAATCATTTTCCATGTTGCAGACACCTCCAGGAATATCCACCCTATTACTAACCTTTGTATCATCAGCAAACAGACAAACTTTTCCTACCAAGCCTTCTCCTATGTCACTTACAAATATATTAAAAAGAATGGGGCCCAGGACAGAGCCCTGCGGCACACCACTTGTAACTCGCCTTTGTTCAGATTGCACACCATTTACAACCACACTCTGATACCGATCCCTCAGCCAACTGGAAATCCACTGAACTATCCAGGGATTGAGTCCTACCTTCAATAACTTATCTATGAGCTCATTATGTGGTACAGTGTCAAAGGCTTTGCTAAAATCCAGATAGGCGATATCCACAGCACCACCTTCATCTAACACTTTAGTGACATTGTCAAAGAAATCAATAAGATTGGTCTGACATGATCTGCCCTCAGTAAAGCCGTGCTGTTTTGGGTCCAATAGGTCATTAATTTTTAGATGGGAAATTATTAAGAGATGGAATTTTTTAAGAGTGTTTCCATTAATTTGACCACTATAGATGTTAAACTAACTGGCCTGTAATTACTGGCTTCTTCTCTACTCCCCTTTTTATGGATTGGTACGACATTGGCCATTCTCCAATCATCTGGAACCTCACCAGTTGAAAGGGAATGGTTAAGTAAATCAGTCAGAGGGGCTGCAATCACAAACCTAAGTTCCCTTAGAACTCTGGGGTGGATTCCATCTGGACCCATTGCCTTACTTACCTTTAGCTGTACCAGCTCGGCTAAGACATCAGCCTCCAGAAACTCCGGAGCTGTGCCCTCCCAGCTGGATGCTGTGCTATGGCAATGCCTGCTACTATGGCTTCGTAAGCACACTAACATGCCTCCCAGCCTGGGCTGCGTTGATCGGGTGAAGGTAGGCAGCACCTAGTGTGCTTACGAAGCCATGCTTCACCGCAATCCCCATCCATGGGGTAGGCGGTTTAGGCTAATGGTGAGCCTCATAGTGGATGCCCCTCCCGCAACTTGCCCCATGCCCCATGTAGCGGTGAACCCCGAGTGCTGGGTCACCTTATTCCTTACTTCCCCCCGTTAGTGGGGGGAAAAAGAGGGGGGGGGGAGCTGTGTACGTTGGCCTAATCTTGCCATATCACACACCTTGCCTTAGCCCTATCGGTTTCTGGGGGTCAGAGCCGCGCTTTAAACTTTGTTATGTTGGCCGCAGCGTCTTTAAAATGTGTCTTGGCACATAATCTTTTCCTGTCTTGCTCCGCGGAGCTTTGCGCTCTCCGGGGTGGGTGTGGCCTGGTTTGGCGCGTTCCGCGTCACCTATAGCTCTGGCCCGCCCTTCGAGGTTCGCTGGCGCCATTTTGTCGGTCTCCCCCGCGCGCGTGGTCACGATCCTCCTTCTCCCTTGGTTGCTGTAAGTGCCCTCACGGGCGTCCGTTTAATTTTCTTCTTGTGCTGCGCATGGCTCTGACACCCTCTTTTCCCCTTATGTCTTTCAGACGCCAAGCTTCCAGTGGCTTCTCCCAGCCTGATATATTTATATCTCACGGGGTTATATTAGAATCTCCCACATTCCCAGCGGGTATTGGGGCATCCAGGGTTGCTTACAGCATAAATCCCTTCCGGCATATTACCTAGATTAATCACCATATGGAGGCATCTCAGAATTTGGTGTCCGGGGTCCCGCGGGGACAAGACCGGCTGTGTACCATGTGTAGACAACCCCACGCTGACGCTGACAGAGCACTGGTCTGCGGACCGTGTGCTGAACAAGCGCTGGCCCTGCAATCAGGCTTGCCTGTAGCTGCACCTCGCTTCAATACACCTGTCTCCCCGGACTTGAATCTCACTCCTGATGAGTCGCACTCGAGCGGGGATGACCAGCAAGTAGTGCCGCGCAAGCTTGGCAGAGCGCTTGGGCGCTGGGAAGAAACGATCCCTGACGCAACCTAACTATAGGTTTTCCACTGAAACCGAAGAACCTGCTGCTATGCAGGATCTTGATCAGTCCGAGGACGGTGATCTGTTCTCAGGGTCCAGTTCTTCAGATGAGTTGTCTTGGAACCGCGATGGTTCTGGCCCGGAGTCCTGGGGCCTGTGTGAAACTGATGAGTTACTCATTAAGATAGAGAGTGTCCCAAGCCCAAGAGGGAGAGTTTCCACACGGCGACGCCGCGCCTGGAATTCTTGGATCAGGATCATTTCCAGTATCTTATATCTAAGGAATGGGAATCCTCTTGTAAACTCACAGGGGTCCCGGGGGTTTTGGACTGGAAGTACCCCTTTCCCCAAGATTTGGTTGAACGATGGTCAGTTCCTCCAGAGGTGGATGCTCCAATTATTGGGGTTGTTAACCCTCCCTTCATGGCAGCTTCCCCCTCTCGCACCCTTCGGGATGCCGAGGACCGGCGCATGGACAGATTGGCCTCCCATGCCTTCTCTAGTGTAGGGACGGCTCTGCGCCCGGTCTGTGCTGCGGCTGTTACCTCGGTGGCCGCCAGGACGCTGATCAGGAAGATAATTGACCAACAGCCGGAGGATCTCCCTTGTGAGGTCTTCAATGCACTGTCAGATTGTGACATTTTTGTGAGATTTATCCTCTCAGCTATGGATGACACCATTAAAATGTGTGCTAAAACCTCGGCCCTTGTGGTGGCCATTCGTCGACTGCTTTGGCTGCGACAGTGGGGGGCTGACAGTGACACTAAAAAGGTTCTTACTGCTATTCCCTTTCGAGGACGTCGCTTATTCGGGGCCAGGTTAGACCTTTTTGGCAAGAAGGGTAAGGCGCCCTCGCGCAGACGGTCAGCCAGGCAACCCAGGGGCAGGGACCCCTCGCCCCCTCCTTATGTTTCTGTTAAAAGAGAACCAGAAGTGTGCTTCCAACTTTTTGGAGTGAAAGCTCGTTCCAGGGGAGGCAGGCATCGCCCTGGGACCTCTGGCAGGTCAAAACCAAAGTCTGCCAAAACCTCACAAGCATGAGGTTGTGCCCTGCGGGCGAGGGAACTGCCACAGCACTTCGGGCGATGGCAGGTGATGGCCTTCCGGGACGTGGTTTTTGAAAGAATGGAGTGTTTTGGGCAGTTCCCTTCAAAATTAGCCAGGGGTATTCTAGTCCCCGTTGTATCCTTTAGTGATTGGACACAGGTTGAGTTTGGCCTGGAGGGTCTGGGCCTTCTTTTAAGTTGGCCTTGGCTGATTATTGCATTCACTCTGCTCTTCCCCCGGGATGACGCAGTCTGCCCAGATCCGGCGGTTTAGACCGGGCATCTAGGTTCCACGGGCTTTGCCTACTTGGTATCCTTCTGTTGGGCCGCAGACGCCCTTGTCAAGTGAACCTCTTGATGCCTGCAAGGATCCTTTTCCCCTTCGGTCCCTTGTTCCCTCTGGACGCCTAGTCCTTTTTTCCAGCCGGTGTTACAGGACCATTCTTTATATTAGGGTCTTGTCTGGGGTCCCTCCCCTGTTCCCAGATGGCTCGCCAAGGCGAGTATGGGAGCACTTTCATGCTCATTCACCGGTGCTGTCCGCACTAGTTTCTACTTTGACTTGGGGCTCTCTTGGAGTCCTTTGGATTGGTGCTTTGGCACATCTATTACTTGGTGTAATCTGATTCATACTCTCCCTACGGGGTGGCATTTAGATGGATCCAGGTTCAACCTTCCCTTCGGATTTGGGTGCCTTGGTATGGAAGGGGCCTTGCCCTCTGTGTAATCTCATTACATTCACCTTGCGGCGGGTGGGCCTATTGCTGGCGGCCCGAGGCTGTTCCTTTTCCCAGATGCCCTGGGGCCTTCGGCACCTTGGGTTACTTATCCTGGATGGGGTTCCAACAGCCCTGGAAATAGATCAGTACATTCCCCCTGTTTTTATGGGGGTTCCCGTCTGGTTGGTCTACTCATGGAAGTTGTTGATGGTCATCACTTCTTTCTTGCTATCCCTGTAGATGGTCGCCATGGGGACCAGGTCCGGCAGGGTCACTAAAGAGGTTCTATTTCTTATGAAATTCCCTGAGGTACCTAAGGGGGGCCCCTTTAGGGGGGCCCATTTTCATACCATTGGTGGTTCGCATTTTCTGTTGGAGACAGTTGTACTGTGTGCCCTCTCACGTGGGCTGTTATGCCTAGTAAGGCTCCTTACTACGTCATTCCCTTCACAGGGTTTGGACGATCGTTATTCACCCTATCAGAAATGTTCCCTCTGGGTGTCTCTTCTTTTTGGAGGGTTGGGTCTAGATACCTCCCTTTTTTATTCTTCTCCCTTTTCTACCAGCTATGTTGGGAGTTGGCGCCCTAGTTGGATGGCTGGGACTAGCTCTCTATTCCCTATGGAATGAGGTCTTACCCATGGGTACTAGAGTTTTTATGGCATGGCTGGAGTTGGTCCCCCAACTCAGTTCCGTGAGAGGTTCCAGGGCTCGCCCTTTTTTGTCCTCGGTAGAGACTAGTTTCAAGCTTCGGCGTTGAGCTTTCCTCAGGGGTGGCTCAGGCGCGTTCCCCAGAGAATTCTAAGCCCCCTTAAGGGGGGGGGGGGGGTTGCTTATCCTGTTGCCCTGCTAAGGGTTTCCCTGGGTCTTATTCAGGTTCTTGTCTGAACTTTTCCCTGCCTCAGATGACTCCTTCGGGGCGGGTGCCTCAGTCTGGGGCGTGCCATAGGAGACGGCTTTCTGAGCCTAGTTCTTTTTATATTTTTTGCAGCTCTTTATACCTGTACACCGTCTGGTGAGGATGTGTCCGCCTTGCACTAAGCTTAAGTCCAGGCGGAGGGTTGTTATTCTTTTCGATCCCAGAACCTATGGTCTTTGGACTGGTGTTCTGCTTACTCTGAGCTTAAAAGGGATCTGTATCCCTCAATAGGCGTTGGGAACCTCTGGACTGCTTCCTGTCCAGGGTTGGGGCTATGCCCGTTGGGCTTATAGACGTCACCATCCTTCTTGCAGCAGGATCTGGTTACTCCCATGAGTATGGGAGTCTGTTGGACTGGTCTTGCTTGGCTGGTTGCCCTGCTAAGCTCCTGATTATCATGTTGGCTCTTGTGGAGCCTTGTTAGCTCGTGTTCAGAATTACGTTGGTCTCGCCGAGACCAGGGTTCGTATTCCCTGACGGGAAAGGTTCTATGGTTGCCATGGCTACCCTGTTATCGTTAGTAGCATGATTAGGCTATTACTCTGGCCTGTTTGTTAAGGGAGATTCATTCTTCTCTCTCGGTTTGGATTTCTTCTACCAGTGCTTGGTTTAGGCCTTAGGCACTTGGTTGTTGAGCAGGCTGACTAGTTCTCTGCTCGTGTTTCATTAGCCTTGTAAGGCTTCATAATTTAAGTTAGAGCTTTGCTCTAGTTGCTCCTGGTAGCAAGGTTACAGGCGATAGCGCTGTTTTGGTTGGCTGTGCCTTTTTTCATGGGGATCCCACCCTACTTATGGACACTGCTATTGGATGTCCCACATGTAAGGACTATGTCTGGAGCAGGACGTGCTGTCTGCTTAGAATAATACAACTCTGTGAAGTACTCACCTGTAGAGTTGGTATTATACGCAGACAGCACGTCCTGCTCCACCCCACCCTGATTCACCTTGTTCTGGATCCCCTGTGTGGTGATTATTATCTTGGATATTATTGCCAGTCTCTGGGTGGTTGTTTTCCTCCTGGCTTTTTCTCTCACTGCTTTTCAATGCTGGGGATTTGTGGGAGGTCCCTCGGTATATGTAGGGCCGGGAGGAGCTTGTTTTCTTCATGATTCTGCAGTGCACGGCGCTGAAGGCGGGGGGTATACCCACATGTAAGGACTATGTCTGGAGCAGGACGTGCTGTCTGCGTATAATACCAACTCTACAGGTGAGTACTTCACAGAGTTGTATATTCTTGGTGTGCCACACACCCCGCTTCACTTTTAAATATTCTTCACTTAATGGGTTAACCCACCGCCAGGTGACGCAGTGCAGAGAGGAAGTCTTGTAACGAGCCCCCTTCCGGCCTATATATACCTGGTACCTCCCTTCAATCACCAGTATTTTTCTCTCTGCTTGACGACAAGACAGAAGATTGAAGTCTCCTGCTTACAGGTAGCCGGGGTCTTACCCCGGCACCCCCCTTTTGGTCTATTTCTGCCCGGTTTGAGTGTTTATACCTTGATGGTGGAATGGAAGCCTCCCAGCCTAGGCTGCTCACTGGGCAAATGGTAGATGGCACTTTAAGTGCCTAGGAGCTTATCTCCTCCGCTCGACCTCATGCGTGGGGCAATGCGGCTATCCGGCATGGTGATCCAGAAATGGGATGCCCCTGTCCCGAGGGTCCCCGTAGCCCCTTTCTCTCCCGTTACGGTCCCTTCTCCCTTCACTATGGGGGGGGGGGGGGGTAGAGGGATGTGTATTGTGTGTATGGTTTACTGTATGTTCATGTGTTTTGCTTATTTCAACGTTGTCAGGCTGCACTGCAAGTGAGTGTGCATATGGCCTGACTTTGATTCCTCCTTATATGGCAGTCTCTGTTTTGCGGGCTGCTGGCCTGTAGAGCCAGAGCTTTAGGGGTGACCGGGGCAGGCTGTATGGTGTCAGGCTTGCTTTTGGCTGCCTGCGCTTTTCTCACCTTATCCAGCTCCCCTCCCCCCTCCGCTTTTCTTCTTTGTTTTAATCGGCCACTCCCGCCTTCGCTGATATTTTCTGCCTGTCTCCACCACCTCTTTGGTTGGGTGCTGGGCTTTTGTAAGCCTTACTGGGGCAGGTAAGTGGCCTCACCTGGTGGGGCCGTCTATATTTTTATGGGTTTGACTGTTTATTAAAAAGTAATATATTTAATGGAAATATACTTTTGTTTTGAAAAAAAAAAAAAAAAGGGGAAAAATATATAAGGAGGAAAATCAGAGGCCAGTTTTATTGCCTCTTCAAAGCACTTGGTGCTGTATATGTATGTTATATTGCATGTTGCCATTGGTTTCTGGGGGTTTTTACTGTTGGTTGTTTTTTCCCCACAGATCCTGGGATTCCTTCAATTAGTAGCCTCCCAGTTCTTTATTGCCTGGCTAGTCTCTTTTTCTCCTAAATTGGGACATATTTATTTATATATACTTGCGTATATATATTTAAAAAAAAATATATAAAAAAAAAAAATATATATATATATATATATATATAATCTATATTTATATATAGATTATTAAGGGGGACCTTCCTTTTTGAAAAAAAAAAATATATATATATATATAAATAAAAATCTTCCCTTCCGGGACATTTACAAATAAGGGGGCATCCAGGGTTGGCTTATGCCTTAAAGCCCAAAAATTGCGAATACCATAAATCACCATATGGAGGCTTCGGTTATTGCCGGAAACGGTTCTTCTGAGCCATTCGGGGGGTGCGTAAGTTGTGGGGTTCTACTCCCAGCTGATGATGTCTTTATTTGCATCCCTTGTGCAAAGCAGAGCATTGCGCGTCAGTCTGTTGCTTCGGCTGCTGGCCCATCGCAACCTTCATCATCGCCTACCTCGCCCTCCCTGTTCCGGACCCCGCTTGACACTGTCAAAAGTGGGGATTCGCAGTCCGAGGTGGCGGCACGGTCGGCCAGCCCCCGGAAAGTAGTGCCCGTTAAAGCAGGGTTAAAGGCCGCTGCAAAACGGAGGCACCTGACTCCGGTACCTTCGGCTCCACAGGACGAGTTATGTGAGCCTGTGGAATGGTCCGATGGATCCCCGAACGAGGAAGAATTCCTGTTGGAGTCAGATGAGCCTGCAGATCAGCTTGAGGCTGATGCGATTGGCGATTGGTCGGAGGGGGTTGTTTTTGACACCCCCTCCATTCTGGCTCAAATGTTTAAAATTTTTAATTTAGATCCACCTGAGGCTGTCACCCTGCTAAAGGGTCAGTTGTTTAAGGAGCCTCAGCCGCGTTGGGTTTTTCCCAGACAACACCACTTTGAGAGGGTGGTCCTTAAGGAATGGGAACATCCCACACGGTTATCTGGAATCCCTTCCAGTTGGGAAAAGCGTTATCCTTTTCCGCCAGAGTTGGTAAAGCTTTGGTCTGTCCCTCCTGACGTCGATACCCCTGTGCTAGGGCTCTCCAGCACGGCTATGGTACAGTCTGCTGAGACCACTGTCCCTAAAGATGGGGAAGATCGTCGGATTGACCAATACGCGCGCCATGGTTTTATTTATTCCGGGTCAGCGTTGCGCCCGGTGTGTGCTTCAGCCCTTCTTCTATTGGCGGTTAGGTCTTTAATTCAGGGGCTATATGAGGATCTCAATCCCGCTTGTAAACAGTTTACTGCGCTTAAGCAGTGTGAATCTTTTGTGTCCTATGTCCTATCCGCTCAGGACGATGCGCTGGCTATGAGTAGCAAGGCAGTGGCTATGCTGGTGGCTATTCGCCGGTCAGTATGGCTGCGTCAGTGGTCAGCGGACGCAGTTTCTAAGAAGGTGCTCACAGCTCTCCCCTTTTTGGGGTTGCATCTGTTGAGGGAGAAAATTGATTCAGTCGCAAAGGGTGGTAAGATGCCACAACACAAGAGGCCTCGTGGCCCCTTTAGGGGGGCAGGTTCCGGTAGGCCTTCCTTTCGAGGATTCAGAGCGGGCAGGGGGGCTTCCTTTCCCGCTACCAGAGGTGCAGGTTGGACTCGGGGGAGGGGCCGTGGCCGGCCCACTCAGTCCTGGGGCACCAAGCCCAAACCTGCTGATAAGCCCTCTCAGCAATGAGGGGCTGCCCTCACCCGTGCGGGTGGGGGGACTATTGCGACACTTCTCCCAGGTTTGGAACCAAGTGGTTCCAGGCAGATGGATCCAGGAGGTAGTGTCGGCCGGTTACGACCTGGAATTCGAGTCCCCGAGAAAGATGGGTCGGTTCGTCCCGGCCTGGACTCTCATCAACACAGAGTGTTTCTTCCTTTTGCCCAAATTCACACGAGAACGCTTCAGCTTTTTCTGTTAGCGTCTTGGGACCAGCAGCCTCGGTCGCTGGATCAGTCCTTCCAGTTGTCCTCCCGGGTCCGGCAGTCCCTCCTGTGGTGGTTGGTCTCGACCAATCTGGTGTAGGGCAGGTTTTTCCTGACCCTCCTTTGGAAAATTGTCACCGCGGACGCCAGTCTGTCCGGATGGGGCGGATTCTGGAAGGAGCTGCAGTTTCAGGGGCAGTGGGGACCTCAAGAGGCCCACTTACCCACCAATATTCTGAAACTGAGAACCATCTGTCGGGTGCTTGCTCTCCTGACTCAGCACGTTCTGGGCCTTCCGGTCCAGGTGCGTTCAGACAATCAAACAGCGGTTGCTTACATCGGTCATCAGGGAGGGACTCGCAGTCTGAGTGCTCTCAGAGAAGTGTCCCTGATCCTGACCTGGGCGGTGTCCCATGTTCCTTGTCTCTCTGCGGTTTACATTCCAGAGGTGAAGAACCAGGTAGCGGACCGGTTGAGCAGGGGCTCTCCCCGTCTGGGAGAATGGGCTCTCCATCCTCGGGTGTTTCGCTCACTGTGTCTCCGATGGGGGACCCCGGAGGTGGACCCGTTTGCCTCTCGCAGGCTCCCGAACTTCGTGTCGCTCTCCCAGGATCCTCTGGCTCTGGCAGTGGACGCCATGTCCCTGAGCTGGGGAGTTCTGGGATTTCTATACCTGTTTCCTCCAATGCCCATGCTGGGCAGGGTGCTTCGGAAGTTGGCTCTGGAAAAGGTGTCCGCCGTTCTCGTGGCCCCAAGGTGGCCAAGGCGAGTGAGGTTCGCAGACATCGTTCGGCTGGCAGTGGACCAGTTCGTTCTGCCTCTTCAGCCCGATCTGCTCACTCAGGGTCAATTGTGTTACCCCAATTTACCAGCGCTGGGTTTGATGGCCTGGCTGCTGAAACCTCCATCCTGAAGGAGGAGGGTCTTTCGGATTCAGTCATTAAGACTCTGATCAGTGCCCGGAAGAGGTCTTCTTCCATCACCTACTATAGGACTTGGAAAGCCTATATTGCTTGGTGTGAGATAAGATCTTTTCCTTGTAGGGTCTTTTCGGTCTCCAGGATTCTGGAGTTTTTACAATCAGGGCTGGATTCTGGTCTTCAGCTAAGTACGTTGAAAGGGCAGGTCTCTGCCTTATCTATCTTTTTTCAGAAGCGTGTTGCGCTTAAGCCTTTAGTTAAAACTTTTTTCCAGGGGGTTACGCATGTGCGGCCTCCCAGGAAACCATTACTCCCGGTTTGGGATTTGAATTTGGTTCTGTCTGCTCTTCAGGCTCCTCCTTTTGAGCCTTTGCAAGATATTGCTTTGTCTACCCTGACTCAGAAGATTGTCTTCTTGGTAGCGATCACTTCGGTCCGGTGTGTCTCGGAGTTGGCGGCCTTGTCTATCCAGGCGCCTTACTTTGGGAGGCATCAGGATAAAGTGGTCTTTCGGTTCAAGCCAGACTTTCTTCCTAAGGTTGTTTCTGCTTTTCATTTGAACCAAGATATTGTTCTTCCCTCCTTGTGTCCTAATCCTAAGAATGACAAAGAGAGGGTTTTGCATTGTTTGGATGTAGTACGCTGTGTTAAGTACTACTTGATTATCACGTCTCCTTTTCGTAGGACGGATTCCTTTTTTTGTTGTGCCCCATGGGCCTAAGAAGGGTTTGGCACCAGCCAAATCTGCCATTAGCAAGTGGATACGTCAGGCCGTTACTGCGGCCTATTCTGCTAAGGGAAGAGTTCCCCCTTTTCGTATCACTGCTCATTCTACTCGCGCCGTTGGGGCATCTTGGGCTTTTCAGCATCAAGCTTCTGTTGAACAAGTTTGTAAGGCCGCCACTTGGTCTTCTGTTCATACTTTTTCTAAGTTTTACAAAGTTGATGTGCGAGCCTCAGCGGATGCTGTTTTTGGCCGCAAAGTTCTGCAGGCTGCAGTCATTTAAGTTATGCTTCACCTGGCCTTGAGATGCCCATCCCTTGTGGACACTGCTTTTGGATGTCCCATTAAGTGAAGAATATTTAAAAGTGAAGCGGGGTGTGTGGCACACCAAGAATAATACCATTTTGTGAGTACTCACCTGAAAAATGGATATTGTTGGTGTGCCACACACCCCGCTTCACTCCCACCCTTCCGAAGCCTTTATATGGTGAAGCTTTTTATTTATATCAAATTGATTTTGAGGTTGCCGGTGGAATACTGGTACCTTGTCTTTCTGCTTTTTAATATACTGGTGATTGAAGGGAGGTACCAGGTATATATAGGCCGGAAGGGGGCTCGTTACAAGACTTCCTCTCTGCACTGCGTCACCTGGCGGTGAGTTAACCCATTAAGTGAAGAATATTTAAAAGTGAAGCAGGGTGTGTGGCACACCAACAATATCCATTTTTCAGGTGAGTACTCACAAAATGGTATTTTTTTGAAGTGCTTTGTATTTCTCCCCCGGCAGTGGCTCCACAGCAGCAGGGCGAGCTTTTTCATATGGTTAAGCCACGCTGGGAGTTCCCTGAGCAGTCTCACTTTAATAATCTAGTGCTCAAAGAATGGGAACGGCCTAGTAAGCTGCCAGGGGTGCCTAAGAGTTGGGACAAGAGGTATCCCTGATGTTGTTAAGCGTTGGTCATGTTCTCCCGAGGTGGATGCGTTCTCGGGTTGTCCAATACATCTGTCATGCCCTCTCCTGGTACTACTACCCTGCGGGATGTGGAGGACCAGCGTTTGGACCAACTGGCCTGTCACGCCTTTGCCTGTGTGGGGACGGCACTGCGCCCTATTTGTGCCTCTGCTATTACGGCTATTTCCATTAAAGGGGTGCTTAAGTGTCTCTTGGACGGGGCATCTGAGGATGCGGGTAGAGAAGAGTATAGATCTCTACTGCTTTGTGAGGAATTTATTGCATATATTCTGTCTGCTATGGATGATGCCATTAGAATGTGTGGTAGAACTTCTGCCTTGTTGGTGGCTATACGCTGCTCTGTCTGGCTACGTCAATGGGTAGCTGATAATGCTGCTAAGAAAGCTCTCACTGGTTTCCCTTTCAAGGGCCTGCGTCTCTTTGGTGAGCGCTTGGATTTGTTTGCCAGGGGTGGCAGGTTACCTCAACGTAGGAGGCCGTCCCGGTCCTTTCGGGGGATGGGTGCCTTTCTCCCATCCTTCCGTGGTTCCAGAACTGGCCAAGGAGTCTCCTTTACTGAGGTCCGCGGAGATCACTGGGGAAGGGGCAGAGGACGTGGCCGTCCTGGCCTCTCCTGGGGTCCCAAGCCAAAATCCTCACCCAAGCCCCCTCAGGCATGAAGGGGCGCCCTCACCCATCCGGGTGGGGGGACGGCTCCGGCTCTTTGCTCTGGAGGCTTCACGTCTCAGACCGGTGGATTCAGGAGGTAGTGTCCTCCGGTTACAAGATAGTTTGCTGCCTGGCCGCCCCCAAGATTCATCAAATCCCGGATGGCTCAAAACCCCCTGTCAGCTCAGGGTCTGTGCCATGCTGTCCAAAACCTTCTGGAGTTGGGGGTCATCTGCCAGGGGTCTTTGAGGGAAAGGGGCAGAGGCTACTAATCCAGTCTTTTCATTGTTCCCAAAAAAGACGGGTCCATCAGACCTATCCTGGATTTAAAGTGCCTCAAATTTGTCAGAACGAAACACTTTTGCATGGAGACTCTGCGCTCAGCTGTCAATTCTCTACGGCCGGGCGACTTCATGACCTCTGTAGACATCAGAGACGCTTACCTTCATGTACCAATCTTTCCAGGTCATCAGAGATTCCTCAGGTTCGCTCTGGAGGATCAGCACTACCAATTTGTGGCCTTGCCTTTTGGTCTCACCTCGGCTCCCAGGGTATTCACCAAGGTGCTGGCGGGCGTACTGGCTCTGCTGAGATCTCAGAGCATTCACATCCTTCCTTACTTAGATGACATTCTCATCACGTCCCAGTCCTTCCAGCAGGCGGAGCTGGATATCCAGCTGGTGGTGAGATCCTTTCTGGGCATGACTCTAGATACATCTCAGGTCAAGATTTTTCTCCCTCAGCAGAAGGTGGAGAATCTTCAGGCCCTAGCCAGGCTTATTAAGTCTTCCCTTCATCCCTCCATCCTGCAGGGGATGCAGTTGGTGGGCCTGATGGTGTCTTGCTTCGAGGCGGTTCCATACTCTCAGTTTCACATGAGACCCCTTCAAATTCACCTCTTCCAGTTTGGGATCGGGACCCTCGGTCCCTGGATCAGGTGCTGGTTCTGTCCCCCCTGGCCAGACGGTCTCTCTCGTGGTGGCTGGACTCAAGAAACCTGTTGGTGGGCAGATCCTTTCTGGCCCCGTGCTGGGAGACAGTCACCACAGATGCCAGCCTGACTGGTTGGGGGGGCTTCTGGAAATCTCTGATATTCCAGGGTCAGTGGGGTCCTCAGGAGGCTTACACCCCTATCAACATTCTGGAATTGAGGGCGATAAGGTTGGTTTTCGCCCAATTGACTCCACACCTTCGAGGCTGGGCGGTTCAGGTCCGCTCGGACAACCAGACGACGATAGCCTACATCAATCATCAGGGAGGGACCCGTAGCAAGAGGGCCCTCAAGGAAGTGTCCCTGATACTGTCTTGGGCGGAGGAGAATGTTCCCTGCATCTCAGCCGTGTACATCCCGGGGGTGAAGAATCTGGAGGCAGACTCCCTCAGCAGGGGGACTTCTCGTCTGGGAGAATGGTCCCTCAGCAGCAGGGTATTTCACTCCCTGTGCCACCGCTGGGGTCAGACAGATGTGGATCTGTTTGCGCCCCGTCACAATCACAAGCTTCTAGTCTTTGTCTCTCTGTCATAGGACCCTCTGGCCTTGACCACAGATGCTCTAGCAATGTCTTGGAAGAGCTTTCAGCTTCTCTATGTGTTTCCTCCTTTCCCTCTGCTGGGTAGGGTGTTGCGCAAGATTGCTCAGGAAGGGGCACCAACCATTCTGGTGGCCCCCTGTTGGCCAAGAAGGGTGTGGTTCGCAGACGTCGTGCAGTTGGCAGTAGATTAATATGCTCTGCCCAAGGATCAAGACCTGCTCACTCAGGGGCGGCTACGCCATCCTAATTTACAAACGCTGGCTTTGACGGCCTGGCTGCTGAAACCTCCATCCTGGTGGAGAAGGGGCTGCCTGCCTCTGTTGTTAATACTATGATTCGGGCTAGGAAGAATTCCTTGTCATCCATCTACTATAGGGTATGGCATGCTTACATTGACTGGTGTGAGTCTAAGTCGCTTCCCTGTCGGGTGTTTTCTATCCCCAGGATTCTGGAATTCTCACAACATGGTTTGAATTTGGGTCTTCAACTTAGTACCCTTAAAGGTCATGTTTCTGCTTTGGCAATTTTCTTTCAAAGATCCTTTGCTCACCATCGTCTGGTCAAGACCTTCTTCCAGGGAGTTACTCACGTGTGTCCGCCACGTAAGCCTATGTTACCAGTCTGGGATTTGAGCTTGGTCTTATCTGCATTACAATGGTCTCCCTTTGAGCCTTTGCGTGAGGCCCCTTTGTCCATTTTGACTCTTAAGGTAGCCTTTTTGGTGGCTATCACTTCTGTCAGGCGTGTTTCTGAGTTGGCGGCGCTTTCCATCAAACCTCCTTACTTTGAGAGACACCAGGACAAGGTGGTGTTTCGTTTTAAGCCAGATTTTCTGCCTAAGGTTGTGTCTGCCTTTCATCTCAATCAGGACATTGTGCTGCCTTCTCTTTGCCCTAATCCTAGTAATCCTATGGAGCGGGTTTTACATTCTCTGGATGTGGTCAGGACTCTGAAGTTCTATTTGGTGGCTACTGAATCCTTCAGGAAGACTGATGCTCTTTTTGTGCTTCCGTCTGGACCTAAGAAAGGTTTGGCTCCAGCTAAGTCCACTATCAGCTAGTGGATCCGTCAGGCTGTGGTACAAGCCTACTCTGCTAAGGGGAAGGAGCCTCCCTTCCACCTTACTGCTCATTCTACTTGTGCTATTGGTGCCTCTTGGGCTTTTCAGCATCAAGCTTCTGTTGAACAAGTTTGCAAGGCCGCCACTTGGTCTTCTGTTCATACTTTTTCTAAGTTTTACAAGGTTGATGTTAAGGCCTCAGCTGATGCTGCTTTTGGTCGCAAAGTTCTGCAGGCGGCAGTGGTTTAAACTGTCTGCTGTTACTTTTTGGGGATCCCACCCTACCTTACGGACACTGCTATTGGATGTCCCATGTGTAAGGAATATTCTGGAACAGGACGTGCTGTATACTTAGAATAATACAATTCTGTGATTACTCACCTGTAGAATTGGTATTATACGTATACAGCACGTCCTGTTCCACCCCACCCTTGTTATCATTATTCTTATTTACCTCTGTATGGTGATTGTTCATATGTTCATGTTTCACGTTATTGTTCTCCCGGCTTCTTGTTAACTGCTTGTAAATACTGGCGAATTTGTGGTAGGTCCCTGACTTATATAGGGCCGGGAGGGGCCACAAGTTGTTTTCTGCAGTCCAGCGCCATCTTGTGGATGTATTACCCATGTGTAAGGAATATTCTGGAACAGGACGTGCTGTATACGTATAATACCAATTCAACAGGTGAGTAATCACAGAATTGTATTTTTCAGAACCTTTTACGGCAGTTTGAAGCAAATCAGGTTTGAGAAAATTATAAGTGACAGCAGGTCAAAGTTGATGTAAAGCTCATTCGGCAACACCTCACAGGATCTCAAGTACCACTAGTACTATTGGTTGGGAAACCTTGCTCTATAACATCATTTAATAAGTTGAAGTTTTGTTCATATCTGTTTTTCAGGTCTCGTGGTTGGACATTGGAGGGCTAGAAAATGTTAAGCTTAAGCTAAAGCAGGCAGTAGAATGGCCCTTAAAACATCCTGATTCATTTATTCGTATGGGGATACAACCACCAAAAGGTGTTCTACTCTACGGTCCACCGGGCTGTTCCAAAACAATGATTGCTAAGGCATTAGCCAATGAAAGCGGCTTGAATTTCTTAACAGTCAAGGTATGGTTTGTTTATTACAGCTTTGCTGCATCCTTGTTTATATTGTTCAATGCTAAGTTCAGTTCAGATAGATATATAGTAGGTTTAATAATGAGTCTGCAGTATATTCTAAGGGAAGCCATGAAATTTTTTTTCTGGCAAATCACCTGGGACTTGCAGGTGACTTGCCATTAACCCCCCTGCCCCCCCATTACCTGGCCCCCCCAAAGCCGGGGCAGGGAGAGGGGAGAAGAGCCCGGGCCATTTAGGCTTTGCGTGCTTGTAGCCTTGTAGGGCCGGGAGCCACCAAAGCTGGCCCCTGCGCCCTGCTCTACAAGCCCTGCATAGCTGGCCCCTGGGCTGGTTATGCTGGATAGGGAAGAGCATTTTTTGAGGATTTTTAACGGTTTTTAAACCTTACAAAAGCGCCCCTCCCAGGAGGGGGATTGTATGTGCCTTTATGTGCCATCACTCAGCAGGTATAAAATTCCTTCATAAATTACAGTTGAACATGTATAGCGCAAAATATTTAAAAAAATGGTCTGGCAAAAGAGGGTGAGAAAAGAGGAAAAAGGGTTAAAGGCATGCACATAGTTTCTCACTGTGGAATTGTTCTGCACAGTGTGTGTATGTGTGTGTGTGTGTGTTTGTGCGGGCTTGTCATCTGTAATACAATTTGCTTTGACCTATCTACAGCCTCAGTTTAATACATTTCCACTGTTGTGGTTTTGTGTAGGCTGTGCTACTCAGATCATATGTTTATTGAAATAGTTCTGAGGTTTATTTGTTTAGAAGCAGTATTATTATTGACCTATTTGCACGGAACAATTTTTGAACAAAACAATCACTAGAGCGACCACATTCGGATGATAATTGCTTTGTGGAAAAGGTTGTGCCAATCGGGCAATGAAAGAGAATTTAAACAGTGCAATATACAAATAAGTACACAAACAACATAAAAAATACGCATATGTAAATGTAAATATATGTGTATGTAAATATATCTGTATGTGTCAGATGCTAAGGCCACCTCAACCACCCCACCGATGTTCTGCGAGAAGTCACTTTGCCAAGGAGAACATCAGATATTTCTTAGAGGAACTATGAGCAAGTAACCACTTCCTTGTTCATGGTGTATGGCACAAAATGGCAATTAATCATGGGACCAATGGAAACGCTTCTGGTTGGATGTGCAAGCCCACTGGGAAATTTAGATTAGTCACCAGCAGTCACGCGATTATCTGCCATCTTGTGTCTTACACCATGAATGAGGAAGTGATGTGTTTCTCATAGTTCCTCTTTAAGTATTTTACTCTCTGGTACTTTTTAATTCATATATACTTATTCAGATGTGCCTTTGTTTGTTACATCACCTGATCTACAATGATCTTTTAATTGTGATTTTAATTCTACTTGTATTTAAATGAATTAATACAATGTGTTCAGTATGACTGATACACTCTATGTGGCATTAATAATTTAACATTAGTATTTTCAGTGTATGTTGCGTTGTAGGCTGGGGGAGTGGAAACTGCTGCAAGGCTGTGTTTTGTTTTGCCCCATAGAATTTTCACCCATCAATGCTGCCTAGACTGTTTGGGCTCTGTGGCAGCAATTGCCATATTTGAGGCATCTGTGGCATCGGCGTCTTGCACTACAGCAGAGGGTGCTGTGGTCCCAGAGCTAGATGCCTGGGGGAGGCGTGGCCTCTCCTGGGCTTGATATACCTCACTCGATTCTGTGGAACGTGCCCAGCAGGGGCCATCAACATCCCTGTCGATTACTCAGGGCCAGTCTACCCAAGGGTCTTAGACACCTTCTTTCCTTTTGTTAAATTTCCTTTCCTCAACCCTCTGGGATACCGGGGATTACTGTGGAAGGACAGCGGTCTTGGTGGTACGTGACTGCAAAGACCATGACTAAGAGGACCAGGTTCCACACTGGTTAGGGTGGCCTAACATTCCTGGTCAGTAGAAATAGGCGACAGTTTATGGGCTAATTGCAATTTACCTGGTAGTTCTGGGGGTGGTGTTTCCCATAATTTTTTCGGAGAGAGCCTCCAAATCCTACACTGATTGCGTAGTTACCAGGAGGAGACCACTGTATCTCAGCATTTAACTGTTCATGTGAGTGAGGAGAACTGCACAGAACACCTGAGATCAATTGTGGCATAGAAAAGGAAGTATCTTATTTTGACAATGGTGGGCATTGGGGTGCCTGTCTGCATGTGTTTAATTCATGGGACTGACAGAGATACAAGCTATATGCAGTGCAAATGCAACCATGTCTTGGTAGCAGGCAGTTCAACCTGTTCCACAGTTTCCTAGGTATATTCTAGGACTTCAGCAGTGATCTTTCCGCTGTTGACTTGTTATACCATAAATGGGGGGGACATGCTCATTAGGGAACATCCCATACAGAGACAATAGGGGATGTAGACACAGCCTAAACCTCTCTTTGAGGGTTTTTCTACTACCCCTTCTCTGATCTGATTCTCTGATCATCTCCATCCAGATTTGGGGCCCTCTTTGGGAATGATCCTGGATTCTGTGTTAACTGAGCTCTCTTTACTTAGAAAAGGGTGGTTTAGTGAGGTCTTGCTGACCTAATGCTACAGGACAAGAGCCTTTTTGGCTTGACTGTACTTGCACCTAATGGACAGTATAGAATTAGACACTGATATGGCTCCATTAGCTTAATCTGGCCCTTGTGACATGATCTGTGTCTAACTGAAACAGAGAAATGGTTTGTCATTTTCTCTCATAGTCCAATCTAAATCAGAAAAAACGTGGATCAACACTTGAACGTAGAAGGGGACTGCAAGATGAAAAGGTGTGGCTCCTCCCAGTTTACAAATACTTCTGACTTTGACTCTCACGGTTAAACCAATAATGTTGGACCAAGGGCTGGAGTAGTGAGAATCATTGCCTAGGATCCTTAAAGGCGTGAATTGCAGCCAGCTTATTTTTAATTCCTCATCTAACCAACAAACTAGGGTTGCGGGGTAATGATGCATCATGCAGCTTGTGCGTAGCGAGCCTGAACTTCATCTCTCTCTGCCTCATCCGAAGGACCTACGCTCTCATCCTCCCTGAATTACTGTCCTGCATCATGGTAACATCTATCACCAGTGTGCTGGGCGATCCTTCTGGCTCCCACATCAATTTTAAGCAGGACTGACTGTTGCCACAACCAGTACTTCATTATTTTAGCTCTATTCATGATTAAAGTCGATGTCCCCTTTGTCATGAGTGGATAACTGACAGTGAAAGTCTCATATGCAAGTGCATTGCTGCAGTAATATTGACTAGTTTTAAAAGGCAGCCACCCCCACAGGAAGCATTGGATGCCTTTTGGATGCCGATGAAGAATGCTCATGGGGGGAGTTGGTTTCCAGTATGAAAAATTGGGCACAGTTATTCCAACTTTTTATAGTGCCTTCCTCAAGTACCCAGTCAACGAGGGAACATACCAGATATCCAGATATGCATATGCCATATTTGTTTCTGCTCCAGCTTGTGCCATTTCTATGGCCCTTTTTTCTTCTTGCATTCCCTTCCTAGTGTTAACCTATGTGTATCTGATTTGGTGACTCTCTGAAGTGGAAGACTAGAGAAAACAATTCTACAGGTGAGAACACAAACTGATTTTTTTCTCACTCTGATGACCGTAATGAAAATTCAATCAGTGAATCAAGTGGCAACGTTATATAGAGGGACATAGTGAAAGACTGGGCCATCGGGTAAACGTATAAGGGAGTCAGACGGCTAAGGGCCAATTGGTCTTAACTGGAAAATCTAGGTTGGAAGGTGCTTCCACTATCTGAATTGCTCTTTATTAGTCAGAATGGGCCAGTCAGGTTGGCTCAGTTGGAGGAGCATGAGGCCCTTAGCCTCAGGGTTGTGGGTCCATGTCTTGTGTTGGGAGTTTTCATTTTTACAGATGTCACATAGTTGACAGGGGACCCTCGTGGTGTCTACCTGACTGCCTGGATCGTAGCTCTTGAGGTTGCATGTGCACCCCTAGTCACAAGCTTGATCTTAGCACTTTTGAGATCAATAGGCTAAATGACAGGGATGCTATTTTGGGTCAATATTCCTTCTGTATGATTCAGCTCTGTTGGTGTGACAGCTTGTCTGACTGTTACTGGGATTGTTCCCTCCCACTAGGGGACTGCTATGGAACATCCCACGTGTACTGAAACCAGAATGTAATGAGAGAAAAGTAAATTTTGTGTACTCACCTGTAAAATGTATTTTGTTGTGATTCCATTCTGGTACACCACTCCCACCCTGTATTTTTTTATACATTCTTTATTTAGATTTTTCAAAAGTATACAATTATAGACAGTGCAGTAAGTAAGTAAAAGTATGTGTCAAGTAGAGAAGACATGAATGGGTACATCAATAGTTAAATAAAAGGTTCGGACATTATCACAACAGATATTTGACAAGAAGCCTTTCTGTAACATAACAGGCAGGTTTTCAAATGGCTACTTGGAGTTACACCTGTATAACAAATAGAACCTATTTTTGGACCACATTCAGACTTTGAGTCTTGCAACATAGAAATATGAATGTAGGAACCTCAACAAAGATTTCTGAAATTCAATGATTCATGTCTTAAGTCAGCAAGAGTTGTGGAGGGGGAAAAACACAGAGAAGAGAGAGAACTAAGAATAGTATAGAGAGACAAATGGGAGGGGGGGCATAGGGAAAGAGGGGGAAAGCAAGATGGGGTGGGTGAGGGAGGATTATGCAGAAACATGGCGAGGTTGGTGGGTTACACCATGAGGGCTCTGTACTCATTTGAGTCCACCCACCCTGTAGTTTTATAGATTGGCAACTGCGTCAGTAGTTGGTCATGTCCTACCCTTGGCTTGTGTCTATGTTGTGCTCTAGGGGGTGTGTTTTTGTCTCCTTACGGCACTGCACAGTATTCAATTACTTGAGGTTAGAGAGCAAAATAGGGCTTATATTTCGAGCATCCGCAAAAATTCTGAAAAATTGTGCTGGGGCTCATTTTTGGAGCAGGTCCTATTTTCAGGGAATTTATATATATGGTGGCCATGAATAGTATTGTTTTCTTTCTTCTTGTAGTCCTACCTCCAGCTAGGATTCAACCCACATGTATCTGAATTGGTACACCAGAATGGAATAACAGAGCAATACATTTCATAGGTAAATACACAAAATATACTTTGTGTAGATGAGGAACTTTTTTAATCACACAGTTATGCCTGGCCCATAACCTATCCCCTAACAGGAATAGGCCAACTTGGGAAAATGCTTTCACCTAAACTGGTTTGTCAATGTTTATTATTGTAATAGAAAGTTTATTGTCAGCCCTTTATAGTGTTTAGGGGACTGTTGTCTGTCAAATAAGCCTTTTGATAACAAAGTGGGTGGGAACTTTATACGAGCCTCAGGATTGTATTTTTGCATCAGGGAGGAGGAGCTGGAGAAAGAGGAAGAAAAAATTCCTCTTCCTTCCAGTGACCAGAGCAGAGAAACAACATGGGACTGCATCAGGTAAGCTGTCATGTTAACGATTTTAACACTTGACCATTCAATCCTTTTGACCATTCAATCAAGTACCTCCATCACCAAATCTGACCCCCTGAAAAAACAGCAGATATATAAACCCCCTAATACACAGTTAAGAATTATGGTGTTTTTCCCCAAATGAATCCCCATCCCCAGTAAACTTGCATACAATTAACAGATTTTTATGAGAAAAGTCAGGCCAGCCATTTGATTCCAATAGGGACTTACTTGCTGAGTAAGGCCCAAATGCTTAAAGAGACTGGCAAAATAAATAAATAAAGAATAGATACTCCACAATAGTCCCACAGAACTGATCGCCCCTATTCCTCAAAACTTGCTGCCGCTGGAGATCTAGACCACGCATCCCCACTCATGACCACAGCATGTATCACTTACAGCACCTGGCCAAAGCCAATCCATTTATATCAATGAAGGGGATGCGGCAAGGGCTGGCATGCCCCTCCATTGTATTGAATTGGGGGGGAACTGCCGGCTACTGTGACTGACACGAGGGGATAGTCAATGAGCTCTGATATGTTGGGATATGGGTACGAGTTTGCTGATGTTGATATAAGGCGAATGAGCTGAATAGGTCCAGTGGTGAGTATCTGTTTCTTCTTTAATTCATGGCACAGCCCGCTTCGGTATTTATAACTGATGGGTATTCCTCCACCAGTTGGCGCAGCAGCCTTGCAGAAAGCTGTGGCAGCTCCCGGTTCCCTATAAAAACGGGACCAACCAAGAAGTTCCCAGTGTTGTCTCTGCAGTGACACTGCGAAGTTAGAAGATGGCTATCTCTCTTGCACAGGTGAGCGGGGCAACCAAGCCTGCGGCTCTGCTTGTCTATTTCCATCCGTTTCTGGACGCTACTTGCCTCCCAGCCTTGGCTGATAGATCGGGTGAAGGTAGAAGAGCACTAGGGTCAAGTGCTCCTGGAGCGCAGCTCCAAGCCGCAGACCCTGTGCCACAAAGGGTAGCCGGCCATAGGCTTTATGGTGAGCCTTCTTGGGATGCGGAGTTCCTGCCCTAGCTTCTGAGGGGTGAGTTGTTGGGGACTGTGTCCCCTTATATTCCCAGTATGTCACACACCCCGCTTCTGAATATTCATGACACTTGGGTAACTGTCCTGTAGAGGGCGATCTTGCAGAGATGACATGAAAAAAGGAGCCCCTCCTGGCCCATAAATACCTGGGACCTCCCACCATTCCCCAGTCTCTCGTCTCTGCAGTCGGCGACCAAGTCAGAAGATGGTTGTCGCCTCCTTGCAGGTAGCCAGGGTAACCCCCCGGCTTTTTGTTTCTATTGCTGCCTGAACCTTTTTTAATTTAAACTATAGCAGTATGCCTCTTCAGTTTCTGCCTGCTGAGCTTGACTTCCGCCCTTTCCCGGAGCGCATGGGGATCCAGATTGCCCTCATCGTGACGTGGCTATCCATCAGCCATTCCGAGTGAGCAACGTCACTTGCTCCATGATGATTGGACCTCTGGCCCCTGACCGCAATGGGAGATGACGGAGTTCTCGCGCGGCGGACAAAGGGAACCAGCGCGTTCATCTTATCGTGAGTAATTTAGTAATTTATTTGTCAATCAGGTGTATGTCATTATTACTTTCCTTATTAGGTTTAATTAATAATGTATGTCTATATATGAGAAGTTCTCACATTTGTTAATTGTCATGAATAAGGGCGCTGAGCCCGAAACGCGTCGACGCTATCACAGATTTTATATTGCCTGTCTTGCATTGATGCTACTACAAGGAGCATTTTAATCAACTCTCATTAAACTGGATGTTTTATTACAACACGGAGGCTGGCCGGTTTATTGTTTTCCTCCCAGCCTAGGCTGAAGGTCCAGGCAATGGTAGGCTGCACCTTATGGTGTATATGGGAGCTTGCTCCCCCGTGAGACCCCATACAAAGGGGTAGGCGGTGTCCGGGTTGGTGATCCCGGCTTGGGATGCCCCGTCCCTCTTACCCTTTCACCTATTGGTGTGGGTTCTCCCCCTACCGTGTCCCTCTGTGCCCCTTGGGGGGGGGGGGGAGCTTTTTCTCCTGTGGGTTGTTTTACTTTATTTGGGGGAAAAGGTGTGTGGATTGTGTGTGTGTGTTTGTATGTGTTTTTGTGGCCGTTGTTGCCGGGCCGGTTTCACTTTTCAACAGGTGCTCGTTGTGGCCTGCTTGTGCTCAGCGGCATAACGCAGCAGTTGGGGGCCCAGGCGTCTGGGTCCGGGGTCCCGGCCTCATCTCCTTCCCCACCCTGCCTTATCCGTACCCCTAGTGATGATGTCACAGGTGGGGAGTCGCAATCTGAGCAAGGGCAGGGGGATGCTGTGGATACCCCGAAGGTCTTGGCTCACCTTTTTGAGGCATTATTCTTAAGGAATGGGAGAAGCCTACTCGGCTTCCAGGTATTCCTCAAGGTTGGGATAAAAAGTATCCCTTTCCGGTGAACGTGGTAAAACGATGGTCATCCTCTCCCGAGGTGGATGCCCCGGTGCTCGGGTTATCGCTTCTATTTTGCATTCTCCTGACTCCACCACTCTCAAAGAACGCATTGATCAGATGGCTTGCCACGATTTTGCTAGTGTCGGTTCAGCCTTGTGGCCTGTTTGTGCTTTGGCGCGTTTGGCAGTGGCTACCAGGTCTGTGGTTAGAGACCTGTTGAGTACCTCCAGGCTTGACCCGGCTAGTGATGAGTTTGCCGCCCTTAAGCGGTGTGAATTGTTCATGTACTTTGTGCTTGCTGCCTTGGATGACACCATGGTCATGTGTGGTAGAACCTCGGCCTTGCTTATAGCTATTCGGTGGTCGGTATGGTTGCGCCAGTGGGCGGCTGATTTTGTGGCCAAAAAGTCGCTTACAGCACTTCCCTTTGTGGGATTGCGGCTCTTTGGAGAAAGATTAGATTCTGTCACGAAAGGAGGGAAGTTACCTCAGCGTAAGAGGCAACGTTGTCCCTTTCGGGGGTGGCCTGCTTTAACCCTTCCTTTCTTGGTGCCAGAACTGGCAGAGTTTGGGCCTTCTCTACCCTCAGAGGTGATTCCTGGAGTAGAGGCAGAGGTCGTGCCCGTCCAGGTCACAATTGGAGTTCCAAACCCAAGCCCGCTGCTAAGCCATCTCAGCAATGAGGGGGCGCCCTCACCCTTGCGGGTGGGGGAAGGCTGCGGCACTTCTTCCAGGTCTGGGACCAGGAGGTCTCAGACAAATGGATTCTGGAAGTGGTGTCTTCCGGTTACAAGCTGGAATTCGAGATCCAGCCTCCTCCCAGATTCTTCAGGTCTTGAGTGCCTTCGGATCCACTGGCCGCACAGGGGCTCCGGGGGCGGCAGTAAGTTATCTGCTGGACATGTGCCCAGTGCCTTTCGTGCTATTCCAATCTATTCACGGTGCCCAAGAAGGGCGGCTCCGTTCGACCCATTTTGGATCTGAAGCTCCTCAATCGGTTTATCCGCTTCAGGAAGTTTCGCATGGAAACCTTGAGGTCAGCCGTTAATTCTCTTCGTCAGGGGGACTTCATGACGTCCATAGACATCAGGGATGCTTTTCTGCATGTACCTATCTTCCTGGCACACCAGAGATTCCTCAGGTTCGTGGTGGAAGATCAGCATTTTCAGTTTGTGGCCCTTCCATTCGGGCTTACCTCGGCTCCAAGGGTGTTCACCAAGGTATTGGCGGGGGTGATGGCCCTCCTCAGAGTCCAGGGCATTCGCATTGTACCCTACCTGGACGACCTTCTCATTTTGGCTTCCTCTCTCAGCCAAGTGGAGCTAGACACCAGAGTGGTGGTATCTACGCTGGAGAGGTTCGGTTGGATGATCAACTATTCCAAGTCCTCCCTCTCCCCGTCCAGGGAGGTTTTCGTTTCTGGGCATGACTCTGGATGCCTTTCAGGCCAGGGTGTTCCTTCCTCAGCCCAAGATTCTTCTGATCCAAGATTTGGTTCGGCTTCTGCTTTCCAATTCTCGCCCCGTCTATCCGGCTAGGGATGAGATTGGTAGGTCTGATGGTGGCTTCCTTCGGGGCAGTCCCTTTTGCCCAGTTTCACGTGAGGACGCTTCAGCTCCATCTTCTAGCGACTTGGGACAGTCATTGGATCAGTCTTGTCTGCTGTCTCCCCGGGCTCAGCAGTCCCTTCAGTGGTGGCTAGTGTCAAGCAATCTGTTGAAGGGTAGATCCTTTCTGACCCCTTGTTGGGAAACGGTCACCACGGACGCCAGCCTGTCGGGCTGGGGGGGGCTTCTGGAGGGAACATCAGTTCCAGGGGTTATGGGGGCCTCGGGAGGCTCATACCCCTATCAACATTTTGGAGCGACGGACCATTTGGTTGGTTCTGTCTCGCTTGACTCTTCTATTGCATGGATTGCCAGTTCAAGTCCGATCGGACAATCGGACGGCGGTCGCTTACATCAATCACCAAGGACGGACTTGCAGCAGGAGTGGCCTCAGGGAGGTATCTCTGATCCTTGTTTGGGCAGAGAGCAATGTCCCATGCATCTCAGCCATTTACAGCCCGGGAGTGGAGAATACGAAGGCGGATTCCCTGAGCAGGAGATTCTCTCGCCGAGGAGAATGGTCTCTCAGTTCCAAGGTATTCCAGTCCCTTTGTCACAAGTGGGGGACTCCGGAGGTGGATCTTTTTGCCTCTCGTCACAATCACAAGCTTCCTGCCTTTGTGTCTCTGTCTCAGGATCCTCTGGCCCTGGCAGTGGATGCCATGTCCCTGGCTTGGAGGAAACTGGGGTTTCTGTACCTGTTCCCCCCCCTTTCTCCATGGTAGGCAAAGTGGTGCGCAAGCTGACTCTAGAAGGGGCACCAGCAATTCTGGTGGCTCCAAGGTGGCCAACACGAGTGTAGTTCGCAGACGTCGTGCGGCTGGCAGTAGATCAGTTTTATCTGCCTCTTCTTCCGGATCTTATCACCCAGGGTCAGCTACGCTACCCCAATTTACCAACGCTGGCTTTGACGGCGTGGCTGCTGAAACCTCCATCTTAAAGGAGGAAGGTCTTTCTGATGCAGTGGTTCGGACTCTTGTTAGAGCTAGGAAGAGATCTTCCTCTAACGTCTACTATAGGACTTGGAGGTCTTATATTAACTGGTGGTGCGAGGCTAGGGCCTTGCCTTGTAGGGTGTTTTCTATTCCCAGAATTCTGGAGTTTCTTCAACATGGTCTGGACTCTGGGTTCCAGCTTAGTACTTTGAAGGGGCAGGCTTCTGCCCTGGTGGTTTTCTTTCAAAGGTCTTTTGCCCTTCATCCCCTGGTTAAGACATTATTCTAAGTATGTCACACACCCCGCTTCAAGATATCCATAACATGTGGGTAATACCGACCTGAAGAGGGCGTTCTGCAGAGATGATAGCAAAAAGAAAGCCCCTCCCTGATCCATAAATACCCGGGACCTCCCACTCATTACCCAGTTTTCCATCTCTGCAGACGGCGAGCAAGTCAGAAGATGATGGCTCCTCCTTGCACAGGGGGATTTCAGGTAGCCGGGGTAACTCCCGGCCTCTTATTTGATTATTTCCGCTCGGACCCCTTTTTCCCTGAATTGACCTTAAGATACATGCCTCCACAGTCTTGGCTGCTGGCCCGAGCGAGGGTATACTGGCACCTCTGGTGCTTAGGAGCAGAGCTCCCCCGTGAGACCCTAAATAAGAGGGTAGGCGGTTACACCGGGTTGGTGATCCCGGTTTGGGATGCCCCGTCCCTTGGTATTTGCCCCTGGGGGGTCCCTCTACAGTGCCCCTTTTTTTGTCACAGGGGGGGTTGGGGGTCTCTATCCTAGGGCTAGTCCTTATGCATTTTATTCATTTTATCCTGCTATGCACTTTATTGTGTGGTGTATGTGTGTGCGTGTTTGTTACTGTCTCGGCGCCGCGGCCGCCATAACAGCCGGGGCGCCGGTCATTTCACCTTGTGAGGGGAGCCTTCCCCTCACACACTTCTGGGGGGGGCGGGGCCGGCCCGCGGCGCGCTGCCGCGGCCGGCCCCCCGTTGGCTGTGTCTCCCTGCAGTGAGCAGGGCGGGTGCTCCGCTGGACGCTGCGGTCGCACCCGCCTGCTGTGTCACTTAGACCGGCGCCGCGGCATTCGGCGGCGCCGCTCTCTGAGTAGGCTGTGAGGGAGGGAGCGTCTCCCCTCTGCTTCTGGCGCCGATGCGGAGCTTGCGGCTCTGTTCTGTTGGAGGAAGGGGGCAGACTTTGCTCTGCGCGCGGTCCGCGCTGACCACGTCCCAATCTCGGCCTGCGTCTCTCTTCACGGATGCTGCGAGGTCTCCATTGCTCCTGCTCCATACGGATCTGTGAGTGGCCCTGTGGGCCCTATTTATTCTAGCTTTACTTCCTTATATTGGTCCTATTTGGCATTTATTGGGTTCCTTTCTGTCTTTCAGGCGGAGGTTTTATCAGGAGGATCATCATTAGTATTTAGGGGGTTTCTCCTGGTCCTAGATCCCTGGGTTCATTTTTTGTTCATAAATCCTCCCACTCGGGACATTAAAGGGGCATCCCGGGTTGCTTATTGGCGTAATTCCCTGGGTCATAGCGACTACTAAAAGTTCACCTTATGGAGGCATCCCCGGATACTGGGCTCGGGACCCCTTCGGGGCAACCCCGGAAGTGTATGTTATGTGGGGTATCCTTTACTGGGGACGATGTGCTTTTGTGTATACCTTGTGCACAGCAAACTATTACGCGGCAGTCCGAACCCCAGGCGTCTGGGTCAGCACCGCCGGTCGCTTCATCTCCTCCTCCCACCTTGACACGCACCCCATGTGACGTCGTCATGGGCAGGGAGCTGCAATCTGGGATGTGCGCCAGATTGGCCAATCTTGAGAAAATTATTTCCAGCTCGGTCGCCCGTAAGGCTCCAGCTAAGAGAAAGCATTTGTCGCCGGCTCCGCCGGTGGATGACCTTGATGACGTTAATAATCTGGATTGGTCTGATTATTCCCCGCTAGAGGAAGGGGAGGTGTATGAGGATTCAGATATTTCGGACGATGAGCAGTCTTTTGGCGCTGATGCCGAGCTTGGTGACTTGGGGAGATTCTCGGATACTCCTCACGCTCTGGCTCTGATGTTGGAGGTTCTGAATATTTCCCCTCCCGAGGAGGCGCCACAGCAGAAGGGTGAGTTGTTTGAGGAATCCAGGCCGCGCTTGGAGTTTCCTACGCAAAGGCATTTTGACAAAATTATTGCTAAGGAATGGGACAGGCCGGCTCGGCTCCCTGGCATTCCTCAGGGGTGGGATAAGAAATATCCCTTCCCTTCGGAGGCGGTTAAGCGCTGGGCATCCCCCCCAGAGGTGGATGCACCGGTTTTGGGGTTGTCCAACTCCTCTGTTTTAAATAGACCTGATTGTTCCACCCTCAAGGATGGAGAGGATAAACGCATTGACCAGATGGCTTGTCATGGTTTTGCTAGCGTTGGGTCAGCCATGCGGCTCGTTTGCGCTTCGGCGCTAATGGTGTTGGCTGCCTGATCTGTGGTCAAGGATCTCTTGACTTCCTCCGGGCTTCGTCCTGGTAGTGAAGAGTTCCTTAGCCTTAAACGGTGTGAGTTGTTTTTATCTTTTGTGTTAACAGCCTTGGATGACGCCTTGATGATGTGTGGTAGGACGTCGGCTCTGCTGGTGACTATTCGGCGGTCGGTGTGGTTGCGCCAGTGGGCGGCCGATTTTATGTCCAAGAAGTCACTGACGGCTCTACCTTTTGTTGGATTACGGCTCTTTGGAGAGACATTGCAAGAAACAACGCCGTCCCTTTCGGGGGGCGCCTTCCTTTACCCCCTTCTTTCGTGGGGCCAGATCTGGCAGGGGATTTGCCTTCCCCTCTTCCAGAGGAGATTCTGGGAGCAGGGGCAGAGGTCGTGCCCGTCCAGGATACAGTTGGGGCTCTAAGCCCAAGCCGGCTACTAAGCCAGCTCAGCAATGAGGGGGCGCCCTCACCCATGCGGGTGGGGGGACGGCTGCGACACTTCTCTCAGATCTGGGATCAAGAGGTCTCGGACAGATGGATCCGGGAAGTGGTGTCTTCCGGTTACAAGCTGGAGTTCGAGCTCCGCCCCCCTTCCAGATTTTTCAGGTCTCGGATGCCTTCGGAGCCTCTGGCGGCGCAGGGACTCCTGGTGGCAGTAGAGAATCTTCTGGACATGGCTGTCATTTGCCCAGTGCCCCCCTCGGATCAGGGCAGGGGTTTTTATTCCAATCTGTTCACGGTACCCAAAAAGGATGGATCGGTCCGTCCCATATTGGATCTGAAGTTTCTCAACAGGTTCATCCGGCCGCGGAAATTCCGCATGGAAACGCTGCGCTCGGCTATTCACTCTCTTCGTCAGGGAGATTTTCTGACGTCCATAGACATCAAGGATGCTTATCTACACGTTCCGATTTTTCCAGCACACCAGAGGTTTCTCAGGTTCGTGGTGGAGGATCGGCACTTTCAGTTTGTGGCACTCCCTTTCGGGCTCACCTCGGCTCCTCGGGTGTTCACCAAGGTGCTGGCGGGGGTGATGGCTCTGCTCAGGGTGCAGGGTATCCGTATTGTGCCCTATTTGGACGATCTTCTGATCATGGCCTCTTCCTTCAACCAAGCGGAGTTGGACACCAGGGTGGTGGTGTCCACTCTAGAGAGGTTCGGTTGGGTGATCAACCACCCCAAGTCTTCTCTTTCTCCGTCCAGAGTAGTGACCTTTCTGGGAATGTCTCTGGACACTTCGCAGGCCAGGGTGTTTCCGCCCCAGGCCAAGATTCTTTTGATTCAGGAGTTAGTTCGGCTTCTCTTGTCGGTCCCTCGTCCGGCCATCCGGCTAGGGATGAGGCTGGTGGGGTTAATGGTGGCCTCATTCGAGGCAGTTCCCTTTGCACAGTTTCATACAAGGACGCTTCAGCTTCATCTGTTGAAGGTTTGGGACAAGTCTCCACTATCGTTGGATCAGTCCTTCCTGATGACTCCCCGAGTTCGTCGATCCCTGCAATGGTGGCTGGGGTCTGTCAATCTGCTGAAGGGCAGATCCTTTCTGGCGCCGTGTTGGGAAACAGTCACCACGGATGCCAGTCTGTCAGGTTGGGGGGGTGTTTGGAAGGACCTCCAGTTTCAGGGTCTGTGGGGCCCGCAGGAGGCTCACGAGCCCATCAATGTTCTGGAGTTGAGAGCCATCAGGTTGGTTCTGTTTCGCTTGACTCATCGGTTGCAGGGCCTGCCAGTTCAGGTCCGGTCGGACAACCGGACGGCGGTTGCTTACATCAATCACCAGGGGGGGACTCGCAGCAGGAGTGCCCTCAGGGAAGTGTCTTTGATTCTGGACTGGGCGGAGAGCCACGTCCCGTGTATCTCAGCAGTCTACATTCCGGGAGTGGAGAACACGGAGGCGGACTCTCTGAGCAGGGCCTCCTCTCGTCAGGGGGAGTGGTCCCTCAGTCCTCAGGTGTTTCGCTCGATTTGCCTCAGGTGGGGGTTCCCAGCGGTGGACCTCTTTGCCTCTCGTCACAATCACAAGCTTCCGGTATTTGTGTCTCTCTCGCAGGATCCACTGGCCCTGGCGGTGGATGCCATGTCCCTGAACTGGAGGGATCTGGGGTTTCTTTACCTGTTCCCTCCGTTTCCAATGTTAGCCAGAGTGGTGCGCAAGCTGGCCATGGAGGGCGCGTCGGCGATTCTGGTGGCGCCAAGGTGGCCAAGGCAGGTTTGGTTCGCAGATCTGGTAAAGCTGGCAGAGGATCAGTTCGTTCTGCCTCTACTGCCGGACCTGCTCACCCAGGGTCGGATACGCTATCCCAATTTACCTTCGCTGGCTTTGACGGCGTGGCTGCTGAAACCTCCATCTTGAAGGAGGAAGGTCTTTTTGACGTGGTGGTTCAGACTCTTATTAGCGCCAGGAAGCGCTCTTCCTCTACTATTTACTATAGGACCTGGAGGTCCTATATTGACTGGTGTGAAAGTAGGTCTTTCTCTTGTCGGGAGTTCTCCATTTCCAGGATCCTGGAGTTTCTTCAACATGGTCTGGATCTGGGGCTTCAGCTTAGTACCTTGAAGGGGCAGGTTTCTGCCCTGGCGGTGTTCTTCCAAAGGTCCTTTGCACTTCATCCCTTGGTCAAGACTTTTTTCCAAGGAGTTACGCATGTACGGCCTCCTAGGAAGCCCTTTGTTCCAGTTTGGGATTTGAACCTGGTTCTTTCTGCTCTTCAGGGTCCTCCGTTTGAGCCCTTGAATGAGGTTGCTTTGTCTTCACTTACTCAAAAGGTGGCCTTTTTGGTGGCTATCACTTCGGTTAGGCGTGTTTCTGAGTTGGCAGCCTTGTCCATTAAAGCTCCGTACTTCGAAAGGCATCAGGACAAGGTGGTCTTTCGTTTTAAGCCGGATTTTCTTCCTAAGGTGGTCTCTGCCTTTCATCTGAATCAGGACATTGTTCTGCCTTCTCTATGTCCTAATCCCAGCAACGACAAGGAAAGGGCGTTGCATTCCTTGCATGTAGTTCGTGTTGTGAAATATTATCTGGTGGTTACGTCTTCCTTTCGTAAGACTGATGCCTTTTTTGTGGTGCCCTTTGGGCCTAGGAAAGGTTTGGCTCCTGCCAAATCTTCCATTAGTAAATGGATTCGTCAGACCATCATTGGGGCCTATTCTGCCAAGGGGAGGAGTCCCCCTTTTCGTGTTACTGCTCATTCTACTCGTGCGGTTGGAGCGTCCTGGGCTTTTCAGCACCAGGCCTCTGTTGAGCAAGTTTGTAAGGCCGCCACTTGGTCTTCTGTTCACACTTTTTCCAAGTTTTACAAGGTTGATGTTCGGGCCTCAGCGGATGCTGTTTTTGGCCGCAAAGTTCTGCAAGCTGTTGTGGTTTAAGTTGTACCTTGTTGCCTTGTTTTGGATCCCCGCCCTTTTATGGACACTGCTATTGGATGTCCCACATGTTATGGATATCTTGAAGCGGGGTGTGTGACATACTTAGAATAATACCATTTTGTGAAATACTCACCTGTAAAATGGGTATTATAAGTATGTCACACACCCCGCTTCACCCGCCCTTCTTGTATTCTGGATCCTTTATATTGTGAACTTTGCGTTGTTTTAACTTATATTTGCCTTTTCCTGGTCCCTTACCTTACTGCTTTTTTATACTGGGTAATGAGTGGGAGGTCCCGGGTATTTATGGATCAGGGAGGGGCTTTCTTTTTGCTATCATCTCTGCAGAACGCCCTCTTCAGGTCGGTATTACCCACATGTTATGGATATCTTGAAGCGGGGTGTGTGACATACTTATAATACCCATTTTACAGGTGAGTATTTCACAAAATGGTATTTTTCCAGGGGATTACTCATGTGCGGCCTCCTAGAAAGCCCTTGCTGCCAGTTTGGGATTTAAACTTGGTTCTGTCGGCTCTCCAGGGGCCCCCTTTTGAGCCGGTGCATGATATTGCTCTTTCTCTGCTCACTCAGAAAGTTGCCTTTTTGGTGGCTATTACCTCTGTTCGGCGTGTCTCTGAGTTGGCGGCCTTGTCTATTCAGGCTCCTTACTTTGAGAGGCACCTTGACAAGGTAGTTTTCCGCTTTAAGCCGGATTTCCTTCCTAAGGTGGTTTCGACCTTCCACCTCAATCAGGATGTAGTTCTCCCTTCCTTGTGTCCTAAGCCTAGTAATGACAAGGAGAGGAGATTCTTTGGATGTGGTTCGATGTGTGAAATATTATTTGGTAGCTACTTCTCCTTTTCACAAGACGGACGCCTTTTTCGTGGTGCCCTCCGGGCCCAGGAAAGGTCTGGCGCCCGCTAAGTCTTCCATTAGTAAATGGATTCGACAGGCCATTGTTGGGGCCTATTCTGCCAAGGGGAAGGTTCCCCCTTTTCGTGTTACTGCTCATTCTACTCGTGCTGTTGGAGCATCTTGGGCTTTTCAGCATCAGGCTTCTGTTGAACAAGTTCGTAAGGCTGCTACTTGGTCTTCTGTTTATACTTTTTCCAAGTTTTATAAGGTTGATGTGCGGGCCTCAGCGGATGCTGTTTTTGGCCGCAAAGTCCTGCAAGCTGCAGTAGTTTAAGTTTGCATTATTGCCTTTTTGGGATCCCCACCCATTATGGGCACTGCTATTGGATGTCCCAAGTGTCATGAATATTCGGAAGCGGGGTGTGTGACATACTGGAAATAATACCATTTTGTGATTACTCACCTGTAAAATGGTTATTACAAGTATGTCACACACCCCGCTTCATCCCGCCCTTTTTTGGTTTTCTGGGATTCTTTATATCGTGAACCTTTTTCTTTGCTGTTTTCATTTGGCTCTTCCTGGTCCTTTTAATGCTGTCTTATACTGGGGAATGGCGGGAGGTCCCAGGTATTTATGGGCCAGGAGGGGCTCCTTTTTTTCATGTCATCTCTGCAAGATCGCCCTCTACAGGACAGTTACCCAAGTGTCATGAATATTCGGAAGCGGGGTGTGTGACATACTTGTAATAACCATTTTACAGGTGAGTAATCAGAAAATGGTATTTTTCCTTTTGGGGTCCCGCCCCCCCCCCCCCCCTCCCCCTCCCTGGCCATGGCTGCTCGCTGCTGCCTCCTTGTCCCTCTCTTCTCCCCTTCCCTCTCTGACTTGTTCGGGGGGAGGGGGGGTGGTAGCGGCGAGGAGTAATATCTGTGGTGTTTTTAAGTTTTTTGTGTGTTTTTTGGTGTTTTTAGCTGCTATGCCGCTTTGTACTACGCTCCGCGGCTGTGAGCGCTGTATCCTGAGGTGATTTTGCTTTGTCATGGCGCCGGCCTGGTCACGTGAGCGCCTTTTTCGTGCTCTTCAGGGGGGACGGGGCCGCTTGGTGACGCGTATCGCATCGTTTCCCCGTGGCCCGCCCCTCGAGGTACCTCTGCCGGCGCCATTTTGAGAGAGCTGCGTGTCTGGATTTCTCCCATCCCAGCTGCGGCGCTGCTTCCTCAGGTGTGTCGCCTATCCTGCGGTCTCGGCCTGAGTGACCCAGCGGTGTCTTTGGTCCGTGAGTCCCCCTTGGGGTTTTTTTTATTCAGAGTACATATGCTGCGGGGTACTTATGTTTCTTTACTTATGTCTTTCAGGCGGGATACCATTGGGTTGTGGCATATCCCGGCTCCACTCCTTCCCTCCCCTAATCCCCTTCACTATTTCTGGAGAGAGGAGAGAGAGGAGACTTAGATGGCAGAGTGAGGGATCAGGATCATTGGGCACATCATCGTCTGAGACCATGAGAGATAAAACACAAGCGCCCACAATCTCCACAGCCGCAGAGATTCAGGCAGACAATCAGGAACTAAAAATCATTAATTTATCAGGGCAGTCTCTGACTGAGACTCAAGAGTGGGAGCAAGCAGGAGGGTTGCGAAAGTGACCCTGGTTTTGTATCCGGAGAGGATTCATGGTACCCTGAGAACGCTGATAATCTGCTGTCACATATTTTTGAAATTTTGCACATTGCTGCTCCCGAGGTTGCTAAGAGAAAGCAAGGGGAGCTTTTTCGCCCTGGTAAACAGCGTCTAGAGTTCCCTGAGCAGGAACACTTCACCTCCCTTGCGCTTAAGGAATGGGAAAGTCCCAAAAGACTGCCTGCTGTGCCCAAGGGGCTGGATAAAAGGTATCCCTTTCCTTCTGATCTTGTCAAAAGGTGGTTATTTCCTCCTGAAGTGGACGCTCCTGTGCTAGTTTTGTTCAATACTTCGGTCGTGCCTTCCCCTGACACTACCACGCTGAGGGACAATGAGGACAGGCGCATGGATCAGCTGGCTTGCCATGCCTTTACCTGTGTGGGGGCTGGTTTGCACCTGGCCTGTGCTGCTGCCATCACTGCTATTGCCCTTAAGAGGCTTTTCAAGCGTCTACAGAATGGTGCTACTGCTGGTAGCGGGGGGGGGGAGGGGGGAAGTAGGACGCTATTACTTTGCTCTGATTTTGTGGTCTTTATCCTTTTTTTTTTTTTAAGTTTTTATTTTGCGTTGTAACGTAGAAACAACATACAAATACACGTCAAATTGTTCTGTATTTTAGGCGCCGCAGGCACCCAACATCAAGATGGCATCCTATCAGACAACAACAGTCATTCACACCGGACCCAGGTTGTGCTAGAAACAAGCAGATCTCAGGTGGAGTACCTGAGAGGGTGGCAACTATTGGCCACCCATTGAGGCCTATCCAGTCATGCTCCAGGACCACGCCCTCCCCTCACTCCACAGGACAGATATCGACCTCGGCTCCATCTTGCCGACTCTTGACTCAGCAATAACCACAGCGCTGACAGTGTTCCCCCCCTCCCTGGTTCACTCATCATCAGATGCCGACTCCTGACACTGTAGCCACGGATCCCAGATCTTCTCAAACTTATCCGCCACCCCCCTTGCAGCGTTTGTCAATTTATACATAGTGAGTTTCTGGTTGACTAATCTTTTCCATGCTTGTACTGAAGGTTTAGCCGGGTGTCTCCAATTTAGCAATATGCATTTTCGGGCATAAAAGAGCAGCAGCCAAAGCAATGATTCTAATGCTCCGAGTTCCGATATTGACTCGACCACCCCCAGAAGACATAGTGAGATTGAACCCCTGATCCGAATTCCCACTACTTTGCTGATCAGATCCATGACACCCTCCCAGAAATTCACCAAGATCTCACACGGCCAAGTTACATGTACTCACGTGCCGCTCTCTCTTGCACCTAGGGCACATGTCCCTATCTAATAGACCCATTCTGTGCAGACGGACCGGGGTGATATACGCCTGGTGAATCCACTTAGTCTGAATGAACCTATGCCTTGCCTCCACCACTGACGTGTGCAGATTATCCATTATCTCCTCCCAGTCATCTTGATCCAAGTTTTGGTCTAAGGCCTGCCACTTCATTTCCACCCTATCCCTTGGAGAATCCAGCGTACCCAACAGGCACTGATACAGTGTGGAGACAGGTTTTTTTAGCTCCATTCCTCTATTCTCCTTTGCCATACGTGACATCAGTATCCTCGGACCCTCCCTATGAAACTGGGCGTTCAGTGCGTGTCTAATCTGCAAGTAGCGGAAGAAATCCTGTGGGATAGAAGAAACTCCTCTTTAACCTGCGCAAAGGACATAAGTACCCCGTCTTTGTATATCTGACCTATCTGGTGCACCCCTTTCCTTATCCAGAACTGCGGTCTTGCATAGATCCAAGCTCCAGCAGCTTGGGGTTATCCCAAAGGGAGGTAAAGGGGGACCAGGCCCTGCTCTCATTCGGGTTTGCACTCAACTTACCCACCCTTTCCCAAATGTTACATACCGTTCTCATACACCCAGTTGCCTCCGGTATCCCTTTAGTACCTCTATATATCAAGGTGGCCAGTCGCCCAGGGGAGCCCAGAACAGCCGTTTCTAGACTCACCACTGGATTTTCCCTCGGTTGACTGACCCACCAATGGGCATACTGGAGTTGGGTGGCATAGAAATACATCAGCATATATGGCACCGAAAGACCCCCCACATCTGATGGAGCCTTCATAGGGGGGGAGACTGCCCCCATATGAAGCCAAAGATAATCGCATCCAATGCCTTGAAATGGGGGGCAGGAAGCAACACCGACGAGGCCTGATATATGTACAAGAATTTCGGAAGAAAAATCATCTTGTATATATTTATCCTGCCCATGACCGATAGCGGGAGTGACTCGCTGCTTCAGTTTCAACATCACTGGTGAGATATTAAAGGGAATAAATTCATTCGGCTGCTTGCTAATCATAATTCCTAAGTACTTAAATTGTTGAACCACTTTCAGCTGAGATCTCGGAGAGATGTCTGGATGGTCAGGCTCGTCGACTGGCATTAAACTGGACTTATCCCATTTTCAAACCAGAAAATCTCCTAAATGTTCCTATGATATCTAATGCCGCTTCCAGGGATTCGTTACAGTCCGTTAGATACAGCAGGGTATCATCCGCATAGAGGGAAATCTTTTCCTCAACCTCCCCTATTTTCCACCCCGTGATAGTTTGGGAGTTTCTAACGATAATCGCCAATGGTTCAATGGCCAGTGCAAAGAGTAATGGCGAGAGTGGGCAACCCTGTCTGGTCCCCCCTGCTTAGTGCAAACAGATTTGAATAGCATCCATTGGCTCGTACTCTGGCCGTCGGACGACCATATAGGAGCTTGATATACTTTATGAAATTGGCAGGGAGCCCAAATCTAGCCAGCACTGCCCACAAATAGGTCCATTCAATTGAATCAAAGTCCTTCTCGTTATCAAGCGAGGCAATTGCCCAGCTTCCGTAATTATCATGGGCAATCTGAAGGTTTGAGAAGAGCCTACGCAGGTTTATCCCCGAAGTGCGACCGGGCATAAAGCTAGACTGGTCCGGTCACACCAGTTGTAGTATAACCCTGTTTAACCTATTAGCTAGTATTTTGGCTAGTATTTTAGCATCATGATTTAGTAAGGAAATGGGCCTATATGACGCGCAGGCATCAGGGGGCCTCCCCTCTTTATAAATAAGGACGATGTGCGCTTCATGAAAGGAGGCCGGGAGACACTCACTTTCTAGTGCTTGCTTCAGAACCTCTAAGAGTCTAGGCGCTACCAGTTCTGATTCTTGCTTATACCATTCGGCTGAAATCCCATCGGGACCCGATGCCTTCCTTCCAGGGAGCGCCCCTATTGCACCCATGACCTCCTCCACCAAGATGGGGGCGTCTAACGTCTCCTGACCCTCCGGGGCCAACACTGGGAAGTTGATCTGGTCTAAGTAATTCTCCAGTTCTTCAACATCATAGCTAGCCTTAGAGGAGTACAATGCCGAGTAATACTCAAGGAACCGCTGGGCAATTTCACCCCCTTCCGTTACTGTCTCCCTCCCATCAGATATCGCGGCAATGCTATTGGTTTTGGTTTCGGCTCTCGCTAAGTAGGCCGGGGTTCCCGTTTTTGTCCCCTTTATCAAAAATCGTAGCTTGCTTGTATAGTGAATACAAAAAGGCGGGGGGACGTACACACCAACTATGATGACATCAGTATCCATAAGTTTGGCATGTAGGATCACGTAGCGACCCTCCCGGTCAGTCTGCACAGAGTATAGGGCAAACTGGGTTCCCTTGGAGATCAACACGGAGACCCCTCTAGAGTAGGACGAGAAGAGAGCATGGAAGGAGCTTTGGATCCATGGTTTCTTAAGCGCCAGGCTTCTCTGTCCCACCAGGTGAGTCTCCTGGAGGATCACCACGTTAGGTTTATACCTCTTAACGAACTGAAGAACCGTTGCTCGCTTGATTTTATCATTGAGCCCTTGGACGTTCCAAGAAAGAAATTTACATTCACCCATTATCATAGCTATGAGTATAGACTATAGGATCAGGGCAGTCAGTGCCCGTGTACTCCATTCTCTCCATCAATAATCTTCCCGCACCTGGGGTCCGAATACCATGCAACACACACAATCCAACGCAAAGACAGACTAAACAAATAACACTATACTCTAAACAATACACACATTTCCCAGTCCCAACCACCCCCACCCCGCTCCACCACCCCCAAACTTTGGCGAGCATCATACCCTCCCAAACAAAACAATGCAACACAGGTGTAACTAGTTGTAACCGGGGTGCAGGGACCCACCGCCTAAGGGGCCTGCAATGTGAACACACCAATATCATTTACAGGTCAGCAAACTAGCTGCCTTGAGTTCCCAGGGTCGCATGGAGGTATCAGGTAAAAGGGGGCGGAGAAAGGAGGGAGGAGAGAAAGGTACGGGGGGGGAGGGCCAGCAGGAGTAAAGGGCAAGAGGAAGGTTTAAGGGGGAGAGGCAGGAGAATCATCCCACCATGGGAACTAGAGCCGCAGCTCCCTGTAGCATTCAAATCGGGATACATTGGTAACTTGGGTAGCAAAGACAAAGCACAGCGGCTTCGCTAAATTTCAAACAAACAAAACTAATCGAACAACCGGTCGCTGGGCGGCATCAGGATGCCCAGCGGCACTCGACCCACAGAGAAGGGGAGAGCGCCCCATCAAGCACACAAACAGGGCAGATGCCTATGTATTCAGAGGCCGGTTCTCTCCGACCGGGGCCCAGTCCATCAAGCTCCAGGCAGAGAGTCCAGCCAGGCACTGGCTTCCTCGGCAGAGGTGAAAAATCTGGTGGTTTCTCCATCTTGCACCCTCTTCTTTCTGAGCCTCTCTCTGATTCCATTAAAGGATCGCCGCATCTTTTGAACCTCTGAGGTGAAGTCCGGGAAAAAACATATCCGGGCGTTATCAAAGGTCACCATACCCTTCATTCTAGCTGCAGCCAGGATAGTGTTCCTGTCCTTATAGTGAAGGACCTTGAGTATGAAGGGTCTTGGCGGAGCCCCGGGGGGAAGTAGCCTCATGGGGATCCTATGCGCTCTTTCCACCGTGAAGAACTTGTCAGGTTCACCGGCGCTAAAGTCTCCCTTATAAGATTCTCAGCAAGTTGCTCTGGGGAGGACCCCTCCGCTTTTTCAGGCAGACCCAGTATTCTGACGTTATTTCTCCGGTTCCTATTTTCAGCGTCCTCGGCCCTTCCCATCAAAGCCCTCACTTGCCTCCTCAGGGTTGCGAGATCTCCCGCCTGAGCAGATAACCGGTCCTCTGTTTCTCCGATTCTCCTCTCCGTCTCACCGGTGCGGTCCCGGATTTTATCCAAATCATGGTGGACATAGTTAAATTGCTCTTGGAGAGTGTCAAATTTAGCAGTGAGAGCGCTTTGACACGAGGCAATGGCAGCCATGATAACTGCAGTATCAAGGTTAGAGGGCTCCTGCCCCATCCCATGTGGAGATTCCATCGTTTGTGTGCTACAGGTGATCAGCGCCGATTTACGCTTCTTGTTGCCTCTCATATGTGGGGAGGGGACTCTAGGCAAAATATATTCCAGAGCTGTCTCCTATGGTGCAGAGTACTGGAAGTGGGCTTGACCCCACGCTTTGGGGGACTGCGGCCCCTAAATGATTGATGGAGCACCCAGGGGTATCCCAAACAGGACCAGCACCGACACCGCTGACTGGGGGGGTTTATTACACCTGGGGTCTCTTGTGCCCTGCTTTGTGAGACAGTATCTGCCTGGTCAGAAGTATAGTGAGCAACAGAAAACACCGGGTACACCACAAGGGAAGGGCTTCCCCCCTTGCTTAGTTGCTATTATTGATGCTTGCAGAGTTGTGGCTTTGCAACTGTTAGTAATGGCAGGCTCCTTTCAGCATCTGCTGCTCTTTACTGGGAAAATCCCCCCCACACAGTCTCAGCCAGAGAGCAGTCTTATCAGTAGAGAGCCTGTCTCCTTATGTACTGCCTGGATGTTATGAGACCGCAGGGGGCTGCCCCCCCTCACCTTCAGAGCGGATATGGTGTCTGGCTGCTCTCCTCTCCCCTCCTCACACTGTCGAGCTTCTCTCACTCTGCGGGGACGTGCCACTTGATCTCTAGGCACCTCTCTCCCTCACCACCGCAGCATGCCGGACAGATCAAAAGACGGTGCCTCTCCTCTCTTCTCACACAAGCAGCACGTGGTCGGAGATAAGCTTCGGTCTCCTCAGCCCCTCCTGCCCCGCACACTGCCTCCTACAAGGGTCACTTCCGCCGCTCAGTAGACTTGGTCTCTCCCTCGGCCAGGGAGAGCCACAGAAGGGGGATTTCTTGCTACCCAAGCACCATAAAAGGAGGTAAGTCAGGATGTTATCTCAGAGCCCCGATCAGGCACGTCCACCTAGGTCACCATCTTGGCCACGCCCCCCGTGGTCTTTATCCTTACCGCTATGGATGATGTTGTGCGGCTGTGCGGTAGGGCCTCTGCCCTTTTGGTGGCTATGCGCCGTTCTGTCTGGTTGCGCCAATGGGCAGCTGACGCTGCAGCCAAGAAAGCTCTCACTGGTCTCCCCTTCGCGGGGCTGCAGCTTTTTGGGGATCGTCTTGATGCTTTAGCTAAGGATGGCAGGCTGCCTCAGCGTAGGAGGCCTTCTGTCCCGCTCTCTTCTTTTCGTACTCCCAGAGGAGCTTGTGAATCCCTCTTATCTAGTGGCCGCAGAGATTCTTGGGGCCGTGGCAGATCCCATGGTCGTCCCGGTTTTTCCTGGAATACCAAGACCAAACCCTCTCCCAAGCCCCCTCAGGCATCTGGGTGGGGGGATGGCCTTGGCTTTTTACTCATATCTGGAGACTTCACGATTCAGGAGCTTGTATCCTCTAGTTCCAAGATAGTTTGTTGCCTGGCCGCCCCCAGAATTCATTGATCCTGGATGTCATTTAAATCCCATGTCTTATTAAGGGATGTTTCTTCTGGCTCCTCTTGTCAGTTTGGAATCGGGACCCTGCATCCTTGGAGCAGGATTTTGGTCTGTCTTCTCTGGCCAGATGGTCCTTCTGGTGGAGACTGAACTCCTTGTACCTCTGGGGGTTAGATCCTCTCTGCCCACCTGTTGGGGGATGGTCTCCGCAGATGCCAGTCTGCTGTTTGGGGGAGACTTCTGGAAAATCCCTGAGGTTCCAGGGACGGTGGGGCCCACTGGAGGCCCAGGTTCCCATCAACTTCCTGAAACTGAGGACGATCAGGTTGCTTCTTCTTCCTGTCCGTTCACCTTCAGGGTTAGACTGTTCTGTCCGCTCAGATGTCCAGTAGGCTGTTGCCTATTTCATTCGTCAGGGAGTTACTTGGGGCAAGTTAGCCTTCAAGGGAATCTCTTTTGGGCGGAACAGAATGTTCCCTGCATCTCAGCGGACTACATTACACGGGCGGACAACTGGGAGGTGAGATAGGGGGCTGCCTCAGCTGGGGATATGGTCCCGCAACTAATGGGAGCTTCTATTCCTGTTTCACCGCTGGGATCATCCGGTCATGGAACGGTGGTGTCCTGCCATAATCATATATCTTCAGAATTTGTCTCTGGTTCAGGATCCTATGGTCTTCACTTTGGATACCTTGGCATTCCCTTGGACAGAGTTCAGGTTCTCTATGAGTTCCCTCTGTTCCTCTCCTGAGCAGGGTTATGGGCTCCATAACCCAAGAGCGGGTACCTGCCACCCTGGAGGCCTTTTTGGCTGTTGAGAGCTTCCATCTTATGGTCTAGCAGTTGCTTGATTCTGTTGTTGATACCAGGATTGGGGCTAGGAGGAAGTCCTCGTGCCTCGCCTATTACAGGGTCTGGCATGCTTTCATTGACTGATAGAACTCCAGGTCTCTTTCCTGTAGGCTGTTTTTTCTATTCCCAGGATTATTGAATTCTTGCAACTTGGTTGAATTTGGACCTTAGTCTTAAGTACACTCTAGGGCCATGTTTGTAGCTCTAGAAAAGTTTTTCCAACAGGCCCTTGCCATTATCTGCTGGCGCATGGGATTTTTCCAGGGTGTTTTTTCACGTGCCCCTCCCCCCCCCCCCCCCCCCCCCCAGGTAGCCTTGCTATCTGTCTAGGATCTGAATCTGGGGCTACTGGTTATTCAGGGGCCTCCTTTTGAGTCTATCCGTGAGGCTGCCTTGCCCCTTTGTTGACTCCTAGAGTAGCCCCCATTTTCGTATGACTATCGAGTTCTGAATTAGCTGTGTTTTTTTCATCAAAAATACTTATTTTGAGTGTCTTTAGAGTTAGGCGATGTTAGACTTAGGCCAGATTTCAGCCTATGGTTGGGTATGCCTTTCATCTTATTCTGGGCATTGTCTTGCCTTCATTGGGTTCCAATCTAGCTACTTCGATGGAATGGACTCTGCATTCTATAGATGTGGTCTGGGCTCTGATGTTCTTTTTGGTGCTATGGAGACTTTTGGGAAGTCTAATTTTCTATTGCTTTCACTTTGAGACTGGGAATGGTTTGCCTCCTGCTGGATCCACTGTCGGTAAGTGGATACGTCAGGTGATGGTTCAAACCTATTCTGCTAAGGGGTAGACTCCTCCCTTTAGGGTGACTGCCCTTTCCATGTGTGCTATTGGACTCTCTTGGAGCTTTGTCAGTACCAAGCTTCTGTGGAACAAGTTTGTAAGGCCGTTTTTTTGGGTCTTCTGTTCATACTTTACTTAGATACTTTACTCTAAGTTTTTTACATGGTTGATATTTAGGCCTCAGCTTATGCTGCTTTGGGCCGCAAGGTTTTCAGGTGATAGTGACTTGAACTACTGGCTGTTTTCTCATTGGGGATCCCGCCCCACTTTGGACACTGCTTTTGGATGTTTCATCAGTTATGAATACCGAAGCGGGCCGTGCCATGCATTAAAGAAAAAAGCAATTCTGTGAGTACTCCCCTGTAGAAATGTTTTTGTTCTTGCATGGCACGGCCCGCTTCGCCCCACCCTTGTTATAGTTGTTCTTGATTGCCTCTTTCTGGTGATTGTTCCAAGTTAAATCGGGGCTTTTTACCTTTTTTACATTCTTACCTTTATTCTCTCCCGGCTTCTTGTCTCACTGCTCATCTACACTGGGAACTTGTTGGTTGGTCCCGTTTTTATAGGGAGCCGGGAGCTGCCACAGCTTTCTGCAGTGCTGCTGCGCCACCTGGTGGCGGAATACCCATCAGTTATGAATACTGAAGCGGGTCTTGCCATGCAAGAACAAAAACAATTCTACAGGTGAGTACTCACAGAATTGCTTTATTTTTGCCCGGACAGGCATTTAAAGTTTGTAAGCGCTTATTAGAACTAAGGAGTCATTATTTTGCCTACAGCTTTAATGTACATTATTGGAGACCTGGTTACCATCCTTTAGGCTGAGCCTAATACCCCTTGCGGCTGAATGCAGTCATAGTATTCTGACTGGACTTTTTCTTTGTTTATGCTCTAAAGTCTTCTTAGAAGCCATTAGCTTGCATCTAATAAGCACTAAAATTACAAAATAATTTTGCTTTGGGGCCTACTTATATATGATTAAATGTCTGAGAATTGCTTTTGTTTGTAGTCATTTTCTACTTCAATAATCTGACCAACAAGCTTAGGCCCTTTAAACAGCTGTATCCAAAAATCATGAAAGAAGATCAGATTGAATGATTTATAAAATGCTGACAAATGCTACTTCAGCTTTACCACGTTTTAGTAGCTGCTGGGGGAAATGACCCAAAGAAAATATTAATTCTGGCACACAAGGTCTGCACTTTAATCAAAACTCAGGCTGTAATGCACATAATACATGTTACATTTTTTTATACTCTTAACCTCTCCATATGCTGTCCTGTTTTAAGTCAACATTGGCCATTGTTGAGGTAAATATGTAAAGTGCCATGTGACACAAAAACTGGGCAATAGAAGCACTCTTTCCTGATTCTTTATTTGTATGGGTGGGTTAGGGTGCCTAAATATTGAAACCTCAATACCTAAAACTCCAATATGATTCTTTTGAATGACCTTTTATGTTTAATCGTAATTTATTGAGTTTTCAGCATATCACTTAAACACAAAATGACAATACACAGTACCAAATGCGAAACATCTGACATTACATAGCAATACCACAACCTACATGATTCCGCATTAACCTCCCACGCCTCACCACGGTCCCTTCCTCGTTCGTTAAAGCCATCCATGTCTCCCATCATAATATCTCTAGTAGGACTAGCCATTTCTCCTTCTACGGGGGGAGGGGGATTTGGGAGACCCAACATTATCGTAATTGTGCTTTGTGAGGAGGACGTCCAGGCCCCCCAGAGTGGTTTGGGTTATTTGAATGATGCCATCTGTCCTAGACCTATGTTCACCCAGTCCACTCTGGTCCTTCTTGTATGTTCCTTCTTGTATATCTGTAGGTCGGGTAAACTCAACACACACAATGAAAGACAAACGGACATCTCACATGCACTCACAGGGGTCGGGGGGGGGGGTAAAGGAGAAGGGGAAACGGGGGGGGGACGGAAAAGGGACAAGGGATGGGAAGCAAGGCGAGGGGAGAAGAGAAGGATGACCCCTCCTATTGTAACCCAGCTATCCTCCCTTGAATGACCTTTTAAGACTTCTATGAAACTATTTAAAAAGATAAAGCTTAAAGAGGAACAGACTTGTGAGGGAGGCCACTGGCCCTAGAATGTTAGCCTTTTGTTAGTATTATTTATTTGGCAGGGCACAGGGGCATATAATTTCTTCTGAGATTTCAGCCCTCTCAAATTGGAAGACTTTTGTACTCTGTCAAACACCTCAAAATACTTGGCATGTGGACGTGGATTTTTTCCAGAACTGCCTGATCACCTGGGTGCCAAGGTCATTGGGACACCTTTATCCCCTATTATCCTGTTTTCTGCAGATATGTCAGGGCCACTAGTAGTGCTGCAGGCCATAACACGGGCATCTCATCATCCTATATTGATTATAGGGAGGGGGTGCTTCCTGTTTATAAGGTAGAGGCACTGCACCATAGGACGGGTGGGGAGGAGTCAGCATTTTTACCTTCCAACAATGAGCGCCATTTTTCCTAGAAACTGCCATGCATTTCATAACAGGCAGGATTCAGAGTTCTGAATCTAAATACACAAAGGGGATGTGCCAAAGGACACAGGATGCAAGTAATGAAAGCCTAACATCTGGTAATACCTATACTAGTAACAGGTGTAACCAACAGCAATGGGCAGACACAGTAAAAAGAAACTGGGAAAGTAAAAGAAACAGGGAGTCACAGTAAAAATCAAAACATTTTAAGGTCCAGGGCCCAGAGCCATCTTGTCTTCTTCAGATGTGTGGAAGATGATCCTCAGCATGCGGGTTTCAGTCACCCTACTGGAGACAGCAGAAATACAGCAGTGCACAGACAAGGAATAGGTAGCAGGAATACATCCCAAAATATCTATAATAAACATAAGCAGGTGTTGACAACATGGATTAAACCGGACCTTCACCATGGTTTATTGAAAAGCCCAAACCCTTAAAAAACGATTCCCCAGCATCTAAAATTAAGTTTTTAGTCACTTACTTATTATTCTTTCCCCCACTGGGCTGCAACTCTGTCCTGGACTTTAGGATACGGGCGCTGCTATCTTGACTCAGAAGCATCACACTTACTGAAGAGAGGAGAGTGGGATAAAGTACAGGGGCAGGTTATAGCTGTGCTTTGCTCATACAGAGGAGAGCTGGGGTCAGGAAAAGGTCAGCAGTTCCACAATGCAGAGCAGCACAGTCAGAAGGCACTTCCTGTTAACAGGCTGCCTGATGTTCCATGAGCCACCATCTTGGATGTTTAAAGGCTCATAACATTCTGTAGATGCAGGTAGGATGATATTCAAAGTATGTCACACACCCCACTTCAATCATTAATTATTACACTTGGGTTATACTCACCGCTAGGTGGCAGTGTTGCAGAGAATCTCCAAAAAAGCAACAGGCCCCTCCCGGTCTATACATACCTGGTACCTCCCAACAATTCCCCAGTGTTGTTCTCTGCAAGGTGGCGACAAGACAGAAGAAAGAAGTCTCCTGGTCGCAGGTAGCCGGGGTATCACCCCCCCCCCCCCCCCCCCCCCCATGGTCTATTTCTGCCCGGCTCCGTTTGTCCCTATTTTCACATGTAACTGGCAGCCTCCCAGCTTAGGCTGTAGGCCGGGTAAGGGTAGATGGCACTTTAGGTGCCTAGGAGATTAGCTCCTCCGCTCGTCCCCATATAATGGGGCATAGCGGTGATCCGGTTTGGTGATCCGGACGTGGGATGCCCCAGCCCTTATGCCCCCCTTTAGGTTTTTTCTCTGGCCTCTTTCATTCTTATGAATGTGTGTGTGTGGCTTCACTGTGTGTGCGTGTGCAGTGGGGCAAGGACAGGCGGCCTGTGCGGCGTTGGCAGTCTGCATATGCTTTATTGTAGGTTCCTTTGGGGGCCTTGGAGCTCCTGTGTGGGGCCAGTGTTTTTACATGTGGGGACGGGTCGGGCGGGAATTCCGCCGGCCCGCCACCCGGTGCGGTAGGCGGGCGCCATGTTAGGGCGCCCGTCCTTGTTCTGCGGGGCCGGGCGGCGCGTTGCGCCGCGGGCTCGCCTGGGTGCCAGGGCGCCATGGACATTCGGCGCCCCGCTGGCGGTTTATTTAGGCGGGCGGGACCGGGCGCCTTGCAGTGGGGGCAACGGTGCCGCCGGTCCGCCCGACGGCCTCTGCTGGCGCCTTTGCTTGCGGCGCACTCCGCTCGCTGGGCTGTTAGGTGGGCGGGCCGCGCTTGGTGGCCGTGTCTGACGGCTAGGGAGGGGCGGGGCTACAGCGGTCCCACGCGTCCCGCGGGCCCGCCCCTCGTCTCCGCCTCGTTTTCAGTCTCCGTCTCCGTTTTCCTATGGTTGGCGCCATTTCTTGCGGTTAAGGTAGGCTGCGGCGTTGATGTGGCGCATCTGGAGGTAATCCGTCAATGAATTGTGTCCTCCTGGGCACGGCTGTGTGATCTTACTTTTATTATTACTGTTATGCCTGATCGCGGTTTTAAAGGGAGCGTTCAGTTAAGGGGGCAGTAGTTATCCTTTTTGGGTACTAACTTTGGGCCATTTGTCTCTGAATTATATACTGGTCTGTGCCTTCCTCCCTTCCCCCCTCCTCCCGTGGGGGCAACGGCAGGGTGATTCAGCAAGACTTTTGGGCATGCTGGCTGGAAGTGTTTATACCTAGTCATATGTAGTTCTTTGTTTTTGTATTTATGTGTGCCTGGATTGATTGTGGCCTTTTCCTTTCCAGATTCCGGGATTCCACCATACAAGGGCTCTCCCGGTCTTATATACCTGGCTAGTGGGGTTGGCTTAGTGTCCCTTGGGATAGCTTCCCTGGTCAGGGCTACTTTAATATTTCATATATAGATATATATTCTATTGAAATCCGACAGGGGCATCCCGGGTCGCTTACTGCGTAAATCCCTGGGTTCTGCGAATACCATAAATTTCACCATATGGAGGCTGCCACAGATACCGGAAACGGTCCTTCGGGACAACCCAGGCTGTGTGGGGGTTGTGGGACTCCGCTCCCGGGGGATGATGTCATTCTATGTATTCCATGTGCACAGCGGAACATTGAGCGCCAGTCCGGCACCCCGGTGCCTGGTACTTCTTCGTCCGCGCCATCTCCCTCGCCTCCTCGCCTGTTTCGGACCCCGTGTGACGTTGTCATGGGTGGGGATTCGCAATCTGAGGTGTGCGCCCGTTTGGCCAACCTTGAGAAAGTTTTTTCCGCTATGTCCGCTCGGAAGGCTCCGGCTAAGCGTAAACCCCTATCTCCGCCTCCGCCGGACTCTGATGAGGAGGTTGTTGAGGACCTGGATTGGTCAGATCGTCCCCTTGATGAGGGTGAGCTTGTTGAGAATTTGGATGATTCAGAGGGCCAGCTGGGTGCCGGGTGTTGAGGGGGACCAGGTTGATGGTCCTGCTCCTGATACGTCTTCCATTTTGGCCCAAATGTTTGAGGTTTTGGATTTGGACCCTCCCGAGGCTGCTCCAAGGGCCAGCTTTTTGGGGGATCCAAGCAGCGCTTGGAGTTTCCCAGTCAACAGCATTTTGAGGACGTTGTCCTTAAAGCGGACCTTCACTCTAAATAAGAGTCTATCTTATATGTTTCCCACACCCTGTACATACAGATTGCTCACATTAAAAATCATCCTACCTGCATCTACTGCATTTTATAAGCCTTTAAACATCCAAGATGGCGGCTTATGGAAGCTGCCATTTTTGCAGGCAGCCTGCAAACAGGAAGTGCCTGCAAACAGGAAGTGACTGTGCTGCTCTGCATTCTGGGACTGCTGACCTTTCCCTGACCCCAGCTCTGCTCTGTCTGAGCAAAGCACAGCTATAACCCGCCCCCCTGTACCTTATCCCACTCTCCTCTCCTCGGTAAGTGTGATGCTTCTGAGTCAAGATGGCGGCGCCCGTATCCTAAATTCCCGAACAGAGTTGCAGCCCAGTGGGGGAAAGTATAATAAATTAGTGACTAAACATGTAAAATATATTAATTTTAGATGCTGAGGAATTGTTTTTTAAGAGTTTGGGCTTTTCATTAAATCATGGTGAAGGTCCGGTTTAAGCAATGGGAGCAACCTACACGGCTCGCCGGGGTACCGCCTAGCTGGGATAAGAAATATCCTTTTCCGGCGGACTTGATGAAGCGTTGGTCTGTACCTCCCGAGGTGGCTGTCTAATACGGCGGTTGTTCATTCTCCTGACACTACTTCTCTCAAGGACGGCGAGGATCGCCGGATTGATCAGCTGGCCCGCCATGGTTTTGTCTGTGCGGGTTCGGTATTGAGGCCTGTGTGCTTCGGCTCTTTTGACTTTGGCGGTTAGGTCTATGGTCAGGGATTTATGTGTGGATCTTGATCCCTCTGGTGATGAGTTTCTTGCGCTTAAGCGTTGTGACTCTTTTTTGTCGTTTGTTCTGACCGCTCAGGATGATGCCATGTTGATGTGTGGCAGGGCTTCTGCTCTGTTGGTGGCTATTCGCCGCTCCGTTTGGTTGAGACAGTGGACGGCTGACTTTAATTCTAAAAGATCGCTCACGGCTCTTCCCTTTTTGGGTTTGAGGCTTTTCGGCGAAAAGCTGGATTCTGTTGCCAAGGGAGGTAAGTTACCTCAGCGCAAGAAATTTCGCCGTTCCTTTCGGGGGGCAGCCCCCTTCAATCCGTCCTTTCGGGGTGCCAGAGCCGGCAGGGGTGCGGGCTTCTCGGCTTCCAGGGGCGCAGGTTGGAATAGGGGTAGAGGCCGTGGCCGTCCCATTCACGCCTGGGGCGCCAAGCCCAAGTCAGCTGCCAAGCCCGTGCAGCAATGAGGGGGCGCCCTCACCCTTACGGGTGGGGGGACGGTTGCGACTCTTCTCCCGGGTTTGGGACCAGGAGGTCTCGGACAGGTGGATTCGGGAGGTTGTGTCGGCCGGTTACAAGCTGGAGTTCGAGTCCCGCCCTCCTTCAAGGTTTTTCAGGTCTCGGGTAACTTCAGATCCGTTGGCCGCGCAGGGGCTCATGGCGGTGGTAAGGAATCTTCTGGAATTGGCAGTCATCTGCCTGGTCCCTCTTTCGGAGGTGGGGCGCGGGTATTATTCCAACCTCTCCACTGTACCCAAAAAGGATGGATCGTTCCGCCCCATCCTGGATTTGAAGTTTCTCAACCGGTTTATTCGTCTCCGGAAGTTTCGCATGGAAACCCTGCGGTCTGCGATCGGTTCGCTTTGGCAGGGGGACTTTATGACGTCCATAGACATCAAGGATGCTTACCTTCACATTCCGATCTTTCCAGCTCATCAGAGGTTCCTTCGCTTTGTGGTGGAGGATCGGCATTTTCAGTTTGTAGCTCTTCCATTCGGCCTCACCTCTGTTCCGAGAGTGTTCACCAAGGTGTTGGCGGGAGTGATGGCCCTGCTCAGAGCTCAGGGGATTCGCATTGTGCCTTACCTGGACGATCTTCTCATCATGGCGCCTTCCTTCAGTCAAGCGGAAGGGGACACCAGCATGGTGGTGTCCATGCTGGAGAGGTTCGGCTGGGTGATCAATTACCCCAAGTCCTCTCCTGGTTCCGGCCAGGGTGGTGACCTTTCTGGGGATGTCCTTGGACTCTTGCCAGCACAGAGTTTTTCTCCCTCAGGCCAAGGTTCTTTTGATTCAGGAATTGGCTCAGTTTCTTCTTCCCAATCCTCGCCCGTCCATTCGGTTAGGGATGAGGCTGGTGGGGTTGATGGTGGCCTCGTTCGAGGCAGTTCCCTTCGCGCAGTTTCACACCAGGACGCTTCAGCTTCATCTTTTGGCGTCTTGGGACCGGCGACCGCGGTCGTTGGATCGGTCCTTCCGGATGTCCCTTCGGGTTCGGCAGTCTCTTCTGTGGTGGATGGTCTCGGACAATCTTCTGAAGGGCAGGTCGTTTCTGACCCCGCTTTGGGAAACTGTCACCACGGATGCCAGTTTGTCAGGATGGGGAGGTTTTCTGGAAGGATCTTCAGTTTCAGGGGCAGTGGGACCCTCAGGAAGCCCACTTGCCCATCAATGTTCTGGAGTTGCGAGCCATCAGGTTGGTTCTGTCTCACTTGACGCATCGTTTACAGGGCCTGCCGGTTCAGGTTCGATCGGACAATCGGACGGCGGTTGCTTACATCAATCACCAAGGAGGGACTCGCAGTCTGGGTGCCCACAAAGAGGTTTCTCTGATTCTAGTTTGGGCAGAGACTCATGTCCCTTGCATCTCGGCAGTTTACATTCCAGGAGTGGAGAACACCGAGGCGGACTTTCTGAGCCGGTGTTCGTCCCGCCGGGGGGAATGGTCTCTCCATCCCCAGGTGTTTCGGTCAATGTGTCTTCGGTGGGGGACACCAGAGGTGGATCTGTTTGCCTCTCGTCACAATAACAAGCTTCCGACATTCGTGTCACTGTCTCGGGATCCTCTGGCTCTGGCGGCGGATGCCATGGCCCTGAGCTGGAGGGACCTGGGGTTTCTTTATCTGTTTCCTCCGATCCCCATGCTAGGCAGGGTGCTGCGAAAGCTGGTTCTGGAAGGAGTTCCCGCCATTCTCGTGGCTCCAAGGTGGCCAAGGCGGGTGTGGTTCGCAGACATCGTTCGTCTGGCAGTGGATCAGTTCGATCTGCCTCTTCGGCCAGATCTTCTCACTCAGGGTCAACTGTGTTACCCCAGTTTACCAACGCTGGCTTTGACGGCTTGGCTGCTGAAACCTCCATCTTGAAGGAGGAGGGTCTTTCGGATTCGGTCATTCGGACTTGTTAGTGCTAGGAAGAAGTCTTCTTCTTCCATCTATTATAGGGTTTGGAGATCTTATATTGATTGGTGTGAGGCTAGATCTTTGCCCTGCCGGGTCTTTTCTATTTCTAGGATTTTGGAATTCCTTCAATCGGGGCTGGATTCTGGTCTTCAGCTGAGTACTTTGAAGCGGCAGGTTTCTGCCTTATCTATCTTTTTTCAGAGATCTTTTGCAAGCCATTCTTTGGTCAAGACTTTTTTCCAGGGGGTTTCGCATCTGCGGCCTCCTAGGAAGCCTTTGCTCCCAGTTTGGGATTTGAATTTGGTTCTCTCTGCGTTTCAGGCTCCTCCCTTTGAGCCTTTGCAGGATATTGCTCTGTCCACTCTGACTCAGAAGGTTGCCTTTCTGGTGGCCATCACTTCAGTTCGGCGTGTTTCAGAGTTGGCAGATTTGTCGATTCAGGCTCCTTATTTTGAGAAACATCAGGACAAAGTGGTTTTTCGTTTCAAGCCAGACTTTCTCCCTAAAGTGGTCTCTGCTTTTCATCTTAATCAGGACATTGTTCTTCCTTCTTTGTGTCCTAAGCTTAGGAATGACAAGGAGAGTGCGTTGCACTGCTTGGATGTTGTACGTTGTGTCAAGTACTATTTGCGTACTACGTCTTCTTTTCGTAAGACTGATGCCTTTTTCGTGGCGCCCTGTGGGCCTAGGAAGGGCTTGGCTCTGGCTAAGTCTTCCATCAGCAAATGGATTCGTCAGGCGATTGTTGGAGCCTATTCTGTCAAGGGGAAGGATCCCCCTTTTCGTGTTACTGCTCATTCTACTCGTGCGGTTGGTGCGTCCTGGGCGTTTCAGCACCAGGCTTCTGTTGAACAAGTTTGTAAGGCTGCTACCTGGTCTTCGGTTCACACTTTTTCCAAGTTTTATAAGGTTGATGTGCGGGCCTCAGCGGATGCTGTTTTTGGCCGCAAGGTTCTGCAAGCTGCAGTGGTTTGAGTTTTCTGCGTTATTGCCTGGTTGGATACCCGCCCTTTTCTGGACACTGCTGTTGGATGTCCCAAGTGTAATAATTAATGATTTGAAGTGGGGTGTGTGACATACTTAGAATAATACCATTTTGTGAATACTCACCTGTAAAATGGGTATTATAAGTATGTCACACACCCCACTTCACCCGCCCTTTTTGGTATCCTGGTTCTTTATATGGTGAAGTTTTTTATTTACAGTTGAGGGTTACCATTGTTTGTTCCTGGTACCTTGTCTTACTGCTGTTTGAATACTGGGGAATTGTTGGGAGGTACCAGGTATGTATAGACCGGGAGGGGCCTGTTGCTTTTTTGGAGATTCTCTGCAACACTGCCACCTAGCGGTGAGTATAACCCAAGTGTAATAATTAAAAGTGGGGTGTGTGACATACTTATAATACCCATTTTACAGGTGAGTATTCACAAAATGGTATTTTTTAATATGCGCAATCTGTATGTGCAGGGTGTGAGAAACATAAAAGATAGACACTTATTCAGAGTTAAGGACCGCTTTAAGACCAGCTGGCAGGACATAGACCAGTACAGGCAACAGAAACAGTAGTAATTTGGACCAGGAAGAAGAGATCTGAAACACAAAATTTAAACTGGTAAACACACAAACAGACAGGCTGCAAAGAATAGCTAAGGAATATATTCCCTCTTCAGCCACTTCAGCCCCTTTTTGAAAGAGAGTTGGCTCCTACAGAGGAACTTCAGAGGCCCTGGAGTCTAAAAAGACTCCAGGGCCGTCCGAGTTTCACTCCACGGGGCACCCTGAACTGGATGTCCTACTGTGTGAAACCCCCCAGATCCCCCATTCCACTCAGAGGTGTCCGGAGTTTAAGTGTCCAAAAGCCTTGTGCTGAATAAAGATGCAAAAGGTCCAGAGTCCAAGGGACACAAAGTCCAGTGGATCACAGCATCCAGAGTGCAAAGTCTAGCAGAATCAAAGTCCAGGGGTGCAACCTCCAGTCACCAGCAGCTCAGGATAACATACAATGCTAGAGCTTTGGGCTGAAGGCCAGTATGGCTGAAACAGGCTTCACCCTCATTAGGCTCATGTGCTGACTAACAAGCCCAGTCTCTCACACAGCATAGGGACACCTGCTAGCAGACTGGGGAATAGCCTTGGTAACACAGGGAGACTGAGCCAGCCACAGATGGAAGATGGCTGTAAAAATTCCCCTGCTGTGGCAGGCCCTGAGACCTTACATCGGCCTTCTCCTCACTTCAAAGCTTTCTGATTTTCCTATTAAAGTGGACCATCACCCTCCTGTGATCAGCCCGGGCTGATCACCTCCCTCCCCGCGGGACATCCGAGATCGGGATGTCCCGCGGTGAGGGCCCCCCCCCCCCCCCCCCCAAAACCGCAAAAAAACCTCACCCGCCGCCGCCGCCTCCCGCGCGCTCCTCTAGACGTGCGCGCGCCCGCGCCGGCCGTCTGTGAATGGCCGGCGCGGGCGCGCGACGTGCGGGAGGCGGCGGCAGGCGCACTGTCTTGTCCGCCGCTTGTCCGTGAGCGTGGTGAGGTGAGTTTTTCGGGGTTCTGGGGGGTTTTACACAGCGGGACACCCCTAATCGGGGTGCCCCCCTGAAGTGGACCAAAACCCAGGATAGTCAAAATCCTGGGTGTTGGTCCACTTTAAATAATGGCTTGTTATTTGCAAAGGCCTTGGGAGGACTTAGTAGGAACCAGCATGTCCTCGCTAAAGGTCATCGCTAAAGGTCATCACATCGGCTCATTCCTCCACATTTGGTCCATGCTCTTGAACAATAGGGTTGATTCAGAGACACATACGCATGCACTTTCGCAAGTGTCTGTGTATTATTTGCGAATTTTTGCCTTGTTTTTTGGTTGTTACGTTACTTTTTCCATGCGTAAATGCGTTTACGCTAACGCGTATATGCGCATTCAATGGGCGGATCGAAATCTGATATTTTGCGTTATTTTTGATAAGTTACGTTATTGATATGGGCTTGCGTCTGATTCTGAGACCTGATTACCGATGGACCTCCTCGCCCTATATAACGGTTTCATTTCCGCTCCACTTACGGGACCCTTTTGGACTCAGCATACCTGTTGAAAATGGTTTGCGGCTATGTGGAGGAGTATGAGCGCCTTCAGCTCAGTGGCATAACCTGCATCAGCATGGCCGAGGCCAGATTGCACCGGAGACGCATGAACATCGATCGCATGCATGACGTTGAGCTGTTCGAGCTTACCCGACTCAATCGCGTTTCCCTCCATAAATTGTATAGCGAGCTGCAGCCATGGTTAGCCCGCACCACGAGGAAGGGGCAAGCAATTTCAGGTATGACCAAGATGCTTGGCTGCCTGCAATTTTTGGCAAACGGCTCGCTTCAGAGGCTGGGTGCCCTCTCTGTGGGGATGTCCCAGCCTACGCTGAGCCGCGCGCTATCCAAATTTCTGGATGGCATGGCTACCCTTTGTCCCAAATATATTTCCTTTCCGGACGACATGGTAGCCTGGAACGCGATTAAGTTGGGATTTTATAATATCGCCGACATGCCCAACGTCATGGGTGCGATCGATTGCACACACATTGCCTTGGTCCCACCTGCAGCCGATGAGTACATCTATAGGTAAGTTAATTATGTCATTTTTTTATATTGTTTAGCTAAACTTAATTTTAGCTATCTATTAATCCCTCCTTCTCAAGTATCCCTTTGAACCAGTTAGAATGCATACCTTAATCCTTCCTTCTCAAGTATCTCTTTGAACCAGTTTAGAATGCATACCTTAATCCCTCCTTCTCAATTGGCCCTTTGAACCAGTTTAGAATGCATACCTTAATTCCTCCTTCTCAATTGGCTCTTTGAACCAGTTTAGAATGCATACCTTCATCAATACTTTTCATATAGGCCTTATAAAAGCATTTTAATGCTGACCTTAATTAGACCTTAGCATGTTCACCTTTATTTTTTAACACATCCATATTTTGTTTGGCTTTTAAGACTTATGTCCTTGTTTTTTTTTTTTTTGGGGGGGGGGGGGGGGGGGGGGGGGGAAGGATTGTAGAACTTTAAAAAAAAAAAAAAAAAATTAAAGTTCTACAATCGAGATGGGCCACTCGCTGAACATACAAGCAGTGGTTGATCCGGATATGCAATTCCTCAATGTCCTTGCAGGGTATCCAGGGTCGTCCCATGATGCCTATATATTGAGGAGCTCCAGCTAATTTCGTCGTTTTGAGTCTGGATAATTATCTGGTGGATGGCTCCTGGGTAAGTTTGTTAAAATTCCATCTTTCCCTTTTCACTGTATGCCTATGAAAATAGTTAATGACCCATGTCTTAACCTATGGCTGTTTTTAGCCCTTGATGACATGTTAAACAATAATGTTGCTTAGAATGTGTAATTTATGTTAGTATTTTGTTATTCTTTCAGGGATTCTGGATATCCACTCATGGCTCCTGGCGCCCGTTCTTCACCCGCAGAATGCGGCCCAGGAGTCCTATAATCGGGCCCACCGCAAGACCCGGCCGGAATGGAGAGGGCTTTCGGCCTGTTAAATTCCAGGTTTCGTTGTTTGGACCATACAGGGGGGGCACTGCAGTATGACCCCAACAAGGTTATAAAAATAATATTAGCATGCTGCGTGCTCCATAACTTGCCCTGAGGCAGCGTGTCCCCCGTTATGTGTATATGCCCCCCTCTCCACCCAGGCAGGAGCCTGATGAAATTTATGATGGAACCCTTAGTGCCTCTGGGCAATCTGTCCGTGCCATGTTATAGGGACTTTTTTTTCTTAAGATTCGTTTAGTTTGTTTATGTTTTTGTCTTCTCTGTATATTTGTTGCCTATGTGAAGGCCTTTTTTTTGGTTCAAGAATTTTGTAATTACTTAATTACAAAACATTTTACACCTGATTTGAGCGTATCGCAGTTTATTTTCTCATGTTTGTCATTACAAACCTTCATTAATGTAAAAACCCCACAAACATAAAGGCATAAACTTAGGCAAGAACCGCTAAAGTCCCATTTCATACATTTCAGGAAATATGTTAAATTTTTTGGGAAGGGCACTCACAGACTCCATGGACATCCATTTTCAAACATAAGTATACATTGGGCCAGACTCCTGGCCCATTACAATTGTTCACATCCAGGAGTTTTAAGCTAACTTACTCCAGGCCGAAGTTTACCCGCCCACCAACATCAAGATCCATAGGGAGCACGACTTTGAAGGGGAATAGTCGGGCAGGAATACATAGGGCCACATACACACCCTCTCCTGCTTGTGCCACATTTCATCAGTGCAATGTTGCAAGGCCGGAGTCATCTCCAAACTCTAGGGCTGCAAGTTATTTTTCCAGCCTATGACAGCCAGCCCCCATGCCAGTCTTTTCTATGGCCAAATGGTGATGTTCTGCAGGCAAGAATGTCCCCCCAATATTGCCAACAAACAGGATGAATCAGCCAGCATTTCCTTAGGCCCAAGTCTGCTGCGTGGGAGCTTGAGCGCGCACTTGACTGAGGCTTAAACTCAGGCATTGGCTAGTGGGGTATCTGAGCACTATAATAAGGCATAAACCACCACATCTTGGTTGTGCTCACCACACAGGTAAATAGTGTTGGGATGGAGAGGAAAGATGTTGAGCAGATCCAGGGCAAATTCTTAATATTGTTGTTGGCCATAATAATGTTGCGGTTGGCCTTGGAGGTGGCCCAATACCTGGGCATGTGGGGCATTCTGAATCTGCCACTGCTCCAGCATCTGTCTATTGCTAGTGCGAAATTCATCTAGCATGGCAGTGAAGTTGTTATTTAAGGTGGCCATTTGTTCTGCCATCTGTCTGTTGCTATTGCGAAATTCATCTAGCATAGGGGTTATGTTGGTATTTAAGGTGGCCATTTGTTCTGCCATCTGGCTGTTGCTCGTCCTAAATTCTGTCAGCATGGTGGTGAAGTTATTTTTTGAAGGTCTCTAATTGTGCAGTAATCTGCTCTGTTGTTCTTTGAGTCCCCTGCCTAAAGTAACGGCTGTCATGGCGCCATGCTGACTCCAGGATCGGCATGTGCCTCCCCTGGGCGAGCAACAGTACCAGATGTACTAGGAAAAACCTCTGCAGCAGAGCTAGTACTGGGAACTGTAGGCTTAGTCTCAGCCTGCTGGCCACGATGGGCTGGCAGCATGCGTCCAGCTTCACTCTGCTGCAGAGGATTTGGTGCAGCAGCATGCTGGGGCAGTGGCAGATTAGGTTCCAGGGGGGTCATTTCAGAAGGTCCAATCCGGCTGGCATCCTCCTCCTCCATATGCTGGATGTGTCAGATTTTTGGAGAAATATATTTTTGACCAATTAGTCATGTGCATTCACATGCATCACCAGTTACAGAAAAGTACACTTACCCTATATATCTGGTCCTGTGTCCTAGGCAGCAGGGAAGTAGATGTCATGGTCAAACTGGAGGCTTCCACACTTCCAGAGGCATGATGCTGAGCTGGGGTTAAAATTAAAAGGCACGTAAACACAGAAACATCCCTTGATGAGCCTGATGAGTAGATATGCTTTAGAACACACGGGGCCAAGCAGGAATGGCAACTCCCCCAACGGTTAAAGTGGACCTTCCCAATGAATCTGAAACTATCTTATATGTATGACTCACCCTGTACCTACAGATTGCTCCCCTTAAAAATCCAAAACATGTATGTACTGCATGTTAGGAGGCTTTACACATCCAAAATGGCGCCTTAGGGGCAAACCGTCAGCTTGCAAATAGCATTTGGCTTCTGAGTATGCTGCTGTGCATTCTTGCAATGTTGACCTTTCCCTGACCCCAGCTCAAGTTTGTCTGACCAAAGCACAGCTAGAACCCCAGTGTTAGAAAGACTAAGAAGTAAGTGTTCACACATTTTCACAATATTCACATCAGATGCAGTGGGTTGGTAAGCTCAATTTTTTTATATTTTCCAGAAATAATGGTGAAGGTCGTGTAGAGACTGAAAACCTTTCTAAGGACCATTAACTACTGCACCCTGGGAGAGTGTCCATCATTAACTCCATTCCTCAGCTATTCAACACCCGCCTACAACAGTAACCTCCCCTCAAAGCCACTGCCTAGTGGCCTGTGTTGATATCTGCGTGTGAGCCTCATTTACAATGTTTCCAATAGCTTTCATTAACACAATCATTACTAACCTGCTGAAATGTCCTGGATGTCCATGTCGTATGTGCCTGAGAAGCCCTGTAATGCTGCGGGGTGGATCAAAACCAGGACTATTTCCTCTGCTCTGGTGTATTGCAATTTTGTTGGGAAGCCTCCGCCTGTTTGCAACCTGAAAATAAGACCATAACAATTATTTTTCATTGTGGTCACTACAACAAGTTGCAAAATGCAAACATCAAATATGTACCCGTGATTCCGCCGTTTATTCTGCTTCTTCCTTACTGCATATTTGAGGTCAGATATTTTTCGTTGGATATTCTCAACATCTTTCCTCTCGTCCCCCGCTGCATTTACCTGTCTGGTGAGGTCTTCCCAGATTTGTTTTTTTCGCACTTTGCTAGTAGCTTTGGAATTGCGCCCAAATAGCTAATCATAATGCACTGTTAGCCCACTTTCTAAGGCGAGTGTTTGTGCCTCACCAAAGCGCCTGCTCAAGTGGCCTCGCTGCAAGGTTCTGCCTAATGGTTGCTGTTCTGGCTCTTCTCTGGTTGTTGACAATTCAGGGGACATTCTTGCCTGAGTGTGTGGGGAAGAATAGGGCGTCACGTCGCTGGAAAAAGAATAGACTGGGCTGGCGTTAGGACTGGGGGTCATTGGCTGGCCACAGAACTTACAGCCGTGGATGTGGCATAGGACTCGCTTGTTTCCACGTGTTCTGCCGGCAAATGTGGGCAAGCAGGAGAGGGTGTGCCTGGGGGGCTAGGGCTTCTCGCCCTCTGCTTCCTTTTCCCCTTGGAAGTCGTGCTCCCTTGCTCTTTGGATGTGGTTGGCCGGGGAGCCTTCTTCCTGGAGGAACTTTCTTTACTTTTCCTGGTGCTGGAAGATTTGGATGGGCCTGGAGTTATGGCCAATGTAGCCTTGTGGTGGCCACTTTTGCTCCGCGTTTCCACTTCTTTGAACTTGATTTGTGGGGCCGAGTGCTCGGTCTTGAGGATGTGTCCTCATGCCGCTCCGGCCTTTTTGTCTTGCGCTCCTTGGCTGGTGGTTGTTTGCCGCTACTTTTCTTTGGTGCCATGATGACATTCACAAAGAGAATGAGCTGTATGTTCATTAACCTTAAAATCCTAATGACCGGGTATGACGTTTACGCGTACGCGTGCGTCCGGCCGTGTGCATCCCTGAAACCGCTGGGGCACTACCTATCTGCTGCGGACTACAAAGAAGATGGCACCCATGATCTTCACCCGCCAACAACAGGATCTGATTATGCTCGTAAGTGTATTGCAATGACGTTGATTTGACATCTGAATGCATGCATATGCCTTAAGGAAGCGCGGGAAGAAACAGTGGTTTTTAAAAGTGATTTAAACTGTGTGCCAAACAGAAGTTAGTGCGCACATGTGCGAACCAACTCACTTGCATCTAGAAGGATAGGTTAAGGCTAGAAATGTGATGGGGAATGTCATTTAGTCAAGTGATCTAATTGTGAATGAGATTTGTATGCTGTTTGATCTAACAACAATGTTTTTTTTTTGTTTTTTAGACCATGATGGAATGCAGGTACGAGTATCTGCCCAACGACTTTGAGAAGAGGAAGCTGGCCCTGGCGATAGTGGCCAGGATTGACCAGGACACGGACACCACCTTCACTTTCATGCAGATCATGCAGCACTGGTCGGACCTCAAGCGACGGCACAAGTCCCGGGTGCGGTGATTTTTTGCGAGTCATTTCCCAAGTAAGTACATACCGATTGCATGCTAGATGTAACAAACACAGAAGGTAGGCCTTTATTTAGAAATGCTTTTCTTTTCTAGTGTCTGAATTTGAGTATCGCATTCGACCCATCCGGAGTGCGGGATGATTCTGCACCAAGTGAAGGTGGTGCATCTCCTAGGCCAACTTCCTACCCCTCCTCTGTAGCTGGCTCAGACCAGCCACTCAACATTTCTACAGAGAAGGGGCCTCAACGCATGGGCAGGCAGTCGTACCAAACGACTCAGCCAATACCCTCCAGTATGTGACTCTGATTTTACCACACACAGGTACATGCCGTTTAAACAAAAACTGATTTCCTTAATCTCTTTTTATAGATGAATATGTAGTGGGTAAAGGATCGGGAGCTGAGAGGGCAGCAGATCCAGCCCAGGAGGAACATGGAGAAGGTGGGTGATGTCACACACACATATTCTAAGTCATTTGGTTACTGTTCAATCAGACATTAGAAGTGAGCCTATTTTAAATGTCTCTACAGCATCACATTCCCAGCAGTGGCAGGCCCCAGACCGTAGGGTGGTCCCCGAAGCTGAGGTTGCCCACCAGCCAAGTAAGTTGTAATTTACATATTTGGAGTATGTGGAACATGACATCATCGGCAATAAACCTAAATCTCTAGCCAATGTAATTAGCATAATGACATATGGCCTCGTCCATTGATGAATTCCTTAGCATAATGACATGTAGCCACATCAATTGATGAATTCTTAGCATAATGTCATATGGCCTCATCCATTGATGAATTCCTTAGCATAATGACATATGGCCTCATGATTTATATTAAAAACTAATAATCATTCCATCCACAGCTGTGAAACATGTATTTGCAGAACAGTAAATTTCTTCTTCTTTCTTTTTTTTTTCCAGACACCACACAGGCTAGATTAGCCAACTGACAGCTACTGTGTTTTGGCTGGTCGGTGATATCCAGGAGCTCAGAGCTTCGATAGGGACCACAGAAGAAGAATAATTCTCTGGGGCCTGCCATGGCTTTGTAAATAGTTTTTAAAAATGTTAATTTTTTATAACTTTATAACTTTTAAATCTTCTAAAAATAGAAAAAAATTTGTAAAGGAAAAAACATTGTTAAATAAAAAAACAAAAAAACACAAGTTCAAAAAAGTGCAAATACATTTTGCATTTCTTAATAAACAAACCAAAATAAAAAACTTGTTTTTCTTATTTTATGTGAAAGAAAAATTCATCAAGGGTTGGTTACAGGAAAACGTTGGAAGAACTAAAAAGAAAATAGCGCAATGTGAAGAAAAATGAAACCGCGGGGAATTGAGGTAATTACAAAAAAACACCTACAAGACAAACGGGAATTGAGGTAAACATTAAGTGCACAAAGTAAAGAAAAATGAAACCGCAAGGGAATTTAGGTAAGCATTAAGTGCGCAAAATAAAGAAAAATGAAACCGCGAGGGAATTGAGGTAAGCATTAAGTGTGCAAAATAAAGAAAAATGAAACCGTGAGGGAATTGAGGTAAGCATTTAGTGCACTCAATAAAGAAAAATGAAACCGCGAGGGAATTGAGGTAAGCATTAAGTGCACAAAATAAAGAAAAATGAAACCACGGGGGAATTGAGGTAAGCATTAAGTGCGCAAAATAATGAATGTGTTAATTTTGGTGTGCGCATGCATAAGGTCGGACCAATTTCCGTCTGGATGTTTATTTTTAGAAAACGGAATTCAGAATCTAAAGGGAAACGTAAATATTTCGTTAGAGGTGACGTTGGAAAAGGAAAAAAACGGAAGCCTACGTTGTTTCCTAAGTAATGTAAACGAAAAACGAAAGCTGAAAAATGACATTCTCGTTGGCGTACGCAGCGGCGAACACTTAACAGAAGGCTCCCGATGCCTGCTTAGAACATACGCCAGCGGAAAGAAAACTAAAAAATGTTGTGTCTCTCTGAATCAACCCTAATGTCCCGGTAATTACAGTCAAAGCTCTCCTGTAGGATTTGATTGGCCTCTGGTGAGCATATTTTCACTGTTCTGACAGATGGTTTAAAAGCTTTTAGTCTCTGATGGTATACTGGTATCATTTGAATGTGGTGATCAGAGAAACCAACTACTGACTTGTAGAATATGGACCTGTAGGCACCCCTAAGATTTGTATAACAGTGATTCAGGATACTGTTATGTCTTGTAGCGAATGTGACATGTTTGGATTTTTGCAGTTTATTGCTGATGTAAATTTAAGTGAAGTCTCCAGAAATGAATACCAGGGCTTCTGGAAACTACCTCTCCCAATTATAGATGCCATCCACAAGACAGCTCTTGGTTTCCATTGCAATTGCTTTCAGAGTAATGTAGACTGCCACCAACAGTGTAGATGTGAATTCCCCTTGGTTAATAGAAGGATTTAGACGATCACTTTTTGTATATCAGTTGTACCTCCTCCATTTTGTTTTGCAGTGATCTTACATTTGCCAGATGTAATGATGGACGTGCAGAGTGAATGCCTGTCCTTTTCAGTCTCAATAAGGTTATGAATATTGCTTTGTTCTTCCCATTTTAGTAACTCTTCCCTTTTGTAGACCAGGATAGATTTAGAACTGAAGTTTACATGCCTGTGGTTGGTTGACATCCCCAGATAGTCGGTAGATTGTAGGATGGTATCAGTTTTAATGGTGTCAGATGCATTCAAGTGATTCCCCACTCTGACCAGGCAATGCAGAACAAGCACACCTGAAGTGATACATGAATATGACTAGTGTGTTGTCATGCAGCCCCTGTTTCATGGTAAATGCATGCTTGGTATGGATCATGTGTGGCAGAATAAATTATGCAGTACTACTGTGTTTCCTATTCTATGTCCAAGGTATAATTCAGCGTAGATTTTGAAGAATTAAGTGGTGGAGTATAGGGTATATAGGTATACATATAACACTGTAGCTTTTTTTGCTGTCCAACAAATTCATATGAAGGAAGTTAGGAAGTTCTGCAAAACTCTGCAGGAAGCCATGCCACCACTATCACCAGCTTTGTCAAAACTGACTTTTTTACTTACCTTATTCCTTGGATGAGTTCTTGAAATTCTATATTTGCAACCCCACACAATCTGTATTCTTCCCAGAAAGTATAAAGACATACATACTTGTGTCCTGTTGTTAGATCCTTTTTAAACAATAGCAAATGTAAAGTAATACTTAAAAAGCCCTTAAGCCAAAATAAAGAGTTATGGAGTTAGGTTGCTTCAGAGTTTACAGCACATTGAACAGCTTGTTCTTAGTCACCTTGTGGAACATGTTAGGAGGCCCTGTCCAAAGAACACTTACATTTCCTTTGAGGCTTTAGAATGCTTTCATAAATAGATGTGTATTATACAAGATAGTCATCAAAGCCTTTCCAAAATGGACCCAGATTTTACATTTTAAGCTGGAAGTTGATAAAGATAATGAGTAAAAAACATTGCATAGCGGAAAAGATAAGAAGCAGACTCCAACCTCACGCCAGATATACAGAACAGCTGCACAAATATTTTTTGACTGTGAAGCTCTGTTTTGACATTTTTGTAAACTCCCAATGTATGAAGCATTGATAAAATGGGCAATTATTTGCAAAACTAAAAGAAAAAAATGGCCTGTCCATTGATGACATTGGGGCACATTTTTTTGCATAGGAATCTTCTTGTGCAATAACTGTGATATTACTCTAATAAATGTATTAACCCTTTAACTGCCGGCCTATGTAGAGTTTTTGTCACCCTCTGTTGCCAGACCATTTTTCGCTATTTTGCGCTACGCATGTTCAACTGTGATTTTTGTCTGGGACTCGAAATGTGAAATGTCTTGTTTGTCATTTTTTAAGTGTATTCTCAATATTTTGGAGTGAAATATGTGCAAAAAAATAAAAAATCATTTTTTTATGATTTGTAGTGTTTTTTTATAATACAAAATGTATGTTTTTTCAATAAAATCTTATTGCATGTAAAGGCCTAATTTCTCCTCGTTCTGACGGTACTACATATGTATTGGTAGACACCCTTTCCTGCCCAGGAGACTCCCCCAAACTGAAATAGCAGTTTAGGAGATTTTCAAATAAAATACAACTGTTATGCACACCTTTCAATTTTTTTTAAATCCCTTTACATTTGAAATACCCCCAACAAACTATATATTCTAAGTATACAGTATGTCCTGCTCCAGATATAATACTTACAATTGGGTTATCCTCCACCAGAGGGCGCTGTGCACTGCAGACATGCAAAAACAGGCTCCTCCCAGCCCTTCATATACCCAGGGACCTCCCACAAATCCCCAGATTTCTCTGCAGTGCTGACTGCGAAGACATGAAGTATCACTCTCTCGCAGGTGAGCGGGGCTATTACAGCCTTCGGCCCTGTTGGACTATTCCCACCCGCCCTCCTTGTGATGTGCCTCCCAGCCTGGGCTGCGCTGGTCGTGTGAAGGTAGGCAGCACTATGCGTGCTTAACGGAGCCATGCTCCACCGCAGTCCCCCACCAAAGGGTAGGCGGTTTAGGCTGATGGTGAGCCTCATAGTGGATGTCCCTCCCGCATTATTGCCCCATGCCCCGTGTAGAGGTGGACCCTGTGTAAAGGGTCGCCATCCTCCCTCGTTTCCCCCCGTATTCGGGGGAAAAGAAGGGGGGGGTGTGCCGGTTGGCGGTCTCAGTGTACGGTATTGTCACGCTTATGGCCGTGCTTTTGCCCCTGACCGGCAACTAGGTGTCAGAGCCGCGCTTGCCCTTCTATTTTGGCCTTTCTCATTTTAATATGCAATAGTGTACAGCACGTCCTGCTTTATTATCCTGCATCTTGGGCAGGAAAATAATTTTGTGCACACCTACGGGCGTCAGAATGGTGGTGTTGTATTTAGACTTCACGAGTATCCACTAGCAGATGCCCTTACTGGCATATTCTATGCTTGGCTTGTCGAGCCTTTAACGGCTGCTTCAGAGCTTCGCGCTCTTTGGGGGAGGCGGGGACCTGGCGTGGCGCGCTCCGCGTCACGCCCAGTTTACACCCGCCCTCCGAGGTTCGGTCGGCGCCATTTTGTTGATCTCCGTGCGTGCGTGTTGGCGGTCCTCCTCCTCCCCAGGTCGGTGAGTGCCATCGCGGGCGTTTTCATCATTAGTATTCCTTCCGTTGCGCATGGCCCTGACACCCCTTATTCCCCTTCTGTCTTTCAGACGTCGAAGAGTCCGGGGGCTTCTCCCGGCCTAACATATATTGTAGCGGGCTTACAAATTCTCCCACATTCCTAGCGGGTCTTTGGGACATCCAGGGTTGCCTATTGCGTAAATCCCTACTGGTATATATATTACATTAATAATCACCATATGGAGGCATCTCAGAATTATGTGACCGGGGTCCCTCCGGGACAAGACCGGCTGTGTACAGCGTGTGGACTGCCCCATGCTGATGCAGACAGAGCACGGGTCTGCGGACAAGTACTGGCCCTGCAGTCAGGGTTGCCAGTGGCTGCGCCTCGTTTCAATACACCTCTCCCCGTGCTTAAATCTCACTCCTGATGAGTCGCACTTGAGCGGGAATGAACAGCAAGTCGTGCCGCGCAGACTGCCTACGGCCGATCAGGTGATTTCGAGGTTGGCAGAGCGCTTGGGCCCTGGTAAAAAGCGGTCCCTGATGCCTCCGGTTTCGCCCATTCTTTCTGGATCTGAAGAGTTCACTGCTGAGCAGGGTTTTGCTCTGTCTGATGAAGGTCGGCTATTCTCTGACTCTGGCTCATCGGACGAGGGGCTGAGGAGTCATGATAATCCGGGCCCCGGTTCTTGGGGCCTGTGTGACACCGACGAATTACTGATAAAGATCTTCGAGGTCTTGTCTATCTCTCTCCCTGGTGAGGCTTCCAGGCCTAGAAGGGAGAGTTTCCATACAGCGCTGCCGCGTTTGGAATTTCTGGAGCAGGATCACTTCCAGGCTCTTGTACTCAAAGAATGGCAATGCCCTAGTAAACTTCCAGGGGACTGGGGTTGGAAATACCCTTTTTCCCCTGATGTGGTTAACTGCTGGTCATCACCTCCCGTGGTGGATGCACCGATCATTGGGGTTCTTAACCCCCCCTTTATTGCGGCCCCTACTTATCGTACCCTTCGGGATGCTGAGGACCGGCGCATTGATAGGCTGGCTTCCCACGCCTTTTCTTGTGCAGGGACGACTCCGCGCCCGGTCTGTGCCGCGGCCATCGCTGCAGTGGCCGCTAGGACCCTCATCAGAAAGCTGATTGATCATCAACCTGAGGATCTCTCCTGGGAGGTGTTTAATGCACTCTCCAGTTGTGATGTATTTGTAAGATTTATCCTTTTGGCGCTGGATGACACCATCAGCATGTGCGCTAGAACTTCCGCCCTTGCTGTAGCTATACGCCGACTGGTCTGGCTGCGACAGTGGGGTGTTGATGATGCTACGAAAAAGATTCTTACTGGGCTTCCCTTTAGAGGGCGACGCTTATTTGGGGCCCGTCTGGACCTGTTTGGAAAAAAGGGCAAAACACCCTTTTACAGAAGGCGGTCTCGGCCTTCTCGAGGCAGGGGCACCCCTCAACCCCCCTATGTTAGCGTCAAACCCGAACCAGGGGTGTCCTTCCAGCTTTTTGGTATAGATCCCTGCCCCAGGAGTGGCAGACAACGCCCTGGTCCCTCCGGCAGGACTAAGTCCAAGACTTTTACCAAAACCCCCCAAGCATGATGGGGATGGCCGCAGCACCTTGCCCCTATCAGGAGGCGGCATGCCTCGTTCTGATGGAGTCAGGAGGAAGTTTCCTCTGGATGTAAGATAGTGTCTTCTGGGCGTCCCCTTCCCGAGATATTCAGGATGCTTCTGGTCCCTGCCTCTCTTCTTGTGTTGGCGCAGGCCACGCGCGATCTGCGAGGTCTGGGGTCACCTGCTGGTTGCCCTTAACAGACAGAGGCAGGGGCCTCTACACTAACCTTTCCACATTCCTCCAAAAGGATGAGACACTCTGTCCATTATGGCCTTCCATAGGTGAGGCAATTTACATTCACATGCGGTTTTACTGCATGGTTTCTCTGAGTTGGGCCGCCAGTGCCCTGTGTCCAGGGACCTCTTGCCGTCGGTAGGGACCTAAGATGCTTATTTCATTGCCATTGTGCCTTCCGGGCACCAAGGACCTTACAGGTTAGTGTTGGCGCTCCAACACTGCTGATTGTGGCATTATTATTTGGCCTTGGTTCTGCTCCCTGAGTGATCGCCTAGGCGATGACGGGGGTGATATCTCTACTGAGACCAGGGGGGCGTCCGCACGAGGAACTGCCTGGCCGTCCGTCCCTCTTTGCTTCCCAATCCCTGCGTCAGGCCGAGCTTGTTACTCGGTTGGTGGTGTCCTTTGGGAGTCTTTGGATGGGTGCTCAATCACCTCAATTCCTCTTTTTCCCCTTAGTGGTATCTCCATTCCTAGGGTTGAACTTGGATTCGGTTCATACGGGAACCTGCTTCCTTGACTATAAATGGACAATCTGTTTGCAGGGGCTCGTCCCTCTTGCTGTTCCCGTCTCTTCATCAGGCTGGATTGCAGCTGGCGGGCCTGTTGGTGGCTGTTCAAAGGTTGTCCCCTATGCTCGGAGCCCTTGGGCTCCTCTGCTACTCATATTGTAAATGCTGGACTGGGTTCCAGCTTCCCTGGAGCTGGGTCTGTGTACCCTTCCACCTTGGTACGGTGGTTACCCTTGAGACTGTGGTACTAGGGGTACCAATCAGGGGGCGCCCCCTTCCTTGCGTCTTCCTGCGGTTGGATTCCAAATCTATCAGGTCGATGGAGGGGGGACTTTTTTCTCCTAAATTCCCCTGTGATTCCGGGGGAGGTGGGGCCTTTAGGGTCCTTCCACCTGTCTATTTTGGAAGCGGTAGGCCTTCAGATTGGCTCTATATCGCTGGACTTCTCCCTTGCGGGATCGGTCTATTTGGGGGCCCCTTGGTCTGTCTGATGACAGTGGCCTGTATTAATTATCTGTGTGGACTCGGAAGCAGGATGATCCCCCAGGAAGGTATCTGATCCTGATCTGGGTGGAGGACAGCATTCCCTGCATATCTGTGATATTCGCTCCGGTGGATGTCCTTCTGTGACAGGATGTGCTAATTCTTGTGTCTGCATGTGATCCGTCTAGTGTGGATCTTTCTGGGCCCGTCACCTTCATGGGTCCTGGGCCCTTGTTTCCCTGTCTCAGATTGTTTTGTCCTTGGTCATGAGGCTTCGTGACTTTATGCTGGACATTCTGTTTCTATATGTTTTATCCTCATTCACCCTGCTGGAAACAGGGTACTGCACAAGTTTGCTCTGGAAGGGGGAACCAGTGATACTGGCAGCCCTTGGGGTGGCCTAGTGGAGTGTGGTTGCAGATGTGGTTATGTGGACAACGGACCTGTACACTCTGTCAGGAGTGCTCGCCTGCTCACTCAGGCCCCCCTTTTCTATTTCACCCCTATCTACAGACTCAGGTCTGGATGGTCTGACGGTTGGTTCATCCACCTTGATGGAAGTGGGTGTTCCCTTTGGATGTCTGTGACTTCTGGAAGCCTAGGAGTTGGCTTCTTCTGCCTCTTCTTCCGTCTATTGTGGGGTAGTCTTTACCCATATTGATTGGGTTGAGTTTTTGGTCTCTCCCCTGTGGGCGAGCTCTGTTCCCAGGGTTATATAGTTATTACAGCATGGGTTGGAGTTGGCTCTCCTACTCGGTGCCCTGGTGGTTCAGGCTCTGCCCTGTCCGTCTTCTGCAGAAGTCTTACTCAGTTCCTTGCCTGGGTTGACTTTCTTTCAGGGATTGCTCAGTGACATCCCCCACGTAGTTCTAGGGTCCCTGTTGGGATTGATTTCTATTCGGTTTGCCTTGCGGGGTGTTCCCCTTTAGCTCTATTCCGGATGCTGTCTGACCTTATCCATAAGGTTGCCCTTCTGGGGCTGTTACCTCAGTCGGCCGTGCGCCTGAGCGGGCGGATCTGTTTAGCTAGCCCTCGTTTTCTTTACTGTATCTTCACCGAGATGAGGTGGCATTCCGCCTTACGCCGGTTATTCTGCCTAAGGTGGTGTCTTAGGCTCAGGTATTAAGACATTAACCTCCTTCTGGGATTTATTCCTTGTAATGCTGAGGCACGGGAATCTATTTTCCCCCAATCGGTGCTGGAATTTTTTCCTGGATGGTCTCCTGTCCCTTAGGGGACTGATGTTCCTCGGGGGTTTTGGGCACTTACATCTGGATGTGCCTGATCTCGTCTGCCTCTAGGGGTTAGGCGGCCTTGGGCCTGGCCTTTACCTGTATAAGATGTCCCTTCTGGTCCTGGGGAAGGCTTGGCTTCTTCCTGGGCTACTTTTAGTTTTTGCTCTTGTTAGGCCTTTACTCAAGCCTATTCCTCAGGGGGAAGAGTTCTTCTCACCCTATTCTGATTACGCTGGTGCCTTGGCATCTTTGGGCCTTTCAGCACCAGGTCTTGTTGAACAGGTTTGCTTGAACGCTACTTGTTTTCTAGTTTGTACCCTTTCAAGGGTTGTTTTGATGTTGAAGTTAGAGCCTTTGCTCGTGTCGCTCTTGGTAGCGAGGTATTGCAGTTGACAGTGCTTTCAACTGTCTGCTGTTGCCTTTTTTGTTGGGGATCCCACCTTGTTCTATGGACACTGCTATTGGGTGTCCCAATTGTAAGTATTATATCTGGAGCAGGACGTACTGTATACTTAGAATAATACAATTCTGTGAAATACTCACCTGTAGAATTGGTATTCTACGTATACAGTACATCCTGCTCCACCCCACCCTGTTTTTTTGCATTTTTCTGGATCCCCTGTACGGTGATTGTTGTTGTTATCATTACCAGTTGTTTTTGGTGGTTGTTTTCTCCCGGCTTCTGGTTCACTGCTTTTCAATGCTGGGGATTTGTGGGAGGTCCCTGGGTATATGAAGGGCCGGGAGGAGCCTGTTTTTGCATGTCTGCAGTGCACAGTGCCCTCTGGCGGAGGATAACCCAATTGTAAGTATTATATCTGGAGCAGGACGTACTGTATACGTATAATACCAATTCTACAGGTGAGTATTTCACAGAATTGTATTATTCTTTGGAAGTACACACCTCAAGCTTTCTAGGCGTACCAGGTTTCTTGATGTGGGGGCAGAATCAAAGCCAGATTTTCCTTAAAAGAACAATATGCAAACAAGAAAAAACAAGTTAAATCTGAAAAAGCAACGCCCCCCCAAACAGAACAATACCAAACATGCATAAGTACAGTCAAGGGAAGAGTTGCCAAACACCCCAAAACAAAGCATGCTCTTGGTGTTAATTTTACTTGAAAGTTTCAGCTCTGCAGACAAAGTGCGCACATTGAAGCTTTTCAACCAAAACAACCCTTTACATTTATAATAACCTCCACAAACTATATACTTCCTGAAGGTACACACGTTAAGCTTTCTAGACATACCCAGCTTATTGAAGTGGCTTCATCTTTCTGGATGTAATACCCTCGAAGAATTCTTTGGTTGCACAGGGTTTCCCTAAAAAAAAATGTATAAAAAAGAATAAAAAATGCATTTTCCTAAAATATAAATATGGGGACAAGTAAAATCAACCTAAATCTGAAAGCGCAAGGTCCCCCGAACAGAACAATACCCAACATGCATAGGTACTTTTAACCCCTTTAACTGCCAGCCTACTTGAGATTTTGTCACCCTCTGTTGACAGGTAATTTTTCACCATTTTACGCTATGTTTAGATTTTTGTACATATTATTTTCATGGCTGGGTTAAGGATTAACATGAAATGTATTGTTTGTAAATTGTTTCAGTTTTTTTTCAATATTTTTGAGTATAACAACAAAAAAATGTTTTTTTTTTTAATTGTCTCATTTATTTTAAGCAAAACATTTATTTTATTAAAGAAAACCATATTGCATGTGAAAGCCCCATTTCTCCCGATTATAACGGTACCACATATGTATTACTAGCCCCCTGTTCCTTCCCCCCCTTTCTCGGGGAAGGCAGGTATTTGGGGGGGCTGGGGGTTAATGGCAAGTCACACGCTAGCCCCATGTCACTTGCCAGCCCCCAAGCCTTGTGAACTGGTATAGGGCTCTCATGGATCCCTTATCAGTTCACAAAGGGTTAAAGTGGACCAACACCCAGGATTTTGACTATCCTGAGTATTGGTCCACTTCTGCGGGGCACCCCGATCGTGGGTTCCCCACTGTGTGAAACCCCCCAGAAAGCCCCAAAAACTCACCTGACCCCGCTCCCACGTGACTCGCTCGTCCAATCGCCGCCAACGGACAAGGAGATGCAGTGCCGGACAAGCTGAGCGTGGGCCGCCGCTGCCTCCCGCGCGTCCCTCTTACAGGGAGCGCGCCCGCGCCGGCCATTCACAAACGGACGGCGCGGGTGTGCGCCCTGCTAGAGGGACGTGCGGGAGGTGGCGGCCCGCACATGTGCCGCTGGAACGATGATCAGGAAGGATTTTCGGGGATCTGGGGGGGTTTCACACCGATCGGGGTGCCCCCCGATTCCCGGGCCGATCAGGGGAGGGAGTTGGTCCACTTTAAGTGTAAAAATAAACACACACACACATAAAAAAAAAAAAAAAAAGACTTTTGAAGAGGAGACCCAGCAGGAGGGATTGCAGCCGCAGGTAAGGAAATGTAGTTTTTGTCTTTTTTTTTACAGTATATGTTGTTACAGTAAATGTCGACAGCTGAAGTTGGGGGGGGGGGGGGCTCTATGCCGGGCTTTCCTGAATCCAGAAGGGGGAGATCGGAGGCCCCCTGGGTGAAGAAAAGACCCAGCTGAATTCATCGAGGGGTCAGGTGAGTGTCAAAGAAGGCAAAAAACAAATTGTTATATTCTGACCTTGGAAGTTTTGCTTTAAAGGTTATTTTCATGCAGGTTAAAACAATTAAGCAGTGGCTTACCTTACCAAGCATTCCTCCAGCACTGTGCCTCCTTTCAGCTCGGCACTGTGAGGAAATGCACTTCCTCATCTGACCCTCCAGCTACACCTTGCAGATGTGGACTACCAATAATAGCTTGAGGGGTTTATCCAGACTACACCCCCCCCCCCCCCCCCGTGTTGATAGCACTTTCAAAGTTGCAATTTATGCCCAGCTAACCCCCTCCCTCCTCCCTGCCCAGCCTCCTTCTAGCAAACACTCTTGTTCCCAGTGCTGACATTATGCTGATTATTATGCAGCATCACAGCTCCAAGGGCTCCACCCACATGCTTCAGAAGAGAAATCGTAAGGTAAAACATTGGGGGGCGTGTCCCGAACATGATGCTGAGCGGACGTCTCTAGAGGAGCTTCCGTTCCCTGAGCCCGGAGTTACCCTTTATATTTCATGTGCCAACACAACAACCAGATGGCTAAAAGGAAGAATAAGAATGCAGGCGGCGGAGGTGGTCAGAAGAGCCCACAGAAGTGGCAGACGGCAGGAAAGTGGCTGAGGAGAGAGGAGGAAGAAACAGGCAAGATGGCGCCCATTCCAGAGAGCGAGGAGGAGAGTGTGGCAGAAGAGCACTCGCCCACCGGATCGTCGAGCGGGGAGGCGGGTGCGGCGCTCAGAAGACCCCGGCAGAGGGGGCGTGTCCCGGCTTGGAGCAGATGAGTCGTCTGTGAGTGGGCTCCTGCTTCCCAACCCTTCCTTTTCCTACTTACCGGGCGATTGGAGGATCCCAGTTGGCATGACAAGGCGCTTGAAAGGCCACAGGAGAGGCAGAGAGAGCGATGGAGCTCCGCAGGATCGGCGTCTGTCTGAGAAGACGAAGAGAATGAAGGAGGCTGCAGCAATCAAGATGGCGGCGGCGTCCTGCGGGTTCAGCGTGGAGAGGAGTGATTCTGCCTCCTCTTCTGCAGGAGAAGACAGCGGAGATGTCTGCTGCGAACAGCGGGGACCGTCGGCGGTGGCGAGGCACGGGGAGAAGACCGCAGCAGCTCTAAGGTACGCTTCAGCTCTAAAGCAAATGGGTGTACCAAGATGGCGGCCGCCGTCCGTCCGTCCGCAGCTGACACAATGGTGCCTGAGGAGCTGAGCCGGCGCGAAAATGGCGAGAACGATGGAGGGGACGGAGGGAGCCTGTGGGTCAGCTGCAAAGTCTATGGGTCTGACTCCAGTGGGTGTGGGTGCCCCGGAAATCTCCCTTATGGGGATCCCCGCACCAAGATGGCGGCCGCTGCTGCACGTGAGGCCGGGGCTCAGGTCACAACCCTTCCTTCTAGCGTGTCCCCCGAGAGACCCCCAGCAGTAAGTGACCTTATATTGAAGGTGGAAGTGTGGCACACTGTAGGGGGAAAGAAGAATAGAAACGGGAGGAGGAGTGTCCCTGATGCACCCAGCGTTGCAGGTGACTCCCAGGTTCATAGCGAGGGAGGACGGGGTGCAGGTGAATTATGTCCGTGGTCTGACCCCCCCCTTGTCTGAGGAAATAAATCTTCAATGGGGCTCGGCTGATAAGGAGGAGTGCCCAAGAGGAAAAACGGGTGACACAGGCAGGGCTGGAAATGGTAGTCTGACAGGCTTTTCCAATAAGCTGGCAGCAGGCTTGGTGAAGTATGCCTATACTCCCAGAGGAACGAGTGAAGCTGGATCCCATCAATTGTCCCTCAAAGCACCTTTAAGAGGAATCCCCGAAACCCCAGCTACAGGTCTCCCACAAGGTCAGTCGAGACACCAGGCTGAAAAAAGAGCGGCGACGGAAGGGATCGATGAGGAACGCGCGCCTACGAGGTCGCCCGTGTCGTGTCGCCTCTCCCGCCCTCCCCTGCAGGATCCCTTGAAAGGCTCTGCAAAATGCCCATTACTGATGTCGCCGGCAACACTGTTGGCTTCTCCACCGCTTACTCCAGTTGTGCCAGATGGTTGGGCAGTTGTGGCGGCTCCTGATATCCCTGGAGACATAATTCCTTGAACAGCAAATCCATTTGGAAACTATCTCCTTATCGAGGGGGATTCCTTCGAAAATGGATATAGAAAATCTCAGAGAGAAATATGAAGCTGGGTTCAAGCGTGAAACTGCAGTGGTCCGCCACGAGGTTGCCGAAATGACATCTAGAGTGAATATTCTAGAGAAAGGCGAGAGCTCAACTGATAGCCTTATAAAAGCCTTGGAAGAAAGATGTAAGAAGCAGGATGCACTGATCAGAAATGGCCAGTTACACCTGGACGATCTTGAAAATGGAAGTCGTAGGAACAATTTGAGACTCAGGGGGGTCCCAGAGTCCCGAAACATGGAGGAAGCCAGAGCTGTTGTCACCGCTATATTCAATGAAATATTGGATAGAGAGCCTTCCACTCCTATTGAATTAGACCGAGTTCACAGGGCTTTGGGCCCCAAAAGCTCCGATCCTGCCTACCCTGCTTAAAGAAGAAATCTTGAGGAAAGCATGGAACAAAGGTACGGTGACGTTTCAGGGAGCGGATGTGAAGATTCTTCAAGACCTCTCTAAACGGACTCTCCAAATGCGCAGGATAATGAAGGCCCTACTTGAGGTGATTACGAATAACGGGGTGACGTACAGATGGGGTTACCCGTTTCACCTGATTGTAAAAAACGCAAGAGGAGTGTTCCTGTTGAGATCCCACCAGGACTTGGAGGAACTGTTTGATTTCCTGCAATGTGACCCAGTTCGTATCCCTGACTGGCTTGACCCTGACGCACCACTCTTGCGCCCTCGCCCTACAGGCAGGAAATCTGGAGGCCCGAGGAGCTTTCGAGATCTCAGACGCCTGGGGGGCCCCCCGAAGCAGCCCACCGGAGCTAGAAGCTGGGCTCCCCTCGACAGCAGCAGATTTGTTGAACGCGGAACTGTGGATCCCCGGGGTGTCGGGTTGCGGCCTCCCCTCTCTCCCCCGGCCCGACCATCTGTTTCCCCTACCATTAGAGGGAGGTCCTTCTCTCCCCCTATCCTCCTACTCCTTCAGTGTGGATCTCTGGGGGCCATTGACATTGGTGGATACTGAACCAGTTGTAATACGCAGTGTTCCTCCATGGCTGAGGTACGCATAGTCTCCCTCAACGTCAAAGGGCTTAACAGTCCAGAGAAGAGATCGCTCATTCTTAGGACCCTGAGGGGCCTAAAGGCTCAAGTGGCCTTTCTACAAGAAAGCCACTTTAAGGCCAAAAACCTGCCCTCTATCGGCAACAGACACTATTCAAGAGCTTATCACAGTCACTCCACGGACTCCAGGTCTAGAGGGGTCAGCATCCTTATAGATGCGACCCTCCCCTGGGAACTGGCGCACTTTAAGACTGATGACGAAGGGAGGTGGATCTTTCTCAAGGGAAAGATCGCCTCCTGTAGTTATACATTTGCGAACGTCTACTTGCCGAACACGGGTCAGGTGGGTTTTTTGGAACAGGTCGTGAACACGCTGTCCTCCTTTTAAAGAAGGAGAACTCATTTTGGGTGGGGACTTTAACCTAGCTCTCGACCCCCTCATAGACACCACTAGAGGGAGTCCCCACGAGTCCTACGCAAGACTGAAGAAATTGAAAAATACGCTCGCGCTCCACCAACTGGTCAACCCCTGGAGGATTCTTCATCCGAATGATCGTGATTATACCTTTTTTTCAGCACCCCATGGATCCTATTCGAGGATAGATTGGTTTCTGGTGCCCCACGCCTCCCTGTGTTGGGTTTTGAGCGCCACCACAGGTAACATCACGGTCTCAGACCATGCACCCATTATGTTGACAGTCATTTGTCCTCACCCAATTCCGAGGAGCTGGTCGTGGAGGCTGAATACCTCGTTGCTCGAGGATCAGCTCATCCTGGAGGAAGTGCATACCGAGAGAAAATTTTTTTTCCAAACCAATACTTCCCCAGACATTTCCCCTGGGGTCCTCTGGGAGGCGCACAAATGCGTTATCCGGGGCACCTTCATTAAGATAGGATCCAGAGTTAAGAGGGAAAAGGCTGAACAGATACAGGCCCTACTTAGAGAAATTGGGAAACTGGAAAGGAAGCACAAAGAGTCCCTGGCTGTAGCGTGCTTGGCCCCTTTAACCTCCCTAAGAGAAAAACTTAAATTGATGTGCTGCAACAAAATTAAAGCGCAGGTGAACAATTGGCGAAGAATTTATTATGAATCAGGAGACAAATGTGGCAAACTTCTTGCTAAAGCGCTGAGGGAGGAACGGGTTAAAGTATATATCCCAAAAATCACCAATTCCAGAGGGAGGGTCACGCACCTTCTAAGTGAAATTGGAGAATCATTTCGCACGTTCTACGAAAAATTATACAACCTCCCAGGTGTTCAGAACCAAGACTCTGGGGAGCCTTTAAAGCAATACCTACTCGAATCAGGTATGCCTAAACTTCCGAGAGAGGCCCTTGAGGAGCTAGAGGACCCCATCTCAATGGCCGAACTACACAAAGCAGTTTCTGGGACGGCACGAGGGAAGGCCCCATGCCCCGATTGCTTTAGGCCTCGGTATTATAAGAAATTTTTTGCTACCCTTGCCCCTAAACTCTTAGAAGTCTATAATTCCGTTAAAGATGGGAGGACCCTGCCGGCTGACACCCTGAGGGCGCACATTTCGGTCATCCCGAAAGAGGGTAAGGTCCCAACCCAATGCGCCAGTTATAGGCCAATTTCCCTCTTGAACTCTTGAAATTGTTTGCTAAGATCCTGGCCTCCAGATTAGCTCCTCACCTCCACCATGTCATTGAATTAGACCAGGTTGGGTTCATGCCGCACAGGGAGGCGAGGGATAATACCATTAAAGTGCTGAATCTTGTCCACTTGGCTCAAAAGAGGGGGGTGCCGTCACTGTTGCTTGCGACAGACGCCGAGAAGGCCTTCGATAGGGTCAATTGGGATTTCATGCAGGCCACTCTCAAGCATGTGGGACTCGGCCCGCACATGTTGAGCTGGGTTGGAAGCCTCTATGACTCCCCGTCTGCCGCGGTACGGGTGAACGGTGTGCTCTCAGAATCCTTTAGAATTGCCAATGGGACAAGGCAGGGTTGTCCACTCTCACCCCTTATCTTTATTCTTACCCTGGAGCCTTTTCTCTGTCGGGTCAGGAGAAATCCAGATATTAAAGGATTAATCAGCGCAGCGGCTAACTATAAGGTGGCGGCTTACACAGATGACCTGATCTTCTCCCGGTCGTGAGGTTTCCCTCTCAAATCTGTTGTCCGAATTAAGGTGTTATGGTGATGTCTCAGGTTATAAGATCAATTACCAAAACCAAAAATCGGAGGTCCTCAACATAAACATTCCTCCGAGAAGATTCAGTGCCATCCAAGATTCGTTCCCATTTAGGTGGGCCAGGGAAAGCGTCACTTATCTGGGTACGAAACTTCTAAAGAAGTTTGAAGAAGAGACGACCAGATGGGGAAGGGGCAGGCTGTCCTGGTTTGGCAAATGCAATGCCTTAACTTACTTCCTCGATTGTTATACCTTTTACAGGCGCTCCCAGTGGCGATCCCCCAGAGCTTCTTACGTAAAGTTAGCGCGCTCTTTGTCAGATTCATTTGGGGGGGGGGTAAGAAGCCGAGGCTGAGCAAAACTATTCTCTCCCGGACCAAGGAGAACAGAGGGCTGGGCTTTCCTGATCCGACCAGATATCATGTAGCGGTCCACCTTAACAGGGTTGTGGACTGGTGCCTTCACGGTGGTCACAAGCATTGGGTGGGACTGGAACAGGGGTTTCTTGAGGCCCGGTTGATGCTGCAGCCTGGCTGGTGGGCAATGCTGTCCCCCTAGTAATTAAACATCCCACAATAGGTGCCACACTTAAAGGTCTGTCAGCAACATCTGGGCCACCCAGACTTCTCCCCGGCTCCTTCCCCAATGTTCCCAATCCTGGGAAATCCCCGCTTCCCCCCGGAAAACGAAGGGCCAAAAGCGAGAGAGTGGAGAGAGGCGGGCCTTTGCAGAGCAGGTCACTTCTGGACGGGTGAAGGATGGTCGAATTTGGAGGCCCTGGCCCAGACAAAAAGTCTAACAGCTTGGACAAGCTGGCAGAGGAACCCAATCACCTACTTTCTCCACTCACTACTGGAGTTTTCTGAGGACATGAGGAGACTGACGCCTTTTGAAAGTCTATGCTCTGGCGGTCGTGCAGCGAAGCACTCCCTTTCTTATATACATCAATTGTTGGTCGCCCCTCAGGAAGGTGATTCTCCTACCTTTCTGAGGAAGTGGGAGGCGGACTTAAATGTTTCCTTTACCCCAGACCAGAGTAAAAGGCTCCTTGCCATGCCACATAAAACTTCTATCTGCACTCGTTATCAAGAGTGCAACTATAACATTTTGACACAATGGTACAGAGTGCCAGTGTCAATTAATAAATGGTTTCCAGATGTCTCAGAGAGATGCTGGAGATGTGACAGGGCAAGGGGAGACATGCTTCATATATTCTGGTCCTGCCCTGTCCTCAGGCCCTTCTGGAACTCGGTGAGAAGATTGGCAAGCGAAGTGACTGAGTCGGAGGTGGCTGATGACCCGGGTGTCTGTCTTCTCCACCTGACAAAGACCCCATTGAAATCCTATAAAAAATCTTTGCTGTGTCACCTTTTAAATACAGCAAAGATTTGCGTCCCTCAAAAATGGAAAAGTGCTGACCCCCCCTCAATCGCTTTGTGGATACTGAGGGTAAATGAACTGATGCGTTTTGAAAATGTGATTCTCTCCCGAGAGAACAGATTCGATCGGTTTACATGCCCCTGGTTTAGTTTGCTGAAATTTTCTGAATCCGTTGAGTGCAGAACACTTCTGGGAGAGCCTCAGAGATCCGCACAACCCCCCTCCCCCTCCCCCTCAACGACCCTAAATAGGGTTCTTTAGGTCTAATTCAGAACCTTATTGTCATGCCTTATCGTGTTACCCCCTTGCTCCTGTATCTTCTCTACATAGCTTTTACGGTGCTGAATTGATACTGTATGGAGCTATTGTTATGCTGTATTTGTCTTTGAAAACCTTTAAATAAAGAATGTTAAAAAAAAAGAAGACCCCGGCAGAAGATGCGGCGGAAGATCCGAAGCAGAGACCACGGAGCCCCATGGAGAGACGTGTACACCCAAGTGAGCATGAGTGTAGCAAGATGGCGGCGGGTGCGCTCCTCACAGCCGCGTCATCAATACTCGGGCCGTCAGCGGTGCAGAGGGGGGAGAGCAGGCAGAGCAGCCTGCTGTGTGCCAGTGTGGCAGGTCATATGACCGCTGCTGAGGAAATCCAGACAGTCTCCGTGCACAGTCCGCCACACATTGATACTATTAAAGCAGTGGTAAATGCAGGAGGTCGGGGGAGAGGACTGGGAGGGAGTAAATATGTGACAATCCCCAGGGACAGCTATGCAAAGATTAGCCCTGATATAAAGGGCAATATGAAACACAGCCCATCGGCCAAATCTGTTAAGGATGAGCAAAGAGGTCTGGCCCAATTCGCTTACGTGCCCCGGGCCACATCTGATTTTCACAAATGTCCAAGTGCTGACGGTGAGGGTTTTTTGTGATGCCCTGCCACAACGACAAAGAAGATCTGGGAAAGACAGTCAAGTTGCTGAGTGGGCAGATGGTGACAGGAATATATTGCCGGGCTCCCCGTTGTCTTCCCTGACATCATCGCCAGAGAGAGAGGCAAAACCACAAATTGTAAGCCCCACGCCAATGTCTCCGGCAGACCCCTTTAATACACCCCTGCCAACCATATTGATAGAAACGCCAGATGACTGGAGACCTGCAGTCCCCTCCACCCCACCGGCTAGCGGAGTGCTGTGTGAACCAGAAATCCTCTTTGCGACTATCGTCCTTCTGAAGGGCCTCCCCACCAAAGCTGATATTGAAGGGCAAGAGTCAATTCGCTGGAAACTGAGAGATCTTCGGAGTCAAGTCGTATACCAGCGCTGGAATCCAGGTGTGATAGGCAAGAAGCCTTGATCCAAGCTTGCAACCTTCATCTGGATGACTTGGAAAATAAAAGTAGACAAAATAATCTGCGGCTGAGGGGCATCCCGGAAGGAGAAGCAAACGAGGATTTAAAGCTGATAGTGACAACCATTTTCAACTCGATTATGGACAGAGACCCATCCGCCACCATAGAGCTTGATAGAGTCCCCAGATCTTTGGGACCAAAGAGCCTGGACCCTGCGTAACCTAGAGATGTCATCTGTCGAGTTCACCACTATACGCTTAAAGAAGAGATCGCCCGGAAGGCCTGGAGCAAAGGAGAGGTGAACTACAAGGGAGCTTCCGTCAAGATTTTTCCGGATTTATCAAGGTGGATCCCTGAAGCCCCTCTTGGAAGTTATTATAGAAAATGGAGCTACCTACAGATGGGGTTTTTTCGTTCCAGCTGATAGTCCGAAAGGGCCAGAACTCCTATTTGCTAAAGTCTTATCAAGACCTGTGGGGTCTTTTCTCCTACTTACGTTGTGAGCCTATTCAGATTTAAAATTTGCTCGAAAGCGACCTTCCACCGCCGTCTCAGTCCTCGGAGAGAGAGAAGCGAAGAGGCCAGAGGAGCTTCCAGGACCTCAGGTGGCTCAAACGGGCTCCAAGGCGTCCAGAGGAAGAAGCGTGAACGATCCCTAGCTGTGGTTTTTAAGAAGGCATGTAAATCTCTGTTTATGAAGTTAACTCCTTGACCTCCCTTGCCCTCCCCTGTAGTTCTATCGGGATGGGGGATGAGGAAGGCCCAAGAGACGATGGATCTAATTATGATAGTTTTATGTGTTTGGTCCGTTAACCTGGCTTCGGGACTAAGTACACAGAGAGTGTTAATGTTGGTTCTATGCCGCCTTTACTTGCTTACCTACTTACTTTTTGGCTCCAATCGAGACCACAAGGCTAGTTTTACTGTTTAACTCGTAGTATTTACTTTCTCCTTGTTGTATCATAATGCTACATTGATTTTGTTCCAAATGTTTGTTGGCTGTTAAAATGGTTTATTGACCTCCGGCCAGGGGAAAGCGGGCAGTTGCTCCTGAACGCTCTTCTCTTAGATCGGACGCGTTTCCCCCAGTAGGCCGGCCTTATTGGCGCTAGTAGTCGATAAGACCCACTTGTTTTCCCTGGTTCAGAGATAGTTTAGTGTTCCCCCTTTTTCCCTGCTGTACCTGAAACCCCTGCTCCTCCCTACCCCATCCCCCCAGTCCCAATCCTTTACCCCCATAACCCACTTTAAACTTGACAGGCAATACATATAGGTGCCCCTCTGATACAACAGAATAAGGTAGTGAGGTGCCCCAAAAGCCAACTGATCCACTCAAAGAGAATAAACTAAGGGAGGGGACCCTGCTGAGAGCTAAGATGGCAGATCTCAAAATAATCTCACTCAATACAAAAGGGATGAATAGCCCAGAAAACAGGTCCTTGGTATTGAGGAACTTTAAGGGATTGGGAGCACAAGTGGCCTTCCTCCAAGAGACCCATTTTAGGCCATCTAATCCACCCTCCTTTGGCAGTAGACATTTCCCGAAAACATACCACAGCCATTCCCCAGAATCTAGATCAAGAGGGGTAAGCATTGCCATTTCAGCATCCCTTTCTTGGGAGTTGGTTGATTTTAAAACCGAGGAGGAAGGGAGATGGCTATTTCTAAAGGGTCGGATCTCGTCTGCACTATTCACATTTGCCAATATTTACATGCCAAACTCCGCTCAGTTAACGTTCCTTGGCAAAGTCCCGGAAGAACTCTCAATGTTCAGGGAGAGTGGAGTTGGTGGTAGGTGGCGATTTCAACTTAACCCTGGATCCGCTCCTGGACACCTCCAAGGGGGCCCCTCATATGTCATACATCAAACTGAAGAAGCTTAAAAGGACCCTCGCCCAACATCAGTTAGTTGACCCGTGGAGGATACAACATCCGGAAACCCGCGATTATACCTTTTTCTCCCCTCCTCACGGGTCATACTCTAGAATTGACATGTTCATGATAGCCCATGGTTTTCTAAACCGTATTATAGACACGGAGATAGGCTGCATTACCATCTCTGATCATGCGCCAATCTCGATTAGACTTGCACTCCCCCACCCGGGACCAAGGAGCTGGACCTGGCACCTAAATAACTCCCTGTTAGGGGATCAAAGGGTACTAGCAGAACTCCAGAAAGACATTAAGAAATTTCTCTGAATTGAACAGATCACCCGAGACCAACCTAGGGACCCTTTGGGAGACTCATAAGTGTTATATCAGGGGAACCCTTATAAAGATTATAAAGGTTCGAGGTTAAAAAAAGAAAAATCGGAATGTGTCCTGAAACTGCTTAACGAGATCAGGAAATTAGAGACTTTGCACAAGAAGTCTCTATCTGTCTTCCACCTCTCGGCCCTGACAGCGGCCAGAGAAAAACTTAAAACGCTTTGCTGCGATAGGCTCAAAGTGCAAAAAATCAAATGCTGCGGAAAATGTTACGAATTGGGATAAATGTGGCAAACTCCTGGCGCGAGCCTTAAGGGCGGAGAGAGTGAAGACATGTGTCCCAAAGATAGCCGACTTAAAGGGTAGGGTGGTCCACTTGACCAGCGAAATTGCAGAGGCCTTTAAGAAATTTTACGAGGGATTATATAATCTTCCAAAAGTAGAAGGCCGGGAAAGGGATGAAGCAATGAGACTATATATATAAGAGAGTCAGGTCTACCAAGTTTGCCAAGTGAAATTATAGAAGAACTAGAGGGGCCGATTTCGCTGGAGGAGGTCCAGAAAGTGGTCTCAGGGGCTTCGGGGGAAAGGCACCGGGCCCTGATGGCTTCACAATTGAATATTACAAAAAGATGCTCCCCTTGTTGGCCCCGGGACTCCTGGATGCCTTTAACTCATATAAGAAGCCGGAACGCATACCCCCAGACTCCCTTAGGGCGCATATATCAATCATCCCAAAAGAGGGGAAAGACCCTGGCTTATGCATCAGCTACAGGCCAATATCCCTACTGAACACGAATATTAAGATTTTTGCAAAGGTGCTTGCCTCCAGGATCGCTCCCCAGCCACACCACATCATAGCCCTCGACCAAGTTGGCTTTATGCCGCATAGAGAGGCGAGGGATAATACCATTAAGGTCCTTAATCTAATTCAATGGGCCTAAAAAAAATGGTACCCCATCCCTCTTGCTTGCCACCGATGCGGAGAAGGCTTTTGATAGAGTTAACTGGAACTTTATGCAGAATACTCTTAGACACATCGACCTCGGCCCCAATGCTCTAGGATGGATAATCAGCCTGTATAGTGCCCCCTCCGCGTCGGTGCGAGTAAATGGGGCGCTCTCGGTCTCATTCAATATTATAAATGGGACGAGACAGGGGTGCCCCCTTTCCCCTCTAATCTTTATACTTACCTTGGAACCCCTTTTATGTAAAATTCAAAGGAACGGTGACATAAAGGGTATGGGAGACCAGGTAGGCAGTTATAAGGTTGCGGCTTTTGCTGACGACCTTATCTTTGGTCTGACGCTTCCAGAGACCTCCATACCAAACCATAATGAGGGAATTAAAAGAATACGGAGAACTGTCGGGATACAGAATCAATTATCAGAAATCCGAAGCCCTGTGTCCCTATGTCCCTGCGAAAAAAATTAATAATATACAGAAATCCTTCCAGGTGCTTGGAGGAAAGTGTAACGTACCTTGGAACAAAAATTTGCAGGAACCTGGCCAATCTTTTGGCCCTTAACTTCCCCCCCCTTGCTCAAAAAATTCGAGAACGATGTGACCAGGTGGTCTGGTGGTAGGCTCTCGTGGTTCAGTCTCTGCAATGCTTTGAAAATGGTTCTGCTCCAGCGGCTTCTATATCTAATGCAGGCCCTCCCAGTGGCTGTCCCACGGGACTTCTTTTGGAGGGTGGACGCACTCTTTCGGAGATTTGTATGGGGGGGAGGGCCATCCTTACTAGGAGCAAGGAACAGGGCGGGTTGGGTCTCCCCGACCCGGGACTCTATTACGCTGCGGTCCAACTTAATAGAGTGGTAAGCAATGGGTATCCATTGAACAGAGTCTTGTCGGGGTCAGAGTAGACTGTATCCTGTGGGCAGACCGGAAAGACATACCATTAGCGATGAAACACGCCCTAGTAGGGACCATGTTAAAAGTGTGTGGCCAATACTTCCAGCAGGCGAGCTTCTCCTTGACACCTTTGCCAATAGTCCCGGTATTGGGTAATCCTGGGTCCCCCCCCCGGGCTGCAGGGGAGCTACCCCGGGGGCTTGGAGGGCTGCGGGAATCTTCAGGGTGGGCCACATTTTGCAGGAGCGCGAGTGGTGCACCATGGGAGATTTGGCTAATGAAAGAGGGTTACCTGCTTGGTCGACATGGCAGCAACAGCAGCTATCGCACTTCCTTTCCACGCTGTGAGAACACAAAAGGGTACAAAGAGGCCTCACCCCATTTGAAGAGCTATGTTCTAGTAAAGATAGTGAGAGTCACACCCTCTCGTATATTTACAAGATGCTGATCAACCCCCCAGATATGGTTCCACTGTCATTTGTGGGAAAGTGGGAGAGGGATTTGGGAAGGACCTTCACTCCAAAACAGATAAGCAGACTGCTGGGGACCCCCCATAAAACCTTGATTTGTACCAAGTTCCAAGAGTGCAATTACAAGATCCTAACGAGGTGGTATAGAGTTCCGGCAGCAATTAACAAATGGTGTTCTGGGGTGGAGGCGAAGTGTTGGAGGTGTGGAGATGAGGAGGGTAGTCTGCTTCACATCTTTTGGTCATGTCCCAAACTGAAAGGTTTCTAGGATGGGGTCAGAGAGGTGGCGGGGAGCCTTTTGAGTAAAGAGATACCAGAAGATCCAGCTCTGTGCTTACTCCACGTGACAAAGACACCACTCAAAAAGTATTGTGGCTTTTTGCTGTGTCACCTCCTAAACACAGCCAAGACTCGTATTCCGCAACAGTGGAAAAAAGAAGATCCCCCCACTCTAGTAATGTGGGCTTTAAAAGTTAATGAGATAATGAGGTTTGAAGACCTCATGACACCTGGGGAGGATGGCTGTGAGAAGTACATGGCGACTTGGTTCCTGTGGATTCAATATACTGAATCTGAGGATTACAAGCGCATCATCGCGGGGGTCTAGGCCTGCGTTTCAGGTGCCCCCCTCCCCCATTTGATATTCCCCCTTTCTATTTCCCTTTTTTTTTTTCCTTGTTACACTACTTGCATTGAAAAATACAAATAGAAGATTTCCTATTCAGATGTCTAGTGATAGTTTGGTGTCATCGTGTAACTTCCTTATTGCCTCCGGAACTTTTTTGAGAGGCATTGCCTTTTATGTAGTGTCCTGTCCCTGATTGAAGTTTCATGAAGCAATGTTATGTATGATGTAATACCACGTCTTCTGATGGATATTTTTATACCTGCATCACTCTTGTAATACTGTGCACTCAATCTTGTATGTTTTGCATAAGCTTAAATAAAGAATTTAAAATAAAAGTAAGGTAAAACATTAAAGCGGACATTCACTCTTAATAAGAGTCTATCTTATATGTTTCCCACACCCTGTACATACAGATTGCTCACATTAAAAATCATCCTACCTGCATCTACTGCATGTTATGAGCCTTTAAACATCTAAGATGGCGGCTCATGGAACATCAGGCAGCCTGTTAACAGGAAGTGCTTTCTGACTGTGCTGCTCTGCATTCTGGGATTGCTGACCTTTTCCTGACCCCAGCTCTGCTCTTTCTGAGCAAAGCACAGCTATTACCCCGCCCCCCCCCGTACTCTCCTCTCCTCAGTAAGTGGGGGAAAGAATAATAAGTAAGTGACTAAAAACTTAAAATATATTAATTTTAGATGCTGGGGAATCATTTTATAAGGGTTTCAATAAATCATAGTGAAGGTCCGGTTTAATCCTTGATATCTTGGCCATTTCTTCAGTTTAAAAACAATTGAGGACATTACCACATGTAGCCTGACACGATTTAACAATTAGCTTGTGTGAAATATCACTTTAGGCTGCTGAATATGGCAGTGGTTAGCAAAAGTCAAAGGAGCCCAGCTACTTTTGCTGTTTAAATTACTAACTTGATAATCCAGTAGAGTAATATGTGCCTGTTTCATTTCAATCATTACTTCTGGGTTTTCTGCCACAAGGTGGCGCAGTTGACTGCAGAAGACTTGTGGCTCCTCCCGGCCCTATAAAAAGCCAGGAATCACCCATAGACCCCCAGTGTTTCTCTGCAGCCATGACTGAGAGCTCTCTATGGTTATTGGCAGGCGAGTGGGGCAACCAAGCCTGCGGCCCTGTAAGCCTGTTTCCACCCGCTTCCGGACCCTCCTGCCTCCCAGCCTTGGCTGACGGATCGGGTGATGGTAGGGGAGCACCTGGGGCGGGTGCTCGGTGAGCTTTGCTCCAGGCCGCAGACCCTATAACTGAAGGGTTGCTGGCCATAGGCATATGGTGAGCCTATAGGGGGAATGGAGGAACCACTGCTGCTTGTGTGCCTGCTGTGTTTTACGGGGGTGAGACTTTATTGTGGGGGTTGTCTGGTGTGGGACTATTTCTGCTCTGGGGGTTTTTGTGTGGCTCCCCCCCTTCACTTGTCTGCCTTCCTGCACTCCGTGCCGCCCCCCCCTCTCTCCCCCCCCTCCCCGTCGAGGCTATTGCTGGGGGGGGGGGGGGGGGGGGGTCGGGTGTCGGTCGCGCGTGCGCCTCTGTGTTTATGCGGCCTCCTCTCCCCGCCGCCGCGAGCACACTGTGCTTCGCGGCGTGCGAAGCTACGGGGGCCTGGCCTCCTCCCTGGCGCCGGGTGCCATTCTCTGAGTAGGCGCCGGCGTTCTGGCGCCCTTTTGCGGGGGGCTGCGCCGCGGGATGGCGCGTTTTGCATCATCTCCTTGCGGCCCGCCCCTCTAGGTCCTTCTAGCTGCGCCATCTTCCTAGCTCTGTGCTGCAGGCTGGGTGCGCTTCCCTGGCTGCCTGAAGTGACCGACTGACATCGCTGTGGGGCATCCCGTCCTGAGTTCCTCCTGCGCGTGCTGCGGATTCCATTGCAGATGGTCCGTGAGTCGATCCTGCGGGTCTGATTGATTGGTGCATGTGCTGTGGGATGCTCATGATTTTCCATGCCTATGTCTTGCAGACGGGATAGCAGTATTGTGGTTTCTCCCGATTCCTTACCCTCCCCCCTCCCTTGGTCCCTTCTCTGTGGTGCATCACTTGGGGGCATCCCAGGTGGGCTCTTATTTAGCCTTACACTGTGTTGGCTGACTGTGCCTTTTTTCCTGTTGCATGGCCTGCTTCAAGAAGTCCTTACGTATGGGATATTCCGCCACAAGGTGGCGCAGTGTGCTGCAGAAGAGTTGTGGCTCCTCCCGGCACCATATAAAAACAGGATCACCAATAGACCTCCCCAGTGTTTCCTCTGCAGTGTTACTGTGAAGTTAGAAGATGGCTCTCTGTATTGCGCAGGTGAGTGGGGCAACCAAGCCTGCGGCCCTGCAAGTCCATTTCCACCCGCTTCCGGACCCTCTGTGCCTCCCAGCCTTGGCTGACGGATCGGGTAAGGGTAGAGGAGCACTAGGGTCAGGTGCTCAAGGAGCGCTGCTCCAAGTCGCAGAGCCTGTACCACAAAGGGTAGCTGGCCATAGGTTTTATGGTGTGTCTACTGAGGGATGCAAAGTTCCTGTCCTAGCTTCTGAGGGGGTGAGTGTTTTTGGGGACTGTGTTCTAGTCATCCCCTTGTTTTGCCTTGTTTGGTTTCTGGGCCCCCCCCCCCCGGCCCGGCTCCTGCTGCTGCCTGCTCGCTCTCCTCCCCCCCCCCCCCCCCCCCCCCCGGCGTGGGTTCGGGGTGGGCAGTTGGCGGCGGCGAGGTACTTTTAACGCTGTTTTTTCGCCACCGTCGCTGCTTTGTACTCCGCTTTGCGTCGGCGGCGCTATGACTGTGAGGTGTTTTTGGATTGTGATGGCGCCGGTGCGGTCACGTGAGCGCTGTTTTCGCGCTCTTTGGGGGGGGGGGCGGGGATGGGGGATGACGCGTATCGCGTCGTCCCCCCGCGGCCCGCTCTTTGAGAATCTTCTACCGTCTCCATTTTGAGCCATGTCTGGGGCCCCTCTTCCTTCCTGGGCTGCGGCGGTGATCGTTTCCTGTGTCGCTTCCTCCCGTGGTCTGGCGGTTTGGTGATCCTTCGGTCTCCTTGGTCCGTGAGTCCCCTTTGGGGGTTTTGTTTTCTTGGGGCATGGGCTGCGCGATGCTTATGTGCATTTTACTTATGTCTTTCAGGCGGGACAACTGTGGGTTGTGGTTTCTCCCGGTTCTGCTACTTACCCCCCCATCCCAGGTGGCTTTTTTATTAGCCCTTACCCTGTGCTGGCCTATTGCGCCTCTATTAATCACCATATGGAGGCTTCTGGGGATAGCGTGCTCGGGGGTCCTTCGGGGCAATCCCGGCTGTGTGCCATGTGCGGGGCATCCCCTTTGAGTGATAGTGCCGCGGTGTGCGTGTCGTGCGCCCAAGGTATCATTGTGGCCCAGGCTGGGCTGAGCGCGTCCCTTCCCAGTTCTGCGCTCCCTTCGGCATCGCGGTCACAATTTTATCTGGCACTTCGTGTAGCCAGCATTGAAGGGCAGCTTGCCATGCCTGTTCCAGGTAAGGCCTCTGGCAAGAAGCGGCACCTGGTTCCAACACCCTCCAGCTTTACTGAGGAGGATTAAGAAAAAGCTCAAGCGTCTCACTGATGGAGCTATGGCTGGTAGGAGGAGGAAGGATTATAGGCCCCTCTTGTTTTGCTCTGGTTTTATTGCCTATGTCCTTACTGCCATGGATGATGCGGTGCGGCTGGGTGGTAGGGCCTCTGCCCTGTTGGTGGCCATGCGCCGCTCTGTTTGGTTGCATCAGTGGGCAGCTGACACTGCAGCTAAGAAGGCTCTCACTGGGCTCCCTTTTGCGGGGCTATGGCTCTTTGGTGAGCGTCTGGATATTCTAGCCAAGGATGGTAGGTTACCTCAGCGTAGGAAGCAGACTCTACCCTTTCGGGGGCCCTCCGCTTCCTTCCCCTCCTTTAGTGCTTCCAAAGGAGGTCGTGGCTCCCTCTTCTTGGGTAGCCGCAGAGATTCTTGGGGCCGTGGCAGATCCCGTGGTCGTCCCGGTCTCTCCTGGGGTCCCAAGCCCAAACCCCCTCACAAGGCCCCTCAGGCATGAGGAGGCACCCTCGCCCATCCGGGTGGGGGGACGGCTTCGGCTCTTTGCTCACGTCTGGAGGTTCCGCGTCTCAGACCGGTGGATTCAGGAGGTGGTGTCCTCCGCCCCCAAGATTCCTCAGATCCTGGATGTCTCAAAACCCTCTGTAAGTTCAGGGTTTGCGCCTTGCAGTTCAACGCCTGTTGGATTCAGGAGTCATTTGCCTGGTGCCTTCTCAGGAACGGGGTCAGGGGTACTAATCTTTTCACGGTCCCAAAAAGGATGGGTCTTTGAGGCCCATCCTGGACTTGAAGGATCTCAACAAGTTTGTCAGGTTCAAGCACTTTCGCATGGAGATGCTACGCTCGGCTGTCAGTACCCTTCGCCCGGACGACTTCATGACCACCGTGGACATCAAGGATGCCTATCTTCACGTGCCAATATTTCCAGGTCATCAGAGATTCCTGAGGTTCGCTCTAGAGGATCAGCATTACCAGTTGGTGTCTTTACCATTCGGTATCACCTCGGCACCTCGGGTGTTCACCAAGGTGCTGGCGGGCGTGATGGCTATGTTGCGGAACCAGGACATTCGCATCCTCCCTTACCTGGACGACATTCTGATTGCGGCTCAGTCTCTTCATCAGGCCGAGAGGGATACTCAGGTGGGGACCTCCACTCTCGAGTCCTTCGGCTGGGTGATCAACTTTCCCAAGTCTTCGCTGTCTCTGTCTTTGGTGAGGTCCTTTCTGGGCATGACTCTGGATACCTCTCAGGTCAAGGTATTCCTGCCTCAACAGGAGTGGAGGGCCTTCAGAAGCAGGCACAGGCTCTGCTCTTGTGTTCCCATCCCTCCGTCCGGCAAGGGATGCAGTTAGTGGGCCTGATGGTGTCCTGCTTCGAGGCTCAGTTTCACATGAGGCCTCTTCAGTTGCACCTCTTGTTTGGGATCGGGACCCTGTGTCCCTGGATCAGGATTTTGCTCTGTCCCCCCTGCCAGACAGTCCCTCTTGTGGTGGCTGGACTCAAGGAACCTTCTAGTGGGCAGGACCTTTCTGCCTCCGTGCTGGGAAACTGTCACCACAGATGCCAGTCTGACTGGTTGGGGGGCTTTTGGAAGTCTCTGAAGTTCCAGGGTCGGTGGGGCCCCCAGGAGGCCCATGCTCCCATCAATGTCCTGGAACTGGGGGCGATCAAATTGGTTCTTTCTCAGCTGACCACGCACCTTCAGGGTCGGGCTGTTCAGATCCGCTCGGACAACCAGACGGCGATTGCCTACATCAATCATCAGAGAGGGACTCGGAGCAAGTGAGACCTCAAGGAAGTGTCCCTGATATTGTCTTGGGCGGAAGAGAATGTCCCTTACATCTCGGTGGTCTACATTCTGGGGGTGGAGAACCAGGAGGCAGACTCCCTGGGCAGGGGGAATGGTCCCTCAGCAACAAAGTATTTCACTCCCTGTGTCACCGCTGGGGTCAGCCGGATGTGGACCTGTTTGCGTCCCGCCACAATCACAAGCTTCCAAGATTTGTCTCCCTGTCGCAGGATCCTCTGGCCTTCGCCACGGATGCGATAGCGATTCCTTGGACGGAGCTTCGGCCCCTCTATGTGTTCCCTCCCTTTCCTCTGCTGGACAGGGTGCTGCGCAAGATAGCCCAGGAAGGGGTACCAGCCATTTTGGTGGCCCCCTGTTGGCCAAGGAGGGTGTGGTTTGCAGACGTCATGCAGTTGGCAGTAGATCATTAAGTTTTGCCCAAGGATACAGATCTTCTCACTCAGGGACAGCTGCACCATCCCAATTTACAAACGCTGGCTTTGACAGCTTGACGGATAAGAGGTTGCCGGCCTCTGTTGTTGATACTATGATTCGGGCCTGGAAGAAGTCTTCCTCTTTTATCTACTACAGGGTCTGGCATGCTTACATTGCCTGGTGTGAGTCAAGTCTCTTCCTTGTCGGGTGTTTTCTATCCCCAGGATTCTGTAATTTTTACAACATGGTTTGGATTCGGGCCTTCAACTTAGTACCCTCAAGGGACAGGTGTCAGCTCTGGAAATTTTTTTTCCAAAGATTCTTTGCCAATCACCGGCTGGTTAAGACTTTTTTTCCTGGGAGTTACTCATGTGCGTCCGCCGCGTAAACCTATGCTACCAGTTTGGGACTTGAATCTGGTGTTGTCTGCTCTGCAGGGTCCTCCCTTTGAGCCTATCTGTGGGTCGGCGTTACCCATTCTGACTCTTAAGGTGGCCTTTTTGGTGGCTATTAATTCAGTCAGGCGAGTCTCTGTGCTGGCGGCGCTTTCCATTAAACCTCCTTATTTTGAGCGGCAAAAGGATAAGGTGGTGTTTCGGCTTTCTTGCCCAAGGTTGTGTCTGCTTTTCATCTCAATCAGGACATTGTGTTACCTTCATTGTGTCCTAACACTGCTAATTCCAAGGAACGGACCCTGCATTCTCTGGATGTCGTCAGGGCCAAGTTTTACTTGGTTGCTACTGAGTCTTTCAGGAAATCTGATGCTCTGTTTGTTCTTCCTGCGGGACCTAGGAAGGGCTTGCCTACGGCTAAATCTACTATCATCAATTGGATTCGCCAGGTGGTGGTACAGGCCTATTCTACTAAAGGGAAGGTTCCTCCTTTCCAGGTTACTGCTCATTCCACTCGTGCTATTGGTGCTTCTTGGGCCTTTCAGCACCAAGCTTCTGTTGAACAAGTTTGTAAGGCAGCGACTTGGTCTTCTGTTCACACCTTTTCCAAGTTTTACAAGGTTGATGTTAAGGCCTCAGCTGATGCTGCCTTTGTATTTGTATTTTTATAATCACCATGTGGAGGCTTCTGGGGACAGCGAGCTTGGGGGCCCCTCGGGGCAGGCTCGACTGTGTGTCATGTGCGGGGCATCCCCTTTGAGTGGAGGCGGTTTGTGTCCCGTGCGCCCAGGCTAGGCTGAGCGTCTCTTTTTCCAGTCCTGTCCTCCTGACAGCATCTCCTACCCCCCCCCACGCCTGCATTTAGCTCCCAGCGAGGGGGGAGCCAGCAGGGGTCGCAATCGGATCTGGCGCTGCGCGTGGCCAGCATTGAGCGACAACTGGCCCGGCCGGCTGCGGGCAAGGCCTCTAGCAAAAAGAGGAACCTAGACGCGGATTTGTCCCTCTTTGCCGATGAGGACGAGGGCCTTGACATGTATGGTGGCCGTGATTCCCCGGAGGAGGGGGAGTTGTTCCGTGACTGAGATTCCTCTGGGGATCGTCAGGGCGAATATGATAGTGATTTAGGATCTTCCTCGGACGAGGATACCTGGCTCCCAGATGATACCAACAGGCTCCTGTCGGCTGTTTTTGATACATTACACATCGCTCCCCCAAAGGTGGCGAAGAAGAAGCAAGGCGAGCTCTTCTGCCCCGGGAAGCAACGCCTGGAGTTCCTGAAACAGGGCCATTTTTCTAATATGGTCCTCAAGGACCTTCGGTGCCCAAAGGGTTGGATAGAAGGTATCCCTTCTCGGCCGATTTGGTTAGGCGCTAGTCGTGCCCACCTGAGGTGGACGCCCCGGTCCTGGGGCTGTCCAACACTTCGGTCATGCCGTCCCCGGTCAGGCGCCTTGCTGAGGCCGCCCGATCTCGCAAGATCATGGAGGATTATAAGGACCTTTTGCTTTGCTCTGACCTTGTTGCCTTTGTGCTGTCTGTTATGGATGACGCCATCCGGCTTGGCGGTAGGGCCTCGGCCCTGCTGGTTGCTATGCGTAGGTCCGTCTGGTTGCGTCAGTCTTTCACTGGGCTCTCTTTCACTGGTCTTTGTCTCTTCGGTGAGCGTCTTGACACTCTGACCAAGGATGGTAGGCTTCCCCAGCGTAGAAAGCAGGCTCGGCCCTTTCGGGGATCCTCTTCCTTTCGCCCTTCAAGGGGAGGTCGTGGATCCTCCTTTTCAGGTAGTCGTAGAGACTCTTGGGGTCGAGGCAGATCCCGCGGTCGCCCCGGTCTCTCCTGGGGAACCAAGCCAAAACCCCTACCAAGGCCCCTCAGGCATGAGGAGGCGCCCTCACCCGACCGGGTGGGGGGACAGCTTCGTTTTTTTTTGCTCACGTCTGGAGACTGCGCGTCTCAGACCGGTGGATTCAGGAGGTGGTTTCTTCCGGTTACAAGATATCTCTAAACCCCGTGTCGGCTCAGGGACTGCGTTTGGCCGTACAACGTCTTCTTGCGTCCGGAGTCATTTGTCAGGTACTTCTTCAGGAACAGGGTCGGGGGTACTACTCCAACCTGTTCACGGTGCCTAAGAAGGACAGCTCCCTGAGGCCCATCCTGGACTTAAAGGGCCTCAACAAATTCTTAGTCAGGTTCAAGCACTTTTGCATGGAGTTCCCTTCAGCCGGGCGATTTCATTACCACGGTGGACATCAAGGATGCCTACCTTCACATTCCGATCTTCCCAGGTCACCAGAGGTTCATGAGGTTCGCTCTGGGGGATCAACACTACCAGTTTGTGACCTTGCCGTTCGGTATCACCTCAGCTCCTCGGGTTTTCACCAAGGTGCTGGCCGGTGTTATGGCTCTCCTGAGGAACCAGGGCATCCGCATCCTCCCTTACCCAGACGACATTCTGGTTGCTGCTCAGTCTCTTCATCAGGCCGAGATGGATACTCAGGAGGTGACGTCCACTCTCGAGTCCTTCGGCTGGGTGATCAACTATCCCAAGTTTTCACTATCTCCTTCTTTGGCAAGGTCCTCTCTGGGCATGACGCTGGATACTTCTCACGTCAAGGTTTTTCTCCCTCAGCAGAAGGTGGAGGGCCTTCAGTTGCAGGCGGGGGCCCTGCTGTCGTGTCCTCACCCCTCCATACGTCTGGGGATGCAGTTGGTGGGGCTAATGGTGTCCTGCTTCGAGGTGGTTCCCTTTGCTCAGTTCCACATGAGACCTCTTCAGTTACATCTCTTGTCGGCTTGGGATCGGACTCAGGAGTCCATGGATCAGGAGTTTGCTCTGTCCCCTTTGGTCAGACAGTCCCTCTCGTGGTGGTTGGACTTGAGGAATCTTCTAGTGGACAGGTCCTTTCTGCCTCCGCGATGGGAGATTGTCACCACGGACACCAGTCTGACCGGCTGGGGGGGGGGAGTTTGGCAGTGACTGAAGTTCCAGGGTCAGTGGGGTCCCCAGGAGGCCCACGCGCCCATCAACATCCTATAGCTGAGGGCGATCAGGTTGGTGCTCTCCCAGTTGACTTCCCACCTTCGGGGTCGTGCCGTACAAGTCCGCTCGGACAATCAGACGGCGGTTGCCTATATCAATCATCAGGGAGGGACCCGGAGCAAGCGAGCCCTCAAGGAAGTGTCTCTGATCTTATCATGGGCAGAGGAGACTGTTCCCTGCCTCTCCGCGGTTTACATTCTGGGGGTGGAGAACCAGGAGGCGGACTCCCTGAGCAGGGGGACGTCTCGTCTGGGGGAATGGTCTCTCAGCAACAAGGTATTTCACGCTCAGTGCCGCCGCTGGGGTCAGCCGGATGTTAACCTGTTTGCGTCCCGTCACAATCACAAGCTTCCAAGATTCGTTTCCCTGTCAAAGGATCCTCTGGCCTTCGCCATGGACGCGCTTGCGATTCCCTGGACGGAGTTTTGGCTCCTCTATGTATTCCCTCCCTTTCCTCTGCTGGGTCGTGTGCTGCGCAAGATAGCAGGAGGGGGTACCGGCCATTCTAGTGGCCCCCCGCTGGCCGAGGAGGGTATGGTTCGCGGACGTCGTCCAGATGGCGGTGGATCAGTACATCTTGCCCGACTATTCAGAGCTTCTCACTCAGGGCAGCTGCTCCATCCCAATTTACAAACGCTGGCTTTAACGGCTTGGCTGCTGAAACCTCCATCTTGATGGGCAAGGGTTTGCCGGCCTCTGTTGTCGATACTTTGATTCAGGCTCGGAAGAAATCTTCATCTACTATTTACAACAGGGTCTGGCATGCTTATATTGCTTGGTGTGAGTCTAAGACTCTATCTTGTTGTGAATTCTCCATTCCCAGGATTCTGGAGTTTTTGCAGCATGGTCTGGATTCGGTTCTACGACTTAGTGTACCCTCAAGGGACAGGTTTCGGCTCTGGCAATCTTTTTTCAAAGATCTTTTGCCAATCATAGGCTTGTCAAGACTTTTTTCCAGGGAGTTACTCATGTGCGTCCGCCGCGTAAGCCTCTGTTACCAGTTTGGGATTTAAACTTGGTGCTTTCTGCTCTACAGGGTCCTCCCTTCGAGCCTCTGTGTAAGGCCGCTCTGTCCATTCTGACTCTTAAGGTAGCCTTTTTGGTCGCTATTACTTTGGTGCGTCGAGTATCTGAGCTGGCGGCGCTTTCCTTGAAACCTCCTTATTTTGAGTGGCATCAGGATAAGGTGGTGTTCCGTCTTAACCCGTAATTTTTGCCCAAGGTTGTATCTGCCTTTCATTTCAATGAGGACATTGTCTTACCTTCCTATTGTCCTGCCCCTGCTAATTCCAAGGAACGGAACCTTCATACTCTGGATGTGGTCAGGGCGCTCAAGTATTATCTGGTCGCTACTGAGCCCTTTAGGAAGTCTGACTCTTTTTGTTCTTCCTTCTGGACCTAGGAAGGGTTTGCCTCCAGCCAAATCCACTATCAGCGGGATTAGACAGGCGGTGGTGCGAGCTTATTCTGCCAAAGGGAAGGAGCCTCCCTTCCGAATTACCGCTCACTCTACTAGGGCTATTGGTGCCTCTTGGGCTTTTCAGCACCAGGCTTCTGTTGAACAAGTTTTTAGGGCCGCTACATGGTCTTCTGTTCATACTTTTTCTAAGCTTTACAAGGTTGATGTTAGGACCTCAGCTGATGCTGTTTTTGGCCGCAAGGTGCTTCAGGCGGTAGTGGCTTGAACTGCCTGCCGTTACTCATTGGGGATCCCACCCTACTTTGTGGACAATGCTATTGGATGTCCCAGAAGTAATGATTGAAATGAAACAGGCCGTGCTGTACACTTGGAAAAATACAATTCTGTGATTACTCACCTGTAGAATTACTGTGTACAGCACAACCTGTTTCATCCCTCCCTTGTTATCGTTGTCCTGGGTTGCCTCTTTATGGTGATTTGTTCAAAAGTTATTTTTTGTGAGGCTGTGTATTTTTTTATCCTGGTTTATCTCCCGGCTTCTTGCATACCTACTTTTCAACACTGGGAGTCTATGGGTGATTACTGGCTTTTTATAGGGCCGGGTGGAGCCACAAGTTTTCTGCAGTCAACTGCGGCACCTTGTGGCGGAATACCCAGAAGTAATGATTGAAATGAAACAGGCCGTGCTGTACACAGTAAAATCAGTTCTACAAGTGAGTAATCAAAGAATTGTATTATTTAAATCTGATGTGGAAAGCATAACGTTGGCTCTTTATTAGCCTAAAGTCATAGTCCAGGCTTGAAAAAAACAAAACTCTATACTTTCCTTTTGTACCCCACAGATGATCGCTCCTAGTTCGGCACTCTATCTTACCTAATCACCAGATCCATGTCAGCCACATCCACCTCCCAGTGATGATGGCATGCCCCCAACAATGGAGGGGTTGTGTCAGGCCTAGGCATGACCCCTCAGTGCTTAATAACAGATATACAGAGCATGCCCACTCCATTGATTGTAATGGGTGGGCAACCTCTGCTACCAGTCACAAGACAAGGGGTGGCCTGCCATCGTGAAAGCAGATGCGTCTGTTGCCGTTTTTAAAGTGGCTCAAAACCCAGCCCGATAGATTCCTTCCCACCGAAGCATCCAAAATTGGGATGCACCGCTGTGTGAAATCCCCCAGGTCGCCCTTTTCACTTACCTTTCTTCCCGGTCCAACGGCGCATGCATGGGCCATGGCCACATCCCCGCTATCCCTCTAGCCGGACGCGTGCCTGTGCCAGCCATTTGTGAACATAGCTGCTGGCTTTAGACGCTGTCTTAGATGACGCCAGGAAAACAGGAAAACATTACCTCAAGTAGGGGGTCCACGTTAAAGCCTGAGCAATGACTTTAGGCTTTGTTGTTGATCTCCAGTAGCTTGGCATACCTGGTAGCTGAGAGTGCAGTGTTTCTGGTGGTTGGTCAGCTGAAAAATGTTAGGATCAGTGTTTTTTTTTTTTTCTTTTTTTTTTTTATACAGCCTTTTTCAGGAAAACATTACCTCAAGTAGGGGGTCCATGTTAAAGCCTGGGCAATGACTTTAGGCTTTGTTGTTGATCTCCAGTAGCTTGGCATACCGGGAAGCTGAGAGTGCAGTGTTCCTGGTGGTTGGTCAGCTGAAAAATGTTAGGATCAGTGTTTTTTTTTTTTTGTATACAGCCTTTTTCAGGAAAACATTACCTCAAGTAGGGGGCCTGTGTGCTGCTGCATTGGGAGACAATGTAGCCAAGATAAAGAATTGCTGTGGTTTATACACACCCTCCAAGAAGCTTGGACATTTGGTGGAGCATTTCAACCTCTGCTGTATATAGCTCCCTCATAGGAAGTAATGTTGTTTTCTGTTGTGTTTTCTGATTTGTGTTGCAGAATTACTGACTATAAATCCAAGTTTAGAAGGTGGAGCAGTTGTTTTTCATTTTGTAAAGTTCCTGATAACTAAGTGGTTTCATGATAACCAGTTAGGATTAGTTCCCCACACAAGCATTTGCTAAAGCCCCAAAATATATATTTATACATTAGTTTTCTTTGTGCATTATAAACACATGCTTCAATATTTGTTACAAAAATATCTTCACATAAATTAAATACAGTTAAAGAGAAACATTGCAGTTATTGGGGAGTGGGGCCTGCTTGAGCCCCCCCCCCCCCCCCCCCCCCCCCCTCCGATTTTACGTTATACAAGTCGGCGCAAATCTTATTTAAATTTTAAGAGTGGCGCAGGACATTTGAAGAGGGGTGGCGAAGGCTTTGTAGCCTTTACTCTGGGGTGGCTAAGGGGGAGGGGGTTTCAAAAGGATCAGAAATGCTGCTGATGTCTTTCGATGGTGGACACTTACTATAAATTAACACTAAACTAAATGTTACAAACCCTGGACTAAAGGTATATCCAATAACACAGTATGACTCTGCCTGTTCTAAAGAAGCAGAAGATGCAAGAGGCCTCTGGACAGGCCCAAAATCTTACCCTTATGCTTGCTTATATAAGTCTTTATTTGCAGTGCAGGATGACAAGGTGCCATACCTTTCACATTTTTTAAGCAGCAGTATTATGAAAATAAACATGCTAAATGGCAAGAAGAGTTGTTACTTTTAAACTATATAAACCTAATCCATCTGACAAGGCACAAGCCTTTATGTGGCCAGGAATGTGCCATTGCATCTTTAGAGGGTGGCCTGTAATTGCTTCCTATGGTAGCCTATGAGGAAACAATGCGATAAAAAGTTATAATGTCCTTGTTTTCCATTGGGGGCAGTGGTTCAATAATTCGTATATGACTGCATATATGCTGCATACAATCAGGAGATTAGACTGACCAAAGTGCCAGGGCCCAATATATACCCTTGGTCCTGGCAGAAGTATGACATGAGAGAAAGATATGCTACAGTTTGAACTAACCAACTTGTTGTTCAAAATGGAGAAGTTTTGAGAGGTTTTAAAACTTGATGTGGAATAAAAGGGTTCACTCACCAAAAGGTGGTGGGACATCATCTGTATTTTAAGCTGTCCAGAGGGATCAGATGCCTGAGTTTGAAAGATGGTTACTTTTGGTTACAAGATCAAGTTTGGAGTTTTGCCCCAAAAGGTTTTTATCCTTCCAGACTTCTGTAGAGCAGGCTGTAAACTTAAAGGCGGCAATAGCTCACTTGGAGGATACCAGTGTAAAATGCAAAAACTACAGGTGGATAGGAGGTAGTGTTGCAGAGATGCAGTTTGAAGGCTAGGACCCGGTCATGTGGTGGAGTGAAGGCTCAGACCTGGGGAGCTGGTGGGCTCAAGGCTCGGACCCAGAGAGCTGATGGGCTGAAGGCTTGGACTGGGGGATTTGACAAGATGAAGACTCTAACCCAGAAAGCAGGGTGGCTGAAGGCTTAGATCCAGGAGCAAGCTAAAAGCTCCAAGTCGGGAGCTGGTGGGCTGAATGCTCGACTGCAGGAAGCTGGTAGGCTGCAGTTATACTAAGCAGATTAGCTTCAGCAAAACCTCCTGTTTTCCCAGCAAGCACTTTCAGAACTTCATAGTTTTTGCATCCATGGGCAATCACTATAAAAATCAAGAATACACTGGAGTGCTAGCACTAGGGCCCAGCAATAAAATCCTGCAACTAGCTAACCAACCTAATCAAAAAAACAAGCCAATCAGTGTATGTGTTTCCTGGTCTAATGGCACCTGCATTCTGTCAGGGATTTTCTGGTGAGATCTCATACAATATAAATAACCAGTATTGGAACCATACAACTAAGTGATTGGTACTGAAAATGTGAAGAAAACGCAGGTTTATTAGGAACGAAACAAAGTATATCCAAGGGTGACGGCAAGCGGAAACAGAAAAGGCAAAAACTACGGATGTATGCGTGCTAGGAGCTGTGGGGCTGAGGGGCCAGACAGGGAAGGGTTGGGTATCTAAGGGTTCCTAAAGCAAATAGCATCATGGAGAGCTTTCCTGCAACAGAGGGCCACCTGCTGGTGGAGCAGCATACCAGAGAGGAATGCTAAGGAGGCAGAGCCACCAGCAAGTGAACCAGGGAAACTGCGGGCCCCAAGGTTATGATGGACTCCTAGAGCTTATAGCTGGGCTTTTAGGACAAACCAATGGGGTCTTTGAACAGCAGAGTCATACTTCCACAGTCAGCATAAATTTCACTATTCTTGTGGTGCAGGGAAATGTTCAGATAGATAGATAGGTGTGATGTGCCTCAATACCAGAAAATCCAGAGCCTCCGGTGTCTGCAGGAGTGCAGGTTACCCATCAATATGTTTGTGATAAAGGCCAAGGATGCCACAACCATTGCTATCTGCAACGTATGTTCTTTCTATGGCATAGTTGGAGTTCCCTGTATATTGAAGTTTACTTCCAACAAAATGTACTGGTAGGTTAGTTTGTGTCTTAGTATGCATTGGTTTGATTGCATGGTTTTGGCTGTAACAACATAATCTGTGCTCCTTTTCGGGAGAGAAGCTTATGTAAATCATTTTATGGACCATGTGAAATATGTATCTCTGATTTATTAATAGTTACTATAGTTACTCAAGCCGATGATCTATACATTGCAATAGCAGGAAAGCCTGGTAATTACAGTATATGTAATTATTTATAACCCATAAATGCTCTTGTGTTTCAGGGACCAGAGCTGTTGAATAAATATGTTGGTGAATCAGAAAGAGCAGTTCGAGAGGTAAGTCAATTATTGTCTTAAAGTTGTAGTCACAGTAAAACTTCTAAGACTAATTATTTTAACATTTTGTCATTTAACCCACATATCCTAGATGCTACACACACACACACACACACACACACACACACACACACACACACACACACACACACACTATAGCAGTTATAACCATATTAACTGATAATTCTCAGTGCAATATTGCAAGCACAATGCTGAGAATGTACATGTTTAACAGTAAATATTGGGAATTTAAAGGACTAATTTACTGTACCTGCTAAATCTGGAAAAAACATCAGTAGTTAAGCCAGTAAATGTTTCTAAACTCTTCCATTCCGGGGGACTACAGGACTGAAAAAAACTAGCTCCTCCTGGGGCTGTGAAGATGGCTGGATTTTTAGGTTTTTAGTACAATGCCGACAGGGAGTGGGGGCTCCATCTGTCTCCCAGCTCCGCACCAGCTGCAGCATTCCCAGGGACCCCAGTTAGATGCCTGAAGTTAGTTTCCAAGCCGATAGTGTGCGATTGTGCAGAGTGAGGGGAGCTCGCATGGGTCCAGGTAAGCGTGCTGGGGCTCGTCCGACTGGTTCTGAGCCCCGAGGATCAGTAACCCACTGTCTGCAGGTTACCTGATCACTGGGCCTTGCATGGTGGCCCTACTGTGTGCCTCACACTGTGCACCTGTTCCCTCTACCCCCTGGGTTATTAACCACCCTGGCTGCTGGCTGCCTACCTTATGGCTGCTGGTGGTGGGACTGAGCTAGGTGGCCAGGCTTCCATGGGTCAGTGTGTATGTGTGTTTACTACATTCCATGACACCCTGACAGAGAGGCAGCATTGCTGGTCAGAGCTCATTCAGAGTTTGGTGCCAGCGTTTGGGGGGGGTTGCGGCCTTGCCGCAGGGGGCGTGGTTACTGCCCATGCGGTCTGCCTACTGGAGTTGGGCTTTCCAACTCCAGGCATCGATGGAACAGGTCTGCAAGGCCTGGTTGACCTGGTCATCTCTCCACGCCTTCACCAAGTTTTACAGAGTTGATGTCAGGGCAAAGGCCGATGCGTGAGGTGGTGAACCCCTCTCCGGGGGTCTAAGCTTGAGGTGTCAGTACCGTGGTTCTTGGATATGTTGGCGCAGTTTTGTTGCACTGCTTCTAGTTGCGTGCATTATGCGCACGTTAGAATTGTTCCCTCCTGCGGTTCCATTCTATTCTTCCCTCCATTCTATTATTCACTGTGGATAAGGATCTCCCTAAAGTAGACCAAAGGTCCAAACAGACCATTGCTTCACTGACAGATCTCCCTGAAATTGTCTTTGAAATGCTACTTATGTTTGGCTATGGGCACATTTCAGGGAGGCAATTACCATCACTACAAGATCACAGTCGCCCCAAAAAACCTTGCCTGCAGTGATAGTGATTCAATTCAATTGAGTGGAATCACAAGCACTTTCGAAGCGCTGAACACCAGTGATTGCAAGGCGCCCGCATTGCAAAAGCGATCAGCTGAAATCGCTCGGTGTGAACGGGCCTAAGCTCAGAGCAATTTTTCCCCCATGACAGGTAAGCCTTCTGTGACTCAATGTCTATCTTTGCGTTACCTATAGTACATCTATTTCAGCTTTGTTGGGAGTTTTCAATGTCTCAAGACATAGACACTTTTTTTTCTGCCTCAACGCCACATCAGTTAGATATGCATGGTTGGTTGCTAAGGGCTATTCCTATAAAGGTAAGAATCCAGCCTCCCATAGACTAGGTATGCAAAGAAATAACTACACGGGATGCAGGGGTAGCAACCGTAGAAGGACCCACCATTGCTGCTTCTCCACTTTATTTATACGATTTGTGCTCACATGGCATTATGTAAATCAGGGCATATGAGCACAAATGACCACTCCATTCTTGTGATTCCAACCAAACCCAAGAAGGGATTGGCAGCTGCTAAACTGACTATTACCCATTGTATCAAACAGGATATTTCTAGATCCTATTGTGCTATGGATAAGAATCCTGCTTTGTGTGTAACAGCTCACTCTACTAGAGCTGGGGTGCATCCGGGCTTCATTGGACCAGGTTTGCAGGGCTGCCATGCGGTAACTGTGAACGGACGCGGTGTTCAGAAGAAAGCTGCTTTAGCCAGAGGTTCAGTCCCCGACCAAGGTTTGATTTTTTCGCCAGACTAAATATGCCGTTTTTTTTGTTCAATAGTTTTTACTGGGTGTGTTGCTTCCCATCCCATTGGGGACTGATTTGTATATCCCAATCGGAATTATTCAGTGTCCCTTGATACACAAAACGACAGGGAAAATGTTTTTTTTAGTTGTCCATACTTGGCCACTTAATTGTTTTATTATTAGAGAGATGATGTTGACTACTTATGTACAAAACTACCTGCACGCTGGCTCTTTTACCTGCAGATTAAAATGCTTTAATCTGAGAGAATATTTTATAATACATATTACATAAAACATTGAAAAATCTTTATTATTAACTTAAATGATTCATGGGTGATTTTTGAAGAAAGGAATGGACGATTTTTTAACTATTGTCACACTTTTGCACTGAACAAGTCGCACTTGCATTACACGTATGTGCTCCAACATTCTTATCCTAAAAACAGAGTCAGGGATATGCTGTACCATACAGCTTACTGCATTAAACCTTTCCATAGGGGTACAAGAAGAGGGACTTCAATACCCCCTACCTTATGTGATTACAGAAAGTGCAACTACTCAAACCGCCTTAAAGTGTCTGTAAATGTTTTGTATAAAGGTCAGCTAGCTTGTCCCAGTGGTCCTGAAAAGCCAGTGTGCACTAAAGCAAAAAAAGTTTTGTCATACACAGTGGCGTAACTGAATGTGACAGAGCCCTGGTGCGAACATTAAATGGGGCCCTTTCACAGCTCATACATTAAACCATGCATCCCCTCAAGTTACGCCCCTGGTCATACATAACTCAAAATGCAGTGACCAAACAAAAATATTGTACAATAAGATGTTGTGCATTTCTGGAATCTTTCAGTACCTGACCAAGAAATGATTGTATGCTATCGGCATAATTATTAAAACAAGTAATTAGCAATAAGCAATAAGCCAATAAGATGTTGTGCATTTCTGGAATCTTTCATACCTGACCAAGAAATGATTGTATGCTATCGGCATAATTATTAAAACAAGTAATTAGCAATAAGCCTTTTTACCTTCTGTTCATTTATTTTAGGCATAAATACTTACTGTACTCCTAAAATATTTTATGTTTAAGTCCCTGACTGGTAGGCTGCATACTGTTTTTTTTCTATGTGTAGTACTTTTACGTAATGTGACTGACTGAATATAATAATAGTACAAAAAGAAAACCTACCTATGACTGCTATAATGAATTAATTTTACAAATACTAATTTTCATTATATACTTTAATTTGGAAAAAAAAAGTTTAACCACTTTCAAAATGGTGGTGTCAGTGCAAGAAAAGGCTTATTGTTTGCCAGAATATGAAAAACATCATCAAAAACCGTAGCTCGGAGACATTGCAAGACCTAAATAAGCACCTTACCTTTATCTCAAGGTGGGTGAAACTGTTTAGGGGGTGGGTTTCCCCCTTACTTCCACAGGACTAACAGCAGTTAAAGCCCCCCCCCAAACCCATATACTGGCACTGTGGAAGAGTCCCTCCCACAATCCCGTATATAGACAGTGTGGCAGATTTTCCCCCTTCTCTCCCCGCATGTGAAAGGAGGGAGCGTGGGGAGATTGAGGTATGATAGGTAAGCAGGGCATCCCCCCCACACTCATGTACCTTACCATGCTCCCGCAAAGTTGATCATGCTATTGGACTTTTATTTTACCAAACTCCCTACACACACACATTCACTCTATAAGACACACCAATATTTCCCCCTCACTTTGGAGGGAAAAAAGTGAGTCCTATAGAGCCAAGAATAAGGTATGTGGATTTATCAATAATGTGTTTTAGTACTAAAGACATGACTAGGGGTTATCACCTCATACATTGAGTGATTTTCTGCACTGGACATTTATCTTTATAATATCTATTTAACATGTTTAGAGATAAAAAAGGCAGCAGTGAAGCTTTGAAAATATTTGAAGAAATATGGGCCAAGATAGACCTGGTGTGACCTCAGGTTCTGAGGGCACACAAGTAGAGAAGTTGAAATTTTAATCCCCCACTTCTGTACTACTTGTTTTTTTTTGGAAGATAAAGGTGTTGGCAATATCACTGTTTTTTAGCCATCTTAATCTGAGAAGCAGTTTTAAAATATGAATTGCACGCTCTACATCCACCCAGCACGCGAGCAGGCTAGACACACTAGGTGGAGAGCCAGGCCAGGAAAGAGCCATAGGACCTGGCTTAATAGAGACCGAGCGATGCGGCAAGGAAAGGAAAGGCGGCCAGCAGCCAACAGCTGATAACTAATGCTCAGCTGGAAAGAAAAGCGGAGATGCATCAGAAAAGACTAACTGGTAGTATGAGAGACTCCCCGACAGCAAGCGTTAGGAGGAGAGATGAGATGATCGGGCCAGAAGATGGCCTGTGAAACCATCCGGAGCACGGCACAGCTGATAAAGCGTTCAGAGGAGCAGGTGAGGCCACGCAAGACTGCTGTATGTGGCACAAGTTGTGAAGAAGGAAGAGTGCAGCCAAGCCTAAATCCATGAAAGGATATTTCTTCCATGAACAGGATTCTCAGGGAGAGGGGGAACCCGGTGAGAGAACACAGACATCCCCCCTGGATGTGTCAGGGCTGGAGGCTCCATTCCTGGATTCCAGTATGGGGGATGCCCTCCCTTAAACAACAAGCCATTACTTTGAGCCTGCAACAGTAACCCTTGGACAACTGCCCTGAATCCTAGTTCTAGCTGGATGGAGTACTTATCATAGCTCCTGGATAAAAAAAATTGGTAATGGTCAGCGACTTATAGAACTTAAAAATGATATAAGAAATGTGGGCCCAAGACTTGAAGCAGTGGGAACAAAGTTAGAGGCCACTATGGAAGAGGTGAATATTTGCCTAGAATAAAATAAAAGACCTAAAATCTAATCTGGACATAGCACAGAAGAAAATCAGAGTTCTAGAAAATAGACTTAGGTGGGAGAACGTTCACATCAAAGAAACACCAAAGGTTATTAAAGGTGTAAATGAATTTACAAATGAATTGATCTCAACTCTAGTGCCGGAATTAAAGGATCTCTATCGGGATATAGATCGGGCGCATCATGCTCTGACAACATAGTCTGTCTGCCAAGAGACAGTTAAGTTTTATCATTACTCTACAAAAGAATCAAATATGACCCTGGATATATTACTGGACAAATCAAACCTGGCCCATTTAAAAGATAGGGCCCCATCTAAGGCTAGTGGGCAATTGGCAGCTCTTTTGTCATCATCAGTCTCCATGGCCTGATCATGCGACTGTGGTACTGTGGATTAGAAGCCTTGGACTAAAGTCTATTAGATGGAGACTAAACATATTATTAATGGGAATACCAGGAGTTTAGGAAGAAATTCAAGATAGTTTGAAGGCCTTTTTCACTATATCCAGTCCAGGTCGTCCCAGAAGTAATGACATGTGGGTATTCCGCCCCCAGGGGGCACACGACTGCAAGATCAAAAGCTGTCGCTCCTCCCAAGCTCTCTATAGAAGCCGGTGTCTTACTATGATTTCCCAGTGTTCATCTTGCAGTCTGGCTGCTGAAGATCATTGGATACTCTCTCCTGGATATTGCAGCTGAGCAGGGCCTCCTAGCCCGTCGGGTGCTGCGGATCCTATTCCCACTGATCCTGTGGACCCACTATTGCCTCCCAGCCACGGCTGTCGGGACTGTGACGGTAGGGAGAACGCTGGAGTCAGGTGTCTTGGCAGAGCTAGGCTCTGGGTCGCAGACCATGTCTAAAGGGTAGCCGGCCATAGGCTGATGGTGAGCCTATGGGGGGGGGGGACCACTTACCCTCTGTTATTCCCTCTGCCCCACAATTGCTTTATTGTGTGTGTGTGTGATTGTGTCACTTTACTGTTGATCATTGCGCTGGTCATGCGTACCTCCCTCGCTCCCTCGAGTTGTCTTGCTGCTCCCCTCTCCCCTCCATCTTGGGTCCTTACGCTGTGAGGGGGGGGGGTCGGACGATGTGAGGTGGCTTCTATGAGGCCGCAGGCTTTTTTGTCCCCGGCGCGGTGCGAGGCCGGTGCGCGCACTGCGCGTTGTGCAGGGGCCCGCTGTGGGCTGCCTTGTGGTGTCTGGTGGATTCTTGGAGGCCGGCCTCCATCTTGTCTTTTGGCGCAGGGCTGTGAGGAGGCAGGAGGCGGGTGCTGCTGTCACGCCGTCGGGGGGGGGGGGGGCGGGGCCGCATTATGACGTTTTTTGCGTCACTGCCGTGCGGCCCGCCCCTTAAGGAACGCGCTGACTCTGCGGCATCTTGATTCTCCTGCCTGGCTGTCTGGGACCCCTCCGGTGTAGCCATCACTGTCGGTGTCCTTATCAATATCTATTGTTTTGCTGTTATGCGCATGTGCTGTGGGATGCTTATGGCCCTTCTTTTGCTTGTGTCTTTCAGGTTGGACCCTTTGAAAGATTGTGGGTTGTGGTTCCTCCCGGTCCCCCGCCCCCCTCCTTCCCCCTCCTCCTCAGTGCCTTGTAACCTGCATAAAGATTTTTGTCTGCTAATCACCATAATGGAGGCTTCTGGGGATAGTGACCTAGGGGCCCCATCTGGGCGGGTGAAGCTCTACCCCACGTGCAGTACCAGCCCTCTGGGCGGACTCAGCACTGTTTGTGTCACTTGCGCCAGGAGCGTCATTTTGGAGCATGATCGGGGGGGCGTATTTGCCCCTAGCCCGTTATTGCCTACGACCTTTCCAGAACCCCCGCTACTGCACCCAGCCCCCAGCGAGGGGGAAGCCAGCAGGGAGTCCCAAGTTGATTTTGCATACTGGGTGGCCAGCCTTGAGAGACAGATCTCGCACACGGTTCCTAAGCAGGCCACGAGTAAGAAGCGGCACATCGAGCCCGTTTACCCGGATAATGATGATGATGACCTTATTGGAGGTCTGGACTCCGTGGAGGAAGGCGAGTTGCATGAGGACTCCATTTTCGCTGTGAATTATTCTGCTGGCTATGACAGGGGGCCTGGCTCTTCCTCGGGCGAGGATATGTGGCTCCCTGATGATACGGAGAAGTTGCTGGCTTCAGTTTTGAGACGTTGCACATTGTCCCTCCAAAAGCGGCTAAGAGGAAGCAGGGTGATTTTTTTTGGCCTGAGAGGCAGAGGCGTGTCTTTCCTGAGCAGGCCCATTTTTCTAATATGTTTTTCAAGGAGTGGGAAAGGCCTAACAAGCTGCCGTCGGTGCCTAAGGGCCTGGACAGGCGGTATCCCTTTCCTGAGGAGCTGGTCCGCCTATGGTCCCGTCCCCCCGAGGTGGATTCCCCTGTTTTGGGGGTTATCCAAAACTACGGTTATGCTGTCACCCGATACTGCTTCCTTGCGTGATCCAGCTGACAGGGGCATGGATCAGCTAGTTTGTCATGCCTTCACCTTTGCTGGTGCTTGGTTTCGCCCTGTGTGTGCCGCGGCTATTGTCTCCTTAGCCATCAGAAAGAAGGTGAAACGTCTTGTGGATATTGCTAAGTCTCGCAAGCGGGCAGAGGAGTATAAAGACCTCAAAGCTTGTGTGGATTTTGTTGCCTTTGTCGTCTCTGCCATGGACGATGGTGTCCGGCTCGGTGCCCGGGTTTCGGCCCTGCTTGTTGCGCTTCGCCGCTCGCTCTGGTTGCGGCAATGGTCATGGGGACGTAGTAGGTCATGTGGCCGATCCAATCCCTCCTGGGGATCCAGGTCCAAGCCCCCTGCCAAGGCTCCTCAGGCATGAGGAGGCGCCCTCACCCATCCGGGTGGGGGGACGGCTTCTGCTATTTGCTCACATCTGGAGACAGCGCGCCTCGGATCGGTGGATTCAGGAGGTGGTGTCCTCCGGTTACAAAATAGAGCTGGCAGTCTGGCCACCCTCAAGATTTCTTCAGTCTCGAATATCCCAGAATCCATGGCAGGCACAGGGACCGAAAATGGCCATGGAGCACCTCCTGAGGTTAGGGGTGATTTGCCCTGTGCCTCGTCAGGAACAGGGTCAGGGCTTCTACTCCAATCTGTTCACGGTTCCCAAGAATGACGGAACGCTGAGGCCTATTCTGGACCTGAATGGTCTCAACAGGTTTGTCAGAGTCAGACATTTCCGCATGGAGACCTTACGTTTTGCGGTGAGCTTGCTTCGGTCCGGCGACTTCCTTACCACGGTGGACATCCGTGATGCCTATTTGCACATCCCAATATTCCAGGGACATCCGAGGTTCCTGAGGTTTGCTCTTGGGGACCAGCATTACCAGTTTGTGGCTCTGCCATTCGGGATATCCTCAGCACCCCGGGTTTTCACCAAGGTGCTGGCGGGCATCATGGCTATTCTGAGGAATCAGGGCATTCGTGTGCTGCCTTATCTGGACGATTTACTTATTGCGGCTCAGTCCCTTCAGCAGGCAGAGAGCGACACCTGGACGGTGTTATCCACTCTCGAGGATTTCGGATGGGTAGTCAATTACCCCAAGTCTTCGATCGCTCTGTACCCCAATTTACAGACGCTGGCTTTGACGGGCTGGCTATTGAGACCTCAATCCTGATGGAAAAGGAGCTGTCAGCCATGGTTGTGTATACCATGATTCAGGCACGGAAGAAGTCTTCTTACATGATATATTATAGAGTTTGGCACGCCTACATTGCTTGGTGTGAATCAAAGCGTCACATTCTCTATCTCTAGGATCTTGAAGTTTTTACAACATGGTTTAGACTTGGGTCTCCAGCTGAGCACCCTCAAGGGTCAGGTCTCGGCCTTGGCTATTTTTTTCCAGAGATCCTTTGCCAGTCATAGATTGATCAATACTATTTTCCAGGGAGTCACCCATGTACGTCCACCGCATAAGCCTGTATTACTGGTGTGGGACTTGCATTTGGTACTTTCTGCTCTCCAGGGTCCTCCCTTTGAGCCTTTGTGCGATGCTGCATTGCCTATTTTGACCCTCAAGGTGGTCTTTTTGGTAGCGATCACCTTGGTGCGTAGTGTGTCAGAACTGGCCGCGCTTTGTATGAAGCCTCCTTATTTTGAGCTGCATAAGGATAAGGTGTTTTTTTGCTTTAAACCTGATTTTTTGCCTAAGGTTGTTTCTCCCTTTCATCTTAATGAGGAAGTGGTCTTGTCTTCCTTATGTCCAGCACCGACTAATTCTAATTTAAGGACCCTCCATGCCTTGGATGGGTCAGAGCCATTAAGTATTACCTGGTTGCGACTGAATACTTCAGGAAATCGGATTTGGTCTTTGTCCGAACAGAAGTTTCTAGGAAGGGCTTGCCACCAGCCTAGTCCACTCTTAGTAAGTGGATCAGACAGGCGGTGGTGCAAGCACATTCTGCCAAGGGGAAAGAACCCCCTTTTCGGATCACAGCTTATTCTACCAGAGCTATTGGTGCCTCTTGGGCTTTTCAGCAGCAGGCATCTGTTGAACAAGTTTGTAAGGCCGCCACTTGGTCTTCAGTTCATACCTTTACCAAGTTTTACAAGGTTGATGTTAGGGCCTCAGCTGATGCTGTCTTAGACAGAAAGGTGCTTTAGGCAGTAGTGAAATGAACTACATGCTGTTCCGCACTGGGGATCCCGCCCTAATAGACACTGCTTTTGGATGTCCCACGTGCCATTACTTCTGGGACGACCTTGACTGGATATAGTGAAAAATACAATTCTATGAAACTTACCTGTAGAATTGTTTTTGTCTTTATCCAGTCCAGGTCATCCCACCCCGCCCTTGCTTCATGATCTCTTTTTGCCTGTTATGGTAATTATCATTTTTATATTGGACCGTTGTCCTTAAGTTTTTTGTTGGAGAGAGTACATGCTGAAGCAATGTGAAGTAACATGGTTTCTTGGCCTCCCAGCCTGTCTCGTTTCTTACTGCTGTTTAACCACTGGGAAATCATAGTGAGACACCTGCTTTTATAGGGGGCCGGGAGGAGCGACAGCTTTTGATCTTGCAGCCGTGCACCCCCTGGGGGTGGAATGCCCACATGTCATTACTTCTGGGACGACCTGGACTGGATATATTCAAAAACAATTCTATAGGTGAGTTTCACAGAATTGTATTTTTTTAAGGACAATAAAATGGAGGATACAAATGCAACTAACAATTGGATATCCCATAAAGCTTACATCAGAGGCAGATTTATAGAGATTGCATCAAGGATGAAAACAAAAATTAGTAGTGGAAGTAAATATGATGTTGACAACAAAAGTAAAAAAAAAAAGCCAGGTTCTATATGACTAGGGATAAACCAGGCAGATTACTGTCTTAACAACTAACATTTCAAAGACAAACACCCTGCTTCCCGCAAATCAAGCAACAAGATGGCAATTTGTTGCACAATACAGAAAGTAATTCAATAATTTTTTTTTTACCGACTTTTATGCAAAACGAGTTCTCATCGATAGAAAGTATAGCTCATGGATTTCCGAAATAGGAATTAAAAAAATAACTGAAACACAAAAACAATACATGAAGTGGGATATAACACAAGAAGGTGACGCAGAGAGGAAGCGGTGGAGCCGGCAGATATAGCTGCCTTTGCCACTTCCTCTCTGCGGCACCAGCATACACAGAGGCTTGGTACAGCGGTGGGCATGGTCGACCATCGGCCATGGCCACCTCTGTGTAAGGCTGGGTGTCTCTGTGTGCTGGTGCCGTGCAGAAGTGGCAGGGACAGTGCGAGCGGCGGAGGCAGCTGTATCTGCGGCTCGCACTGTTCCTGCCGCATCTCCACTGCACCAGCACACACACACACGGCCTTATACAGAGGTGGGCATGGCTGACGCTCGAGCGTCGGTCACGTCCACCACTATACCAAGCTGGGTGTGTGTGAAGACAGCGGGAAGAATAAAGAATGAAAAAGTGAGTTTAATTCTCTTTTTTTTTTTTTTTTTTTTTTTTATTTTTGCCTATGCCACACTGCCTATATGGGGGGAATGCCACACTGTCTATATGGGAATGGGAGGGAGGAATGCCACACTGCCTTTATGGGAATGGGAGGGGGCATGCCACACTGCCTATATGGGAATAGGAGGGGGGATGCCACACTGCCTGTATGGGGAATGATTGGGGGGTATGCCACACTGCCTGTATGGGGATTGAGAGGGGGGGATGCCACTTTGCCTGTAATAGGGGGATTCTGCACATTGTCTATTATTTGGTTCTTGGGGGCATAGAGTTTTAGCACATCATTTGGTTCAGAATATTTTGGTTCAAAACCTAGGTGGATCCTATAGGCAGGTGCGTCGTTTAGGGCGAAAAATACGATATACATCTTTGATAAAGATAAACTCTAACTTCCATGTATGGAAGCATGTGATCTGGTGAAAACATTATCCCTGGATGACTGGGAAAGAACTGTAAAGAGGGCTATGAGGTCTTCTATTAATTGCGCTGTGGTGGAAGCAAATATTAATAATATAATGCTTTGAATTTTGGTACCTGTAAGAGTGGCGATAATCTGCCCTGACTGCTTTAGGGGCTGTAACGCCCCAGGTGACATAATTCATACCTGGTGGACTTTCCCGCGATTAGGAGTTTTTTGGAATATGGAATATTTAGATGAATAAGAAAAATAACTAATACTGAAATACGAAGTGATTTGAAAATAGGCCTGTTGAGAATAGATATGCTTGGGTTGCGGAACACGGTTAGTTAAATTATAAATTATATATTGACAGCTGCAAATTTTACCATTGCAGGTGCATGGACAAAAAAAAATATATCTTTTTAAGCAGTTTATTCAAAAAATAAACTGGATTATGTTAAATGAAAAACTTTCAAATTCAGTAGTGAGCAAAAGAGGACTAACCACACCCAAGAAAAGGGATATATTATGATAAAATTCTAGAAATTTAATTAGATAAGGCAACTAATCCAACGAAGATTGGGGATTTTTTTGTCTATGTCTAGTGTGATGTTGTATGCATTAAACTAAATGGGCAGTGAAGAAAGGAGGAGGATAACAAGTTTATCCTGTTGCGTGACCAGACTTTTAAACTACATGTAGAAGTATTTGAACCAGGTTTTATGCTTTCTAGTAAGCTTATTTTTGGTGGCACTTTTGAAAGCTTGAAGGGTTGTGTTAAATGTTATGGAAATGCTACATGCTATCTATTAATTAATTTTGATTAAAATACACAATAAATTTCATATATTGCACTCCATAAGACACACCTGACCATAAGACGTAACCAGGGTTTAGAGGAGGAAAAAGAATAATATTCTGAACCAAATGTTGTGCTAAAATCCTCTTCCCAATCACCGTATTACAGAAACCCTATTGCAGAAACCCTCTCAGTCACCCCATTACAGGCAGTGAGCGGCATCCCCCATTGCAGACAGTGTGCGGCATCCCACATTCCAGGCTTTGTGCGGCATCCCTCATTACAGGCAGTGTGTGGCACCCCTTGTTGCAGGCAGTGAACGGCATCCCAATTACAGGCAGTAAGCTACATCCCTAATTACAGGCAGTAAGCGGCATCCCTCATTACAGGCTGTAAGCGGCATCCCTCATTATAGGCCATATGTGGCCTCCCTCATTACAGGAAGTGTCTGGCATCTCTCATTGCAGCCAGTGTGCTGCATCCCTCCCCCCATTACAGGCAATGCTACCCCCTGCAATCACATGTGTGAGAAGGAAGTGCAATGGAGGACTAGCGTGCAGGGAGCAGATAAACTTAGACCTACTGTCTCTCATTGCAGCCAGTGTGCTGCACCCCCCCCCCCCCATTACAGGCACTGCCCCCCCTCCAATCGCATGTGTGAGAAGGAAGTGCAATGGAGGACTGGAGGACCTTCCTCTCACACACACATTCTCTTGACAACACGCACCAGTATTTTCCCCGTACTGCTGGAGGGGGGAGGCATCCTATAGAGTGAAAAATGCATAGCATTGCCATTTGACAGCCCATATTAGATGACATACTTTCCTTTTTGCACTGACCTTAAAATGTAATCTATGATTTCTAATGTAGTTTTATTTTTCTTTAATAGATATTCAGAAAAGCAAGAGCAGTCTCACCGGCAGTTCTTTTTTTTGATGAAATTGATGCTTTAGCTGTTGAAAGAGGGAGGTAAGTTGCCAACTGCTGAAAAACATAGGCCACATTTTTGCCTGTTTGCTTATTTTAACAGAACTACTGCTGGTTTGTTTGAAAGTGGGCCACTCCAGGTCGTCACACATATGATATGCTTGGGTTAACACTTCAGACGTTTGGGTCAGGGAAGTTTTTTTATACCGGTTACAAAATATAATTTCTATCCTTCCCTCCCAACAGGCTTTTCACCTCAATGCTGCCGTAGGACCCTAGCCGCCTGACTCAAGCATGTCAGGACCTTTTACTTTCAAAAACTGTACCAGTCCCCTTAGCAGAATTTGGTACCGGATACTACTCTATTTTCTTAATTGGTCCACAAAGGACAGATCTTGAAGACCTATTCTAGATCCCACATTTCTGAACCTTTTTTTTTAGCAGATGTTAAAGTGAATCAAAACCCGAGATTTTTACTATCTGCTATGTGAAACCCTGTAATTAGCCCACTGTCTTTACCTTTCCACGACGCAGACACGCCTCTCCTCCAATCGGCTTTTCTGGCCACGCATATTAATGTGTGGCTAGAGAAGCTGAATGAAATGCTATGCACGCACATGATCAGCGAGCTGCATCACTCGCATCTTTTGGCTGTGGGCGGCCATGAACAGCTGGAAAAGGATGTGACACAGCCGCAGCCTGTGCATGCATTGTAAGGTCATTGGTGTGAGGTAAGCAAATTGAGCTACGAGCGGTTTCACTCAGAGGGGCAACCCAAATCAGAATTCCCCAGAAAAAGGGAATCAGACGGCCCTGGAAATACCATAGGAAATACCAGGACCACTTTTGCTCCACTGTAATGTATTTATAAAGCACAATCATATTCTGTGGCACTGTACAATGTTTAAGTTACAGGAGGGTGGGGCAAGGGACATACTTATAAAACACTGGGCATTATAATTTGTATATGACAGAGATATAACAACAAATGCATATAATACATACAGTATTATAAGTCACATACAATAAAACACATTCATTTACGAGTATGTGAGGAGAGAGGGCTCTGCCCTTGCAAGCTTACAATATAAAGGAAGAGGGCGGAGACAAGATGTTGAGTCACAAAGAGTTTTTACTAAGCATGGTAGCAAGTGCTCTGAAGACTGCAGAGTAGTTTGATTAGGCTAGATGGTAAACTTGTCTAAATAGATGGGTTTTGACGGCTCATTTGAAGGTTTTAGGAGTTGAAATGCGTCAAATTATATGGGGAAGGGCATTCCAGAGGAGCAGAGCAGCTCGTTTGAATTCCTGGATACTAGAGTGTGAGGAGGTATTGAGGGTTGAGGTCAGGATGAGGTCTCGAGCCGATCCTAGACTGTATCTGGGTTGGTATCTTTGGACTAGCGATGAAATATGGGAAGGGGCTTGGCCGTAGAGGGCCTTGTGATTTAAGGTTAAGATTTTGAACTGCATTCTTTCAGATATTGGCAGCCAGTGTAGGAATTGATAGAGAGGGACAGTGCTGGATAATCAAGAGGAGAGGTGGATAAGGCAGGCAGCAGAGTTGAGGGTAGATTGGAGGGATGCCAGTCTATTTGCCGGTAGACCACAGAGGAAGGTGTTGCAATAGTCCCTCAGATCAGTACTGGCTTCCCAGACAGGCATATTCCAATTGGCCTAGTACACCAGCGTTTTTCCAGATTTGCATTCAAGATTGTCATTCAAGATTGCCACTTCTGATTTGTCGTTCTGTTATTTGGTGCCGAGAGTATTTACCAAGGTTCTGGCTACATTTGTGGTGATTCAGCGATGCAAGAGAGTTCAGGTGACCCCATACTGGGACAATCTTCTAATAAGGGGATGTCCAGGAAAGAAACTTTGGACAGAGGTTCTCTGGTGTTATAAATCGTGGAGCAATTTGTTTGGGTGGTGAACCACAAAAAATCCTCCCAGATTCCATCCAATTGAATCACCGTTCTGGGGAGGGAAATGGACACACTTCAGGCAAAAGTTTATCTCCCAGAGGTGAAGACACTCATGCTAATGGAGCAAATTCAGAATTTAATATCACACCAGCCCTCTACTTTCCAAAAAAAAAAAATCAAGTCTCAGGCCTGATGGTAGTATCAATGGAAGTTGTTCCTTATATACATTTTCTGAAATTCAAATTGCCGTGGTGGCTTTAGCCATCACATCTAACTGTAGAGTGATTTTTCCTTCCTGTGCGGTGGTGAATTATCACCACAGATGCCTGTCTGATGGGATAGAGGTGAATTTTGGAGAAGGTGATGGGTCAAGGAGTCATATATGTCCAGCAACATTCTGGAACCTTTTTGGGCCACCTGATACACATTCAGTCTGCCATGACAGTGGCATAGTCAGTTTTGCATTTCTGATATTCTCAATTTCCTACAATCTGGTCTAGATAAACAGTTGTCCGTCAATATCCTTAAAAGGCAAGTCGCCAACTCTGCCTATACGATTTCTTTTCAGAGACCTATTGCAGAAGACTATTCTTTAGGAAGCAATGCAGATCTCACCTCCCTTTCGTAAACTGACTGAGCCTTGGAATTTGAATTTAGTTTTGCAGCCTTTTGAACTAATGGATTCTGTTTTGCTGCTAAATTTGTCTCTGAAAGTGTATTTTCTTCTGTCCATAATTTCCATTAGAACAATATAAGAGTGGGTGGCTATTTCCATTGAATTTCCATTTTTAGTTTGTCATAAAGACAAAATAGTTTTTATATTTTTTCCTGGGTTCCTAGGTTAGTGTCTCAATTCCTTTTTAACAAGTAAATTGTGTTACCATCTTTCTGTCCTAACCCTTCTCACAAGAGAAGTCCCTACTCCGTCTAGACATGGTTCATGCCCTAATGTTCTACATTCATAGAACTAAGGACATTAGAAATACTGATTCCCTATTCATTTCTATTAATGGTCCTAAAAGAGATGAATCCCCCCCCCCCCCCCCCCAAAACCATCAGTAAATGAATCAGAATAGCCGCTGTTAAGGCAAGCAACCACCTCATTCCCCCCAGATTTCTGTCTTTTTGGGGCTTTCAACAGCAAGCCTGTGTGGTGCAGGTCTGCAGAGCATCTACATGGTCCTCTGTTCATACCTTTACATAATTATACAAAACTGACAGTGTTGCATCGGCTGATGCTACATTGGCCAGAAAGGTTTTGCCTTCTGTAGTTTCATTTAATAAAAAATATTTTTGAACATTTGATTTATTGGCATTTAGCAGTCAAGGGCAAATTGTGCTGTTTATACCCAACTGCCCACTGCAGATTGTGCTGTTGTGCTGTTTATGCCCACTGCAGAGACAGCGAAATTGGCTCCTCCCGGCCCCTCAAATACCCGGGACCTCCCACAAATCCCCCAGAATTTCTCTGCAGTCTGGACTGCGAAGGACAAGAAGATGGCTCTCTCTTCTCGCAAGTGAGCGGGGCTATTAGCCTGCGGCCCTGTAGGACTATTCCCACCCGTTCCATTTTTAATGTGCCTCCCAGCCTTGGCTGGGCTGGTCCGTGTGATGTAGGCAGCACCACTGTCAGGTGCTTAGGAGCACTGCTCCACCGCAATACCCCACCAAAGGGTAGGCGGTATAGGCATATGGTGAGCCTCTATGGGATGCCCCTCCCGCACTATTGCCCCTTGGCCCTGTCTGTCGGTGGGCCCTATGTTAAGTGGGCGCTGCCCTCCCTCGCTCTCCCTTGTATTTCTTCGGGGGGGGGGGGGGGGGGGTGCATTTGCGTGGGTGCTTCACTGTATTGTGTGTTTTTGTTAGTGTCAGTCTCCGCGCTGACTTGGTTGCACTGGTTGCGTTTTTTGAATATGCATTACCTCAGTCGCTGGTGCACCGTTATTGGCTGCTTGTCTTGTGTGCTGCTTCGCGCTCTTCGGGGGGGCGGGGCCAGTGGTTGGCGCGTTCCGCATCACTGTCTCCGCGGCCCGCCCCTCGAGGTATACCCGGTGCCATTTTCTCTGGTTTCGGCTGCTGCGTGACTGGTGTCTACCTACCGCGGTCTGTGAGTGCCCTCGCGGGCGGCTTTATTTGCCCTATGTCATTATACATGTCACTTATGGGGTTCTCTTCGCTTATGTCTTTCAGACGGGTCGACCTCTATTGGTTTCTCCCGGCCCTACTCCCTCTATTTACTTATTAAACTTGTGAAGCCTAGTGTGTAAATTACTCCCATTGGGGCATCCCAGGTTGCTTTTATAGCGTGAATCCCTATCGGCCTATTGTGCCGCTATAATCACCATATGGAGGCGTCTCAGGATAATGTGCTCGGGGTTCCTTCGGGACAAGCCCGGCTGTGTGTAGCTTGTGGGGTGCCCCCTACTAGTGCTGACAATGTGCGGGTCTGTATACCTTGTGCCCAGCAGGTGCTTGCGCTGCAGCCTGGTTTACCAGTAGCTGGGCCTGCTCCTCGTTTGGCGTCACCTACTCCCCCAAGCTTAAATTTGACTCCCTTGAGTTGCATACCAGTGAGGATTCTCAACTTGATGTGTCTTCCAAACTGGCTAATGTTGAGAAGTTGCTTGCTAATACCTTGGCGTGTAAGGCCTCTGCTAAGAAGCGGCACTTGACGCCTGATGTCACTCTTTTCCCTATGGAAGCTGATGAGTTCTTGGAACTGTCTGGTTATACCCCTTTGAAAGAAGGGGATTTATTCTCTGACTCTGAGTCATCTGATGAGAGGCCCAGGGGTCATGATGATTCTGGCTCTGACCCCTGGGCCCCAGATGATACTGATAGGCTGTTGGCTCAGATTTTTGAGGTTCTGTCTATCTCTCCCCCGGTTGAGGCCCCCAGGCAGCAGGGGGAATTGTTTCATACGGCTAAGCCACATTTAGAGTTTCCTGAGCAAGCCCATTTTAATAATCTCGTGCTCAAGGAATGGGAGCGTCACAGCAGGCTTCCCAGAGTCCCTAAGTGTTGGGATAAGAGGTATCCTTTTCCTGCAAGCGTATCCCTTCTTGGGATAAGAGGTATCCCTTTCCTGAAGCGTTGGTCATCCCCTCCAGAGGTGGATGCCCCGGTCCTAGGGTTATCTAACACCTCTGTCATGCATTCCCCTGACTCTACTGTGCTGCGGGATGGTGAGGACCGGCGTATTGATCAGCTGGCGTCCCATGCCTTTGCCTGTGTGGGGACGGCGCTGCGCCCGGTCTGTGCCTCTGCCATTACGGCTGTGGCTATAAGGACCCTGCTTAGAAGTATCCTAGATGGTGCCCCTGATGATGTGTCTAGTGAGGAGTTTAATGCACTCTCTCGTTGTGACTTATGTCCTCTCTGCCTTGGATGATACCATTAGGATGTGCGGCAGAACCTCTGCCCTTGTGGTGGCTATACGCCGCTCGGTTTGGCTGCCAATGCTGCCAAGAAACCTCTCACTGGTTTTCCCTTCAAAGGACTACGCCTGTTTGGGGACCGCCTGGACCTGTTTGCTATCGAGGCAGGTTACCCCAGCGCAGGCGGCAGTCTCGGCCCTTTCGGGGACAGGGCTCCTTTTCTTCCCCCTACCGTGGAGCCAGACAAGGGAGGGGTTCTCCCTTACCGGGGCCCGAGGAGATTTCTGGGGTAGGGGCAGAGGACGTGGACGCCCTGGCTCATCCCGGGGCTCCAAGCTTAAGTCTTCTCCCAAGCCCCCTCAGGCATGAAGGGGCGCCCTCACCCATCCGGGTGGGGGGACGGCTTCAGCACTTTGCTCACGTCTGGAGGCTTAATGTCTCAAACCGGTCCTCCGGTTACAAGATAGAGTTTGCTGCCTGGCCGCCCCCAAGATTCATCAGATCCCGGATCTCTCAGGACCCTATGTCAGCTCAGGCCCTAGTTCTGGCGGTGCGAAGCCTTCTGGAGCTGGGGGTCATCTGTCCGGTCCCCCTACGAGAAAGGGGAAAGGGTTTCTATTCCAACATTTTCACCGTGCCCAAAAGAGATGGGTCAGTCAGGCCTATCCTGGACTTGAAGATCCTCAACAAATTTGTCAGGTGTAGGAGCTTTCGCATGGAAACTTTGCGCTCTGCCATCAGCTCCCTGCGTCCATGGGACTTCATGACTTCTGTGGACATCAAGGATGCTTACCTTCATATTCCTGTTTTCCCAGGTCATCAAAGGTTCCTCAGGTTCGCTCTGGAGGATCAGCACTACCAATTTGTGGCACTGCCCTTTGGTCTCACTTCAGCTCCCAGAGTGTTAACCAAGGTGCTGGCGGGAGTAATGTCTCTGCTCAGGTCTCAGGGCATTCGCGTGCTGCCATATTTGGACGACATTCTCATCACTTCCCAGTCCCGCCAACAGGCAGAGCTGGATACTCAGCTAGTAGTGTCCACTTTGGAGTCATTTGGCTGAGTAATCAACCATCCCAAATCTTCCCTGTCTCCCTCCTTGGTGACACCCTTCCTGGGAATGAATCTGGATACAGTTCAGGCAAGGATTTTTCTTCCTCAGCAGAAGGTGGACAGGGCAGGGAATGCAGCAGGTGGGCCTGATGGTATCGTGCTTCGAGGCGGTCCCTTATGCCCAGTTCCACATGAGGCCTCTGCAGCTCCACCTCTTGTCAGTATGGGACAAGGATCCTGCGTCCCTGGACCAGGTTCTTGTGCTGTCCCCCCTAGTCAGGCGGTCCCTCTTGTGGTGGCTGGACTCCAGGAACCTGTTGGTGGGCAGATCCTTTCTGGCCCCCTGCTGGCAGACGGTCACCACGGATGCCAGTCTGACAGGTTGGGGGGGTTTCTGGAAGTCCCTGCAGTTCCAAGGGCGGTGGGGCCCTCAGGAGCCCACACACCTATCAACATTCTGGAACTGAGGGCGATCAGGTTGGCTCTGGCTCACTTGACCCAACAACTTCGGGGGCCGGCCTGTTCAGGTACGTTCGGACAACCAGACGGCGGTTGCCTACATCAATCATCAGGGAGGGACCCGGAGCAAGGGGGCCCTCAAGGAAGTGTCTCTGATCCTGGCCTGGGTGGAGGACAATGTTCCCTGCATATCAGCTGTGTACATTCTGGGGGTGGAGAATCTGCAGGCAGACTCTCTGAGCAGGGGGACCTCTCACCTGGGAGAATGGTCCCTCTGCGACAGGGTGTTTCTATCACTGTGTCACCGTTGGGGCCAACCAGATATGGATCTGTTTGCGTCCCGTCACAATCACAAGCTCCCGTCCTTTGTCTCCCTGTCCCAGGATTTTCTGGCCTTGGCCACGGATGCCCTAGCAATGTCATGGCAGGACTTTCAGCTCCTGTATGTCTTTCCTCCATTTCCCCTGTTGGGCAGAGTTCTGCGTTAGATAGCTCAGGAAGGGGTGCCAGCAGTCCTGGTGGCCCCCAGGTGGCCAAGAAGAGTGTGGTTCGCAGACGTGGTGCAGCTGGCAGTAGATCAGTACGCTCTGCCCAGGGTGCCAGACCTGCTCACTCAGGGTCACTTACGCCATCCCAATTTACAAACTTTCTTTTACGACCTGGCTGCTGAAACCTCCATCTTGATGGAGAAGGGGCTGTGCGCCCCCCACGTAAGCCTATGTTGCCTGTTTGGGATTTGAACTTGGTCTTGTCTGCCTTGCAGGGTGCTGAGCCTGTGCAGGAGGCTGCCCTGGCCATTCTCACTCTCAAGGTTGTCTTTTTGGTGGCTATCACCTCTGTTAGGCGTGTGTCTGAGTTGGCGGCGCTTTCCATCCAGCCCCCCTACTTTGAGAGACACCAGGACAAGGTGGTGTTTCGCTTCAAGCCAGATTTTCTGCCTAAGGTCGTGTCTGCCTTTCATCTGAATCAGGACATTGTTCTTCCTTCCTTGTGCCCTAATCCTAGTAATGCTAAGGAGAGGGTCTTGCATTCCTTGGATGTGGTTTGGTGTCTGAAGTACTTTGGTGTCTGAAGTACTATCTGGTGGCTACTGCACCATTCAGGAAAACTGATGCCCTTTTTGTGGTCCCTTCTGGTCCCAGGAAGGGTTTGGCTCCTGCTAAATCTACTATCAGCAAATGGATCCGTCAGGCCGTGATTCAGGCCTACTCTGCTAAGGGGAAGAATCCTCCCTTCTGCCTTACTGCTCATTCCACTCGTGCTATTGGTGCCTCTTGGGCTTTTCAGCACCAGGCTTCTGTTGAACAAGTTTGCAAGGCCGCTACTTGGTCTTCTGTTCATACTTTTTCAAAGTTTTACAAGGTTGATGTCAGGGCCTCAGCTGATGCTGCTTTTGGCCGCAAGGTTCTGCAGGCGGCAGTGGTATGACCTGTCTGCTGTTACCTTTGGGGATCCCACCCTACTTTATGGACACTGCTATTGAATGTCCCAAGTGTAATGATTCTTATCTGGAGCAGGACTTACTGTATACTAAGAATAATACAATTCTGTGATTACTTACCTGTAGAATTGATATTATGAGTATACAGTACGTCCTGCTCCACCCCACCCTTGGTTTTGAATTATCCTGGATCCCCTGTATGGTGATTGTTATCATTGTTATAGTTACTAGTTGGTTCTGTTTTATTCTCCCGGCTTCTCGTTAACTGCTTTTCAATGCTGGGGATTTGTGGGAGGTCCTGGGTATTTGAGGGGCCGGGAGGAGCCATTTTCGCTGTCTCTGCAGTCCAGCGCCATCTGGCGGAGTAATACCCCAAGTGTAATGATTCTTATCTGGAGCAGGACGTACTGTATACTCATAATATCAACTCTACAGGTGAGTTATCACAGAATTGTATTTTTATGGATATCACATCAACCCATATGTTTAAAATAAGACATGATGTGTCCTCTCATGCCCAGGAGCAAAGACTTTTTTTTTGATAATGTTGATCTGCAGTTGACTGAAGGTTTACCATGGGTAGTAGAAGTATTGCTTCTAGTAGTGTAAGCATTAGGGGACCTTCCTACTCCCTTATTCTCTAACAACCGTTTTTCTTCTATCAGTTCACAGGTTAAGCATTCTTAAAGTGGACCAACAACCTCCCTGATCGGCCTGGGAATCGCCATTCCATTCCCTCCCCGCGGGGCATCCAAAATCGGGATGCCCTGCTGTGTGAACCCCCCCCCCCCCCCCCCCAGGATTCCAGAAACCTTACCTTGATCCCGATCCAACGGCGCATGCTCGGGCCGCGGCCGCATCTCGCGCTTCTCTCTAGCAGGGCCCACCCATTCACAAAGGCGCTCCCTGTTAGAGAGAAGCGCGAGATGCGGCCGCCAGCATGCTCGGAGCCGCTGTGGCTGTACGTCACTTGGACGCGCATACCACTGCGGCTCAGAGCGTGCTGATTGGACGAGCAGCAGCGCATGCACCGTAGGAGCGGGGTGAGGTGAGTTGTTACGAGCAATCGGGGGGGGTTTCACATAGCCCTGGGGAAGGGGACCAAGACCCAGGATTTTGACTATCCTATGGTTCACTTTAAAGAAGAGCTCTCTGCTCTGTTGATTCTTTTTAAGAGATCCCAAGCTGAGAAGTATTTGATCAATTAAGTATACAGCACGTCCTGTTCCAGAAGATATTCCTTACTCTTGGTTTATACATCCAGTAGATGGCGCTGGACTGCAGAGACAGAAAAGTGGCTCCTCCCGGCCCCATATATACCAGGGACCTCCCACAAAATCCCCAGTTTTTCTCTGCAGTATGGGCTGCGATGACTAGAAGATGGCTCTCTCTACTCGCAGGTGAGCGGGGCTATTAGCCTGCGGCCCTGTAGGACTATTCCCACCCGTTTCTTTTTATTGCCTCCAAGCTTAGGCTGCACTGGTTCGGGTGAAGGCAGGCATCACCGCTGCTAGGTGCTAAGGAGCGCTGCTTCAACCGCAGTCCCCCACCAAAGGGTAGGCGGTACAGGCCCATGGTGAGCCTTATGGGATGCCCCTCCCGCATCTTATGCCCCTCGCCCCCTGTCCCCGCAGTTGGCTCCCTTAGGCTGGCCTTCGTTTCCCTTTCGCTCTCCCTGGTAGCTCTCGGGGGGGGGGGGGTGCATGTCTTATATATATGTGATGATTCTTTTTTGAACTGATTGCACTGGTTTCTTTTGCCGTCGCCGCACGCTTGTACTCCGCGGCGACATCACCTCAGGCGCAGCTGCGCCATCATTGGCTGGCCTTGTCATGTGGGCGCGTTTTCACGCTCTTCGGGGGGGCGGGCCTTGCGGCTGACGCGTTCTGCATCACTGTCGGGATCTTGCTTCCGGGATCTTTTTGCTTATGTCTTGCAGGCGGGTCAAACTTTAGTGGTTTCTCCCGGTCCTATCCCCTCTATTTAGTGCCTATTGGAGGGCTATTGTATTTTATATCTCCCACTTCCCTTGCGGGCTATTGGGGCATCCCGGGTAGTCTTATTGGCGTCAATCCCAATTGGCCTATTGTGCCACAATAATCACCATATGGAGGCTTCTCAGGATAATGTGCTTGGAGTTCCTTCAGGACAAGCCCGGCTGTGTGTGGCGTGTGGGGTATCCCCTACAAGTGATGATGTCAGGGTGTGTGTTACTTGTGCCCAGCAGACGCTTGCATTGCAGCCTGGGTTACCGGTGGCTGGGCCTGCGCCCCTTTGGGCTTCGCCTCCCCCCCCCACGCTTACATCTGACTCCCAGTGAGGTGCATACCAGTGGGGAGTCTCAACCTGATTTGGCTGCTCGGGTGGCCAGCATTGAGAGACATATTGCTGGCTCTGGCCCACGTAAGGCTTCTGCCAAGAAGCGGCATTTATCACCTGGTGTTTCCCTCTTTCCTATGGAGGCAGAGGAATTTTTTTATGTTACCGGTTATACCCCCTAGGGGAGGGGGAATTTTTTTCTGATTCAGAATCATCTGAGGAACATCCTAGAGTGTATGGTCCCGATTCTGGGCATGACCCATGGGCTTCAGATGATACTGACAGACTTTTGGCTCACATTTTTGATGTACTCTGTATCTCTCCCCATGCCGTGGCTCCGCGGCAGCAGGGGGAGCTGTTTCATACTGTTAAACCACCCTTGGAGTTTCCTGAACAAGCTCATTTTAATAATCTGGTGCTCAAGGAGTGGGAACGGCCTAGTCGGCTCCCCGAAGTGCCAAAGAGTTGGGATAAGCGGTATCCCTTTCCTGCTGAAATGGTTAAACGGTGGTCATGTCCTCCCGAGGTGGATGCTCCAGTTCTGGGGTTGTCTAACACATGCATTCCCCTGACTCTACTACACTAAGGGATGGGGAGGACAGGCGCATTGATCAGCTGGCTTGCCATGCTTTTGCCTTTGTGGGGACTGTCTCCGTGCGGTCTGTGCCTCTGCTATTACGGCTGTTGCTATTAAAAGCCTTCTCAGGGGTCTCTTAGATGGGGTACCCGATGATGCTGGTAGTGAAGAGTATAGAGCTGTTCTGCGTTGTGAGGAATTTGTTGCATTTGTTCTCTCTGCCTTGGATGATACCATTAGAATGTGTGGCAGGGCTTCTGCCTTGTTGGTGGCGATACGCCGCTCAGTCTGGCTGCGCCAGTGGGCAGCTGACAACGCTGCCAAAAAGGCTCACACTGGGTTTCCCTTCAAGGGGCTGCGCCTCTTTGGGGAACATCTGGACTTGTTTGCAAGTTGCCTCAGTGTAGAAGGCAGCCCCGTTCCTTTCAGGGTTCAGGTGCCTTTTCTCCTTCCTTCAGGGGCTCCAGAATTGGTCGGGGAGCTTCCTTTGCTGGAGCCCGTGGAGATTTTTGGGGTAGGGGCAGAGGACACGGCCGCCCTGGCTCCTCCTGGGGTCCCAAGCTTAAGTCCTCTCCCAAGCCCCCTCAGGCATACCCATCCTGGTGGGGGGACGGCTTCGGCTCTTGGCTCATGTCTGGAGGCGTCATGTCTCAAACCGGTGGATTCAGTAGGTGGTATCCTCCGGTTACAAGATAGAGTTTGCAGCCTGGCAGCCCCCAAGATTCATCAAATCTCGGTTAGCTCAAAACCCCTTGTCAGCTCAGTGTCTGTCCCTGGCTGTCCAAGGCCTTCTAGATCTAGGTGTCATCTGCCGGGTGCCATTGAAGGAAAGGGGCAAAGGCTATTATTCCAATCTTTTCATTGTTCCCAAAAAGGATGGGTCCATCAGACCTATCTTGGATTCAAAGCTTTTCAACAAATTTGTCAGATTCAGACACTTTCGCATCGAGACTCTGCGCTCAGTTGTGACTTTCCTACGCCCAGGGGACTTCATGACTTCTGTAGACATCAAGGATGCTTACCTTCGCGTACCTATCTTTCCAGGTCATCAGAGGTTCCTCAGGGTTCGCTCGGGAGGTTCAGCACTACCAATTTGTGGCCTTGCCCTTCGGTCTCACCTCGGCTCCCAGGGTATTCACCAAGGTGCTGGCAGAAGTGATGGCCCTGCTGAGATCTCAGGGCATTCGCATTCTTCCCTACCTGGACGACATGCTTATCGCTTCTCAGTCCTGCCATCAGGCAGAGCTGGACACTCAGTGGATGGTGTCCACACTGGAGTCATTCGGCTGGGTGATCAATCACCCCAAATCTTCCCTGTCTCCTTCCATGGTGAAGTCTTTTTTGGGCATGATCCTGGATTTAGCTCAGGTCAAGATCTTTCTTCCTCAGCAGAAGGTGGAGGTCCTTCAAGAGAAAGCTCAGCTCCTGCTGTCTTGTCCTCATCCATCCATCATGCAGGGAATGCAGCTGGTGGGCCTGATGGTGTCCTACTTCGAAGCAGTTCCATATGCTCAGTTCCACATGAGGCCTCTTCAGCTTCACCTCTTGTCAGTATGGGATCGGGACCCTGTGTCCTTGGATCAGGTGTTTGTCTTGTCCCCTCTGGTCAGGCAGTCTCTAGCGTGGTGGCTGGACTCAAGGAACCTGCTGGGGGGCAGGTTCTTTCTGGCCCCTTGCTGGGAGACTGTCACCACGGATGCCAGTCTGACAGGTTGGGGGGGGGGGATTCTGGAAGTCAGGGGGGCCCTCAGGAGGCCCATGCGCTTATCAACTTTCTGGAATTGAGGGCGATCAGTTTGGTTCTCGCCCACTTAACCCCACACCTGAGGGGTCGGGCTGTTCAGGTCTGCTCGGACAACCAGATGACGGTTGGCTACATCAGTCATCAGGGAGGGACTCGGAGCAAGAGGGCCTCAAGGAAATGTCCCTGATACTGTCCTGGGCAGAGGAAAATGTTCCCTGCATCTCAGCTGTGTACATCCCGGGGGTGGAGAATCTGGAGGCAGACTCTCTGAGCAGGGGGACCTCTCGTCTGGGAGAATGGTCCCTCAGCAGCAGGGTGTTTCGCTCCCTGTGCTACCGCTGGGGTCAGCCGGATGTGGATCTGTTTGTGTCAATCACAAGCTTCCAGTCTTTGTCTCTCTGTCCCAGGATCCTCTGGCCTTGTCCACGGATGCCCTGGCAATGCCTTGAACGAGGTTCCAGCTCCTGTATGTGTTTCCCCCGTTTCCACTCTTGGGCAGGGTGCTGCGCAAGATAGTTCAGGAAGGGGTGCCAGCCATCCTGGTGGCCCCCTGTTGGCCAAGAAGAGTGTGGTTCGCAGACGTCGTGCAGTTGGCAGTAGATCAGTACGCACTGCCCCGGGTTCCAGATCTGCTCACTCAAGGACACCTACGCCACCCCAATTTACGCTGGCTTTGACGGCCTGGCTCTTGAAACCTCCATCTTGATGGAAAAAGGGCTGCCTGCCTCGGTTGTGAATACCATGATCAGGGCTAGGAAAAGGTCCTCTTCTTCCATCTACTACAGGGTTTGGCGTACTTACATTGAGTGGTGCGAGTCTAACTCGCCTACCTGTCGTGTGTTTTCTATTCCTAGGATTCTGGAGTTTCTCCAACATGGTTTGGATCTGGGTCTTCAGCTCAGTACTCTGAAAGGCCATGTTTCTGCTTTGGCTATTTTTTTCCAAAGATCCTTTGCTCAGCATCCCCTGGTCAAGATCTTTTTCCAGGGGGTTACTCACGTGCATCCCCCACCTACGCCTATGTTACCAGTCTGGGACTTGAACTTGGTCTTATCTGCCCTGCAGGGGTCTCCTTTTGAGCCCTTGCAAGGGGCTCCTTTGTCCATTCTCACGCTTAAGGTGGTTTTTTTGGTGGCTATCACTTCTGTTAGGCGTGTTTCTGAATTGGCGGCGCTTTCCATCAAGCCTCCTTATTTTGAGAGACACCAGGATAAGGTGGTGTTTCGTTTTAAGCCAGATTTTCTGCCTAAGGTTGTTTCTGCCTTTCATTTCAATCAGGACATTGTTTTGCCTTCTCTGTGTCCTATTCCTAGTAACCCTAAGGAAAGGGTTTTACATTCTTTGGACGCAGTCAGAACTCTGAAGTTCTATTTGGTGGCTACGGAATCCTTCAGGAAGACTGATGCTCTTTTTGTGCTTCTGTCTGGACCTAAGAAAGGTCTGGCTCCGGCTAAGTCCACTATCATTAAGTGGATACGTCAGGCTGTGATACAGGCCTACTCTGCTAAGGGGAAGTAGCCTCCCTTCTGCCTTACTGCTCATTCTACACATGCAATTGGTGCCTCTTGGGCTTTTCAGCACCAAGCTTCTGTTGAACAAGTTTGCAAGGCCGCTACTTGGTCTTCTGTTCATACTTTTACAAGGTTGATGTTAGGGCCTCAGCTGATGCTGCTTTTGGCCGCAAGGTTCTGCAGGCGGCAGTGGTTTAAACTGTCTGCTGTTACTTTTGGGGGTCCCACCCTACCTTACGGACACTGCTATTGGATGTCCCAAGTGTATGGAATATCTTCTGGAACAGGACGTGCTGTATACTTATATATACAATTCTGTGATTACTCACCTGTAGAATTGGTATTATATGTATACAGCACGTCCTGTTCTACCCCACCCTTGTTATCATTATCTTTAGTTACCACTTTATGGTGATTGTTCTTATGTTCAATTTTTTATATAATGGTTATAGTTCTCCCAGTCTCATTTTAACTGCTTTTCAATACTGGGATTTTGTGGGAGGTCCCTGGTATATATGGGGCCGGGAGGGGCCACTTTTCTGTCTCTGCAGTCCAGCGCTGCAGGATATATAACCCAAGTGTAAGGAATATCTTCTGTTACAGGACGTGCTGTATACATACCGTATAATACCAATTCTACAGGTGAGTAATCACAGAATTGTATATTCTTAGTATACAGTATGTCCTGCTCCAGATAGATTACTTACACTTGGGTTATCCTCCGCTGCACTGCAGAGACATGCAAAACAGGCTCCTCCCGGGCCCCTCAAATACCCGGGGACCTCCCTCAAATCCCTAGATTTCTCTGCAGTGCTTACTCTGCAGACATGAAATTATCACTCTCTCGCAGGTGAGCGGGGCTATTAGCCTGCGGCCCTGTTGGACTATTCCCACCCGTTCCTCGTGTGATGTGCCTCCCAGCCTGGGCTGCGCTGGTCGGGTGAAGGTAGGCAGCACCATGTGTGCTTAAGGAGCGCTGCTCCACCGCAATCCCCCACCAAAGGGTAGGCGGTATAGGCTGATGGTGAGCCTTTATGGGATGCCCCTCCCACATTATTGTCCCATGCCCCGTGTAGCGGTGGGTCCTGTACAGAGGGCCGCCGTCATCCCTCATTCTCCTTGTAGCCTTCGGGGGGGAAAGAAGGGGGGGGTGTGGGTGAGCGTGTATCGTGATTCGTGCATACAGCGTTTTGTCATGTTTTTGACTAGTATATGTGGTGTCAGCCGCTCTGACTTGTCTTTTTTTTACTATTGCAAATGCCGCCGCCGTCGCGCACGTCTTTTCCTTCATTTGGATGTTCCGCGGCGGCGTTACCTAAGATGCTTCTGCGTTCTCATTGGCTGCTTGTCTATGGGCTTCGCGCTCTTCGGGGGGGGGGGGCGGGGCCTGGCTTGGCACGCTCTGCGCCACGGCTCGCTCTGGCCCGCCCTTCGAGGTACTCTGCGCCATTTTGTCAGGTCGCGCATGTGTGTGTGACGGTTCTACTTACCGCGGTCCGTAAGTGCCCTCTCGGGCGGCTTTATACTCATTTTAGTGTGTTTGGTTCTGACACCCCTTCTTCTCATTGTGTCTTTCAGACGGGTGAATCCATTGGCTTCTCCTGGCCCGGTGTAATTGATAGTTAGGCCTTGTATAATTACTCCCACTTGCCTAGCGGGTCATTGGGGCATCCAGGGTTGCTTTATAGCGTCAATCCCTACTGGCATATTGTGCCTAATAATCACCATATGGAGGCATCTCAGGATAATGTGACCGGGGTTCCTTCAGGACAAGCCCGGCTGTTTCTAGCTTGTGGGGTCTCACCTATTAGTGGTGACAATGCACGGGTCTGTGTTCCCTGCGCACAGCAGGTGCTAACGTTGCAATCCACCCCTCCTGTGGCTGGGCCTGCACCTCGTCTCACTTTACCTACTCCCCCCAAGCTTGAGTCTCACCCCCATTGAATTGCATACAAGCGGGGATTCTCAGCCTGATGTGTCTGCTAGACTGGCCAGTGTTGAAAAATTGATTGCTAATACTTTAGCACGTAAGGCCACTGCTAAAAAGCGCCACTTAACCCCTGATGCCACTCTTTTCCCTATGGAGTCTGATGAGTTTTTGCATCTATGTGGCTATACCCCCTCGGATGAAGGGGAGCTGTTCTCTGATTCAGGATCATCTGTGGAGAGACCCAGGGGTCATGACGATTCTGGCTCTGACTCCTGGGGCCCGGATGATACTGACAGACTGCTGGTTCAGATTTTTGAGGTTCTGTCCATCTCTCCCCCTGTTGCGGCTCCTAGGCAAAGGTGTGAGCTTTTTCATACTGCTAAGGCTCGTTTGGAATTTCCTGAGCAAACCCATTTCAATAATCTCGTGCTTAAGGAGTGGGAACGTCCCAGTAGACTTCCTGGTATACCTAAGAGTTGGGACAGAAAGTACCCCTTTCCTGCTGATATGGTCACGTGCTGGTCATCCCCTCCTGAGGTGGATGCTCCTATTCTAGGGCTGTCTAACAGCTCTGTTATGCACTCCCCTGACTCTACTACTCTGCGGGATGCCGAGGACCGGCGCATTGACCAATTGGCGTGCCATGCCTTTGCATTTGTGGGGACGGCGCTTCGCCCGGTTTGCGCCTTGGCCATTACATCTGTGGCGCTCAGGTCCCTGCTCGGGCGGCTTTATACTCATTTTAGTGTGTTTGGTTCTGACACCCCTTCTTCTCATTGTGTCTTTCAGACGGGTGAATCCATTGGCTTCTCCTGGTCCGGTGTAATTGATAGTTAGGCCTTGTATAATTACTCCCACTTCCCTAGCGGGTCATTGGGGCATCCAGGGTTGTTTTATAGCGTCAATCCCTACTGGCATATTGTGCCTAATAATCACCATATGGAGGCATCTCAGGATAATGTGACCGGGGTTCCTTCAGGACAAGCCCGGCTGTTTCTAGCTTGTGGGGTCTCACCTATTAGTGGTGACAATGCACGGGTCTGTGTTCCCTGCGCACAGCAGGTGCTAAAGTTGCAATCCACCCCTCCTGTGGCTGGGCCTGCACCTCGTCTCACTTCACCTACTCCCCCCAAGCTTGAGTCTCACCCCCATTGAATTGCATACAAGCGGGGATTCTCAGCCTGATGTGTCTGCTAGACTGGCCAGTGTTGAAAAATTGATTGCTAATACTTTAGCACGTAAGGCCACTGCTAAAAAGCGCCACTTAACCCCTGATGCCACTCTTTTCCCTATGGAGTCTGATGAGTTTTTGCATCTATGTGGCTATACCCCCTCGGATGAAGGGGAGCTGTTCTCTGATTCAGGATCATCTGTGGAGAGACCCAGGGTTCATGACGATTCTGGCTCTGACTCCTGGGGCCCGGATGATACTGACAGACTGCTGGTTCAGATTTTTGAGGTTCTGTCCATCTCTCCCCCTGTTGCGGCTCCTAGGCAAAGGTGTGAGCTTTTTCATACTGCTAAGGCTCGTTTGGAATTTCCTGAGCAAACCCATTTCAATAATCTCGTGCTTAAGGAGTGGGAACGTCCCAGTAGACTTCCCGGTATACCTAAGTGTTGGGACAGAAAGTACCCCTTTCCTGCTGATATGGTCAGGTGCTGGTCATCCCCTCCTGAGGTGGATGCTCCTATTCTAGGGCTGTCTAACAGCTCTGTTATGCACTCCCCTGACTCTACTACTCTGCGGGATGCCGAGGACCGGCGCATTGACCAATTGGCATGCCATGCCTTTGCATTTGTGGGGACGGCGCTTCGCCCGGTTTGCGCCTTGGCCATTACATCTGTGGCGCTCAGGTCCCTGATCAGAAGTGTACTTGACGGTGCTCCTGATGATTTGCTACCTGATGTGTTTAATGCACTGTCTAACTGTGATGTGTTTGTAAACTTTATCCTATCTGCCTTGGATGATGCCATTAGGATGTGTGCGAGAACTTATGCCTTGGTGGTAGCTATACGCCGCGCGGTTTGGCTGCGCCAGTGGGCTGCTGACAATGCTGCAAAGAAGGCCCTCACTGGGCTTCCATTTAAGGGACTACGCCTGTTTGGGGACCGCCTAGACATTCTTGCTAAGGGAGGTAAGTTACCCCAGCGCAGACGGCAGTCTCGGCCCTTTCGGGGCCAGGGCTCCCTTTCACCCCCCTACCGTGGTGCAAAACAAGGAAAAGGGGTGTCTTTCGCGGGGGCTCGTGCAGATTCCTGGCACAGGAGCAGAGGACAATGTCCTGGCTCCTCCTGGGGGGCTAAGCCCAAATCCTCTCCCAAGCCCCCTCAGGCATGATGGGGCGCCCTCACCCGTCAGGGTGGGGGGACGGCTGCAGCACTTTGCTCACGTCTGGAGGCATCACGTCTCAGACCGGTGGATTCAGGAGGTAGTGTCCTCCGGTTACAAGATAGAGTTTGCTGTGCGGCCTCCCCCATCAGGTCCCGGATCCCCCAGGACCCTGTCTCAGCGCAGGTGTTGGCGCAGGCCGTGCAAAGCCTTCTGGGTCTGGGGGTCATTTGCAGGGTCCCCTTAAGAGAAAGAGGCAAGGGGTTCTACTCCAACCTTTTCACAGTCCCAAAAAAGATGGGTCAGTCAGGCCCATTCTGGATTTAAAGATCCTCAACAAATTTGTCAAGAACAGGCGTTTTCGCATGGAAACTCTGCGCTCGGCCATCAGCTCCCTGCGCCCAGGGGATTTCATGATGTCTGTGGACATCAAAGATGCTTACCTTCACATCCCTGTGTTTTGAGGACACCAAAGGTTCCTCAGATTCGCGTTGGAAGATCAACATTACCAATTTGTGGCCTTGCCATTTGGCCTCACTTCAGCTCCCAGAGTGTTCACCAAGGTGCTGGCGGGGGTGATGTCTCTGATGAGGTCAAGGGGCATCCGCGTGCTGCCCTACCTGGACGACATACTCATCACCTCTCGGTCTCTACAGCAGGTAGAGTTGGGCACTCAGCTGGTGGTGTCCACCCTGGAGTCCTTCGGCTGGGTGATCAATCACCCCAAGTCTTCTCTGTCCCCTTCCTCGGTGACCCTGTTCCTGGGAATGATTCTGGATACGGTTCAGTCAAGGATATTCCTTCCTCAACAGAAGGTGGAAGCTCTAACTGCGCAGGTGAGGTTCCTGCTGTCGTGTCTCCATCCCTCCCTCAGGCAGGGCATGCAGTTGGTCGGCCTGATGGTGGTGTGCTTCGAGACGGTGCATTTGCTCAGTTCCATTTGAGGCCTCTACAACTTCACCTTCTGTCAGTTTGGGACAAGGACCCAACGTCCTTGGACGGGGTCTCTGTGCTCCCCCCCTTGGTCAGGCGGTCCCTTTCGTGGTGGCTGGAACTTGCTGGTGGGCAGGTCCTTTCTGCCCCCTCCTGGGAGACGGTCACCACGGATGCCAGTCTGTCAGGATGGGGGGGATTCTGGTCCCTGTGGTTCCAGGGGAGGTGGGGGCCTCAGGAGGCCCACTTACCTATCAACATTTTGGAACTACGGGCGATCAGATTGGTTCTGGATCAGTTGACCGACCACCTGCGGGGTCTGTCTGTGCAGGTGCGCTCAGACAACAGGACGGCGGTTGCCTACATCAACCATCAGGGAGGGACCCGGAGCAGGGTACCCTCCAGGAGGTGTCGCGGATTCTGACATGCTGTGTACATCCCGGGGGCAGAGAATCTACTGGCAGACTCTTTGAGCAGGGGGACCTCTCGTCAGGGAGAGTGGTCCCTCTGCAACAGGGTATTCCAGTCCCTGTGTCACCGTTGGGGTCTACTAGATGTGGATCTGTTTGCGTCCCGTCACAATCACAAGCTCCCTTTGTCTCCCTGTCTCAGGATCCTCTGGCCTTGACCACGGATACTCTGTCCATGTCATGGCAGGAATTTCGGCTCCTGTATGTCTTTCCTCCATTCCCCCTGGGCAGGGTTCTGCGCAAGATTGCTCTGGAAGGGGTGCCAGCGATTCTGGTGGCCCCCAGGTGGCCAAGAAGAGTGTGGTTCGCAGACGTGGTGCAGATGGCAGTAGACCAGTACGTTCTGCCAGGGGTGCCAGATCTGCTCACTCAGGGCCCCTTACGCCATCCTAATTTACAAACTCTGGCTTTGACGGCCTGGCTGCTGAAACCTCCATCTTGATGGAGAAAGGCTTGTCCGCCTCGGTGGTTGATACCATGGTGAAAGCTAGGAAGAAAACTTCTTCTGCCATCTATTACAGGGTATGGCGTACCTACATTGACTGGTGTGAGTCTAGGTCTCTTCCCTGTCGGGTGTTTTCAGTTCCCAGGGTTCTGGAGTTCTTACAGCATGGGTTGGAGTCGAGACTCCAACTTAGTACTCTGAAGGGTCAGGTGTCTGCCCTGTCTGTCTTCTTTCAGAAGTCTTTTGCTCAGCATTCTTTGTTTAAGACCTTCTTCCAGGGGATTACTCATGTGCGTCCCCCACATAAACCTATGGTCCCTGTTTGGGATTTGAACTTGGATTTGTCTGCCTTGCAGGGTGCTCCCTTTGAACCTATACAGGATGCTGCTCTGGCTGTGCTTACCCTCAAGGTTGTCTTCGGTCAGGCGTGTGTCTGAGTTGGCGGCTCTGTCTATTCAGCCCCCATACTATGAGAGACACCAGGACAAGGTGGTGTTCCGCTTTAAGCCAGACTTTCTGCCTAAGGTGGTGTCTGCTTTTCATTTAAATCAAGATATTGTTCTTCCTTCATTGTGCCTTAACCCTTTAAATGCCAGCCACGTAAATTTTACGTGGTTGCCTCTCCGTCACTTAAGTGCCAGCCACGTAAAATTTACGTGCCTGGCATTTACCCCTGCTAGTGGGCAAAAAAAAAAAAAAAAAATTACTCACCTGACCCCTCGTTGGATCCGGCCGGGTCTCCTCTTTAATTTGGTGCCATCCGATCCCCCGTCCATGACCCCTATACCAGTTCACAAGGCTGGGGGAGGTGGCAAGTCACCTGCGCTAGCCGGTGACTTGCCATTAACCCCCGGCACCCCCATTACCTGCCTCCCCAAAGCCCAGGGGGGGGCAGAAGAGCCCGGGCCCACTGGCTATGCGGGCTTGTAGCCTGCAGGGCCAGGGGCCACAAAAGCTGGCCCCTGCGCCCTGTTCCTCCAAACCCTGCATAGCTGGTCCCGGGCTGGTTAGTTTGGGTAAGGGGGGGCCCATGTCATTTTTTTTTTTTTTTTATTTTAAGGATTTTTAACCCTTAAAAATCCCCCTAAAAAATGCCCCCCCCCCCCCCTCCCGGGAGGGGGGACCCTATGTCATTTTTTTTTCTCTATTTAACCCTTTGTAGTGTGGATGGTAGTTGTATTTTATTTGTAAATGTTAAAAATTACTTGTTTCAGTTAGAGGGGTCTCCTGGGCAGGAACAGGGGGCTACCGATAAATATGTGGTACCGTTCTAATCGGTAGAAATGGGGCTTTCACATGCAATATGGTTTTCCCTAATCAAATAAATTTTTTATTTAAAATAAAGGAGGCAATTTTCTAAAAAAAAATGTTTATTTATTTATTTTTTTTTACTTAATAATAAATAAAATTAATAATAAATAAAATTTACAAACAAGACATTTCATGTTAAAGCCTAAACTCTGCTGCAAAAAATATATATATAATTTTCCTGAAAATTCCAGCAAAAATGACGCAAAACATGGCGCAAAATGGGGAAAAATGACCTGTCAACAGAGGGTGACAAAATCTCAAGTAAGCTGGCAATTAAAAGGGTTAATAGTACCTCTGCATGTTGGGTATTGTTCTGTTCGGGGGACCTTGCGCTTTCAGACTTAGCTTGTTTTTTCTTGTTTGCATATTTATATTTTAGGAAAAGGTGTTTTTTATTCTGCTTTTTTATACATTTTTTAGGGAAACACTGCGCAACCAAAGAGTTCTTTGAGGGATTAATTCCAGAAAGATGAGCCCACTACAACAAGCTGGGTATGCTTAGAAAGCTTAACATGTGTACTTTCAGGGAATATATGGTTTATGGGGGATATTCCAAATGTAAAGGGTTGTTTTGGTTGAAAAATCGCAAGGTGCGCACTTTGTCTGCAGAGCTGAAATTTTCAAGAAAAATTTCCGTTATGCTCATGCTTTACTTTGGGGTGTTTGGCAACTCTTCCCTTGACAGAACCTATGCATGTTGGGTATCGTTCTGTTCGGGGGATGTTGCTTTTTCAGATTATACTTGTTTTTTCTTGTTTGTATATAGTTTTTTTAGGAAAATGTGGCTTTGATTCTCCTTTTTTATCCTTTTTTTAGGGAAACTCTTTGCAACCAAAGAATACATTGAGGGATTACTTCTAGAAAACTGTGGCCACATCAACAAGCCTGGTACATCTAGAAAGCTTGAGGTGTGTACTTCCAGAGAATATATAGTTTGTGGGGGGTATTTCAAATGTAAAGGGTTGTTTTTCTGGAAAAACTGCAAGGTGCGCATAGCCCATATCACAGTTGTTTTTTTTCTGAAAATCCCCTAAAGCTCTGTTTCAGTTTGGGGGAGTCTCCTGGGCAGGAAAAGGTGTCTACCTATACATATGTGGTACCGCTGTAACTGTGAGAAATTGGGGTTTCACACGCAATAAGATTTTATTGACAAACTTACATTTTTTATTACAAAAAAACACTACAAATTGTAAAAAATAGATTTTTTTAATTTTTTTGCACATATTTCGCCAAAAAATATTGAGAATACACCTAAAAAATGACAAACAAGACATTTCATGTTAAAGCTCAGACTCTGCTGAAAAAAACAATATATAATTTTCCTGGGAAATCCCTGGAAATCCCTTCAAAAATCACATTTGAACATGGGGAGTGCAAAATAGTGCAAAATGGTCTGGCAACAGAGTGTGACAAAAACTCCAGGTAGGCTGGCACTTAAAGGGTTAATCCTAGCAACGCTAAGGAAAGGGTTCTGCATTCCTTGGATGTGGTCAAGTGTCTGAAGTATTACCTGGTAGTCACTGCGTCCTTCAGGAAAACTGATGCTCTTTTTGTGGTCCCTTCTGGGCCCAGGAAGGGTTTGGCTCCTGCCAAGTCTACTATTAGCAAATGAATTCGCCAGGCTGTGATTCAGGCCTATTCTGCTAAGGGGAAGAATCCTCCCTTCCGCCTTACTGCTCATTCTACTCGTGCTATTTGTGCCTCTTGGGCCTTCCAGCACCAGGCTTCTGTTGAACAAGTTTGCAAGGCCGCTACTTGGTCTTCTGTTCATACCTTTTCAAAGTTTTACAAGGTTGATGTTAGGGCCTCAGCTGATGCTGTTTTTGGCCGCAAGGTTTTGCAGGCGGCAGTGGTTTAAACTGTCTGCTGTTACCTTTTTTCTTGGGGATCCCACCCTACTTTATGGACACTGCTATTGGATGTCCCAAGTGTAAGTAATCTATCTGAAGCAGGACGTACTGTATACCAAGAATAATGCAATTCTGTGAAATACTCACCTGTAGAATTGGTATTATATGTATACAGTATGTCCTGCTCCACCCCACCCTTGGTTTTGCATTATTCTGGATCCCCTGTATGGTGATTGTTATCATTGTTATAGTTACCAGTTTGGGCGGTTAAATTCTCCCGGCTTCTCGTTCACTGCTTTTCAATGCTGGGGATTTGTGGGAGGTCCCCGGGTATTTGAGGGGCTGGGAGGAGCCTGTTTTGCATGTCTCTGCAGTGCAGCGCAATCTGGCGGAGGATAACCCAAGTGTAAGTAATCTATCTGGAGCAGGACGTACTGTATACTTATAATACCAATTCTACAGGTGAGTATTTCACAGAATTGTATTTTTTCCTTCTAAGGACAACCTTGTCTAGCCTCTGCTTAAGGCTAATGGCCTTTCTGTTACTAATGACATCCTTCTGCTTGATTTTTTCTCACCTTGGAGAAGAGAAAATCACATACACTGAATGATATACCCAGTTGCTGTTACATGAGACCAAATGCAAACTTACCTGGTTCTGGGTTCATTCGTTTCCATGTTCTGCAAACTGCAATGACACTTATGTTAGCTTTGGCTGCAAAGTATTGAAGGTAGCAACTTGCGCTTCTGTCCTATTACCTATTACTTCAGCCCAATGCAGCCCTCTTTAGAGGTGGTTTTACTAGCCTTGTTTTTACATGCTTTGGAGTGTAATGATTGGATCTGTCTCTTTAATTAGAAGATACATTTCCCTGTGGTCATGATACAATCCTATTTTTACAATGCAATGCAGCTCCCACCTTGTGGCTGCGCATTGTGAGTTGTAAAGAACTGTGTTCTAAGATTGTTGCTTGCTACAACTAACAGCCTGTTCTTCTACTCAGGGTTATGTACCCAGTTTTGGAACTCCCATGCTTACTATCTGCACAATCTAAAATAAAAGGAATACATTGGAATCTATTTTTTCTTTTTTCTAAACACAATGTTTTAGTATACAATTGCATAAATAGTTTGCTCCATTGGTTTGTTACATAATGTTTATTATTTATACATTTTTACATTGCAAAGGAGATAAGTACTATCAAGGACACTTATTATGTCTCACTGCAGAGGCTGGGAAGTACAAATATTTCAAAGTAGAATAGGAACCATATGAGAGTTTACGTATTCTGGGTAATTCTCATGAAAGTCAATAGAAATGATGTGGAGAGGGAGCCCAGGCAATGCGTGTATTGGCAAAGGGCTGTTTTTACAGGCTGATTTTGCTCAGTAGAAATTTGAAAATGCATCAGATAAACTAACAGTCTGTTGCCCCTGGAGATCAATTTCCTGTGCTGTTGCAGTTGACCATGCTGAGGTTAATAGGGAAACACCTGCCTGCTTCTGCTGTTCATTCTCTCCTGCTCCATGTGTAATACATTCATTTTTGAAACTATAAACAATTATGCTGCAGTTCTTCAGGAAATTAGCTGAAACTGTAGAAAGCTATTAAGTCGAAAGATCAGCTGAGAAGGAATCTTAAGTTGAACATTACTAGGATGCCCTTTTTGTAATCCCTGTAGGCTTTGGTTTTATTTTACATTAGCAATAAAAAAAAAAAGTACATATTAACCCTTTAAACGCCAAGCATGTAACTCTGTACTTTGTTGCCTCTCCTGTCATTAATCACCAAAGAGTTACGTGGCTTTCCCCCCTGCTAACCCCTCAATCAATCCTGCCGGGTCTTCACCAAGCATAACCAGCCCAGAGACCAGGTATGAGGGCTTGTAGAACAGGGTGCAGGGTCCAGCTTTGGGGAGGCAGATAATGGGGGGTGCTGGGAGTTAATAGCAAGTCACCAAATAGCCGCAGGTGACTTGCCAGACACCGAGCTTTGTGAACTGGTATAGGGGTCTCATGGATAAATGTAAAAAAACGACAATAGATCCATCTCCGAGCACTGTGTCCCATGATGATCACTCCGGAGTCTGTTCTCCTGATGCTGCTGGAAGTCTGTATTCCTGCTGAGTGATGGGACATACAGAGTTAAAAAAATTACATAGAGTTCATCCATTTTTGGGGGGATTTTTAAGGGTTTAAAACCCTTAAAAATCCCCCCCAAAATAGTGTGGGGTCCCCCTACTTAGCATAACCAGCCCAGGGACCAGCTTTGCTGGGCTTGTTAGCACATGGCACAAGAGCCAGCTTTTGTGGCCCCTGGCCCTACAAGGCTACAAGCGTGCACAGCTTAAATGGCCCCTGGCTCATCTGCGCTTTGGGGAGGCAGGTAATGTGGGGCTGGGGGTTAATGGCAAGTGACCCGCCAGCCCCAAACCTTGTGAACTGGTATAGGTCATGGTTCCCTTACGAGTTCACAAAGTGTTGAATGTAAAAAAAGAACACCACACAGAGACAAACATTTTCTATTTATATATTTTATTTTTTTAACTCACCTAAGATCCCCTGTTTTCTAGCGTGCAGTAACAGTTGCAGGGGTGATCGCTAAAGGGGGGGGGGGGATAATTTTTCTTTTATTATTACAGCAGCAAGTGTCAGCAGGGGGGGGCTGGCTGTTTTAGGCCCCTTCCTGAAACTGGAAGACATCTGGGTGGGGATTGGATGCCCACCAGTTGAAGCTGATGGATCCAGGTCATCAGACCCTTTACATTGTGGATATTAGTTGTATTTTACCATAGTTTCGCCCTATAAGAGGCACCTATGTTTCCCCAAAAGTGGTGGGGGATATCAGTATGTCTTATCGGGCGAATGTAAAAAAAAAAAAAAACACGTACATTCCATGGATCCCCCGACGCCGTAGTTTTTGCTGCCTGCCTTCTCCGCTGCAAATTCAGAGCCCCTGGGTAGGGCGTGGCCTGTGACTTCTGCCAGAGTCCACCTTGTCCTGGTGTCGCTCAAAATAAGGAGGTTTGATGGAGAGCGCCGCCAACTCAGAAACACGCCTGACAGAAGTAATAGCCACCAAAAAGGCTACCTTAAGAGTCAAGATGGGCAAAGCGGCCTCACAGAGAGGCTCAAAAGGACGACCCTGCAGAGCAGATAAAACCAGATTCAAATCCCAAACTGGTAACATAGGTTTATGTGGCGGACGCACATGGTAAAGCCCCTGGAAAAAAGTCTTAACCAAACGGTGACTGGCAAAAGATCTTTGGAAAAAAATTGACAGAGCTGAAACATGACCTTTGAGGGTACTAATTTGAAGGCCCAAATTCAAACCATGTTGCAAGAATTCCAGAATCCTGGGAACAGAAAACACCCGACAGGGAAGAGATTTGGACTCATACCAGGCAATGTAAGCATGCCAGACCCTGTCGTAGATAAAGGATGAGAACTTCTTCCTAGCCCTAATCATGGTATCAACAACAGAGGCAGGCGAACCCTTTTCCATCAAGATGGTGGTTTCAGAAGCCAAGCCGTCAAAGCCAGCTGCCCCTGAGTGAGCAGATCTGGAAACTTGGGCAGGAGGTACTGATCTACTGCCAACTGCACGATGTCTGCGAACCACACCCTTCTTGGCCAACAGGGGGCCACCAGAATGGTTGGCACCCCTTCCTGAGCTACCTTGCGCAGCACCTTGCCCAACAGAGGAAACGGAGGGAACACATAGAGGAGTCGAAACCCCTTCCAAGGCATTGCCAGCGCATCCGTGGCAAAGGCCAGAGGATCCTGTGACAGAGAGAAAGAATGGAAGTTTGTGATTGTGACGTGAAGCAAACAGATCCACATCCGGCAGACCCCAGCGGTGGCACAGGGAGTGTAACACCCTGTTGCTGAGGGACCACTCCCCTAGCCGAGACATCCCCCTGCTCAAAGAGTCTGCCTCCAGGTTCTCCACCCCTGGGATGTAAACTGCCGAGATGCAGGAGACATTCTCCTCCGCCCAGGACAGTATCAGGGACACTTCCTTGAGGGCTCGCTTGTTCCGAGTCCCTCCCTGATGATTGATGTAGGCCGTCTGGTTGTCCGATCGGATCTGAACCGCCCGACCCCGAAGGTGTGGGGTCAACTGGGAAAGGACCAACCTTATCGCCCGCAGTTCCAGAATGTTGATGGGGGCATGGGCCTCCTGAGGGCCCCACTGACCCTGGAACTTCAGAGACTTCCAAAAACCCCCCCAACCTGTCAGACTGGCATCTGTGGTGACAGTCTCCCAGCACGGAGGCAGAAAGGTCCTGCCCACTAGGAGATTCCTTGAGTCCAGCCACCACGAGAGGGACTGACTGACCAGAGGGGACAGAACAAATGTCTGTTCCAGGGACACAGGGTCCCAATCCCAAACTGACAAGAGGTGCAACTGAAGAGGTCTCATGTGAAACTGAGCATAGGGAACCGCCTCGAAGCATGACACCATCAGGCCCACCAGCTGCATCCGCTGCCGAATGGAGGGATGATGACAAGAAATCAGAGACCGTGCCTGCATCTGCAGGCTCTCCACCTTCAGATGAGGCAGAAAAACCTTTACCTGAGATGTATCCAGCGTCATTCCCAGAAAGGACGTCACTAAGGATGGAGACAGAGAAGACTTGGGGTAGTTGATCACCCAACCGAAGGACTCGAGCGTGGAGACCACCATCTGGGTATCCAGCTCGGCTTGATGGAAGGACTGAGACGCAATCAGAATGTCGTCCAGATAAGGAAGGATGCAAATTCCCTGGGATTTCAACAGAGCCATCACCCCCGCCAAGACCAAACGATAAGGACCTGGAAAGATAGGAACATGAAGGTAAGCATCTTTGATGTCCACAGAAGTCATGAAGTCGCCCAGGCGCAGGGTACTGACAGTCTCCATGCGAAAATGCTTGAACCTGACAAGTTTGTTGAGGCGCTTCAAGGATGGGCCTCAGGGACCCATCCTTTTTGGGGACAGTGAACAGATTGGAATAGAAACCTCTGCCCCTTTCCTGGAAAGGCACCAGGCAAATGACCCCCAGACCAAAAAGGCTTTGGACCGCAAGTCGCAAGCCCTGAGCTGACAAGGGATTATGAACCATCCGGGATCTGATGAATCTTGGGGGCGGCCAGGCTGCAAACTCTATCTTGTACCCGGAGGACACCACCTCCTGAATCCACCGGTCTGAGACGCGCAGTCTCCAAACGTGAGCAAAGAGCCGCAACTGTCCCCCCACCCGGATGGATGAGGGCGCCTCTTCATGCCTGAGGGGGCTTGGGGGAAGATCTGGACTTGGGACCCTGTGAGAGACCGGGGCGACCACGGCCTCTACATGCCCCTGCAAATGGTGCACCCCGACCGGACCTGGTAGCATGGAAGAAGGGGAGGGAAGAGCCAGCTCCCCGAAAGGGCCGCGGCTGCCTCCTGCGTTGAGGCAGCCTACCATCCTTGGCAAACAGATCCACGCTCCCCAAAGAGATGTAGCCCAGTAAAGGGGAAGCCAGTGAGAGCCTTCTTAACAGCATTATCAGCCACCCACTGACACAGCCAAACAGAGCGGCGTATAGCCACCAAAAGGGCAGAAGTCTTACCACACATCCTGACCGCATCATCCATAGCAGAAAGAATAAATGCCACAAATTCATAGCAAAGCAGGAGGGATCTATACTCCTCCCCCCTATTGGCATCCGAGGCATTATCCAGAAGGCACTTGAGTAGCCCTTTAAGAGCAAGAGCCATGATGACAGAAGTGCACACAGGGCACAGCGCAGTCCCTGCACAAGCAAATGCGTGACAGGCCAGCTGATCAACACGCCGGTCCTCACCATCCCTCAGAGTAGAAGTGTCAGGGGAATGCATGACCGAGGTATTGGACAACCCAAGCACGGGAGCATCCACCTCGGGGGGACACGACCAGCGCTTAACCACATCAGCAGGAAATGGATACCTCCTGTCCCAACTCTTAGGCACCGCGGGCAATCTGCTAGGACGTTCCCACTCCTTGAGCACCAAATTATTGAAGTGGATCTGCTCAGGGAACTCCAAGCGTTGTTTAACAGTGGGAAAAAGCTCACCCTGCTGCCTTTTAGCCGGGACAGGAGGTGTAATACACAGTACTTCAGAAATGTGAGTCAACAGCCCGTCCGAATCCTCAGGAGACCATGGGTCTTCTCCAAAAGGAGACCCAGTACCACTATAAACCTCCTGCTGCTCCTCAGAGGACTCAGAATCAGAGAAAAGTTCCCCCTCTTCTAGGGGAACAGGCCAGGGAATGAAAACTGTCCCTCATCCTCCTCAGGAAAAAGGGAAACAGTGGGAGTTAAATGCTGGTTCTTGCCAGAAGCCTTACGGGCTTTCCAGGCTGGCCACCCGCAAAGCCAAGTCATAATGTGATTCCCCACTAGCATGTCCCTCACTAGGGGTCAAATGAAGGCACGGGGGGGTAGGTGATGTAGAAGGGGGCGCAGAGCTGGGCAGGGGATACCCCACACGCGACACACAGCTGGGCTTGTCCTGAAGGAACCCCAAGCACATTATCTCTGGAAGCCTCCATATGGTGATTAAAATGGGCACAGTGGCCAGTATAGGGTTAAGGCTAGCAAGAGCCACCCGGGATGCCCCAAAACCCGCTAGGGAAGGTGGGAGATGACAAAAGGGAAGAGGGCTGGGAGGAACCACAGTCATGTTAATCCCGCCTGAAAGACATAAAAAAAAACACACATAACATTCCCATAATGTGGTGACAAGAGCACAATACAACCCCGAAGGGGACTCACGGACCAAGAAGCCGATCGCACATTCAGGCAGGCCAGCAGCGTGTCGCAGTACCGCAGGTCAGGAGAAGACAAACTTCAAACAAAATGGCTTCTGCAAGGACCTTGAGGGGTGGGACGCGGAGGTGAGACGCAAAAAGCATCATCCGCGGGATCCGCACCCCCCGGAAGAGAGCAAATCGCGCTCTACGATACCCTCCAGCGCCAATGACAGCGCAGCAAAACATGAGGTGAATGTCGCCACCAGCCGCGGAGCGCCGCACAAACGGCGCGGCGGCGAGCGCGGACAATAAGAGTAAAAAACAGACAATAATACAATGTGAAACACACCGCCTACCGCCCCCCCCCCCCCCCGGAGAACTCCCCAGGGAGAGAGAGATGTGGGGAAGAGCAGCAATGGTAGGCGCACCCAAAGCATGCTTAGCTAGGGAGGAGGGGGGGCAAGGGAAGGCCCACTATAAGGCAGGAAGGGGCATCCCACAAGGCTCACCATAAGCCTGAACCGCCTACCCTTGCAGGTACAGGGATTGCGGTTGGAGCAGCGCTCCGCCAGCACCTGACCCTGGCGCTATCCTATCTTCACCCGAACCAGGCAGCCGAGGCTGGGAGGCAATGGGTCCAGAATGGGTGGGAATAGTCCTGCAGGGCCGCAGGCTGGTAAGCCCCGATCGCCTGCATAATATAGAGAGCCATCTTCTATCTTCGCAGTCCAGACTGCAGAAGGAAACTGGGAATTTGTGGGAGGTTCCTGTCCTTTTATAGGGCCGGGAGACGCCACAAGTCTCTTCTGCAGTCCACTGCGCCACCTTGTGGCAGATATCCCAAGCGTAAAGAATATTAGTGAAACAGGACTTGCTGTATACTTGGAAAAAGTAAAGGATTGTGACAAAAGCTAAAGCCAGTAATTACATTTTGCTGAAAATACAAAATGCTCATTGGCTAGTCTATTTAAACTCTCAAGTCTCATTGCGTGTTGTTTTTATATGGCTCCTCATTTCTTGAAACGGTGTGATCTTTTCTGAGCAAACCGCAGACATCTATAAAATAAACACACACTCTCTGTGTAGGTATAGTTGCATATACTCTTGAATGGATGTAACAGAAGTATTTTGTGATTACTTTAAAGCTTCAGATATTTCACAGCATATCTGGGCCCCCGTAAATTACTTCCACATCACATCACTCTGTTTAAGAAGATAAATTAGGCTATTTTATCCTTTAATTACTGAGTCTTTACAAGCTTCCATGGACTTCCCCCTTGCTGTTGTAATTACGTGATACTTTTGCTATAAATAACCGGAAAGTGTTTAGTCTCGGCACTCTGTGATTGAGTTTTTTTTTCCCTAGTGTGAAACACGTTTCCTAAATCACCATTTCCGTTGTTCAAGTGGCACGCTTAAAGTGAATTGCCAGCCCATTTTTTTGGTATGGCTACCTTCCATAAACTAGTATGTTGCTTGAAAGAAAAAGTTGAGTTTTAAATAAGGCAAAATCTAATAATGATAAAAAGTGGAATTAAAAAAATTAAATAACAATAGAGATAATAAGCAAAGGAAAATCAGTATTAAATTAAAATTCGACTACATGATCTGTCTTTTTGTGTTTTGACTAGGTCCACTTTAGGGTGTAGTCACACGGGTTATTGATTATTATTGAGTAAACTGAAACATGGCACCAGTCATTTATGGTTAATGGCTGCTGCATAATATAGTAATATGGAAGAAACAAAATACAAGCTATTATCTACCTGAGTTAATAAGTCACGTTCTCTCCGCCAGCACAAATGCAATAGCTAGCATTACCTACCTCAGTGTGACCACCATGCATCACTTTATTGGCCAATGCAGGCTATGGATTTATACTAAAATTTCCTTTCCTCTGCAATCAGCTCCCCTATCAATTTGTGCATCTGTTACACAAGTGAGTGTTGCGGTGGCTGGGGATTCACACAGCCCAGCCATATTATGATGCCCCAGGGGAAGATAAGTGGCTGACCCTGGAATCCCAGGGCCACGCCATGAGGGGTTTCATAATTTCATTCTCCTCATTTTGGTGGCTCTCCTCTACACCTTTTCAAAAATCACAACATCCTTTCTATGTACTGGTGCCCCTGGGCTGCACATTATTACATCCCAAGTGCTATGTTACTTTACATTTATCTACATTGAAATTCATTTGCCAAGTGAATGCCCAGACACTTAAAGGAGAGGAGAGGTCACTTATACACTGAAACTGAAGGAAACTCCCGCAAAGCTTGTGGTTTGTTCTCTCCTGGTAGTAATAAAATCCAGGGGTGACAGAGAATGTCACCCTAATTTCCTATTTCTTCCATTAAAGTGGACCAACACCCAGGGGTGATCACCTCACTCACCGCGGGACATCCGAGATCGGGATATCACGCGGGGTGAAACCCCCCAGAAAACCCCCAAACTCCTTACCTGATCCGCCGCCGCCGCTGCCTCCCATCTGTGAATGGCCGGCGGGCGCACGCCGAAAGTGACGCGCGGGAGGCGGCGGCAGACGCACTGTCCTGGACGCCGCTGGCACCCGCTTGGACGCCGGCGTGGAATGGACGGCGCGGTCACGTGGGAGCGGGGAGAGGTGAGTTTTTTGGGGTTTCTGGGGGGTTTCAGAGAGCGGGACACCCCCGATCGGGGTGCCCCGATGAAGTGGACCAAAACCCAGGATAGTCAAAATCCTGGGTGTTGGTCCACTTAAAAAAAACAAAAAAAAAAACTTGCCTGCCTGGATATTTGTTGATGCCGGGTGTATAAGTGACCCCTCCTGCCGCCATCCAGCACCATTATATGGATTTTTGTCATTATTAATATTATTGTTTATTTATATAGCGCCATCATCATCATCTTGTGTAGCACTTTACAAAGTACCCATTGGGCCATTTTTCGTGATAGTGCTCCTTTAAAGTGTCCCAAGTCAGCCTGAAGCTTGTGAACATCTTCAACTGCATTGAGCTACATATCTTGAGGTAATCTGCAAAAATAGAGACAATACCATTCATTCCATCTTTTATATAATTTATAACATCCGGGGACCATTCAAAGTAAACTCTGCACACTATCCTTCAGCCAGTTTTCAAACCATTTACAGATTGTATTTCCTAACCCCGATTACCTCAATGTGAGGGAAACTGTCAAATGCTTTTAAAGAATCCTGAAAAACTATATCTACAGCCGCCCCTCTGTCCAGGCTTCTACTCACCTTATCATAGAAGCCAATCAAGTTTGCTAGTCTGGCACCTTCTGTCCTTAGTAAAACCTATAGATAGATATATTACTGTCTGCCTGTTTCTTTTAAACTTTCTGTTCAGCCCTGCCTTAGCAACTGACACCTTTTTTGTTTTTTTTTCCTGTGCACCAAGTTGTAGTTTAGAAGACATGTAATTGTGTATAATGCAAATATACTCTTTACAAATGAAACAAGCTTCTATGTACACTGCAAAATGTTGTGGAATATGTGTCAGCACCATATACACGAGGAAAATAAATATCAATAAATTAAGACCATCTTCACCTTTTTTAGGAGAGGTGTCTGTACTAATTGTGACTATCTCATCCCCTGGAAAGAAAGTGGACATTTAGGTCGCAACTTGTCTTACATGTTGATCTTTCCATTACTAACTGCATTGTTCAGAACATGGACCTACCATGACCTTTACTGGACTGCAGACTCTATACACCTCTGAAACGTGTTGATGATTTAAACTTGCATTATGCATGGTTGCATCTAGCAGAGTATAAGCCTGATTTCACATGACATTACACTGCTTTGTGTAATTAGCTTATGGATCAAAGTAGTCGCTTGACCATTGCCTCAAGACAGATGTGCTACATTAAAGGAGGACTATTGCTAAAAAATCTAACTAAATATGCTGGATGGCATCAGGAAATGCCCCGTCTGGCTTATTTCTATTTATTCTAAGCATACAGCACGTCCTGCTCCAGAATAGTAATAACATGTGGGTAATCCTCCGCCTCGGGCGCCGTGCACTGCAGACATGTAGAAAACAAGCTCCTCCCGGCCCTACATATACCGAAGGACCTCCCACAAATCCCCAGATTTCTCTGCAGTGCTGAACTGCGAAGACATGAAGTATCACGCTCTCGTAGGCGAGCGGGGCTTTACAGCCCGAGGCCCTGCGGGGCTATTTCCACCCGTCCTCTTCGGAAGAATATGCCTCCCAGCCTGGGCTGCGCGGGTCGGGTGAAGGTAGGCAGCACCTGGTGTGCTGAAGGGAGCCACGCTCCACCGCAATCCCCCTCCATAGGGTAGGCGGTTAGGCCGATGGTGAGCCTCTAGTGGATGCCCCTCCCGCATTCTTGCCCGTGCCCCTCACAGACTTAGTCCATGGACGCTGTCCGCTTCTCCCTCGCTTCCTCCCGTAACTCGGGGGAAAAGAAAGGTGGGGGGGGGGGTATGTGTGGCAGTCCTAGTGTTAAGTATCACGTTAAGGCCTTTGGTTTTTAATTTTATTGGGTGTCAGTGTCGCTCTTCTGCAATACATTGTGTGGGGGGGGGGAGGAGGGGGCGGTTGGTCTGGGAGGTACCAGGTTATCTTGGGCAAGGCGCTTCTGAATCAAAGTTCAGAGAGAAGTCAAAGATAGGTTTGGGTTGGTCCCTCTTAGAGTGGTGTCCCCCGGGTCTTATAGTGTTGCCCTGTGTGACATCCTCTAGAGGTGTTCCAGGTGCGCCTTGTTGTTTCCCTTTAAAAGATTTATTTTCTTGTGTGCAAATTCAATTTTATTTTCAACATTTTCATCGACATTTTCATAGACAATACAAGATATAAAGTATAAACTATACACGTATAAATAGAAATATGGATATATACACTATATACAATAAATAAGGTTCTTTCACCAGTTACCCCTGTTTCAGGGTTATTTTGCTGCTAAATCTCCTCTTTGTGACAGGTATATTGGATTTATAGTCCCTTGTTTGTAGCAAGTGCAGTTTGTAGCAAGGATGCTGGGCTTGTGATCCCTCTTTTGTAGCAAGTGAAATAGGTTTGCATGTAATCCCTCATTTGTAGCAAGTTTGCATACGCGTTTCGCTCTGATGGCTTCTTCAGTGCGTTTAGGTCTGCATGAGGATTGTATAGGGATGAGTGATGCATGCCCAGCGAAGTGGTATATAATAATATAGTATGATATTCACATGGTGTGAACCATTAGGGAACTGCCTCCCTCTGTCCTCTCTTATTCACTGCTATGGGGGGAATGTTCTGTGAAGGAATTTTCTGGATCAATACTTGGACCTCGTATTGTATATTAATTGTATATTAACAATTTCATTAATTGTTTTCTTCTGCAATACAGTTGCGAGCCGTTTGTCTTTCATTAACAACTGCCTAGACGGCAGCATCATTTCCAGCGTGTCAGCATCTTTATGCATTCGCCTTCTATCCAACTGTTCTACTTATTTCTGTTGGTTAGAGCTTCGCGCTCTTTGGGGGAGGCGGAGGCTCGGCATGACGCGCTCCGCGTCACAGCCTGGCCGGCCCGCCCCTCGAGGTTCGCTTTGTGCCATTTTGACAATCTTCGCGAGCGTGGTGCGGTCCGCCTCCTCCCTTGGTCATGTAAGTGCCCTCCGGGGCTGCATGGTTCTATGTCTATTCGGCTGCGCATGGCACTGACTCCACCCCTCTTGTCCCATTATGTCTTTCTTTTACAAAGGTTTTATTAAGGGTTTCAAGTACAAAAGACAGCATATCAAAAATCACATGCTATGACATTGTCTAACAGATGTGTCTTAAACTGTTGTCAACTGAAATAAAGCTTATAGTCTCTCTGCTGACTATTATGGATCTTGTTGTCTGATTTCGTGCGCTGGTGTCCTGGATTTGACGGATAAAAGGATATAAAAGAATATTTAACTGAAATTTAGTTGAACTGGTTGCTGATTAAACCTTCTAAGGTAAACCTTGATCTTAATCTTTGCTTTGGTCCAAAGTGCTGTCTTTGCTGATATCAAACATTATAGACATAGATTTTAAGAATAACACAAACAAATTAGAGTTGGAAGAAATAGGTTTGGAGCGGGTGGGGGGGGGGGGGGGGGGAGATTACCAGGGATGGTGTATTGGTGTTCTTCAGGATAGTCCAGAGGGGGGGGGGGGGATTAATTACACCGGGAAGACCGGGTCAACCCGGGAGTTCTGCAGGCCTATATATTCCACCCATGGGTCCCACACTTTCCTGAACTTATCATAGGAATCATTTACTATTGCCGTTATTTTTTCATTGCAAAGGGTGTCAGATATTCTATTTTGTATCTCTGACCAAGGGATGGAGGGCGTTTTCCAACACCTGGCTATCGTGGCTTTCACTAGTGCGAAAATATGGAGGGCTAAATGCCATCCTGCTTTGGAGAATGTGCCCATTTTCAGAGACAGAAGGGCTTCCCATGGGTCTTTGTTCAATGGTGTATGAAGGACTTCTGATATAACTTTATAGGCCCTATCCCATATGTCTCTAGTTACCGGGCAGTCCCACCAGACATGCATCATGTCACCTCTGACGTTACAGCCTCTGAAGCAGCAAGGGGATTCTGAAGGGGATAATTTATTGATCCGATCAGGGGTGTAGTACCATCTGAACATCACTTTGTATGCGTTTTCCAGCACTAGAGCGTTACTGGATACTTTCTTAGTTTGGCCCCAAATCCCTTGCCAAGCTTCTGGGGGCTTTGTATCTCCCAATTCTGACTCCCATCTTGCCATATAGGCGTGCCTGATCGGGTTTGGTGGGGTGGCCAGAACTGAGTATATACCAGAGATGAGTCCGCCACTGAAGTGATTGCGTATACATCTAAGTTCAAAGTCTGTTCTCCTATAAGGAGGGGAGGATTGTTTTAGTAAGCATTTAATAAAGTGTTGTATTTGAAATAGTCTGAACATCTCATGTGGCGGGAATGGATCTCTGGGTGACAGCTCTTGCATAGATTTCATTCTTGTCGGTATACATAAATTGTCCACTATCATAAGATTTTTCTGTGTCCACCAGTTAAAGCTGGTTGGATGTGTGATTCCCGGAGGAAACATATGGTTGCCTAACAACGGAGCAGCTGGTGTGTGGGGTGAAGTGAACTGGTGCTTAATTTTGTCCCATATTGATAAAGAGAATGAGAGTATGGAGGGGAAAAGTTTGGGCCTGCGTGCTTTGGGTGTCCATAATAGAGCAGCTGGCAACGTCGTACCACATTGCATTCTGTCAATGGAGACCCAAGTGGGAGCATAGTTAGAGGTGTGCAGTAGAACTAGTGGAGCTATTTGGGCAGCAAGGAAATACTTATGTAGGGATGGGAAGGCAAGGCCGCCGTGTTCCTTTTTGCAGAACAGTGTGGCTTTTTTAACCCTATGTTTAGCTTTGTTCCAGGTGTATGCTAGAATTTTCCGTTGTGCTGTATCTAGCGCCTTTTTCAGGACTAGTATTGGGAGGACCCTGAATAAGTACAAGATCTTAGGAAGGAATACCATTTTCAACGCCGCTATTCGAACTAGCCAGGATAGCCTCACCATTTGCCATGATGTTAGTAATTTATCAAGAGTTTTGAAAAGTTCTGGGTAGTTTGCGTTGTAGAGCTTATCATAGCTGTTTGTAAGTTTGATTCCTAAATAGGGTAGTTTCTGGGTCCAGGTCCAGGCAAAGTTATTAGTTAATGTTTGTCTGGTATTGCTTGTTAAGGAGATATCTAAGGCTGTTGAATTTGAAGCATTTAGTTTTAGGCCTGAGATGTGTCCGAAGTCTGAGAGGAGTTTAATGGAATTGGGTGCTGAGATGTGGGGGGATGTCAACATGAGGAGCATGCCATCTGCAAATAGAGATATCTTATGGTCTTGATTAGCTAGTGGGATTCCTTTAATGGAGGGGTTTTGCCTCATTTTCATTGCTAGAGGCTCCAAGGCTAAAATAAATAATATGGGAGATAGGGGACAGCCCTGCCTGGTGCCTCGCTGTATGGGAAAATTTGAGGAGTTAAAGCCAGCATATTTAATGTGGGCGGATGGTTGGGTGTAGATGGCTGAGATCCAGGAAAGGAAGCCGGGGCCAAACCCCCATTTTTCCAAAGTGAAGTGGAGGTATTGCCAGGAGAGGGAGTCAAAGGCTTTTTCTACATCAAGAGAGAGTAGCATGGCTTCAAGGTTAAGACCCTTTACGCCTTCTATTAGTTGTAATATTCTTCTGACTCCGTCTCCAGCTTGTCTCCTGGGCACAAAGCCTACTTGGTCCCTGTGTATTATGTCCCCAAGAAACTCATTAATTCTATTAGCTAATATTTTAGTTAGTATTTTTAAATCTATATTCAGTAGTGATATTGGCCTAAAGTTTGTCCAATTTTGATGGTCCTTGCCCGGTTTGGGTATCATGACTATTGCTGCTCTCAGCATATCTGGGTCCATGTGATGGCCTTGTTTTATATAATTGTACACTTTAGCCAAACGTGGGGCTATGATGGGGGCCAGTTTTTTATAGAAGAGAGCTGAGAATCCGTCAGGCCCAGGCCTTTTATTGGTTTTTAATGTTTTAATTGCTTTTAGTACCTCTTCAACTTTAATATTATCATCCACCATTTCCTCTTGGGTTGTGGTGAGAGAGGGTACTTTGAGGTCTTCAAAAAAGGCCTGAGCTTTAGGGATGTCCAGTTGAGAGGGGGCGTCATATAGTTCAGAGAGGCCCAAGGAGAATTCTTCTAGGACTTTCTCTGGGTTACTAGTGATTAGCCCCGAGCAGGTTTTGAGCTTTACAGGCTTTTTTACTTGGTCTTGGCATTTGAGCTGGGAAGCTAAAAGTGTCCCAGGTTTATTTGCGGAGATGTAGTACCTTTGTTTGGCCCTCCTGTATCTTCCCTCTACTTCCTCTGTTTGTAGGAGGTTGAGCTTGGTTCTAGAGCGCTCCATTTTATTCTGGTGCTCTGGGGAGAGGTTAGTTTTAAAGTTCTCTACATCTCTCAAATATTGTGCCTGTAATTTGTTTGCAAGGGCTATTCTTTCTTTCTTCTTCCTGGAAGCCAGGCCCAAGAAGTACCCTCTCATGACTGCTTTAAAAGCTCCCCACAGCATCGTTTGGGGAGTTTCTTGATTTTCGTTGGAAGTAAAGTAATTCATAGCAGCCTTCCTTGCCTCCTCCACTAGGTGTGTTGAGGATAGGAGGGAGTCATTTAAAGTCCAGGAGGAGGGTTTGGGCTTTATCATTAGAGAATTGCATGAGATGGCCACCAGGTCGTGATCTGACCAGGGGATTGGGTGTATCCTGGCTTGCTCAACTCGTGGTAAGAAGGAGGAGGGGATAAGGATATGGTCAATTCTTGTGGAAAGTTTATGTGGGGCAGAATAATGTGTATAGTCTTTCCTGTGGGGGTGTAGGTCTCTCCACGGGTCTGACAGCCCATAGTTTCCTAACAGGTCTGCGAACCGCTTACTGTCTTGGGTCACTTGGGCATTTGGGGGCAGGGACCTGTCCATGCAGGGGTGAAGGGTCAAATTAGAGTCTCCGCATAAAAATACTGCACCTTTTCTATGTTTCTGTACTAAAGAGCACATATGCTCTAAGAAGGGGATTTGCTTTGTGTTAGGGGCGTAATATGTAAGGAAGGTTACCTCGGAGTCCTGGAGAGTACCCTGTAAGAGAAGGTATCTCCCATCAGGATCCGCAATCTGTTTATGACATATAAATTGTGTGCCATTGCGGAAAGCTATTAGGACTCCTTTTTTCTTCTTTTGACTGTTAGCCTGAAGGAATAAGGAGAACTTGTGGTTTAAGTGTTTTGGGGAGGAGTTAGATGAAAAGTGTGTTTCTTGGAGGCAGACTACGTCTGCATGGATTGAGTTGAGGTACTTAAAGCGGACCTTCACTCTAAATAAGAGTCTATCTTATATGTTTCCCACACCCTGTACATACAGATTGCTCACATTAAAAATCATCCTACCTGCATCTACTGCATTTTATAAGCCTTTAAACATCCAAGATGGCGGCTTATGGAAGCTGCCATTTTTGCAGGCAGCCTGCAAACAGGAAGTGCCTGCAAACAGGAAGTGACTGTGCTGCTCTGCATTCTGGGACTGCTGACCTTTCCCTGACCCCAGCTCTGCTCTGTCTGAGCAAAGCACAGCTATAACCTGCCCCCCTGTACCTTATCCCACTCTCCTCTCCTCAGTAAGTGTGATGCTTCTGAGTCAAGATGGCGGCGCCCGTATCCTAAATTCCCGAACAGAGTTGCAGCCCAGTGGGGGAAAGTATAATAAATTAGTGACTAAACATGTAAAATATATTAATTTTAGATGCTGAGGAATTTTTTTTTAAGAGTTTGGGCTTTTCATTAAATCATGGTGAAGGTCCGGTTTAAAGGCTCTGGAACGTTTATTGGGCGAATTAAGGCCCTGGACATTTAGTGATACAATGTTAGTCACCATGGTGTGTTTTGGGGGCGTCTATGTGCTGAGGATATACTATCCCTGGGGTTGGATATATATGTAGGAGGGAGGGAGGAGGAGGAGAGGGGGATGGGTAGGTGGGGGGATGCAGAAAGAGAAACAAAACATATATATATGCAACAGAAAACATTATGAACAAGTGATCTTTGCACACCTTTGTGTGCGCCTATTCCAGATGCTCGGAAAGAAAATAACAAGGTATTTCCGTGCACTGGAAAGTGGGGTGAGCTCCTTTAAGATCGGGAGGCTATTCTGTAACATTACATAAAAATACAACTATAACATTTTCAAGTTATGAGTATATGAACCTCAGAGCGGTCCTCCGCCGGGTCCGGCCCCGCCACCAGCAGGAGAGACCCACCGAGGCGGACACCAGGCCAGGCAGAGTCCCGCCCCACAGCCCAATTTCACATTTTGTCCCACCACTAGGCCAGCGACCCGCATCTATAGGATGCCCCGCCAAGGTTCATGCCCACAAGTGATGGCCACCAGGTCGTGATCTGACCAGGGGATTGGGTGTATCCTGGCTTGCTCAACTCGTGGTAAGAAGGAGGAGGGGATAAGGATATGGTCAATTCTTGTGGAAAGTTTATGTGGGGCAGAATAATGTGTATAGTCTTTCCTGTGGGGGTGTAGGTCTCTCCACGGGTCTGACAGCCCATAGTTTCCTAACAGGTCTGCGAACCGCTTACTGTCTTGGGTCACTTGGGCATTTGGGGGCAGGGACCTGTCCATGCAGGGGTGAAGGGTCAAATTAGAGTCTCCGCATAAAAATACTGCACCTTTTCTATGTTTCTGTACTAAAGAGCACATATGCTCTAAGAAGGGGATTTGCTTTGTGTTAGGGGCGTAATATGTAAGGAAGGTTACCTCGGAGTCCTGGAGAGTACCCTGTAAGAGAAGGTATCTCCCATCAGGATCCGCAATCTGTTTATGACATATAAATTGTGTGCCATTGCGGAAAGCTATTAGGACTCCTTTTTTCTTCTTTTGACTGTTAGCCTGAAGGAATAAGGAGAACTTGTGGTTTAAGTGTTTTGGGGAGGAGTTAGATGAAAAGTGTGTTTCTTGGAGGCAGACTACGTCTGCATGGATTGAGTTGAGGTACTTAAAGCGGACCTTCACTCTAAATAAGAGTCTATCTTATATGTTTCCCACACCCTGTACATACAGATTGCTCACATTAAAAATCATCCTACCTGCATCTACTGCATTTTATAAGCCTTTAAACATCCAAGATGGCGGCTTATGGAAGCTGCCATTTTTGCAGGCAGCCTGCAAACAGGAAGTGCCTGCAAACAGGAAGTGACTGTGCTGCTCTGCATTCTGGGACTGCTGACCTTTCCCTGACCCCAGCTCTGCTCTGTCTGAGCAAAGCACAGCTATAACCTGCCCCCCTGTACCTTATCCCACTCTCCTCTCCTCAGTAAGTGTGATGCTTCTGAGTCAAGATGGCGGCGCCCGTATCCTAAATTCCCGAACAGAGTTGCAGCCCAGTGGGGGAAAGTATAATAAATTAGTGACTAAACATGTAAAATATATTAATTTTAGATGCTGAGGAATTTTTTTTTAAGAGTTTGGGCTTTTCATTAAATCATGGTGAAGGTCCGGTTTAAAGGCTCTGGAACGTTTATTGGGCGAATTAAGGCCCTGGACATTTAGTGATACAATGTTAGTCACCATGGTGTGTTTTGGGGGCGTCTATGTGCTGAGGATATACTATCCCTGGGGTTGGATATATATGTAGGAGGGAGGGAGGAGGAGGAGAGGGGGATGGGTAGGTGGGGGGATGCAGAAAGAGAAACAAAACATATATATATGCAACAGAAAACATTATGAACAAGTGATCTTTGCACACCTTTGTGTGCGCCTATTCCAGATGCTCGGAAAGAAAATAACAAGGTATTTCCGTGCACTGGAAAGTGGGGTGAGCTCCTTTAAGATCGGGAGGCTATTCTGTAACATTACATAAAAATACAACTATAACATTTTCAAGTTATGAGTATATGAACCTCAGAGCGGTCCTCCGCCGGGTCCGGCCCCGCCACCAGCAGGAGAGACCCACCGAGGCGGACACCAGGCCAGGCAGAGTCCCGCCCCACAGCCCAATTTCACATTTTGTCCCACCACTAGGCCAGCGACCCGCATCTATAGGATGCCCCGCCAAGGTTCATGCCCACAAGTGAGGCGTGGCCCAGCGGCGGGAGCCGACCGGACTAACATTTTGTAGATATAGGATCAGTAAGAGATTACCAAAACTAATAATAAGCAACTGTTGGTTAAGATAGAACAATATATGTAACGCTGAAGGAGTAGATCCCACGGACCCCTGAGGTACAAGTCCTCAAGGGCAGCCCACGTGTCCCCCAAGGGGAGTTCAAGGCGCCTGCCGCTTGTAAGGGTGGACAATGTCCGACAACAGTAGCCGGACTGACGGATTTTCCAGAGGACCCGGCCCCAGGCGGCTGGCTACTTGGGGTCTCTCAGGCTATTTTCCAGCAATTGTGCATATCGCATATTTAAGTCTCAGTCCTATTAAACAGGGTGAAACTTCATTGCTAAGGATTTCTGTGGTTGGGTATACTGCTTGGGGGATGGGGTGACTTGGTTGTTGCAGCTATGAATGGGTCTTGGTGTTCTGGGCGTCGAGGGGAGAGACGGGGCTGCTCTGTCTGCCTCCTGCAGTCTGATGTCCAGGCTTTTGAATTTTTCTATGATTTCTGGTAAAGAGGAGGCTTGCACCTGTTTTCCCTGGAAGGAAAAGGAGAGCTTAAAGTGGACCATCACCCTCGGGTGATCGGCCCGTGAAACCCCCAAACCCCCTTACCTTAGTTTCGGCCGGCCGCCGCCGCCTCCCTCGCGCCCCTCTAGGCGGGCACGCGCCCGCGCCGGCCGTCTGTGAATGGCCGGCGCGCGCGTCAAGAGGGACGCGCGGGAGCGGGGGCGGAGGAGCCGCGGACAAGCTGCTGTCAAATCCCTTGTCCGTCGGCGCTGGGAGCCGGGAGAGGTGAGTTTTTAGGGTGATCGGGGGGGTTTCACACAGCGGGGCACCCCGATCGGGGGTGCCCCACCGAAGTGGACCAAGACCCAGGATAGTCAAAATCCTGGGTGTTGGTCCACTTTAAAAGGAAAGCCCCACCTGTAACGCACTCCTTGGGCTTGTAATGCTTGGAGATAGGGTCTGAAGGACCGTCTCTTCATGATGGTGGTTTGCGAGAGGTCGGTGTAAACTTGGTAGTTATGGTTTTGGAACGTCAGGGGTGCCTTTTCCCTAGATGCTTTTAGCACTGCTTCTTTGGTTTGATAGTAATGAAATTTAACTATAATGTCCCGTGGAGGGCCGTCTGCTGGTCTTTTGGTCAGGGCTCTGTGTGCTCTATCGAGCTCCAGTCTTTCGACTGGTATATCTGGGACCAGCTCTTGTAGGAGTGCTGTGATTGTGCCCACAGAGTCCTCCATTGCTTCTGGGAGCCCCCGGAATCTCAAATTGGACCTGCGGTTACGGTTTTCTAATTCTTCGTTCTGGCCCTTTAAAGTGGACCAACACCCAGGATTTTGACTATCCTGGGTCTTGGTCCACTTCGGTGGGGCACCCCCGATCGGGGTGCCCCGCTGTGTGAAACCCCCCCGATCACCCAAAAAACTCACCTCTCCCCACTCCCAGCGCCGACGGACAAGCGGTCTGACAGCCGCGGACAAGCGGCTCCTCCGCCGCCGCCTCCCGCGCGTCACTCTTGACGCGCGCGCACCCGTGCCGGCCATTCACAGACGGCGGGCGCGCGCACGTCCAGAGGGGCGCGAGGGAGGCGGCGGCGGCCGGCCGCCGCCGACGACAAGGTGAGTGGATTTGGGGTGTTTGGGGGGGTTTCACACCGCGGGACATCCCAATCTCGGATGTCCCGCAGTGTGGGAGGTGATCGGCCCGGGAATCTTATAGATTTCCGGGCCGATCACCCCTGGGTGTTGGTCCTCTTTAAGAGAGATATTTCATCCTGAAGCTGTTCCAGCATGGCTCCCTGGCTCTCTAGGACTGTAATAGTGTCATCCATACGGGATTCCAGGGCTTCTGTCCTCCCTCCCAGGTCCCTGATTTCCTTCAACACTGTCTCAGTGTGTTTTACTGTTACAGCAGTGATCTCTTCTCTAACAATAGATCTGAGGTGTGACAGGATGTCACTGCTGACATGAGGGATCTGAGGCTTAGGCTGGGAGGTTGGGGAAGGGGGTGGCCAGCTATCAGCAGAGTCTAGGGAGAGGTCCTCTGCACTCACCTCTTCTGTGTCTTGCTGTGGCAGTGTGTTGCCTGAGGGAGCCTCCTTGCATGTCCTCCCCTCTGCAGCCACCATCTTGGATCCAGGGGCTGCTGATCTGCGAGTCTCCCTGGGGCCCTTCTTCCTGCTGCTGGCTGGGAGCATGGTCTGTGAGGGGTCCTGTCGCTTCCTGGATGTCTGCTGAGGTTCTGGGTGAGTTTGTGGAGCTGCAGCTGTGCTATTTATGGCTCAGGGCCTCCCAATCTATCAGAGCTGTGTCAGCAAGCAGCCATTACTCTCGGCTGCCAAGCCACGCCCCCCCATTATGTCTTTCAGACGCCAGGACTTCGGTGGCTTCATGACCGGCTGTGTGCAGTGTGTGTTCAGCCCCAGGCTGAGGCTGACAGAGCACGGGTCTGCGGACCGTGTGCAGAACAGGCAGGTCTGCCAATGGCGGCACCTCCCTTCAATACTCCCGTCTCCCCGGACCTAAATTTCACTCCTGATGAGTCCCACTCGAGCGGGGATGACCTGCAATCCGTGCCGTGCGTGCTGCCTTCGGCGGAGCAGGTGCTTTCTGGATTGGTGGAGCGTATGGGCCCTGGTAAGAAGCGGTCCCTGACGCCTCCTGGCTCTCCGGTTCCTAACGATACCGATGACTCTGCTGATATGCAGGACCTTGATCCTTCTGAGGAAGGTGAGCTATTCTCAGATTCAGGCTCCTCGAACGAGATGCCCGGGGGCTGTGATGATTCTGAGCCCGGTTCTTGGGGCCTGTGTGACACAGATGAAATCCTTATTAAGATTTTTGAGGTTTTGTCAATCTCCCCCCCGGGGAGAACCCCAAGCCTAAGAAGGAGAGTTTCCATACAGCGCCGCCGCGCTTGGAGTTCCTAGAACAGGATCATTTCCAGAATCTTATATCCCAAGAATGGGAATCGCCTTGTAAGCTTAAAGGGGCCCCAGGGGTCTGGGATTGGAAGTACCCTTTCCCTCCTGATGTGGTTAATTTTTGGTCAGCACCTCTTGTGGTGGATGCACCGGTTATAGGGGTTACAAACCCCCTTTCATGACGGCTCCTTTTTACCGTACCCTTCGGGATGCTGAGGACCGGCGCATTGACAGATTGGCTTCCCACGCCTTCGCGTGTGCTGGGACGGCTCTGCGCCCGGTCTGTGCCGCGGCCATCACTGCGGTGGCTGCCAGGACTCTTGTCAGAAAAGTACTAGATCACCGTCCTGAGGACCTCCCTTGGGGGGTGTTTAATGCAGACTGTGATGCGTTTGTGAAGTTTATTGTATCAGCACTGGACGACACCATTAAGATGTGTGCTAGAACCTCTGCCCTTGTGGTAACTATTCGCCGCCTGGTCTGGCTGCGACAGTGGGGTGCTGACGATGCTACGAAAAAGGCTCTCACTTGCCTTCCCTTCAGAGGACGGGGGTTATTTGAGGCCCGTTTGGACCTTTTTGGAAAAAAGGGTAAAGCACCCTTGCGCAAAAGGCCGCTTCGGCCTTCCCGGAGCAGGGTCACCCCTCCACCTCCCTACGTTAGTGTCAAACGCGAACCTGAGGTGTGCTTCCAATTGTTCGGTGTGGATTTCCACCATGGGGTGGGCAGGCAACGCCCTGGGCCCTCTGGCAGAACTAAGTCCAAGTCTGCCAAGACCTCCCAAGCATGAAGGGACGTCCACGCCCTTCTGGGCGACGGTACTGCTGCAGCAGCTGTCTCCCATCTAGGAAGGTACCTCCTCCCTCTAGTGGTTCCAGGAGGTAGTTCCCCTGGACACAGGATAGCTTCTGCTGGGCGGTCCCCCTCAGTGGTTGTCAGGGTGCTTCTAGCCCCTGCTTTTCCTTCAGGAATTGGCGCAGGCCGTACTGGGCCTACGGAGTTTGGGCTTACTTATAGGTTGCCCTTAACAGTATGGGGCTATGGCCCCTATATTAACCTTCCTCCTTCCCTCAACAGTATGGGGCAGTCTGGACCACGCTGGCATATGGTAGGCCTGGCAATTCTACTCTCACAGGTAGTCCCTATATGACACCTCTGTCTTAGGACACAGGCGCCTGTGCAAGGGGGGCTTCCGGCCTCCTGTGGAGTACTAGATCTTCTTAGTTCCCTCTTGTGTCTGCTGGACACCAAGACCATTACTAGACGGTGTTGCAGGACCAACCCTGCGGATTGAGGCATTAATTGGGGCCTCTCTTTCGTTCCCAGGCTACTCGCCATGGCGCGAATGGGGGTGATGTCTCGGACATGCCTGGGGGGGGGCGTCTACATTAGGACCTACCGGGTCGCTTTCCTTACTCCCCAGTCTCTACATCAGGCCGAGTGGATTGGTCGGCCAGCGGTGCTCCCTGGGAATTACTGGATGGGTGCTCAGTCACCTCAATCCCTCATGGTCCCTTATCCGCTATCCCCATTCCTGGGATTCGGTTCAGGCTTGAGCCTTCTTCTCTGGCAACAAGGGGACTCCCGGTTACGGGGGCTCTGTCCCCCTTTTACTGACATCTTACTTTCACCAGGCGGGATGGCAGCTGGTGGGTCCGTTGGTGGCATATCTGTTGATGTCCCTTATATACAGAGCCCTTGGGCTCTCCGGCACAGTAGGTTATTGTGCTTACATGGGGTTCCAGCTCCCCTGGGGTTAATCAGACCAATCCAGATTATTAACATCCTCATGGTCCTCCACCAGCGGAGCCGGCGACAAATGCTTCCTCTTAGTCGGAGCCTTACGGGCGACCGAGCTGGAGATAATTTTTTCAAGGTTAGCCAATCTGGCGCACATCTCAGATTGCAGCTCCCTGCCCACTTTAAAGGGCCAGAACGAAGAATTAGAAAACCGTAACCGCAGGTCCAATTTGAGATTCCGGGGGCTCCCAGAAGCACCTTGCTGCTGAGACACCTCCTCGGGAGGGGAAATATTCAGAACCTCCAACATCAGAGCCAGTGCGTGAGGAGTATCCGAGGATCTCCCCAAGTCAACCGGTGCATCCATCTTGTGGTGGATGCACCGGTTATAGGGGTTACAAACCCCCTTTCATAACGGCTCCTTTTTACCGTACCCTTCGGGATGCTGAGGACCGGCGCATTGACAGATTGGCTTCCCACGCCTTCGCGTGTGCTGGGACGGCTCTGCGCCCGGTCTGTGCCGCGGCCATCACTGCGGTGGCTGCCAGGACTCTTGTCAGAAAAGTACTAGATCACCGTCCTGAGGACCTCCCTTGGGGGGTGTTTAATGCAGACTGTGATGCGTTTGTGAAGTTTATTGTATCAGCACTGGACGACACCATTAAGATGTGTGCTAGAACCTCTGCCCTTGTGGTAACTATTCGCCGCCTGGTCTGGCTGCGACAGTGGGGTGCTGACGATGCTACGAAAAAGGCTCTCACTTGCCTTCCCTTCAGAGGACGGGGGTTATTTGAGGCCCGTTTGGACCTTTTTGGAAAAAAGGGTAAAGCACCCTTGCGCAAAAGGCCGCTTCGGCCTTCCCGGAGCAGGGTCACCCCTCCACCTCCCTACGTTAGTGTCAAACGCGAACCTGAGGTGTGCTTCCAATTGTTCGGTGTGGATTTCCACCATGGGGTGGGCAGGCAACGCCCTGGGCCCTCTGGCAGAACTAAGTCCAAGTCTGCCAAGACCTCCCAAGCATGAAGGGACGCCCACGCCCTTCTGGGCGACGGTACTGCTGCAGCAGCTGTCTCCCATCTAGGAAGGTACCTCCTCCCTCTAGTGGTTCCAGGAGGTAGTTCCCCTGGACACAGGATAGCTTCTGCTGGGCGGTCCCCCTCAGTGGTTGTCAGGGTGCTTCTAGCCCCTGCTTTTCCTTCAGGAATTGGCGCAGGCCGTACTGGGCCTACGGAGTTTGGGCTTACTTATAGGTTGCCCTTAACAGTATGGGGCTATGGCCCCTATATTAACCTTCCTCCTTCCCTCAACAGTATGGGGCAGTCTGGACCACGCTGGCATATGGTAGGCCTGGCAATTCTACTCTCACAGGTAGTCCCTATATGACACCTCTGTCTTAGGACACAGGCGCCTGTGCAAGGGGGGCTTCCGGCCTCCTGTGGAGTACTAGATCTTCTTAGTTCCCTCTTGTGTCTGCTGGACACCAAGACCATTACTAGACGGTGTTGCAGGACCAACCCTGCGGATTGAGGCATTAATTGGGGCCTCTCTTTCGTTCCCAGGCTACTCGCCATGGCGCGAATGGGGGTGATGTCTCGGACATGCCTGGGGGGGGCGTCTACATTAGGACCTACCGGGTCGCTTTCCTTACTCCCCAGTCTCTACATCAGGCCGAGTGGATTGGTCGGCCAGCGGTGCTCCCTGGGAATTACTGGATGGGTGCTCAGTCACCTCAATCCCTCATGGTCCCTTATCCGCTATCCCCATTCCTGGGATTCGGTTCAGGCTTGAGCCTTCTTCTCTGGCAACAAGGGGACTCCCGGTTACGGGGGCTCTGTCCCCCTTTTACTGACATCTTACTTTCACCAGGCGGGATGGCAGCTGGTGGGTCCGTTGGTGGCATATCTGTTGATGTCCCTTATATACAGAGCCCTTGGGCTCTCCGGCACAGTAGGTTATTGTGCTTACATGGGGTTCCAGCTCCCCTGGGGTTTGGTCTGTGCTCATTCCCCCTTGGTAAGGTGGCTCCTCTTGAGCTGATCATATTCAAGGGCCCCGTCAGGGGGCACCCCCTTCCTTACTTGCATCTTTCAGTGAATGGTCACCTTGGGTACCAAGTCTCGCAGGTTGGCGGGGGGGGGGGGATTTCTTCCACGACCCCCCATGGTTCCTAGGTAGGCAGGGCCGTATTTAACATTAGGCAACCCTAGGCCTGTGCCTAGGGCGGCCAGTTGCATAGGGCGCCCGCCCACACCCGAAACTGCCCCTCCCCCAAAGTACAATGGGCCGATTCATATGCTAATACATGTGAAACGCTGCCTCCTGCCAAATGTACATAGTACAATGGGGTCTATTCATATGTTAATGCGCGGGTAATGTTCCCGCCCAGTCGCACTTCCCTTCCTCAGCACTGTCCCTCTCTGCGCTGCCTGCCAATAGAGTGGCTCTGCAGGGGCAGCTGGGAATGGACACGTCACTCCCAGCATGCTCGTCATCGAAGTAGCTTGTGCGGAGCTCCATTCAAGGTAACAGGCAGCGGGGAGAAGCTGGGGGAGGCTCAGGAGACAGCAAATGCACCAAGCTGAGTCCAGATCAAATGTACATAGACCCGTTTTCATGGTGGGGGGGGGGGGGCATGCCAGCAATGTTTTAAATGTCATTGTAGTGCACTGATGGAGGAAGTGGGCTGCCAGCCCAACATTTGTCTCCAATACATGTACAGTCATTTTGAACTTATTTTTTGGTTGTTTGATTTCACAGACTCTCTTTTATTCTAAGTATGTCACACACCCCGCTTCAAGATATCCATAACATGTGGGGTAATACCGACCTGAAAAGGGCGTTCCTGCAGAGATGATAGCAAAAAGAAAGCCCCTCCCTGATCCATAAATACCTGGGACCTCCCACTCATCACCCAGTTTTCCATCTCTGCAGACGGCGAGCAAGTCAGAAGATGATGGCTCCTCCTTGCACAGGGGGATTTCAGGTAGCCGGGATGACTCCCAGCCCGCTACTTATTTATTTCCGTTTGGACCCTATTTTTCCAGGAATCCATATGCCTCCCAGCTTTGGCTGTGGGTCCAGGCGAGGGTATATCAGCACCTTGGTGCTCAGGAGCAATGCTCCACCGTGAGACCCTATACGAGAGGGTAGGCGGTTACACCGGGTTGGTGACCCCGGTTTGGGATGCCCTGTCCCTTAGTTTAATCTTCAATGGCCCTCCCAGGATCCCTTTTCCACGGTGGGGTTGGGGAGTGTGGGTCCCTTCTTTATTACTCTCTAGCACGTTCTTAACCACTTTCTGTCTTTTACTGATGTTAGTGTGTGTCACTTTAAATGTTTTTATTCAGCGCCGCGGCCGTTTTTGCGGAGGCCTTGTGCGGTGCTGGGCCTGTCTCTTTTCTTCATCTATGGCGGCGGCAGTTACCTCACGCAATGTAAGACTGTCCATCTAGTGGGGGGGGGGGGGGCGGGGCCGGACCGTCGCCGCGGGGCCGGGGTCCGTCCCTACTGGTATGTCTGTTTGCGGTCCTTATGTGTGTGTGTCTTTCACTGTTTTGTCCCACCGGCCGGGCGCCGCGGCCGCACATAACGCTGCGGCGCCGGCCGGTTCTTGGCACCTTTTTTCCTGAGGAGACATTCTCCTCACGATTGTCCTGGGGGCGGGGCCGGTGTTGCGGCGCGTCACCGCTGCCCGCCCCATCTATCCCTGGCGCCGCTGCGGAGCTCTGCCTTGCGTAGGAGGAGGGGGGGCGGTGCTTGACGTCCCGCGCTGACCACGCCCCCTTCTCCTCTTCTTGTCAGCAGCCTCTTCCTCACGGTCGCCATTTCAAGCTCCCGCGGTTCTGTGAGTGGCCTATGGCCCCCCCTCTTCCCCATTCTCTGTGCTGTACGTGTGTCTTTTGTTTCCCATAGCCTTATAAGCCTTTTTCTGTGTCTTTCAGGCGGAGGTTTTCAGGAGGATCTCCAGTAGCATTAGGGGGTCTCTCCCGATCATTGATCACTGGGTTCATTATTGCTCATAAATCCTCCCACTCGGGACATTAAAGGGGCATCCCGGGTTGTCTAGTGGCGTATTTCCCTGGGTCATAGCGACTATTTTTAAAAGTTCACCTTATGGAGGCATCCCCGGATACTGGGCTCGGGGCCCCTTCGGGGCATCCCCGGAAGTGTATGTTGTGTGGGGTATCCATTACTGGGGACGATGTACTTCTGTGTATACCATGTGCACAGCAAATTATTACGCGGCAGTCCGAACCCCAGGCGTCTGGGTCAGCACCGCCGGTCGCTTCATCTCCCCCTCCCGCCTTGACACGCACTCCGTGTGACGTCGTCATGGGCAGGGAGCTGCAATCTGAGATGTGCGCCAGATTGGCTAACCTTGAAAAAATTATCTCCAGCTCGGTCGCCCGTAAGGCTCCGACTAAGAGGAAGCATTTGTCGCCGGCTCCGCTGGTGGAGGACCATGAGGATGTTAATAATCTGGATTGGTCTGATTATTCCCCGCTAGAGGAAGGGGAGGTTTATGAGGATTCTGATATTTCAGACGATGAGCAGTCCTTTGGCGCTGATGCCGAGCTTGGTGACTTGGGGAGATCCTCGGATACTCCTCACGCACTGGCTCTGATGTTGGAGGTTCTGAATATTTCCCCTCCCGAGGAGGTGTCTCAGCAGAAGGGTGAATTGTTTGAGGAATCCAGACCGCGTTTGGAATTTCCTACACAAAGGCATTTTGACAAAATTATTACTAAGGAATGGGACAGGCCGGCTCGGCTCCCTGGCATCCCTCAGGGGTGGGATAAGAAATATCCCTTCCCTTCGGAGGCGGTTAGGCGCTGGGCATCTCCCCCCGAGGTGGATGCACCGGTTTTGGGGTTGTCCAACTCCTCGGTTTTGAATAGACCTGATTGTTCCACCCTCAAGGATGGAGAGGATAAACGTATTGACCAGATGGCTTGTCATGGTTTTGCTAGCGTTGGGTCAGCCATGCGGCCTGTTTGCGCTTCGGCGCTAATGGTGTTGGCTGCCAGGTCCGTGGTCAGGGACCTGCTGACTTCTTCCGGGCTTCGTCCTGGTAGTGCCGAGTTCCTTAGCCTTAAACGGTGTGAGTTGTTTTTATCCTTTGTGTTAACAGCCTTGGATGACACTTTGATGATGTGTGGTAGGACATCGGCGCTGCTGGTGACTATTCGGCGGTCGGTGTGGCTGCGCCAGTGGGCGGCCGATTTTATGTCCAAGAAGTCACTGACGGCTTTACCTTTTGTTGGATTACGGCTCTTTGGAGAGACATTGGACTCTGTCACCAAGGGTGGTAGGTTACCTCAACGCAAGAAACAACGCCGTCCCTTTCGGGGGGCGCCTTCTTTTACCCCCTCCTTTCGTGGGGCCAGATCTGGCAGGGGGTTTGCATTCCCCTCTTCCAGAGGAGATTCTGGGAGCAGGGGCAGAGGACGTGCCCGTCCAGGATACAGTTGGGGCTCTAAGCCCAAGCCGGCCACTAAGCCGGCTCAGCAATGAGGGGGCGCCCTCACCCATGCGGGTGGGGGGACGGCTGCGACACTTCTCCCAGATCTGGGATCAAGAGGTCTCGGACAGATGGATACGGGAAGTGGTGTCTTCCGGTTACAAGCTGGAGTTCGAGCTCCGCCCCCCTTCCAGATTTTTCAGGTCTCGGATGCCTTCGGAACCTCTGGCGGCGCAGGGGCTCCTGTTGGCAGTAGAGAATCTTCTGGACATGGCTGTCATTTGCCCTGTGCCCCCTCCGGACCAGGGCAGGGGTTTTTATTCCAATCTGTTCACGGTACCCAAGAAGGATGGATCGGTCCGACCCATCTTGGATCTGAAGTTTCTCAACAGATTCATCCGGCCGCGGAAACTCCGCATGGAAACGCTGCGTTCGGCCATTCACTCTCTTCGTCAGGGAGACTTTCTGACGTCCATAGACATCAAGGATGCTTATCTACACGTTCCAATTTTTCCAGCACACCAGAAGTTTCTCAGGTTCGTGGTGGAGGATCGGCATTTTCAGTTTGTGGCACTCCCTTTCGGTTTCACCTCGGCTCCTCGGGTATTCACCAAGGTGCTAGCGGGGGTGATGGCTCTGCTAAGGGTTCAGGGTATCCGCATTGTGCCCTATTTGGACGATCTTCTGATCATGGCCTCGTCTTTCAACCAAGCGGAGTTGGACACCAGAGTGGTGGTGTCCACTCTGGAGAGATTCGGTTGGGTGGTCAACCACCCCAAGTCTTCTCTTTCTCCGTCCAGAGTAGTGACCTTTCTGGGAATGTCTCTGGACACTTCGCAGGCCAGGGTGTTTCTGCCCCAGGCCAAGATTCTTTTGATTCAGGAATTAGTTCGGCTTCTCTTGTTGACCCCTCGTCCAGCCATCCGTCTAGGGATGAGGCTGGTGGGGTTAATGGTGGCCTCATTCGAGGCGGTTCCCTTTGCGCAGTTTCATACAAGGACGCTTCAGCTTCATCTGTTGAAGGTTTGGGACAAGTCTCCTCTGTCGTTGGATCAGTCCTTCCTGATGACTCCCCGAGTTCGTCGATCCCTGCAATGGTGGCTGGGATCAGTCAATCTGTTGAAAGGCAGATCTTTTCTGGTTCCGCGTTGGGAAACAGTCACCACGGATGCCAGTCTGTCAGGTTGGGGGGGTGTTTGGAAGGACCTCCAGTTTCAGGGTCTGTGGGGCCCGCAGGAGGCTCACGAGCCCATCAATGTTCTGGAGTTGAGAGCCATCAGGTTGGTTCTGTCTCGTTTGACTCATCAGTTGCGGGGCCTGCCTGTTCAGGTCCGGTCGGACAACCGGACGGCGGTTGCTTACATCAATCACCAGGGGGGGACTCGCAGCAGGAGTGCCCTCAGGGAAGTGTTTTTGATTCTGGACTGGGCGGAGAGCCACGTCCCGTGTATCTCAGCGGTCTACATTCCGGGAGTGGAGAACACGGAGGCGGACTCTCTGAGCAGGGCCTCCTCTCATCAGGGGGAGTGGTCTCTCAGTCCCAAGGTGTTTCGTTCGATCTGTCTCAGAGGGGGTTCCCTGCGGTGGACCTCTTTGCCTCTCGTCACAATCACAAGCTCCCGGTCTTTGTGTCCCTCTCGCAGGATCCTCTGGCTCTGGCGGTGGATGCCATGTCTCTGAACTGGAGGGATCTGGGGTTTCTTTACCTGTTCCCTCCGTTTCCAATGGCGCCAGAGTGGTGCGCAAGCTGGCCCTGGAGGGCGCGTCGGCGATTCTGGTGGCACCAAGGTGGCCAAGGCAGGTTTGGTTCGCAGATCTGGTAAGACTGGCAGTGGATCAGTTCGTTCTGCCTCTACTGCCGGACCTGCTCACCCAGGGTCGGCTGCGCTATCCCAATTTACCTTCGCTGGCTTTGACGGCGTGGCTGCTGAAACCGCCATCTTGAAGGAGGAGGGTCTTTCTGACGCGGTGGTTCAGACTCTTATTAGCGCCAGGAAGCGCTCTTCCTCTACTATTTACTATAGGACTTGGAGGTCCTATATTGACTGGTGTGAAAGTAGGTCTTTCTCTTGTCGGGAGTTTTCCATTTCCAGAGTCTTGGAGTTTCTTCAACATGGTCTGGATCTGGGGCTTCAACTTAGTACCTTAAAGGGGCAGGTTTCTGCCCTGGCGGTGTTCTTTCAAAGGTCCTTTGCACTTCATCCCTTAGTCAAGACCTTTTTCCAAGGAGTTACGCATGTACGGCCTCCTAGGAAGCCTTTTTTTTTATATATATTCTTTATTTATTAGTTTTCGAGTTTTCAAAACAGGTAAGAAGGACAATAACATGACTTATGGAATACACAGTAATAGACCAGTACATAGCAGTACCATCAACCAACAGGTCAAGGGTGTCCAGAGGGGGTCAAGTGCGCGGCCCGGTGTCCCCCGGCGTGCCACGGAGCGAGTCTCGGCCCACCACCAGCCACCTCTCTCACCATCTCTGCCGCATCTCGATCTACAATGCCAGGCGGCACCAAGGGGGGTAAGGGACAGGCCGGGGGACCGCCGCTCAGGCCACCCACCGAGCCCCCCACGACAGGCCAAAGACAGATATTGCATGCTAATGGACCACTAAGACTAAGCCATTACAGAACAGTTTGATAAAATTTACAGTGAACATAACAGGTAAGGACATACCGGGGGATACAGAAGTGGACAAGGGGGAAATGGAAAGGCGGGAGAGAAAGAGGGAAAGGCGGAGGGGGAAGAGGGGGGGGGAGACCAAAAGAGAAACAGACAATTTGGTTCTTTCTACTACTATGTCGCCAACAGGTCGCTATATTCTTGTGACATTGTAAAATCAACCCAGTGGGCCCATTTCGTTCTGTGCTTTTCCTCCATCTCGCGCTGGGCCGCAATCATCCCCTCAAATCTCTCTATTTCACCCACCCTGGCGAGCCACTGCGCGATGCTTGGAGGGGACGGGCTCTTCCAACGCGAAGGGACACACGCTTTTGCGGCGTTAACGAATTGGCACACCACCGATCTCCGATAGC